>OX123188.2:75029225-75721803 GCA_944739405.2 Euclidia mi
AAGATGCGCAATAGTTTCCTTAATGCCGCGGTGGCATGTTTTTCCTACGTGATATTTTAAAACAATTTCCTTTTGCTCGTTTTCATCTTCCACATACACAACCCTTTCAGTACACTCATATAACTGAATAGAATCCTTTTTAAAGAGATTCGTGATTACATTACTAAATTGTTCTCGGTGACGTGCATCCTCGAAGTATAAATAGTACTTAATCTTAGGTCGTATATATTCCTTTAAAAACTGCTTTATTAAATCTAAGTTGTCTATTGGCATATGTACTTCTAAAACCTTTTGCCGATCCCTAGAAAGGTTTTTGACACTAGTTTCATTTTTATGCCATGTAAATACTAAAATTTGGTTTGGTTTGGTATCAATCGCCTCATGGAGTATTGGTATATCCGATGAGTCGGTATTTTCCTCCGAATGTACGGTGGCTATTGTAGACTCAGGCTTTTCTGAAGCTGTAGCTGTCCTACTATCTAATGACATTATCGAATATGGGGAATGCGGTCTATCTGGGTTCACAGAGGGTATACTTTGAGTATCCTCATCTGACGAGATTACTATAGGACTTGGGGATTTCTTATCTACGTTAACTATCATCGACTCGTTGTCGTTGTTTAAAATATTCAGTTTTATACGGGATAGTGCATCTGCGTTGCAATTCTGTTTACCTGGTTTATGCTTGATTTCATAATCAAACTCCGCTAATCTTAAACGCCATCTAGTCAACCTACTACCGGGTTCTTTTAGCGAATGTAACCACGCAAGTGGTCTATGATCTGTGACTATGGTAAACTTATTACCGTATAAGTATGGCCTCCTTTTCTATTGTACTATATTTAATTTCCGCACCATTTAATGTCCTACTTGCATATGCTGTAGGTCGGTCGCTGCCTACAGGACCCTGCGATAATACTGCACCAAGCGCAAAGTTTGAAGCGTCTGTGGTCAGTAGAAAAGCCTTGGAAAAATCTCTTAAGGCTTAATAAATGAAATAATAGCTTCTTTGTCAGTTATGTTTTGTATAACCGTTTAATTCGATAAGCACGTCTAACTAAAGCATTTGGCATAAATTAACCTAACTTAATAATTTTATTTTAATATTAGAATGTGTTCTAATATAAAATAATACAAATAGATTATCCTAACTTAGTTTGCGATTTTGAGCAAAACTAAATAATTATTCGTTACTTCGAATACCTACCTTACTATAGAGTATTAAAATAATCTCTTAAAGTATCTAAAATTCTCATCTAATATAGTTGAATATCAATTACATAAATAAATATTGATCCCTAATTTGAAACTAAGAGTGATCTCGATTTTTGTAGATTCACACTTCGTTTCCCGAACGTTTTTATAATTAGGTACGCGATTAGGATAAATGCATTCTCAATTCTTGTAGAACTACAATACCTAAGTACTTATTTTTCTATGAAATACTAAACATAATTCGTTCCCTACGTAAAGATATAAGTGAGTTCTCGATTTTTGTAGAACAACACTTTAGATATTTACTTATACATAATAATTCGTTCCCTAACTTCTTAATATATTATACCTTAGTGTGTTCTCAATGTTTGTAGAACTACAATACCTAAGTATTTTTCCCACCAAAATATATAAGTGAGTTCTCGATTTTTGTAGAACTGCACTTTAGATATTTACATAAACATAATAAGTCGTTTCCTAACTTCTTAATATATTATACCTATTTATTCAATTCGTTTGTACGACATTAATCAAATTTAAAATAATGATTACTTAATCATACTTTTCAGTGGTTAATGGCTCAGTAAACTCTTTTTAATTGTGATATGCCGAGTATTTGGCATCATTTAAACTTAACTAAAATAAAATTGTAAAATGTACTAATATTCAAATGTTTAATAATATTTGGCTATATTGTAATTATTTTTGATTCAACTGTTACTTAAAATATTTTAAAACTATATTCCACTAATAAGGCTAAGCTATCCCATTCCATTTCTAATAGGAGGAATCCCTACATTTACTTTAATGTTTTGAAGTTGGAGCCCGTAAGTTTTTATCATTACGTTTAAATTCTTTCTTATAATCATATTCTTAATTCTAATTTCTAATCTAACGATAATCTTTGCTTGCGAACTATAAAGGGTTTTTCTTATTCTAGAAAACATTTTGATACCTTTACACATTGATTTTTTATGCAATATATTCTTAATTCTTTTATTATTATTCATTTTAGTTTTAATAAAAATACATATAATATATAATGTTTATTCTGTTTAAATTACTTATCTTTACCAAAATTATCTAATTGGCATTATTCATTTTAACAATTTATAAAATAACAATTAAGGCAAATAAATAACGTTTGTCAAATATTACGCGAAACTTAACTAAGTAACGAGTGTACCGGCGATGTTTGTCCAGTAGCACCGTTCTAAACCTAAATAACGAGTATACCGGTGATGCTTGTCCAGTAATACCGTTCTAAACCTAAATAACGAGTATACCGGCGATGCTTGTCCAGTAATACCGTTCTAAACCTAAACTTAACTATACGTGTTTTAGCGATTTTTGTCTAATAACACGATAAAAATGCGTTAACTAGCGATGTTCAGTCCAATTAAACGCTAAGGATAGACACGGGAAAGGAACAGTGCGAATAAAGGGTCTACTCACATTAAACTGCCCGTTGCCATGCCGATTCTCGAAGTGCTGCCGTTGCTCGCCGTAGTTGACAAATTTGTAAGTTCTTTTCGGATCCGCTGGTAAATGACGACGCCCGTAAGTACCGATTTATGTGTACCGAACGCGATTTACTTTGTTTGCGAAATCCGCCCCGACTGCGCCAGTCAAATATAAACGGCGTGAAAATAACTTTTTAAAGCTTTATTTTGAAGTTTACAAGTTATGTGCTCAGCGTGAGCAGTACAATGAGAGTGACGAAAATGACAAGATACATGGTTTATAAAAGGCTTACAAGCTAAGGTGCGGAAGGGGGGGTACCAAGCATGGGACCACCTCTGACATGGAGACATGGCTACTGTTACTGGGTATCGTCTGCTAATTGATTAATTACAATAAATTTAATGATGACCAAAACAATAACCATAAAACTTAATATTAGTGTTTGTTCGCATTCATGGAACTGTTATGGTGCGAACCGTGCGAACGGTATGTGGGGGCTGCATAACTACCTACGTTCTACGTAAATTATTATGTTTCGCTGTTAATAAATAAACCATTGAATCCATTCTGATTAAATTTGATTACGTTTGAAACAACAATCATCTATCCCCCAGCCAGTCTATAGCCTAGACACATAACAAGAGGCAGTTGAAATTTTGATAAATTATTAAATAAATTTATATATTGTGGGGAGGGATAAAGGAGGAAACCTGAAGACCTGTCCAGCAGTGGACTGATGGTAATTAATAAATATATTGTTGGCAGGAGACAACAGAAACTCCACTGCAATCGCCGCCGACGACGGTGGCGGTGGGAGAGGAAGCATCATCAGCCTCCTCGGCACAGTCGGCTCCCAGCGAAGAAGTGGCGCCCTCAAACGAGGGACTGCACTTCCTCTCGATCGAAGAACTTACCAAAGCGCTCGGTGAAGCCAAAATGCACAAATCTGTGAGTATATTGAAATTACCAATCATTATTTTGTACCATCGACTAGATAAGAAGAAGAAGACCCATCAATGAAAACTAAACACAGTTAAATTTGATTACGTCAATATGCTAAGACAGACTATGCTACTATTTCATTCTGCTTCGGTTTTTAGTGCACTTTTTCCAACTAACAGTTGCACCCAGTAAATGTACATGTACGTACTGAATGGCTAATCGAACAGTAGTCAGATTGAATTTAATTACTTAAACATAAAACGACCTTCCAAAATCTTCCAGATCTGTCCCATAATTTGACCCGGCGTTGCGTTCTCCTTTATTAATTAATGAACCAACTTGTCCGAGAAATATAAGTGGGTAATTGTTCACTGAATTGAATCAGAGTATTTAAAGATCATCTACGTCATTCAATGACCGTCGTTCTTCCTGCTAATGCAGTTCCCTTTGTTGCAGATTTTACGGCGAACTATAAAAGAGTACGAAGTAAGTTTCGAGTTGCAAAATAGCCGGAAGGTGCAAAGAGATGATAAAAAAGGTCACGAGGATGAGTATATTCGATATAAAGCAGTCAAGGCCAGAATCAAACTCATCAACGCATTGATAAACAAACAGAAAAATCTCGCTAATCCAAATTAATTACAGAACATGTATACCATATTTTAAAGTAAAGGCAGGGCCGTGCCGACCCAATCCAGAGCCTAGTCGATACCTAACAATTCCGGGCCAACTCTCGATGTCGTTTAATATTTTTTTTAGATGGGTGGCACTCGGGGCGGACCGTCAACGCCGCCGCCTCTTCCTACGCTAGGTACTGCGCCTGTTTGCGAAATCTGTGAAGCGCCTTTTTTGGCATCCTTTTTCGAAAATAACTTATAACCACCCTGGCGCCTGTGTGCGCAGCGCACATTGCACATAGGGACGGCTCGGCTCTGAGTAAAGGTGAGCCAGTTGCGTTGCTTCTTAACAAATACACTGGTATACACAATATGCTGTATATTTAAAATTGAATGTTAGTTAGGTCATTTTACACGTGTTATAGATATTGTGTTCTTCTCGTCTATACATAGCATATCTTACAGAAAATTCTATAGGTGACGATTTAATTGAAAATCGAAATATAATCCAAATTTATGGTCTCGCGAATTTGACATCACAATATATTTCATACGATCGAAATTGATCTAAAAATCTAGTGCTTCCGATTTTTTTTAATACGATTATGTAAATGGACGAAGATATTTCTGAATGCCCCATTTGTATTTACAAAATTCAACGGGAAGTATCGATGCAATAAAACAATATTTTCGATTGCATCTATATATATTTTTAGTTACGTCAAATTGTATAGTGCCAATTATTGACATTCTATGATTCTATACAATTTTGAAATTGTAAATACATAATATTGGCAACATTACATAAGGTAACAAATATACGAAATACACGTGAAAAGTAGTTGAAATAACTGTTTTAAATGTCAATTTGATGTTAGATGCATGTTCTTTGAGCAATAAGGATTCATTTTGCACAGCTTTTGAATTACAAAACATAGATTAACGCAATAGAAGCAATTCAAAACATATTACTTATATACGTGTATAATTTATATATCAAAGGGTACCGAATTAAATATAGAATACCATATTGAAAACCTTATAAATAAGCTATCTTTTACAACATTTTCCGACTCTCGTCTCGTCACTGCCGTACTTTTGACTCTATAAACTGAAGCAATGTACAAATAACTGATTTACAACAAGATCAAAAGCGTTTTTGACCAAAGTACTGCGTATTGTTATTGATGGTAACATTTCTATTGCTACATCATATACATAGAGTAACACTATACTATACAGCTACTAGCAAAACTTATAGGTACATAAAAATCGTTTAAGATGACTGTTAGTAGTTGAATTTACATGCCGTATATCTGTGTATATAAACAAAGTATACAGAGATCCCTTCAGAAAGTACTATTTAAACGAATTCTGTAGCTAAGAAATTTCATGAATAGCAACCAGCTTCACAAGTTTCTATAATACAATCAGTAGATTTGTGTGTTGGTAAATACATTTCAAATTTACTGGTAATGTTCTTTTAAAACATACTATTTTATGTCCAAACACCGAAATATGTAGAGTTATCGCAGTTGGCAAGCACCTACATGTCTTGCAATTTATTATACATTTATAATAATAATAATATAATAGATGCGTATATGAATAATAATGGAATTCGGCAATGAACTCTGTCAGTTAAGTTCCACAGCTCTTAACGTAATTGTCATGATATACCTACTTGTGGAATTACGGCAATCAATGTACTTATTTAATGTACTATGGCTATGTAAATAACAAAATTTCAAAGCGAGCAGGGGTGTTCTAGCATTTTCGTACCCCCTATATTAAATCTTATTAATGTTAAAGCTAATTAAATAATAGTTATATGACTAATATATGTGTATAACTACGAGACCTGAACAAAAGTAGAAGTACTCGATGACGTGAGCCAAACGCTGGAGTTATTCGGATTGACGAAAAATAATTGGAGATGGAATTATTGGAGTAACAAAATCGAGATTATATAACTTTACCGCCTAAGTGTTTAGCTGGCACTTGATTTATTCGTGTTATAATTTATCCTTTTATATGTTATTATAATATTTGTGATTGTGTATAATACTCGATCTGATTATGTGTATTGGGCCCTCTAGAAGGACCCAATTTCGTTCTCTTAAAGAGAATAGCAGTTAAAATATGCATTTAGTGATAAAGTACTTACTGTGATTTTATTATAAACAAAAGTATTCTTGTGTGACAAGAACTTGAATGTTTTAATAGTCGTTGTATTAGATGTTAGTCAAACGTTTATGTTTTGCAATATTCATTGTATGATTACGCGAAAGTAGAGATGGGTTATGATTTCCCTTCTTATGTGTTGTTTCGACAAATATTACTGAAATGAATGAGACTTGATTAATGGTTTATGGGCGACCTAAAGTAATGTCTATGTAACGTTATATTAATACGAGATAATTATGGTGTTTAGATGCAAGATGTTGATTGAACATTCATTTTGTGAAGATAACATGTTGTGTTTTGGTCGGAAAATTTATTGCTCTTCAAATTGTTATGATGTGTGAAGTACTTGAATAGACAAGGACTGTTTTCTTCGGAATATCGCGACACTTCGGTCAACATCTTGCCCTCTGCTTGTCAATGACAAGCAAGTTTAAACTAATAATTGCTTTGCAATATTTATATAAGATGTTCAGCGTATACAATTATGACAAGTTAAATGGATATCATATCAACGTATAAAATTTCAGTAAGCGATTTGTACCAATGAGTAAGATATAGTGTTTTCTAAGTTGTCAACCCTTTCCCGCCTAATGTTATAGCCAACACGAGAAGCCATTTTCAGCTAATTTAATGTTGTAAGCATCGACTGCAGTTTGGATTCTGAAATCTGTATTGAAATGCATTATATTATACTCAGTAGAGTTCCACAAATTGCCACTAATATTCATATAATGTTTAAAATAAAAAATAGAACAAATATGCCGCAGTTTCAATTACTGACCTGAATTTCTGAAGTCACAAATTATCATTCATACTAATATTATAAAGCTGAAGAGTTTGTTTGGTTAAACGCGCTAATCTTAGGAGCTTCTGGTTCATCATCATCACCAGCCTTTAACAGTCCACTGCTGGACCAGGCGTCTCCTTTGAAAGGAGGAATTGGCCTACTATACCACGCTGGCCAAACGGGTTGGTATAGGGTTTGTATCAAGTTTTCCTTCTCTTACAGTGCTGTGCTCAGCATAATATGCTCCCTCTGTCGGCTCTTACATGGGATGATATGAGGTGGTGACATTCCGTATTCTTAATCTGTCACCACACGGACGGCTTCTGGTTTGATTTGCATAATTATTTTGTGCTGGATAGTCCATTTACCGAGAAGACTATATAACCTCACGCAATAGGCCACGAGAGTGGCGCAATAGCCTTAAATACTGCGGGTATAATCGCCGGTATTTAAGAAATACTGCTACGATTTGAATAATTATATCTAACTTACCGTTTGGCTGAAAATCGCGAGAAACCCGTTTTGGTGACTTTTGACTCCGGTTATTTTTTTCCAAGGGTCGGATCAATGGGACTTTTAGATCTCATTTATAATGGTGTTTTAAAAAATCCTACAAATTTACAGCTGGGTGCAAATTATTGTCAGCTCACCCCTGTTTCTTGGTCTAATTTGACCGGACTATAATCGGAGCAGTAAATGTGTAACTACGGGGTCAGCTTAACTATAAAAATGTTGAAGAGCCCGTGCCAATAAATACAGATTTACATAGAAGCGCAGTTCTTAAGGATTTACTGTGCCGATTCCAAGTGGAGACTGTCTCCAGTTTAGTTCCTAGTTGGCGCCGTTGGCGGCGCTGCCGTCGTTCCCCGTCTCTCTTGCTCTCGCAGTTAAGATACACTCGAAGAACGTTCGTCTCTCTTGCTCTCGTAGAGACAGCTGTCACAGCGTGACTGCCACGCCGCCAAGCGGCAATTTGGGTCACAGAAAGTTTGTCTTCAGAGCGCCCATAGGAAATGCGCCTCCATGTAAATATCTGAGCTCTTTGCTCATGCTGAAAGCTGAAATGACAATCCATGTAGCTTATTAATTAGCTACATAAAAAGTGATACTCTTCTACACCTCTCACATAAAACTGGTCTAGGTATCGGGACGCAATGGCACCAAAAAAAGAAATATATCCACTTCATAATATCGTCCGTGTGGTTGACGACATAGAATACAAGTGTCACCACCCCCTATCTTCCCGTGGGTGTCGTAAGAGGCGACTAAGGGATAACACGATGCAAATAACATTTTTGCGTAGAGACGGAAAACTCGACATCAAACCCTATACGACTAACCTCGTTGGTCTCGCGGCATAAATGTGCGCGTGGGATCGGCAGGTCCCGGGTTCCATTCCTGGGTCGGGCAGTGTTATTGGGTTTTTCTGTCACGAAATTCTCAGTAGCAGCACGGAGTCTGGAAATGTGTCCGGTACGGCAATAGGCTCGCCCCTTATTACGTGGGACTAAAGTATATCTGGCGAAAAGTGGGTGTAGAAAAACACCTCTGCCTACCTCTTCGGGTTTATAGGCGTGAGACTATGTATGTATAATTATCTTTCAGGAATGATATATAGTCCTGAGATCAAAATAGTAATAGAGGAATACATCTGATATAAAGAAGTATTTTCACTGTTGACTTGTAACTTTAGACCTTAGTGAAGTTATCGGTAACATACGAGCCCGCGGTCGAGACAAACAAAATCCCTTATCTTTTAACGGCAGCTGTTCCGCGAATATCGCCTGTTTAGTCACTTGATTCATACCAACTTCAATGTGGGTTTTTACGTTAAGATATTGGTGTTTTGAAAGAGATTTGTTAAACCGTCTTGGCTAGAGATACTATAGAAATAATATATGTACATTAAAAGCGACTCTATGCCTTGTCCGCCTTCTAGTGAATATGTAAGGCATCCCATATAGTACCAGGTACATAAATTCCATGAAAAACCCATAGCCCTGTTCACTACAAAAATAATAAGCTGTTACTTGTGTTCCACTACTATTATGTATACTCTTTATTAACGACGCACTATATTCAAGATACAATAACATAATAATCATAAATAAGGAAAAATAAATTGAAAAATTAACGTATCAATTCCTAGAACATATCATTGCAGAGAGAACAGCTACAAAAAAAACATTATTAATAATTGTCAAAATATTGTAAGGTCTTTTTACTTAGAAATGATACGACGACTACATACATACATAGACTCACGCCTGTTTCCCCGAAGGGGTAGGCAGAGGCATATTAAACGCCCACTTTTCGCCAGTGTTTTGATCCCACGACTAACGTGATAATAATTGATTTGTCTTACTGTTACCAGTTTCTTGTTATATACGTGGCTTTCAACTGGCTTTTGCTCAAACAGCCAACTAATATAAAAGACCATCGACTATAACGTTCGTCTATTAACTTCATAAGTAGGTACCTACATGCTTTAATAGAAGATTGAACTAGGTGTGTTAAACTGCTGCAAGCTGTTACTCGCATAGACCGCAGTAAGTGTCTAAACACACTATGCCGAGGTTACGCGACCGAAGTTCGGCACGATTACGCCTGCAATGTTATTTGAATTACTGACGACACACTATGCCGAACCCATAGACTAATATATTATACCTGGAAAGCCGAACCTACGTTGCGTTAGGGCGGTTTCAGATTAGCGTTTAACACGAGCGTATAAGCTCGTTTTGGAAGCGCATGAAGGCGCGTTAATACGTTGGAACATAAATTCGGTCGCGGAACTTCGATCGCGGAACTTCGGTCGCGTAAGTTCGGCATAGTGTGTTTATACACTTACATTATGCTTAGTATCAGGCGAAGGTATTCTAAATTTTTTTGTCTACACTTGAGCCAGTCTATGATATTTTTTTTATTTTGTTATAGGAAATTTTATAAGTAACTTACTTATTTTGGTCTACTTTCTATTAGACATACACACGTTTGTTTTTGATTAGATGTTATTGACGAGACGACTTTACTTCAGTGTTCTTGACATTTTGATGAGCGAAATCTTTATGCGAAGGCACGAGTTTGGTTACATACAAAGAACATTGGCAAGCCGAGGGGCTGTCTCTACCATGCCACCTGTCCCAGCCGGACACAGAACACCTAGTAGGTAAAAGTAAGTATATAGTACTAGCCGTAATTCTGCTTTTTGCTGCCCGGAGAGATGATCATCAGCATACCTACTTGGTATCATTTATAATTAGCACGATTTATTATCTACTGGAAGACTATGGAGTAATAAAAGTACCTAAATGACAATAACTGCTATTTAGAGCTTATAATAATTTCGGTAAAACGATGACCGAATGTCGAGACTACTAACGTGGCGGTCAATCACCTCTACATAGTTATCACAGCTCTCCGTTATCATAAAACATATCACATCGTTATTGCGTTGACATGTCACGCACGAGTGATAGTATGTCCGGTGACGCGGTTTCACGCAAATACAAAATACAATAGATATGAAGATCATACAGCACGCAATAAAAGCTTTATGAATGGATGTAACTGACTTCCTCCGTGGTCCAGTGGATAGCGTAGGCGACTGCTGATCGGAGGTCCCGGGTTCGATTCTCGGGTCGGGCAAAAAGTATTACTGGGTTTTTCCCAATTCTCAGTAGCAGCACGGAGTCTGGTGAAGTGCCCGGTAACGGCAATAGACTCGCCCCCTATTTCGTGGGACCTAAAAATTCATGGCGAAATGTGCCTACCCCTTCGATGATACAGGCGTGAGACTATAAATAAATAAAAACTATCTACATATAACAGGCAGGTTTCCTGTTCTAATAATTCTATCCTAAATGCACTTATGATCAAATAACGGATTTCGTCTTCTGTTTAGTATTTGGCTACATACACCCAGTATCGAGAATGAGAACTCGATGGAAAGGCAAATAGTGCAGGATTACTTAGAAAAGAAAAGCTCAATTAGTTAATCGTCTACAAATTAACGTGACTGGGTGAATAAACAGAAATGCAGATAAATAAATATGTTATGGTATGAACGTTTTGTAACATACGATTTGATTTTAAGCATCTAAATTATAAGCACGTTTTGGAAAATGGAATGCGGCTGGTTGTCAATACCATACCACCCTCTTAAGTCTTAGAGCGCCTTCACATTATTTCGCAAGTAGTGCGGCAGCAGCGCGGCAGTAGCAGCGCGACAGTCGCGGTGTTAACAGGCGGCAAACTTCTATACTGAAAAAGGCAGCGCGACAGCCGCGCGACTCTTGATTGTGACGGCCCGGTCACGGCCTACAGCGGCGGGCGCCAGCGGCGAACCTTTTCGATGTACATGGCGCGTTTACTGTGACGCGGAGCGCGGCAACCCCAGAGTAAACGCGCCATGTACTTACATCGCCCCTGCCGCGCCGCTCGCCGCTTAGACCGATCTCGTGACCAAGCCCTCATAGCGGACGGCAGCGCGGCAGCCGCATGCGGTCAGTCGGCTTTGAGACAATGTTGCTATAAGGAGTCTATATTCTGCGTAAATGCTGTTGCGAAATCGAGTATCACGGGGTTGAATACCACTCTCAAGAAGATGTAATAATTCGCCGAAAGACTGTTTTGACATTCGAACGTAATAAAAGAATTTTCTATTACTATCATATTCCAATAGTTTGAATACTGTTACATAATCACTATTAACATGTCGATTTCGAAACAAAGGATCAATCCAGTATGTTCTTTTTTTATTATGAAGAACCAACAAAAGCAGGAGTAACAATGATGTTTCCTCCTTGGAGTACATTATTGAAATGAACTGGCCACCCTAATCTAAGCAAGTCGCGCGGCTGTATTTGTAATGAGAAGGCATCCTCTGCTGTCGCGCGGCTGCTGCGCTGCTTGCGGCCTAATGTGAAGGCGGCCTTAGTGGTAATGTCGGTGATTTTGCATGCGTTGAGGCTTGCCTGCTATACAAATTGCTGGTAATATGTTCGGGTATGTATATCTTATAGCATCATCATCCTCCTAACGTTATCCCAGTTTCAACCTGGGGTCTGCTTACTAGTCTAACCGAATTTTGGCTGAATATTAGCTTTTCCACAGAGGGACTGCCTGTCTGACCTCCGAAACCCGAAGGGATAGCTATATTCCATGGTTTAGATCAGTCTCAGTTTATTTAGAAGGTACTGACGCCCTATAACGACTGTCAAAGATCTTCCTCACAAGCGGGCCCGACGGCTTAACGTGCTCTCCGAGGTACGGGGCAAGCGATAATTGACAATTTAATACGCACATAACTTTGAAAAATCATTGGTGCGCGCCGTGGAATCGAACCCGATACCCTCTGCATGGCAGTCTGTTGGTATGTCCACTAGGCTATCGCTGCTCCAGTATGTATATCTTATAGCACGCACAATTATTTACTATTCCTTCCGCATTGTTAAGGAGGAAAGTTGGTTTCATAATTTTTCATCCCTTTCGATATACAGGGTCGGCCAATAATTTTTGCAAATAGCAACACTAAATTTCTCGAATACCGTTGGAGAAAGGGGCGCACGGGTGGCGGGAAACTATGCGTCGCTTCATGCAATTTTAGTCACGATGGAGCGCTTCACGGGACAACAGCGTGCTTTTTGTGTTAAACAATTTTACAAAAACAACGATTCCTACGTTACTGTACGACGACTGTTTCGAATCGAATATGGATTACGCCGTGTAAGCGAGTGTCCAAGTGTTAATTTAATCAAAGCTTGGGTCGTGAAGTTCGAGCAAACAGGATCGACAACGAATATTAAACAAACAGGCCGGCCACGTTCAAGAAGAAGCGATGAGAACATTCGAGAGGTTGAAATTTCCGTTCGGAACGATCCAGAATTATCTACGCGTAAGCGTTCGGCGATTATGTCATTACCGAGAACCAGTCTACGACAGATTTTGCATCTAGACCTCAAACTGCACCCGTATAAGCTTCAAATCGTGCAGGAGATGAAACCAAATGATTACATTCAACGTAAGTTATTGGCTGACACAATGCTGGAGCAATTCTCTAGCCTGGAGAATGTATTGTTTACGGACGAAGCCCACTTTCACATCAACGGGCACGTGAATAAGCACAATTGTCGATATTGGAGCAGGGAAAACCCTCGCCTTAAACACCAAAAGCCACTTCATTCACCTAAAACGACAGTATGGGCTGCCATATCAGCAAAGGGCATAATTGGTCCGTATTTCTTTGAAAATAATCAAGGAAATAATGTAACTGTGAATTCAGCGGAATACGTCAAGATGTTGCGAGAGTTTTTGACGCCGCAGTTGCATGAATTTCAAGGATACAACAGCAGGACCTGGATGCAACAAGATGGAGCAACATGCCATACGTCAAATGTGACTTTACCGGTAGTCAAAGAAATGTTTCCGAATAAATTGATTTCTCGCAGAGGTGATATCCCATGGCCTCCGAGAAGCCCGGATCTTACACCATGCGATTTTTTCTTATGGGGATACCTGAAAAGTCGAGTCTACCTTAATAAACCGACGAATATATCCCAATTAAAACGAAACATCCACGACGAGATAGCCGCGATCCCCCGCAGCATGTGTCAGCGAGTTTTCCAAAGTTTGCGTAGTCGATTGCTAGAGTGCCAACGTCGAGACGGTGCACATCAGAATCTCCACGATGTTATTTTTTAAAAATAAATATCATTAAATTGTCAAAACGTTGAAAATATAATCAACAAAATAACAGTCGTAGTTTTATTTCTATTCATGTTTTAAAAGTGCAAAAATTATTGGCCTATCCTGTATTTTTAACTAGATTCGTTGCAGATTCTAAGACAGTTTAACCACCTCCTGGAGTGCACGAATATTTAAACTCGTTGTCTTCTATATTCACCGCTGCTAAGCCTGCCTATACATGTATCATGGTAATAGCAACGAGGCCCGGTCTAGTCCCAAAAAAAACCTTGCTTAGCGTCTAAAGCTCTAATGAAGTCGGCTAAAAGAAGCAAACACAGATGACGCAATTATTTTTATTTCTGAAGAATGTAGTCCCTCTGTTTTTGGATTTAATGATGTAATTTTGATTAGTTATTCGAAACAAAAAAGGAAGTAAAGTAAACAAACAGTGTTTTTTTTTTTAATTATTAGACTTACAAAACGCTCACAAAACAATTATAAAATTAAATCCTCTGATAATAAATGTAAAGCTACGTGGCAAATCATAAATGATTTAAGATTAAATAGCCCTCATGACATTATAAATAAAATTAAAGTGAATAATAATACAGTTTCTGATTTGAACGTTATAGTCAATGCCTTAAATAATTACTTTATTGATAAAATAAAGCCTATATCAAGTCGTAGCAATAAAGTAACATCGAGGATTGTAGGCTCGAAGAATTCTATTTTTATGGCTCCATGTGTACCAAATGACATATATAAAATTATTTCTGAACTGAAGAAAACCAACAGCGTAGGTTTTGATGACATTTCAACTAAAATTATAAAAAATTGTAATCGACATATTTGTGGACATTTGAGTCATCTCTTAAACTTATGCATTAGTGATGGTATTTTTCCTGATAATTTGAAAGTAGCTATTGTAAAACCACTGTTCAAAAAGGGTGATAAAGAATTATTACAAGCTTATAGACCAATTGCACTGTTATCTATTTTTTCAAAAAATTTTGAAAAGTATATTTATAACCAACTATACGCCTATTTAGAATGCAATAAACTACTATGTCAGGAGCAAAAAGGATTCAGAAAAAACAAAGGTATAAATTTAGCTATATATGATTTCTAGAAAACAGTGCTTACAAAGGTTGATAAAAGGACTCCCATGTGTGCCATATACTACGACATCTGCGACATGACCCAGGCCTTTGATTATGTGGACCACCGAATACTATTAAATATATTAGAGTCTTATGGTATACGAGGCAATATTCTGGATTTACTGAAATCATATCTCTCTGATAGATCTCAGATGACAACTATATCTAGGATCAATATTATGACTAAGCATCAAGAATCATATTTATCTGAGTCGAGTAAAATTACTTTTGGTGTACCACAGGGCAGCGTACTAGGCTCGCTTTTATTTATCATTTATATAAATGATCTGCCTAAATTTACCACCCACCCAATGTCCCTATGTGCAGACGATAGTACTGTATCTGTACAATGTAGGACAAAAGAACTCTACCAAGACGATATAAACAATTGCTTGGATTCAATTATTAACTGGCTAGATAACAGGCGCGGTCCGAAGGGGGGTCAAAATCTAAGGTCAAATTGAAAAATCTCAAAAAAATCCCATATAATAAAAGGAAATTTCTAGCTTTCCCCTAACAGCGATAAATTTATTGTTTGCTGACTCTATCTAGTGATGTTTTTATGAACTACGTACGATGGCCAAAATAACTTGGAAATTACATCTAGTTTAGAAACAAGGAACCGAACTACCTACGTAGTTTTGGTAATCCTAGCAAAATCGATATTCGTCGTTATGATAAAGATTGTTTAACAATATTCTAATAATGTAATTTGTGATAAAGGCTGTCTACTTAGCTGTGAATTGTGATTCTTGTTGTTAAGTTTTGTGATTGAGGAAAATTTAAAACATAACTTAATTGTCGAATACTTACTACATTATGATTTAATTTGAAGAACAGTGCTTCATTTAATGATAATTTTATAATAATGGTAAGTCATTGTAAGTAATATCGAGCCTTTCCTGCCATTTTAGCGCAACCGACAAAAACTAAATTTTACAGGAGAAGGTATTTTTTTAAATATTTTTATACAGAAATGTGCTAATTAAGTAAAATTTGATATACATTAATGATTTTAGACATTTACATGTATAATTAAAAAATCTACAAATATAATAAGTATTTTGGGTTGGATTTTAAAATGAGTCGCCTGAATTTGTAAGTAAGTAATTTTGACTGCCGGAGTTGCGTCTAAATATTTTTAAACAATTTCCAAAAATTCTTAAATACTTTGGCAATTATGCAAAACGGAATGTAATTTTTATGCTTTAGTACAGTTTTTCAAATGTAATTTTTGGGTTTTATGACAAAAACGTGAAACGAAACGCAACCCGCCATCTTGGATGGATGATATTGACAGCTAATGTCAAATTTGTGCATAATTCCTTTGCTTTCGAGTGCCTAGGGTTAGGTTAGGTGCGACTATAATTGAAGTAACTAAATAGGTTATGGTAGGTTCTCTTTTGACGCTTAATCCGAAATTAGGAGCCCTGCGAAGCTAGGCTCCGTTAACCTCAGTTTATTAAACTAGTGTGAAGAATGTAGAAGTTGGCACCACCATACACACTGATGTTTGGAGAGCATATAATTTTATATTTTTCTAAAGGAACCAAGTATTACCGGCGGGTGAAAATGGTGAGGGGGGCCCCGAACCCTCCCCCCTACTCCCCAACCACTCACAATCCCTTAAAATGGCGACGTATTTCGAAATTTTTACCAGTATTTACGCTATAAATGACGATCCAGATACCAATTTTTTATTAGTGTAGTGAGTGACCCCCTCCAAAATTTCAAGCTGCGACCGCGCCTGCTAGATAATAACAATCTTAAAATAAATTTATCTAAAACTCAAGTCATGCACTTCAGCCAGAGAGGTCAGCCTCATAATCTTAATGTTAATTACGACAATAACCCTATACACGAGGTAGAATCTGCGCAATTCTTAGGACTAACCATCGATGGGCAACTGAATTGGAAGGCGCATACTTATATCAAAATTATGCAAGAAAGTCAGCAGTTCTGCATATGCTCTGTACAGATTGGCTCCTATAATAAACATCGATGCTTCACTCGCGGCTTACCACGGTCTTGTTGCCTCTGTCTTACGGTATGGGATAATCTTTTGGGGAAACTCAACAGATAATGCGATGGTTTTTAAGGCCCAAAAACGGTGTATACGAGCCATGTTTCGCTTGGCCTCCACTGACTCTTGTAAGCCGTTCTTTATATCACATAAAATTTTAACACTTCCTTCACTATACATATTAGAGATAGCACTGTTTGTCCATAAAAACCCACATTTATTTGAACAATTATCTGATGTGGTAAAAAGGAACAGGCGCAAACTTAATAGTAATAGACTGTGTCTCCATAGGGCAAGAACAACTCTGGCAGGAAAAAGCGTATTATGTATGGCGCCAAAAATATATAATAAAATCCCTAATGATATTAAAAATTGTAATGTAAAAGTATTTAAAAATAAATTGAAAATTATTCTGGCCAATAAATGTTATTATAGTATTCATGAATTCCTTGATTGAAATGAAAATAATTTTAATATTTAATTGTTTTTAATCTATAATTATAATGTTTAGTTGCTTTTTTTAATGTTGATTTTAATGTCTAATTGATTTGAGCTTTACTTTACTTTTATTTATATAATACTAATTTGATTATAAGGTATAATGTTTAATTCATATTAATTTATGTAATTTACCTCATTGAATATTATTTTGCGCGCCGTGTGCCACGGCAAAACATGCTGTAGGTACACATATTATACTGAACACTTTGTTACCTACCATGTTTTATGCAAATAAATGATTTGATTTGATTAGGTAAGAGGGTGATTACCGAGAATATTAGCTGAACCGACGTGACCTGGCACACAAAGACAAAACTGTAATAACAAATACATACAGCTGTGCGGTTGATAACAAGAGATAACAAGTTCATGGCTATCGTCTTATTTGTAAATAAGTCTTCATCATTACTTGAAAGTATATAATTTGAATCTGATCTAGTAATAAGTGAATCTGATACTTTAACTGCGCACATTGGAATAAAACAAAAATTACAATTATTTTAGTTTTCAACGGTTTCTTAAAAGCTACCACATGAAACCGTTGTGTTTTTGATATTGAAATGCTTTTTTAGGCTGATGCTATATCATCACTACATAGTATAAAACAAAGTCTGTCTTCTGTCTGTCTGTCCCTATGTATACTTAAATCTTTAAAAATACGCAACGGATTTTGAAGCGGTTTTTTTAATAGGTAGAGTGATTCAAGATGAAGGTTTATATCTATCTATACTATAATATTATAAAGAGGAAAAAATTGTATTTTTGTTTGTTTGTTTGTAATGGATAAACTCAAAAACTACTGGGCCGATTTTAAAAATTCTGTCACCATTAGAAAGCGACATTATCTGCGAGTAACATAGGCTATATTTTATTTTAGAAAAAATAGGGGTCCGTAAGATATTTTGGTCTTTTCGGGTACGCGAAGTAGTTCCCTCAGGACGCGGGTGAAACCGCGGGAAACGGCTAGTGTAATATATTTTACCACGATAACATGTTTTAGCTTCAGCAAAATAATGAGTCTGCCGAGAGCTGAAGGAACTTATTCTCTTCTTTTAAAGTAATAAGTAAATAGATACCTATTATATTCTATGAGAAATTCTGCCTCTATTTTTATTAGCGGTAATCTTAAATGAATGTATGATGGTTCAGATGCTTTAATGTGTTATAATTTACTTCCATTTCTTTTGTTTGAGGGTCTTTTCTGATAGTATTAACGAATTATTTACACATATAACAAATTCAGTACAATTTTCATCCTTTCTGCCTGTATAAACTCACATACTGCCGAACACATTTTTATACGGTTTTCACCAATAGATGGTGTGATTCCTGAGAAAGGTTTAGGTGTATAATTTACGTGGGTGGAACCGCGGGCAAAGCCTAGTGTATAATACATGCATAATATGCGGCGGCGCGTGCCTATAAGCATTGGTCCCGTGTGGAGCCGGGGCGGGTCGCTAGTATTAAATAAATACGAAATGTAGACAGCCTTACCTAGTCTAAAACTAAAATTCGTGCGACCTAACAACTTGCGAAATATCTGTAGAATTGTAGATATACTACCCTCCGCATTATAGGATAGCGGTTGATGTGTTGTCTGAGTTTGGTGGGCACACCGAACTCTAACATGTTTATTGTTACAAATATATAAACCTACTCGTAGAACTTCTTCATACGTACCTACCTACGTATTCTTTGTTTCTTTATTATGTTTGTCAGCATTTCAGTAGTACTAAAGAGCAAAGTGACACCGTACCTACTACACAATCCCTTTTCACACACAAATTTGCTAAAACTTGTGAGTTTCTTCAATGAAAACCAAAAGTTTGGTTGAACATTGAAGCATTACTATATAGCAATCAGTTTTTATTTGTTAAATTAGATATTATTAGCTGAATATAAACTGCCCCAATGCTGGGCCTCTTCTCAATATGTATGAGAAGGGTAGGAAAGTCTACAACGCTGGCCATGTCGGAGGCCTTCGGAAAGTCTGAAAACTCCGACACCAGAGTTGGCCACTCACATGAGAATTTGAGAAATAAAGAAGGACCGCGCTGACCAAGTGCAGATTGGCAGACTTCACATATCATTCGAGAACATTAGGTATGAAGAACTGTATACAATTTAATTATGCTTTAATCATTATATAACCAATAATATATATAACTAATTGCACTTATTTATTACTTCCTCTTGATAAGAATTCCTTTTATAAAGAACCGGTTCAGGACGTCTTGCAAATACTTTTGTATAATATTATGAATAATAACAATTTTAACATTATTTTATACATAAACACCTTACTAGAAAAAAAGGGCAAAGCTATAATACCTATATTAATTTGTAAATTTGAAATCTATAAAATATAATATCTTTAAACATTAAAATGATTCCAATACCTTTTGTGCCAAATACATGCCAGCCCTTTGGTTAGGCAAGGCGTCGAAACGTAAAACCTTAAACTTATTTTTTTTATAGACTCACGCCTGTGTCCCCGAAGGGGAAAGGCAGAGGTGTACCTAATATTACACCCACATTTCGCCATGAATTTTTAGGTCCCACATAATAGAGGGCGAGCCTATTGCCGTTATCGGGCATATCACCAGACTCCGTGCTGCTACTGAGAATTCGGAAAAACACAGTAACACTTTTGCCCAACCCGGGAATCGAACCCAGGACCTCCGATCAGACTGCTGATCATATTCATACTCTATCCACTGGACCACGGAGGCAGCAAACTTAAGTTAGCCAAATTAGAAAAGGCAGGCCAAACTTCGCTGTGAATGACGAAAGTAATATACCTAAGTATTCATAAATTAGCCAAAAACAACAAAAATGGTGACCCAAAATGTTGCACACTGAACTGAGCAGGTTACTATGATGAAATCGAGTTATTCCAAGGTACAATAATGACAGCCTCGTTGGTCTCGCGGCATAAATGTGCGTGTGGGATTGGGAGGTCTCGGGTTCGATTCCCGGGTCGGGCAAAGTGTTATTGGGTTTTTCCGTTAGGAAATTCTCAGTAACGTGTCTGGTAAAGTGCCCGGTACGGCAATAGGCTCGCCACCTATTACATGGGACCTAAAAAAAATCATGGCGAAATGTGGGTGTAATATTACACCTCTGCCTACCCCTTTGGGGATACAGGCGTGAGTCTATAAAAAAAATATATAAACAATAATGCCAAGTACCTATATAGTAATATGTATATTAACTGTCAGCGGAAATGTATTTACTTTATAAAGTAACTTTAACTGAATCTTAGAGCTATAGCATGTCAATAGCGACTATATTTAGAAATTACGTAATTAACCACAATAATATTACGTCCAGCACACGGTGATGTATTTATATATTTAAGACTACCGATGGTTAAAAGTTTAAAACAGTAATCTAAACACAATTACTAATTTAATATCTGTATCTATAAAATTCTTGCGTTACTGATTGACAGACAACGTACAGCCAAAACTATTGGCCGGAAGGAGCTGAAATTTGGAATGTACAAGCAAGCAAGTTCGTGGTCTGATCGACCACGTTTCGTCTTTTAAAAATCGTTTAAAAATCCTTTGGCTCGCTCATAGAGTCGAGGCACGCACACATTAATACAAGACCACTCCCCCATATTACTTTTAACTAGGGAACTGGACGCGATCATGTCTTGTTGAGCGATTTTCGCCTATATGGTGTACTAGCGTCAAGTTTGGCCATTGTAAGGTACATGTTTATTGAGGGCGTAGGGGTGCACTAAGAAGGGATTGCCCGAAATTTCCATGAAATCAGGAAGAACATCCTCTAAGTAGATAATATATACTTTCAAAATATTAGAGCTAAACAGTTTTTCTTTGAACCTGCTGCTGATCTTAGAAACTACGAATCGAATTTGGAAAATTATTTTAGTGTTTACGGAAAAATTGTTAAGATAATTTGTATGATATGCCGCGGGTTGACGGCATAGAATACAAGTGTCACCACCCCCTATCTTCCCGTGGGTGTCGTAAGAGGCGACTAAGGGATAACACGATGCAAATACCATCTTTGCGTAGAGACGGAAAACTTGACATCAAACCCTATACGACTGCCTCGTTGGTCTCGCGGCATAGATGTGCGCGTGGGATCGGGAGGTCCCGGGTTCGATTCCTGGGTCGGGCAGTGTTATTGGGTTTTTTGTCACGAAATTCTCAGTAGCAGCACGAAGTCTGGAAATGTGCCCGGTACGGCAATAGGCTCGCCCCTTATTACGTGGGACTAAAGAATATCTGGCGAAAAGTGGGTGTAGAAATACACCTCTGCCTACCCCTTCGGGGATAAAAGGCGTGACGATATGTATGTATGTATGTATGTATGTTAAGATAATTTGTATGTTACGCTTGCATTTTCCTATGTTGTTCATGTTCACATTACATAATTAGGTATGTAGGTAATTGTGTTCTACTTAATAATAATAATATATAACAAATGGCTTATTCATTCCAATGACCACAATACAAATTTAATAACAAAACAGTTGTTACGAATATTATTCCAAACACATCCTTTTTGGTTTTCCTAGTTAAGTTAATAACATGTAAATAAAGGAAGTACCTATAGGTATATATTTTATATGTAAAAGCTTTATATGACTATAAGTCCATTAATTAGATGTAGGTAGATATATTGATAAATATAATTATTTACGTTTTTTTTAATAGTAATAGGCGGCAAACGAGCAGACAGCTAATTATAAATGATACCAAGTAGGTATGCTGATGATCATCTCTTCGGGTAGCAAAAAGCAGAATTACGGCTAGTACTATACATATACTTACTTTTACCTTTATTTTTTATATGGGACAAGGCGGCAAACGAACTGACGGATCGCCTGATGGTAAGCAATTACCGCCGCCCATGGACACAAGCGCGTTGCCGCCCCTTGGGGTTGGGAAAAGAGATAGGATGAGGAGTGGGATGAGGGAGAAGGAAAGGGGATAGGGCCTCCGGCGCTCTCACTCACCGAACGAAACGCAACAGTTTAGGTACTGTTAATTTACGTCGATTTTCTGTGAGAGGGTAGGTACTTCCCCGGTCGAGCCGGCCCATTCGTGCTGAAATCAGCAAGGCTCTACTAACTGTGAAAAGGTCCCTGTATTAGAAAACTTAATTTATTTCTAGTTCTGAGGGTCTAGTCCGAGTTTGCACTCGATCGTCACGATCGACGATAGAATTGTCGCCGGGAACAATTTCCATACATTTTCCAAAAGCGCCACCTAACGGAGTGTTGCGATCGATAGAGACCGCTAGGGGGCGCATTTAGAAAATGTATGGAAATTGTTCCCGTCGACTAGCTATCGTCGATCGTGACGATCGAGTGCAAACTCGGACTAGACCCTCTGGAGATGTCTCTTTTAATATTCCCGCAATCAAGGTTGAGGCCATAGATTTATTAACAAGAATCAGATGTAGCGTATTCGTCCAACTAAGCGTGGCACGTTGACAGCTATGTGTGCGTGACCTTTGGCGACTGGCACTGTACGGACACGCGCGTCTATGTGTGTGAAAAGTTGCCAGATTATGAATAATCTCCCAGTATTTTGCATATAGTTATGTAATATTCTTATATTCATTTGCGGTTTTGAAGAATTTACCATGGATTTAATTAATGCTTTTATAAATACATTTCTTAAATGTAGGTACCGAGTTAAGTTTTAACTACTTCGTAAATCTGTATATATAAAATCCTTGCGTTACTGACTGACTGACAGACAAGCTACAGCCGAAACTACTCGGCGCATGAAGCTGAAATTTAGCATGTATGTTTCTTGGGAGCCGTAGGGGTGCACCAAGACGGGATTTCTCGAAATTCCCACGGGATCGGGCAAAACGAGAAATAAGAAAATATGTGCGTGCGAAGCCGCTGGCGTCGATTAGTTGAGAAATAAATAGTATGTATGTACACACGGCACCAAGTCAAGCTAAACAGTTGCTGTACGATTTTGATACTTATTCCCTACGCCATAAGTATGTATGTACACACGGCACCAAGTCAAGCTAAACAGTTGCTGTACGATTTTGATACTTATTCCCTACGCCATTAGTATGTATGTACACAGGGCGCCAAGTCAAGCTAAACAGTTGCTGTACGATTTTGATACTTATTCCCTACGCCATAAGTATGTATGTACACACGGCGCCAAGTCAAGCTAAACATTTGCTGTACGATTTTGATACTTATTCTTTACGCCATAAGAACGGTGCAAAGGTCAAAGTTTATAAGCTTGACGAGTAGCAGGGTGTACACGAATATTTGGATCGTTTGAGGATCGAACTCAAAACAATATTATGTAAGGTATATACTAATGGAAATTGAAATTCTATTACTATATTTATGAGAAAGAAGATATATCTACAGTACCTATACTTTTATAATACGGTAATGTATTTTTCATTAACATGACAATCATTATCACATAATCAATTGACAAGTGCATTTTCCCTAATTCAGGCAGAACGGCGTCGACAAAAACTGGCAACACTTACATATTTCTTGCACAAATACGAATTTTATCGAAATTAAATTAGGAAACAGTCAAATTATCAATAGTTACCTGTGAAAAGATATTCCATTTTCCTGTTTTTGTTTTTAGGAACAACTTTTACAGTGTTTAAAGAACACAAGACGGCATTTTGAGAATTTAAAAGTTGACGTGATCGTGACGCGTGAACTGTACGATGCTTCGTAGCGCACTGAGACGAGTTTGTATTCGCTTTTCAATTTTGTATTTGCTTTAGTGGCCGCACGCAACTGTGCCGTGCGTTACATCTGATAATTCTCATGTCTGTGGTTGAGGCGTACGATGGCTGTTGAATGCGGGCCATCAGTGGGATGAGTCAGTCAAAAGCGTCAGACGATATCCTGCATTGTACTCGCATGCTCTAAACCCATTTTTTCTGCACTTTAAAAGATCAAGAAAAGATTAAAGAAATTTATGTGACAAAAAAGGGAAAGACTCTGAGTTTGTTTCGGCCTTCTTCTCAAGAATCAAACTACACTAAACAACCAAAATGCAGAAATAAATATGTCTTTAATACATCAGGTGCTCTCATTACCCCAACGAAAACGACGTAATTAGACGCATTCATACTTTACCTCGATCTTCTATTAGAAGATAGAACTACACCAGTTGAGTAGGCCCATCAGCATGGCTCTACCACTCAATAACTATTGCTAATAATATCAACATCAATTATGTACCAACTTAATAATAAAACATAATAATAATTGCAATAGTCCTACATTTGCTGCGGCTAGTCCATAGCTGCTGTACTCAGTAGTGCAGTTGTGGAGGCTCCGCGGCATGTGTCTCAGCCCGTTTTAGATTAAAGATCTCTAAGGGCCTCTGCACGTTGGACCCATGTCTCCGTGTAAGCCTTCCAAAGGGCCGGCTATTGTTTTGACGACGTAGTTGGAACAATACCCGTGGCAAAGAGAAACATAATAAAATATTTATATTTTCTTTCACAATAATTAACAACTTATACCTACTATATGTTATCATTACATTAATTTGACAGAATGAACCTTTGTGAGAGACTGGTATTTGAAGTAGGAATAAATCTATTGGAAAGATTACTAGGCTCAGTATTAATAAACTAATACATAACTACTTACTTACTTAGCAGGTGTTGAACTCTAGTTAAGGAAAAAAATGCGGCGCTGGCATAAAGACAAAGAACATGCCTAATGACGAATAAACTGGTAGCTCATTATGAACCAAGTTAGGCCAGCACTTGCCTCGATAATTATTCTAAAATATGCAAAGGAAAATAACTAGAAAACATTGGGATTGTATACAATATCCGTGGTAGAGTTTGCAATTACGTTTATGATGTTGGCAAAACTAGCAGTAAAACAGCCCCGATTCATGAATCGATTTTCACCATTATTGCTACATGACAGCACGAGACCTCATACAGCACGAGAAACCGTTTTGACCCTTGCAGGAACTGCACTTAGAAACCATTCGTCATCGTCCGTATTCGTCAGACCTTGTTCCAACCATGACTACCTTTTTCGTGATTTGCACGTACATATACGTGACAAGAAGTTGTCTTCCCAGGAGGCAGTACAAAATGCTTTCACACAGTTTGTGCAGTCTAGATCCTCAGAGTTCTATCGCAAAGGCATAAATGACCTTCCTATTAGATGGCAGCAATGTATAGATAATAATGGTAACTATTTTGATTAAATAAATACTTTAAAAATTTAAAAATAAACAAATTTGATTGCCAGTACAAATCGGCAATTTCATACCGTTTAACCCATATCGTTTAACCCCTATTATTTTTCATTCATAAGGATTTTTTACAATCATTACAAAGTAGTACCACGCCAACTTACTACGTGATAATAGGCGACTTAGGATGGATTTTTAGAGCGCACATTCATATAGTTTGGATCATTAAAGATTTATCTTTGTTTATATTTACGAGCGTGAGAGCCTAGAGCGCCATCTTTTGCAAGATTAGAATGTTCAGCACGTTCAGATGCAATGTTCAGACTACCGACGGAGCGAAAGGTAAGTGGAAAGGATTCAGGCGCTGCGGTTGTGCTATATCATAAAAAATCAATCCTCAAGCATTCCTAAAATAAGAGAATTAGCAAACGTCTTACGCACTACAAACCATGTCCCTGGGCTACCTTGATGGCAGGGTTACGCGAATCAGCCACAATGTGGTAGAACAATTTTTATGCAGATAAGTACCTAATAGGAGGAGGATAAGGTTGAGGGAGCAGGAAAAGGGAGTTGGGCCGATTAGAGCTTTTGGCACTCTTACTCACCAAACGAAACGCAACAGTTTAGATACCGTTACTTTACGATAATATTCTGTGAGAGGATAGTACCTACTACCCCGGATGAGCCGGCCCAAAGATACTGAAACCACAAAGGCTCTACTACCTATACAATGGCACGCGGGTTCCAACTGGGATTCGGCCCGCGTAATTTGTCAATGACCCCTTTATATTTAAAATATTGCTTGCACATGATGCTAAAATAATAGGTAGTTACTTTATGATTATATTATTTGTATCAAATATATTAATAGTAGGTAACTGTTAAAGTAGACTATCTACTTCATGCGTCAACGATAAAATAACCGAGTGTTTATTGACACGTATAATCAATCAACTTCAATATACTTAAATATACTTCAAACGTAATAAATGTGTAAAGTTTTTAGGTTTTTATGCAAGCCGTCTATTTTTGTTGCATATTTATACGTAATTGGTGTAACTCGTATAAATTAGTCAAATACCTGGAGGAGTAGTCAGTAGGTTATACAATTGTTTTATTTAGGTAAACAAGAAAACGCCCGCGGCTTCATGCGGATGAATGGTACAGCAATTGAAACCATCTTGCAACGTGTACCTACCCTTGGCAACGTGTTTAAAAAATACATGATGATCGATTCAATAATTAATAAAGGTTTGAAAGCATAACAAATTCACATTGCCATTAATAACCTGCAGAGTTTGCAAGTACGACTTGCCTTTACTTTACATACTTCACATACAATCTCAAGTTTCATAGGATATTATCTCGTTATAC
Organism: Euclidia mi; assembly: GCA_944739405.2. Taxonomy (NCBI): domain Eukaryota; kingdom Metazoa; phylum Arthropoda; class Insecta; order Lepidoptera; family Erebidae; genus Euclidia; species Euclidia mi. The sequence goes on from OX123188.2 coordinate 75,056,396, forward strand.
AAGCAATGTCCCGAATAACATTGACTTAGTTCATAATATTTGTCTCATAGTGTACTCAAGTACTTGAAGTTCATGGAAGCCGAAGCGTAAGGATTCATAAGTGTGTATTCACATTACTAATGCACAATAATCATCTGATACGGGACTGACAATAATCTTGAATATGATGCCTGAGATAAGAAATTCTCTGAACTATAAAACGACTAATGGTGACTATGCTGTAATGCAATAATAATGTTTTAGTAAGTTGGGTGTAATTACAGTGGCCTTTGGCCAAGTGACAGGTAGAAAGCTTAAACTCTTCAGCTCTAACGTATGCTTTACCGCTCCACAGCTTGATCCTACTTTCCTCGCGCAGAAGGGTGTGAAAGAACGACGCTGCCGCTTAATAATTCACTGTTTGCCCGCTCGAAAGCCCGACATCTTACACCTCCGCTGAACAGCTCGAAAGTATGCTCACGCGCTCAATAGCTTAAAGGCACGGTTTTCTTCTCGAAATTATGTAAAAGGCTAACCTTTGGATGCTAGAATGTCACTTGATAAAAAGTTTCATAAAATCTTTCATCACCCTCTTCTTTATCTCTATTGGGAAGGAATTTTCAATAATCTCTTCGTGCACCCGGACCCTCTCTAAGGAAATGCTAAATTTCAGCTTCTTGTGCCTAATTGTACCTAATAGTTACATAAAGAATAATGCAATCGAATCCAACACTGTGTGCCTTATTGAATGCTCAAGTCACAAGGTACGGCATCCGTGAATCAGAAGACTTACATTTTCTCTAATAGTAGTATGTAATGTCGAAAATATGTAGCATCATATTGGACAGAGTGCCTCCGTGGTCCAGTGGTTAGCGTATGTGACTGCTGATCAGGAGGTTCGGGTTCGATTACAGGTTCAGGCAAAAGTTAGTAAGTAGTTACTGGGTTTTTTCGAATTCTCAGTAGCAGCATGGACTCTGGCAATGTGCCCGGTAACGGCAATAGACTCGCCTCCTATTACGTGGGACCTACAATTTAATAACATGGCGAAATGTGGGTGTAATATTATTCTGCCGATCCCTTCTGGGATAAAGACGTGAGTATCAAAAAAAAATTGGACAAAACCTTGACTATACCCTAGGAATTCACTGATTATGAGCGTCAATTTAGCCGAATTACATGCTATTTATAGAAACCTTATTCTTCTTTCTTTTTGGTTCCAGAGGGGGCTGCGAGGCTGCCATACATGCCCTGTCAACATACCTTGGCTGTAATAAGGGTGAGGTTATCCTGAAGGTAGACTTAAAGAATGCCTTTAACTAGGTTAATAGGGACACCTTGCTGACACAAGCTAAATTAGAAACACCCGAAATTTTCAGTTTTCTTTGGCAGTGCTACAGGCACCCTTCAAAATTGATATATAAGGAAAATGTTTTGGAATCCGCCGTTGGCTGTCAACAAGGCGATCCGCTTGGACCACTACTCTTTAGCTTGGCCATTCACCCAATTATCAAAGAGCTAAATTCAAAATTTAACATCTGGTACCTGGATGACGGGACCCTTGCAGGTGACGTAGACTCAGTTTATCAAGACCTGGCACTTCTAAAGTCGAAATTTTTATCCATTGGCCTAGAACTTAATCCCAGTAAATGCGAAATTTTCATTAACGATAACTTAGACAAATCCGATATACTTTCAAAATTTCAACATCTCCTTCAAATGCTCCCAATATTACTCACGTTGAAAAAAGTGCTCTTCGCCTCCTTGGGTCCCCAATATTAGACGAAGGTTTCGATTCATTTATACAAGAAAAAATTCAAAATTTTAGTGATATTTCAGACAGGTTACTCAAAATTAATATGCATTCGGCTTTTACTATTATCAAGTATTCTCTTTTTGTCCCTAAATTTACACACGCTCTTCGATCTTCCCCTTTTTGGAAAAACCCATCTGCACTCGCCCAAATTGACAAACTTATACAAATTACTTTAAGCAAAATTCTAAATCTGGCCCTGAACGACCGAGTGTGGCTACAGGCGTCCTTGCCTGTACGCCTGGGCGGCCTTGGCGTTCGCAAAATTACTGACGTAAGCTTACCAGCATTCCTGTCCTCGGTCCACAGCACTGAAGAATTGACCAGGAAAATTTTAGCACCCACACTGGTCAATTCTGAGGTGCCGTGTAAGACCGATGCCATGAATGCATGGAGAATGGCTTGTCCAAGCACCGAGTTACCCCGATTCCCATCTTCTCAGAGGCAGTGGGACGGGCCGCTTTGCAGCGTGGTACGAGAAAATCTCCTAAGTACGTCGTCCAATGCTGCAGAGCGTGCTCGTTTGCTGGCTGTGGGAGAGTGGGAGTCAGGGCTTTGGCTTCAGGCACTGCCATCGTCCAACATAGGTACCATGTTGGACGATACGACCTTCCGCATTGCTTCTTGCCTTCGTTTAGGTGCGCCATGTGTTCCTCCACATCGCTGTCACTGTGGAGAGGCTGTCGACAGCCTTGGTCACCATGGTCTGTCATGTAGCAGGAGCGCAGGTCGTATTTCACGACACGCCAACCTCAATGACATACTTCGTCGGGCTCTTGTCACCGCTGGCGTTCCAGCCCAACTTGAACCTCAGGGCTTGGCACGCGACGATGGTAAGAGACCAGACGGTATGTCTTTACTGCCATGGAAGCTGGGTAGGCCTTTGGTGTGGGACGCAACATGTGTCGACACCCTTGCGCCATCTCATCTTCCTAGCACAGCGGGTTGTGCGGGCGCTGCTGCTGCTTCAGCGGAGACTCTCAAAAGGCGCAAATACATAAATCTAGTAGGGGATTATGTATTTGAGCCGTTTGGAGTTGAAACGTTGGGACCATGGGGTCCAAGTGCGAGATCTCTTTTTAGAGATCTTTCAAAGAGACTTGTTGACACCTCGCGTGACCAGAAGGCTGGCCTGTATTTGGCACAAAAGATCAGCATTGCCATACAACGTGGCAATGCTGCCAGCATTCTGGGCACGCTTCCAATTGATGGCGATGTGGAGGATTTCCATGACGCCCTTTAAATTCTGCTTTTACTTTTTTTTTTATGTATTTCCTTTTATTTGTTAGTTATTTAAGTATAGAAATTATTGTTTTAATTTATGTGTAAATAGCCACTTAGTTATAGTTAGTTTTAACAACATTTATATTTATTATCAAATAAATAATCTGTTGGTCTTCTTCTTACGGCCGGATTCCATACCCGATGTATCCATGGATATCACTACCAGATATACATATTTGACATAAGCTCCGTACAAAATTTGTTAGGTTTGAATCTCTAGTACCTAGCATATAGATTGCATATTGAAACCAGCTGTTAATTAGTCTGTAAAAAGGCAGCTGGGCTGCAGGAATTACACACCCAGGTTACAAATAGGTAACTTGGAAAGTTAACTAAGAAATAAAGTTTCCTTACAACATGACTGCATCGTTGGTCTCGCGGCATAAATGTGCGTGTGGGATTGGGAGGTCTCGGGTTCGATTCCCGGGTCAAGCAGTGTTATTGGGTTTTTCTGTTAGGAAATTCTCAGTAGCACCTCGGAGTCTGGTAATGTGCCCGGTACGGCAATAGGCTCGTCCCCTATTACGTGGGACTAAAATAAAGCTGGCGAAAAGTGGGGGTAGCAATATACCTCTGCCTACCTCTTCGGGGATATAGGCGTGAGACTATGTATGTATGTATGTATGTACAACATGAAAATGGTAGCAACATCTATATTTCTGTAAAATTATTTATTTTGTATATTTCTGTACAATATTCATATCAAATATACACCTGGTTGTGGATTCACTCTCATTTTGTATGATTTTCTGTAGTAGCCCAGGCCGTTTGTTTTCTTGGACATACATAGTTAACTGGCAATTAAGTAGATACGTTATTTTTTTGCTGTAAGTAGGAATACCCAAATGAGTCAGATATTTTCAAGTTGCGATAAGAGCGTTTTGTTTTTGAAACCCGTCTTTGATTAGGAAAAAGCAAGCGATAAAAAAATAAGACTATCAGAATCCAATCCAATGATTCACCTATATATCATGTTTATACACTGTTTACTTAATTATTTAGGGAACGTAAGATATTCCCAGAATCATAGAACCTAAAACTACTAAAAACAATGATATTAAAATGTTATTAAACAGTACAAATAAATTAAAATATATACATTTATATATTTTAATTTTATTATATTATTATCTGTTTCTCTTTCACGGGTATTAATCTAATTTGTTAGAACAATACTTTGGCAGGCGTACACGGACACGGAGTCATAGGTCCAACGCGCAGAGCCACCTACTTAGGAGCCTCCACATCTGCACTATCAAGTGCAGTCACGGATTAGCCGCAGCAGGTGAGGGACTATTGTTACTCGTATGGAAACTAACTACTCTGGGCTATTGGGATAGGTTAAATGAATTGGTTTGATGGAAACTATGGATGAAAAATCGGCGTCTGCCTTAAGTACTCTCATAGTACGTCAAAAAGGGGCAGACGGTGACTCGCCAACTCACTAGATGGGCCCTCTCTTAATAGCCACTAAGGTAAACAAAGTCTGCCATAAAGACAGCCAGAGGGCAACACCGGTGCGAGCGGCTAGGGGTGTCGAGCGGTGCTGCACCGGTTTCGCCATCGCGGGCCTCGTGACAACAGAGGCCCCAAGCGGGTTTCCCCGTAGTTACGCCCTTGAGAATGACACTTCCACCCCCGAGCATTAGCTCTTGCGGCTTTCCTCTGCCCGGCCGACTAAGGAAAGCCAGAGTCGAGAGTCCTGCGGGCGCTCTTGGAAATCCACTCCGACCAGCCAGCAAAGGCAAGCCGGAGACGAGGCCCCGAGCGACTCTCATAAGCATTCAAGACCACAGTGTCGCCACACACATTCAACTCGCCACAAAGCTGCCCTGCGATATGTAAACTCTTTTCTCATCACAAGATGAAGGTGATGTTTGGAAGCTGCTACTCTGCCCTCCGAGATTGCGTTAGTCTTATGATAAGCTAACAGCTTTCCCAGAGGGGTTATATTATTATTATTATATTCAAAGGGCGTCATGCAAGTCCTCCACATCGCCGACTATTGGGAACGTGCCCAGAAGATACCTGCTATTTGATATTTCTTTTTTAGTTTTGACCAACCATATTAAGTAAACCGTATGTAGGTACGAGAATATGCAAGATAAACTGGTGACCGTCCGTTTGCAGTCGTCATTTAGATCGGTTAATATTAAAGATGCCTATTGTGATATAAGGGCGCTTGCCCACTAAAGTGTAACGGGACAATCATATTTATTTAAAATGGACTTGCCTTGAAGTTAATTAATTATTCTTTTGTAGTGGGACTTATTTTATGGTACATAGGTATATTTGTCTGAATTAGAACAATGATACAATAGTTGTTTAAGGAAGTAAGTATGTTTTGTGGTTATACGCCTAGAAGGTAAACAATATAAGCAGGTAAATATTTTACTAAAATAACTTGTAATGATGAAGTTGTAATGATGATCTTGGTGAATCCTAGACAGGAAGGAATGTTTTGTTATTTGAAGCAGCTAATGTACTACGTAATTTATACGTTATTATATTTTACCATTAAAAATAACATTTGAAAATGCCTAACGCTTTATTCACACTTTTATTATTATTTGTAATTTATCATTTTCTCTATAAAATTTTGCAAGGAAATAAAAAGAGCGCTTCCAAATTAATTAGTTTGTTACTTAAATAAAATTGGATTAATTTTCCTGAAAACACGACATAAGTAATCCCAAAAAGTAGCGAAGTAATTTAATTTTATTTACATTTAAACGTAATATCACTTCCAAATAAAAAACTTTTGAAGCAGGCACTATCTAATTGTGACAATATGGTAAATAAATGTACCTAATGATATAGCAGAAACGCTTGTGTAGAATTTTATAAGCCAAAAACAGCAAATAAACAAGGAAATGAGTTATTGACAATATGTGTGAATTTACAAAAAAAGTAAATATGTATGTTTATCCATTTTCTGGTACCCGTAGTACAAGCTCTGCTTGGTTTGGGACTAGATGGTGTTGTGTGTATGTAGTAGAATATTATTATATGATATACTAGCTGTTTCCCACGGTTTTACCCGCGTCCTGAGGGAAATACTTTGCGTACCCGGTTAATTTATTGCCTAAGTTACTCCTTGGTACATCAGCTATCCGCCAGTGAAAGTCCCGTCAAAAATTAGCGAGAACAAAGACAGACAAAAATAGTTAAAAATGTCATTTCGGTATATGTACCGTGTATACATCCATATGCATTTAGTAAAAAGCGATTATTTTAATACTAGAAGATGCCAGCAGCTACGCCTGCATTTTTTTTAAATTTACCCGTTTTGGCCGATTCCGTGGGAATTTCGGGAAATCCCTTCTTAGTGCACCCATACGGTCCCCAAGGAACATACATGCCAAATTTCAGCTTCCTGCGCCCAATAGTTTCGGCTGTAGCGTGTCTGTCAGTCAGTCAGTAACGCAACGATTTTATATATTAAGATTACAAACAGACACTCCAATTTTACTTACGTGTATAGATTTAAAGTGTAATCGTTGATACTGATTCGTTGAGGTACTACAAAAACAAAATCGAGGCTAGTTGACCATTTATTATATAATGCAAGTATTTGCTTTGGAATAGATAATTTATACTTTGAAGGTAGACAGTATCACGGATATTACATGATTAATTATCAATATCATACAGTGTTAGATACCTTAGAGAAAATCTTGTCTTAATTTTTATAAACACCTTAACAAGATGTAAAATTTACTCAAATACAAGGTTACGAAGAAGAAGAAAAGAATGCCATCGTGCTGCAAATAATAATATAGGTTAGTGCTTGGATATCTAGTTAGGCCCTGGATATAGAAATGTGGCTAGGCTGCAGACCTAGACATAGGCTTTGACAATGCTGATAAATATCAGAAGATTAACGACAGCAACATAAATGGTTAATTAAGTTTTATGATATGTATGTATTATTTTATTGTCTTTCTATGAATTTCGAGATTCGAGATACATGTCGGATATATTTTGAATGGGTCAGTCAAGTATGTATCTAAAATCTAAAAATATGCATAGTTCGAATATCAAATTCAGCGGTGAACAGGTACAGTATCAGTGACGTTGACGTTCGCGCAAGTGAACACGCACCCTTACCCGGCACGTATATAATGGGGGAACATATTGTAGCGCCGCAGTTGACGATCGGCGTCCGTACAGTCACCACAATAGTATTAGTAAACAGTGTACAATCGACATGATGATGAAAACGATTATTTTCGCCGTGCTGGCTGTCGGTAAGTAAAAATCATTAATATTTGTAAAATTATCTATGATTAAGCATATGTAATTCTAAAATCCAAAAATTAAGATTATTTTTAAAGTATACCTATAATAACTAACTAGCTTATCTATTTTAATTTTTCAATTTATTAATTATGATTGGCACATAGTTATTAAAACTTTGTAAAAAAAGACAAATATTAAAGTAGGTTAAATAATTTCATAAACATGTTAATGTTCATCAAAATAATATTTAAATAAATATATTTACCTAAGCCACAAAATAAAAGCACATCTAAATGTAAACAGTTGCTTACGGTTATCTGTTTTATTTATTTAACATTAAATACGATTAATACTAATTAAAATGACCAGTAGGTACAAACAATTACCAATATTAATGATGTTATGACTTTCAGTTAACGCACAAGGATAATATCTTAATTTATTATAATTAATATTACCTACATTAAATTGTATTTATAGGATGCAAATAGGTATATAAATATAAGTTTTAAAATTCCATGCAAAGCATTAAACGAATTAGGTTAGGTATAGGTAGCACTAGCGGACTCGGCTGATGTCGTTCTGCTGTCCTACAAATCATGACGACTCTTTTAACAAAATATATCTATAAACTAACACCTAAATAAAACCGATTTTGCCCGAAGGGTGTGCTTAAAACGCGTAGTAAATAATGATTCATCAACTTTGGCGAAGCAGCGATATCCTAGTGGAGATACCAACAGATTGTCATGCAGAGGGTAACTGGTTCGGATCCACGGCGCGCACTACTGTCTTTTCGGAGTTATGTGTGTATCGAATTGTTAATTATCTCTTGTATCGTGCCTCGGAGAGCACGTTAAGCCGCCGATCCCGGCTGTCATGAAGACCTTTGACAGGGCGTCAGTACCTCTAAATAAACTGACACTAGTCTAAACCATGGAATGACGCTCTGATGAGAAGCTAATATTCAGCCAAATCCGATTAGACTAGTAAACGGACCTCGGATTGAAACTGTGATTACGCTAGAAGGATGATTCTCTGCCAGTCAACCAAGGCGATACATCGCCTTGGTTACAGAAGATAATTGATGTGGATGCGTAATTATACATATATAGGTGTGTTGTGGTTGTTCTTTCTTCTTTTCTATGATTCTTTATTGGTGGTGCTTGTAAGTCATCATCATCAGACTGCGCTAGCCGTTCCATCTGCGGTCAAACGCCTTCACTTCTTAGGCGAGGGTCCTCTTATATATTTCTATATTCTATATCTATATCTTGTAAGTCTATCAGCTCTTTGTGCTTTTCTTTGACGGCTTGTGTCGTTTTGGATTATTTTTGGTACTGGTCGGATATCAAGCGATATGTAACGCATCTCATTTTATTTTGTACGCTATCAGGAGTTATTGTGGCCTTTAAATGTTGAATAATTTGTTCACTATCTGTAGGTTCTGCAGCTATGCAATTAAAACCCAGTAGGTACATCTAAATTTATATATTTCTAAATTTCCAGGCATACTTGGTGTCATAGTGCGTTCTGAGTATCTAGATTGAAAGCTCTAAATTACCACTCCTTTCTTGGTAATTTTTCTTGTATTGTTCATCTATCTACATAAAAAGAAAATCAATAACACCCTCAAAACTAATACATATTTCAAAAATCTATCAGCATACACATTCCTGATTTGCCCAAAGGCACAGTTTCATTTCGTACATTCATAATCACAAAACCAAAGCAACAAGATAGAAATCACTTCACTCATATTCTTTCAAATTACAATTCAAATACCACAAAAGATATCATCAAACTAGCAATTAATTAGGTACGTCCAACAAAATAAAATCGACTATCATGGCATCAATGTTCTTCAATAATAAAACATTATCATAATTTAATACTAACATATTATAGTTTATTTATTTATTAATCTTAGGAAGTTTACAGACAAATTATCCTATAAATTACATCAATATGTGTAAATTTTGCTAATTACAAGCCTTCACCTATAGGGTTCTTTATAGATATGTACTCGTACGTATACAATAGGCTTGTGTCCACTAAGAATAAATCGGTTTGATTGTATTATCTATAGATTCATTATAATTTTAAGATATCAATAAAGTTTATTATTTATTATAAAAAGGTAAGATTAATGTTATTTTTAGGATTCTAAAACTAAAAATAATGTATTTATTCTTGTGACAGTGAACACCGATCAGAGAGCCATTACTTCAAACAGTACGTCCGCCATTCATGTTGTTGACGTTTTAGTAGTAAATACAACTAAAACGTCGAACTTTCTACCTGTCAAATCGAATATAACCAAATAAAAGTGGGTACATCAGACCAGACTTCATTCACGGTTTGTTTTCTTTTGGACTTTGTGATATCACTCAACCGCCATGACGGTTTACAGCGTTTTCGTGTCAAATTTAAAAAGGTTTTTAAAAAGCCGTAATTAGTAATGTTGCTGATCGATTTTTGAAGAAAAAATCAGGTATTTCAGTTTAACATCTAATAAAGAAACGAATCAATCGCTAATTACATTTTAAGACACAAGGCTATTGAGACATGGATGCAAAACAATAAAACTTCACAAATGTAAATCTGTATCTACCAACATTGAACCTGAACTCGAATAATAATCAATATAGTGTCCGCTTATCCGCTATCTTCTGCCCGGGTCAAAGTCTATCTGTCTTGGTAAACATATACCTACTACTAGCACTTACGTTATATCAGGTTATAAAGGCGACTTAGAGGGTAAGAGTTTGGTGATAATGCAGAGATGACCTAGAGACCTCTTTATGATAAGAAACATATTGCATGTGTAGTTTTAATAGTACTAGCAATTAATACATAATTAACTTATTACAAACGACTTATTATCTTGCCTCTTTCATGCTTAGTTAACGTGCTTCTAGAGTGACAGAAAGTGGTCCTGGTTTTTCCTCAAGGTGCAGTCCAATTAACCAATTTTTTTAACCAAAGGTTTGGTCATGCAACCGTCACAAATATATTTTCTATTTCTGATATTGGTCTAAATTCGTGATGGGTACTAAAGACTAGAGTCAGATAATTAAGAAAATTATGTAGATCAAAGAAAATGACATGGTGGTTTTCTTTCTGTTACTTTAAATCACTACTTGTTTAATTTAAAGCTCCAGGATCTGCATATTCACAAATATCAAAATGTTATTCTTATAAAGTTACTGAAATTTTCCTGTTACGATAAAGCGGTTTTAAAAATATCCTAAACATATCTAAAATACATTGATGTAAGCGAACTAGGTATATAAAGTCAGACAAAACAATAACTTTTCATGACCACGCACGTAAATGGTCTATTTATCAATATACCTAGTCTATATGAACAGCATATAGATACAGGTACTAATCGCATAATACAAACACAAGGCACGCGCATATTCTCTATAACACATATCTAGTACCCACAATTGCAATAAAGTCAATAGTTACTTATTAAAGGTACCTACAATAAAAATTATACCTACCTGGCGTCATGCGTATAGGAACTTAATACGTAGGTATTCAAAGTAAATCATCATCATCAGCCCCTTACAGTCCACTGCTGGACTAGGTCTCTCCTTTGAAAGGAGGAATTGGCCTACTATACCACGCTGGCCAAACGGGTTGGTATAGGGTTTGTTTCAAGTTTTTTTCCTTCTCTTACAGTGCTGTTCTCTGCACAGTATGGTCCCTCTGTCGGCTCTTACGACACCCATGGGATGATATGGGGTGGTGACATTGCGTATTCTTTATCCGTCACCACACGGACAAGTAAATACTTAGCTTTAACTATTTATAAAAAGTTAATAGAAGCGAATTAACTGATAAAATAATTGACCGTAGCGTGATTGCAAATAAATTAATATAAGCCACATTTAGTTATAGCCAAGCCAATTTTGTTAATACGCTTGATAAAATATTTAATATGCGTTTCTGTATCGGTCAGTTTATGGGTTGCTTTCATCATTAAGCAATAACCAATTAATCAAATAACTTCTTTTTCGAAAGCGCTGTTTAAGCGAGTTGCTTATTTAGATACAGCTATTGCTATAAGTGAGACACAAGAATAGATTAATTTAAATGTAAACATACATTACACAAATACATAAATAACTTTAACTTCTCTCAATACAATACAAACTAGGAACCTAAAAAATAAAACACTGTGTTTCATGGTTGAAACAATCAGACAGCATGTGCTAGGCCACTAGAGTGACCATTTTGAATGAGTGCGTACAGAATTGCATATTCTATTTTCTCCTAATAGATTTTCTACTCTTAGGTACTTGTAAATAATTATTATCACAATGTTCTACTGGCTGACCTCTCAAAGATGACGCTTCATCTATAACGAAAATGAAAACATACGTGAAAAGTATGCAGCCTACATAATTATGTTTAATTGAATACTTTTTAGGGTTCCGTACCTAAAAGGTAAAAAACGGAACCCTATTACTAAGCCTCCGCTGTCTGTCTGTCTGTCTGTCTGTCTGTCTGTCTGTCTGTCTGTCTGTCTGTATGTCTGTCTGTCTGTCTGTCACCAGGCAGTATCTCATAAACCATGATAGCTAGAAAGCTGAAATTTTCACAAATTATGTATTTCGGTTGCCGCTATAACAACAAATACTAAAAATAAAAAAAATGAAAATATTAAGGGGGGGTCCCATACAAAAAACGTGTTTTTTTTCGTATTTTTTGCTCAAAATTACTATCTGTAACAGGTAGACGCTTTAAATTTTCACAGAATATGTAGTTGTATATTACCTTTCAAAGTAAATAATTAAATTTAAAAAAAGTAAATAATAAAGGGGGGCTCCCATACGACAAACGTAATTTTTAAGCAATTTGTTACTCGATCTTAATAAACAGGTAGAAACTTATAAAGTATTTAAGTATACATACAACGAACGTGATTTTCTTTTATAGATGATGGTACGGAACCCTTCGTGCGCGAGTCTGACTCGCACTTGCCCAATTTTTTTAAATATTCCTAAATTTTAATAAGGCTTTATGAAAACTATGGTTTTAAATAACTTTTCGAAGTTAAGTGCGTATTAAATTGTTAATTATCGCTTGCTTATCGGTGAAGGAAAACATCGTGACGAAACCTGCATGTCTGAGAATTCTCCATAATGTCCTCGAAAGACATGTGAAGTCTGCCAACCCGCACTTGGCCAGCGTGGTGGACTATGGCCTTGCCCTTCTCATAGTGAGAAGAGGCCCGTGCCCAGCAGTGGGACAGTAAAAGGGCTGATGATGATGATGATGGTTTTAAACTATTATAAATTCAAATTATAATAATTAAAAGCTAGTATAAATTCAAGCTGAGGACCCTATGAAGAACTCATCATCATGTCAGCCTAGAGACGTCCACTGCTGGACATAAGCCTCCTCCAGGGTTCATCCCACAGACCGATCTTGAGTCACCCGCATCCAACCGCACTGAAGAACTGCATACTTTGACCATATTATTGTACCGCTCATAGATTGTAACAATTCACCTAGATAGGGGAACACGGGGGAATCGGAGCCACGGGGTAATGAGAACTACTTTAGTTTACGTATATCTGAACGAGTTAGATCCCATTTTATTTTTACATAACATAGAAAGGCGCGGGAGGGGTACGAGTGACTCGCCATATCGTCACTTATTCGACTTTTAGTGTGTAAGCGGACCGCACATCGCTTTTTTAGCCAATTGATGTAATATTTTACGATTTTCAAGAACAAATTGTGAGTATTCAAATAATTTTATTATAAGTATAGCTTGTTTTACTTGTAGCTTAATCATTATTAAATTAGATAAAAATATGAATTTACGTAAATAATAAACTGCATTTTGTGCATTAGGATGAAAACTTAAAAATGAGCATTTGGGGTAATTGTAGTCGAATGGCTCCCATTACCCCGTTTCATTATTGTTGTTCTCTTATCTTAGATGCCACGAAAACGTGATAGAATTACGGAGAAATACCAATGGAGTCTGGATGAACTAGATCGTGCTATCAAGAGAGTCAATGCTGATGGTATTTCTCTACATAAGGCATTCCAAGAGTATAAAATGCCGTATAGTACTAAACGGTATCGGAAATAAGAACAAGCAAATCCTCGTCTTGGAAAAAATAACAGTATTTTCCCCTGCTGAAGAAAGAATGCTAGCTGATAACCTAAAAAACCTACTAATAAAGCAAATGAAAAAGCCAAGAAAATCCTATTTAAAGACGATATCAGCTCATCAGATGAATCAGCCAATTACCAGAATATCTGTGATGATAAGAATAGTGACTATGTCGATGAAGATTCCAATATGTGTATGATTTGTTGTGAGTCTGGAAAATCTAACGAAATGTGGTACAGGTGCAGGTCTTGTGGTGACTGGTCACATGCTCAATGTTCAGGAAGTGATTCTGCCAAGGATTATGTTTCTGATTTTTGTATTAGGCAATAAGTTATCGCTTTTAAAGTTATAAGACGGTAATTTTGCATGTTTCTAAATACGTTTCAAATGAGAACAAGTTAAAGTTATAAGCTAGTACTTAAAATATTATAAATGTATATTGTTTGTTACATTTTCTTATACTGGTTACCATTGCCCCGGTGGATCTCATTACCCCTTTCTCTGGTTCTAATTACCCCGTACTCTTGGGTAATGGGAGCCAATGTTATTTTTGTTTTAAATTAGTTTAAATGTCTTTGTATCCTTCATTTTTTTATTTTAGTATTGGTAATATAAACCTGATTAGTGGTCCTATAAAAATAACCAAGAACTTTATTAAAAAGTGATATTTGTTAAAAGTTAAAGCAGTTTTTCCTTATATGGCGCCAATTCCCCCGTCTTCCCCTACATTATTATGTATGTTACAAAACAAATAGTAGCATATAAACAGTCAACAATGAATAACAACTTGTTCCACACTGATATCATCGCGGGTTTCGTCATTATCGTGTTACAGTTGATCTAATAAGACAACAACTATTGATCAACCAAAATACAGCATATTATAACAAGCCATTACAGCCTATACTTGGCGGGCTTTTTATAGATTAGCTGAGAAATGCTGTCTATCGCAGTTTGTGTCCTAATGAGCAAAATAAATCACATTATTTTTATAAGATTCTTGCACAATCTCCCTGAAGTGGCAGAGTTCATTTTCGTAGTGTTTAGAATATATTTTTAGGCTTCGTATTACAATTTTGATTTTTATAAGAGCATATTCCAAAGACTGTGAACAAGACAAAGTATAAACAAGAATTCCGACCCTAAATTATTAAGGTCCTAACGCTATTTTGGTTACATCAAAGTCCTTACCTTGCAGCCCAAGTTCGATATCTTTTCTGATTTAATAGAATATTAAATCGTATAACTGAATTCTATAATTTAAACTAGTGTCGCATGTGCTCTCCAAGACGTGGTAGAGATAAAAATCTCTACCACGTCTTCAATCTTTAAGACCGACCCTTCTAAAAACTACACTGACGACCGCTTTACTTCGCAAATCCATAAATTCGTGCGTCCACTTCTTTGGCGGGCTCCTCAATAGGAACTCGACAACTAATTATTGACAAAAATGTTACCTACACTTGACTCAGTAAATGTGCAGCGAATATTCATGCCAACGCCTTCAGCGAATAATTCATTTTATGTCTATTGAATTGACAGGCGCTTTTAATTGAAAATACAAATTGAAGGAATAATAACGAGGATGTAACAAAGTATCCTTGGCTGCCTTGGTAAAGGTACAATTCAATCACAATCTTGCGCCACACGTAGGAAGAACTAGAGAATACATCTCGAGGTCGATGCGCCACAATTACCTGCGTACTCGAATGCTTCATGTTCAATTATTGTTGTTTTCCACGCGGTTATGACAACATCCTTTTGTCACTCAGTTTTTCCTAACAATGTAGACAGAAATTGAGGAAATGATAGTAGAGACAGTATCTATAGATTCATCTTCGTTTCAAGTTGTGGATATCGTTAGTTTCTCTGAACTCGGATGTCTACTAGAAAAGTTGTTTTAGTAGCGGGTTAATTTCGGTTTGCTAACACAGTAAACCAACCAACGAAATTGACACAATTATGAATTTGCCAATGAGCATAGGTATAGGTAATAAGAATAGTTGGGTGTAGCCTCGTATATGAAAAGAAATCTAATTCTTAGGCACAGATAGGTACCATAATTATGTACCCACCTACAGTTACAACTTAGGACCTATGATAACCTATGATCTAACACGACGCATTGGAATACACAGGGCTATCATCTCGTACCAAGGATAAATTAATTAAGACAAGTTGATAATGTCAAGCAAACTATTATTTCCCGGCGCATACTGATAGCACTCAATCAAAATCAAAGGAACAACAAAAGATCGACATTAGATATACACAATAGCAAGCATTACTTCGTGAAGTTTTGTCGGTAAATCTTCAAAAACATTGACACAGTAGCTGTAATAACTTGTTAGACGTACCGACATCGTCGTTCGTTAACACACACGCCACGCTAAGTGTTAGTAATTCCCGGAAAAACATAAATTGAGTAGGTAATTATGTGTTTACTACTTGATTTGTCCTGCCTTCCGTTTTCTTATCAATAGAGGCCTATGAACTTACATTAACAGCGCATGTGGTCTTAATAAATAAATATAATTCAATTGACAAATATCGATGTTTGTTGTGCTAGTTAGAATGAATTTCTGTTTTGTTTATCGTTTGATGATAGCGAAATATGGACGAGCAAGTAATTTATTCAATATAATTCTGTGCTATTTGCAAACTCGCGAAATACAATTCCAATAATCGCTTATTAGCCAATATTTCACACCATGATAATAAGCATTGACAGAATTGATTAAACTTCCGTTAACAGGTAAAGCAACTCATTATACAGTTGAAGTATCTTTTCCTGCGATATAATTCGAATTGCCTTATCGAAACAGGATTGTCCTTAAAATTGATATTTTAAAAAGAGTTGACTTGAACGCAAAGGGTCTTGATACTTTCTTCAAAATCAATGTAGGTTGGTCTGTCAACGTGTATCGTTGTGGTTATGTCCACTCAACTCGTTCCCCTCTTCCGGCGAGCTCGGCCCATTTACCAATTTACTCGATCAAGTCCATCGTTTGAACCCAGACTGCGACTGAGTTGACCGCTGTTTGTGCTGTATACATCGGTACCATCATTATGTTGAAAGAAAACTAAGGGAATTGAATTTTTGTTATTAAGGCTGAAGTAGTATTTGAAGGCAAAATGGCTAGGATATATATTATATTTACAGAAAGTTGGTACAACGCATTTATTGGTATTCTTAAAATGCTTGTTGCTAAAGATGACTGTGTCCTTTTTCTATTCGACGAAGCTGTCTTTATTAGGTGTCTGTATACCTACAATAGGTGCTAGCGCAGTACCCTACCTACTCTATTTCGATAATTCTATAGCAGTCACTCCTTGCTAGTCTGTAATATACACAAGCTAGTCTACTGCTTTGATCTGCCTTTATTTATGAAAGATAAACTAGAGTCGTCATTTTCTCTGGTTTTGAGAACAGAGAAGATCTTGACAACCTTGATACTTGATGGCACGGGCTATTTCCGCAACTCCACGTCTTGGCGTGTATTTTGCGTGACCAATCGCTCATACCTAGTACCTACCTACTGCTAAGGCAAGGTACATTAGGTAAATACTTTCTTTGAGCAGACCTTGTGTTTTATAGGCAATTATTACGACCTTCCTTTTGGCTTTGCTTTAGTCGGATAATAAGAAATTGTTTACCTAACAGTGCAGTATAAAATAATATACATAGGGTTACAGCTGGGGAAATTTTACAGCGGATTAATTAAGTATAATCTCTTATCAATCGCTGTTGGAATATTTACGATAAATTACACACAATAATTATCTATAATGGCTTTGTGTCTCAAAATATTCCTCTTTATGTAAATATTTTCAATAATTTAACAAGAAAAAGATGTCATCGAGGTCATTCGATAACAATCCAGCTTATAATGAATTATACTTATATAATTACCATACCAGTTGCTAAGTACTTATCTTAAAACAAATATTATTAAACCTACTTATTTTGTTTATCGTTTACATTCATACGCTTTTGTTAATTATTGTTCCATAGATCAAGAGTGCTTCTATACTTTCTGATTTAGCCAGATAAAAAAAAAGTAGTTTTCTTATCCAGCTACTACCATATATTGCTACTACCGTTTGATCTCGGTGATCCAAAAGAATTCCTGTTAGTTTAGTTAAGTAGTTCCTATTAGTGTCAGGGTAATGATTCCCTGTAACAATAGATGGTACCTAAGATTTGATAGCCGAGATCAAAATGACCACCTACTCAAAAAAAACATACGATAATGATGATAAACGAGCTACGCTCGCTCACATAGAAGCGCAGTTCTTAAGGATTTCGTGTGCTGATTCTAAGTGGAGACTGTCTCCAGTTTAGTTCGTAGTTGGCGCCGTTGGCGGCGCTGGCGTCGTTCTCCGTCTCTCTTGCTTTCGTAGTTAAGATACACTGGAGGAACGTTCGTCTCTCTTGCTCTCGTAGAGACAGCTGTCACAACGCGACTGCCACGCCGCCAAGCGGAAATTTGAGTCGCTGAAAGTTTGTTTTCAAAGCGCCATATGAAATGCGCCTCTATGTAAATATCTGAGCTCTTTTCCCGTAAGCGGCTAGTGGGTCTTCGTTTCTTTTTGCTTGTTGTGTCTACATTTTTTACTTAATCTGAGACTCTACCATTCAAAATCTTCGGTATACCTAGTCGTTCATGAAAATTAAGTTTACTCCTTATGAAAAGTTTCTAGAATAACTACCTATGTAACAAAGTATTATGTGTTGATTGCAGCCGCATTGGCCGATGACTACCAGCTCCCAGAGGACAAGCGCGCACAGTTGAAAGACATGCTCAGACAACAGTGTGAGAAGAACGGCAACCCAGACAAAGTCGATGAAGTTGAGGTAACTTTTTACTTTATTTTCTTACTAGAGGTACCTTCGCCTTAACTTTGTTTTTAATTTAGATACCCGTTTCTTCGTGAACTCGCGTGAATACCGGGAATACCATTCTTAGTGGACATCTACGCGCCCGAAAGGCCCTACATGCTGAATTGCACTTTCTTGCTTTCTGATTTGGCTGTGGCTTGTCTGTCAGTCAGTCTGTAACGAAAGAATTTTATATGCCTTTATTCTAAAACGACATTCACCTAATTGAGAGCTTAACAATTCGCCATGCATAATGAACAGATTTTCAAACAAACTAATAACTACCTACTATGCTACTTCGGTTAGGGGAGTTATTATTTTAGGTATCGAAAACATAATGCCTTAGTAATGAAATGCCTGCGTTCCAAATGAAATATAGGTAGATACTTACAGAATGGCATGTTTTCCAGCTTCAGTAATTTCGACTGCACGGTTGGCGTAGTGGTTTAAGCGGCCGCCTGGTTGCTTAACACGGCGCCGAGTGTCCATTCCCACACGAGCCAACATTTTGTATGATCCATAAATTGTTGTCTCGAGTCTGGGTGTTCATTGTGTCCGTTGGTTGTAGGTTTGTAAAGTCTCCCGGGACATTATGATGGTAATTATTCAGTTAACATTGTCTTCTTGTACCAGGTGTTATGGGCAGTTAGGTGTCATGGGTTTGTTTGCTATTTATTATTGTGTAGCTACTTAGTTGTATGTTGAACGCAGCTAGGTCATAACCCCTGGCTAAACAAGGTACCCATATAATATAAGATTTCACACACTTTCAAAAGATTTTCTCACGTTAAAATCTCGTTTATTGTAAGTAAGTACCTATAATTATTTTTACTACGTAGGTACCTAGGTATATAGATGTACCTACCTAGTATTTATATATCGTTCTATCAGTAGAAGAGGAGAGAGGAACCAACTACCTATTTCTCGTTTTGATTTAGATACCTATCTATTCAGATTTTAATTAAATTCAAGACTCCTTTTATGCCTCCATGGCGGATCCAAGCTTTTGTTTGAAGAGGGAGCAATTGTTTAGGTTTGGAGAGAGGGGATACCAAATTTGAGACGTCTGGGGCTTGAAACTACTGATGCAAGATGTTATATGTACCTACTACTTACCTATATGGAAACACCAAAATGTCAATATGTTTGTGAATGGATATGTTTATACACGTAAACATACATAATAACCGTGCTGAATGCAAAATTTGACGCATCTGAAATGATTTACATAGTACATAATACATCAAACCACCTGTTTACAGAATATCTATACCGGTTGCTGAATTTAAGTGTAGGTAATATTAATATGTGATGACTACCAATGCTACTTGGAATGTTACGTTCTGAAAACATTTATTGGTTACACAATAATTAAAAATGATGGCAGCACTAGGTCCAGGTATAAATAAATTCTCCTGTAAAAATGAATATAACAAGAATCTAGCTTATAGTCTAGTTCTCTAACTCTGTTGACAAGAGTAGGTAGGTATCTACCTATCTGCCTAATGACTATTTTTATTATATATTTACATTATTGTCTTTTTATTGATTTCAGAACGCTGGCAAGACCTTCGTCAACTGCATAAAGGACCTCGTTGACGTGCCTACACTCCAGAAGGAGATCGAAGACGCGAAGCCCAACGGTGCCCTTGACGAGGTCTTCAAGAAGTAAGTTTTTAAACAATCAATAATTCAAGTTATATTTATCCGTAGTGACGAATTAAGAATAAAATGTATCACTACCAAAGAATGTGGATACCCTTTTTTTACGTGTGGAAAATGAGTTACCTTATGCCCATCAGACCGGGGAGCGGTTGAAGGGGGTATGTCGAACTCCCACCCCGTGGGCTGGGTTACCGACTAAAAACCACACGGTGGCTACGTAGCTCGACGCCTAGCAGGTACAACGGGAACTGTGGTTGTACTGCTCCGCTGTAGGTACCTGACGCGTCCGTCCCCTTGCTTGGAACGCGTGCCCGGGGAAAGCAGACTGCGCCACACAGTCCGCTGTCTTCTCGGATCCGCTTGTGGTGGGTCGTTAGAGGCTCCCCTTCCAACGCCCGCAGACCTGAGGAGGAGTCAACGGCCGGTGCCGCCGCCTCGACGCCGCCTTCGCTTGCGAGCGGGGTTGCGTCGTTCACGCTCCCGCTCGGCGGCCTCCTTCTGGAGCATTACAGTTTCACAGAAGGAGACCACTGCACGTGGGTGTCCTCTACCATTGCCGCTACTACGGCTGGTAGGAACAAATCCCTCCCGATGATAGCGACCAGGGTACTCCGCTCGTCCGCCCGCGCAGGGCACACCTCTAGTGTGCGTTGAGCGAGTGACGAAGACATTGATACAAATACTACCTACTTTAGATAATACTAATGGAATTATAGTGCCGATACTGTTATGATCGTCATCATCATCAACCCTGTAAATAAACGTTATACTTAAACTGTTTCTACTGCTGGGCACGGGCCTCTTCTCACACCATAGTCCGCCACTGTTAGGTATGATATGCTCCAGTTTATTCAATAAACGGTATCCACACAGAATCTCAATGGATCTGATGTACAATATCTTCATTTCCACCAGGTACTGCGCCAAGACTCCTCAGCTGAAGACCTGCATCCACAACCTGCTGGACAGCGTGTCTCCTTGCGTGGACAGCGTGGCCCGCGAACACATCCCTACCGGCAAGAACGCCGCCGACCAACTCATCGACTTCGTGTGCTACAAGGATGGTGACAGAATTGCCCGTAAGTTTACAAGAGCATTTTTCATAACGTCACGTCCTTTTTTTCTACCTATTTCATTACAACTTTCCCATGGCTCTACGCTTCTATCAAAAATTGATCGAAGGCTCTACGGGTGGTCAATGAGTTCTAAATATTTCGTACAAAATTTCTCATAGCCGTACTGGTAAGTGTGTCTTTTACTGCCTTCTTCACCTCACAAGTGCTATATATGTTAGGCCCGTTGCTCAGGCCTCAGTGTACCGACAGCACTTAAAATCTTATCAGAATGTCGCTGGCAGCCCTTCAGCGCCTGTTGCGCAGAAGTAGGTAGGTACCTAATTCACGAAGGTTATGATTATTTATGAAACATAATAAAGTTGTTGATTGGTAGGTATTTCTTCGGTCAATTACTCATATTAAATAACCTATGCGATTGCACGAATCTATAAAGTCGTAGACGTGAGCCTATACCTATTCTTGTAGTCAATAGCAGACATAATTGAAGACTTTACAATTGTTTGCTTTTTCTTAAGCACTATAGCAAAGTGCTTATTGTAATAGTGGCAGCATAAAACGCCGCGATTGAATAAAATATGATTCCTAAAAGCTAAATATATACCTAGTTAAGATAACGATGTACTTATGTCAAAAGATGCCGAGATTAGATATAGGTATACCTTTCAAAATCCTTTAAATTCTTATTAAGTAGGTAGGTATAGGTAACATTTCATTAACCAGTAGGTATGTATAAAATGAATCTGAGTATTATAATTATACCCACAACATATGTAGGTATGTTAGTGGCATAAGCAGTCAGCTCACCGTTTAGAACTGCGCTGGAATTGTGGGATCGATCCCCACACAAAACAGCACTTTGTGTGATCCACAAATTGTTTGGAGTCTGGGTGTAGTAACTTCGTATCCGTCGATTGAATGTTTGTAAAGTCCCTTGCAACACGGAACACTATAATCCATAGTCCGGAAGTCGACTTTTATAAAAAGCACTTGAACATAATTAATTGTTTATTTCCCAGTGTTCATCGCGGAGGGCGGTCCTCAGTGCTTCCAGAGCAAGGCCAACGACATCAGGACCTGCGCCGAAAACCTGAAGAACTCCGTCAAGAGCGTCGACGAAGCCAAGGCTATGACTGTTCAAGTAAGTTTAACTTCAATATACCTATGCTTAAGAGGCCATCTACTGATTATGATTTGATGAAGGTACAGTCCTACAGTCACCATAAATGAAGTCCAAGCTAGCGGCTTAGGGGCTCCAGCCAATCAGCCAATCCTTTACCAGACAATAAGAAGCTCCCTCCCTCCGAAGAAAATCCTGAACCCGCCGCTGAGGCCAAACGACCAATTTTTTGTACTTTGCCTCTAATCTAAATTAACGTTTTGTCTACCTATTAGCTTTGTGACATGCCCATGCTGTCCGCAAAGCTGGATTCACGCCAGTTGCAAGAGCTTGGTACCTAAACCTCTTTTAGCACGGAATAGCATTTCAGAATAGCGTGCTTCTTAGAATGACTTTCTATCATATTATTTGAAATTATATTCTCGCATTCTCTTAAGTGCTAACCTAAATATGTTTATCCACAGCAACGTTGTGACAAATTCGAAGAGCTGACTACCTGCATAACCCAGAAGCTGGAGGGCTGCGAAACGCCGACACCCGCCAACATGTTCGAGTCGCTCGCCAAGTACGTCCGCAACAGCACCCCTTGTAAGAAAGTAAGTATCACCTTAAATAATAACTATACTTTGTTATGTGCTTGAGGGAAAATTATAAAAATAGCGGATAAGATGGCATGACAACAATGTCGACGACCGACGACGTCGATGTCGGTTTAACTTGTTCTTCGGGGCATGAATGCACATAGCTTCGAAAAATCAATGGAGTGCGCCGTGGATTAGAAGCCGATACCCTCTGCATAGCAGTCTGTTGATATCACCGCTGTGTCATCGCTGCTTTACAATAAGCAGAAAATATTTACTGCAAATTGGTTACAGTAATAAAATGAGCGGGACAAAACAACCACCGTATCTATTACAGAATCTACAGGAACATAATATTTCTGTTATCTAATAATTTTTCTTTTTCCTTTGCAGGATTGATTGCACTGAAACTGTACGAAAAGTTGCAAGTGATCATATACGTGCCAATAAATAATAAAATGTTAACTTTATGCAAACACTATACTTTTAATAAATAAACATAAAACGAACAATTGTTTTTTTGTACCTTTTATCTTTTCACACCTCGGCCACAATGAAGTCTGTCGTCTGACCATGTTTCCTCGTATTAGCTTTCGTAGTATAATTTTACTGTACGGATGGCGTACTGGCATAAGTTGGTTGCCTCGTCGATTGTCGCATGAAGTGGGTTCGATTCCCATACGAGAGAATACTTTGTAAATTTTTTGTGTGGTACTGTGGTAGGTACTACTACTATGGGTGGGTACTAGGCGGTAGAGTAGTAACAGTGTACGACTAAACTACTAAAGCTTAATTTGCCCTGTGTCTCGGGAAACTTTACTAACATACAAGTAAAGGACACAATTAACACCCAGACTCAAAACAACAATTTATGAATCACAGAGAGTGTTGTCTCTTGTGGGGATCGAACCCACAACACTAGACGAGGTGGCCGCTTAAACCACTACACCAACCTTGCAGTCATCATGAATCCGTTCAAAAACATAGGACGCAGCAAATTATGATCAATAAAACAAACCAAATACAAATATACTTTCAGAATTTATTTGCAAATATTGTAAAACAGTTAAAAACCACAAGTAACATACACTATTAATATATCATTGAATCTATGCATAATGATTATGACATGGACTGGAAGGCTTTAACCTCCATTTATATGCATTGATTTTTATTATTCCTGTTCACAATCAAACCATGTTTCAACAATATAGGAAGATACAGCTTAGGGGTAAACAAACTCATTTATTAGACCCTGTAGATAATTATATGATCTATAAGACCGCTAGTACACGCTAAGAAAAGTAGCCGGGCCTATACAAGAATTCATGTCGTCTCGAGTGTGAGTATTGTCGTCTAACGGCCATTTTCAATATTCGATCCATACATGGATTCGATTGTATTATACATAGATTCGTTTTTGACATATTTTGTATGGAGCTTATGTCAAAAACGCATCTAAAATCTACAGATCTATCTATAAATCGAATATTGAATTCCGTAGTAAGAGACACGACCCGTGTACACATCGGCGCTGAAAAAGAAACGTATCTTATTTGAGACACGACGTGTGAACGATGAAAAAATGTTCGTGCCTGTTCGAAATAATTCTTGTCGTCTACATGAAGATTCGGCTTTATCTGAAATAGACACGGTGGATTTTCTAAGCATGTACAAGCGCTCTAATATTTTACATACATATACAGTTTATAACACTATGAGAACCAGTAGTGATGCAAGATCGTATAGCACTTTGAAGTCAAGACGGCGTTTCGCCGATTTGTTTTGTGCTTTCAGAAACTATCGATATACCGATTGCTATTGTTGCGTCCTGTGGCTAACTAAACTAAAGCCTTTTTAGGTTGATATTTTGACATGTCATTGAAAAGGACCAATTGATAATCTGTTACAAAAAGGCATTGTCGTAACCCAACACGCATTACAAACTTAAAGTAGGAATGATTTTAATAAGGAATAGTGTTTTGTCTAGATTAACAATTTAATAGCTGCTGGAAAGC
The DNA here is from genome assembly GCA_944739405.2 of Euclidia mi. Taxonomy (NCBI): domain Eukaryota; kingdom Metazoa; phylum Arthropoda; class Insecta; order Lepidoptera; family Erebidae; genus Euclidia; species Euclidia mi. The sequence goes on from OX123188.2 coordinate 75,081,198, forward strand.
TGCTCTTACTTGGAATGTTTAAAATCTAGGATGTAGACAACATTAATCACGTGTTTTAAAAAGCGTTTAGAATATTTATAATTACGATGTAATCTAAAATCGCCACGTAAATATGTTGAGCTTTGCTGGAATCAATACACGTAGCAATAAGTAATAAAATAATAATAATTATTATGCTTAACAGTCGTGCAAATCATTGGCAACTTTAATTTTACTTCGCCCTGTGTTATTTTAAAGGTATAATCAAAACACACATAGATCAGCCATTTTAGATTACATCATAAATATTTACAAATCGTTCAGAAATAATAAAACTTCTAATTGTTAGGCCTTGCAACTTTCTTCACAATCTTCCATAATAAAACCATGTTATGATATGATATTTGGCATGAACGCTATTAAGCCGATACATGACGCCGCGCCCTTAACTTAATTTGGCAATCTAAAAACTATGACACTTACCCTTACACCGACTGTTTACATTATATGCATACATTTATATGTAAAACTCATCATGGACAGAAGCTTACTAGTATACAATAATATAGCATCACTTTTATAATAATATAAATACTATTTTCACAACGCCCAATAAACTGGCAACACTGGCTTGTGTTGCCATTCTGCAAAAATATTGAGTTAGATATTTGTGCTACCAGATTCCATTAAAACTATTATAGCTTATACATTTCTATTACCTTGCAAATTATCGTTTGATTTCTTGTTGCATTTTTGTACTAATGCTAAGCATTTTTAAATGGGTTTGTTGGCCACATTTTTTGGCAAATACTTTACGAAAATATGTAAAGATGTACTTGGCGATACATTTTCGATACAAAAAATATAATATCACTTTATACTTATTATAAGCCCTGATTTCAATAGACAAATTAAATAATTATCATATTATAAATAAACTATAAACGTACCCAGTCTGTATTACAACTAAATCTAAAATGAATAAGTACCTTAAAAAACTTGTCACAATATTAAAGAAAATATAAACATACTTTTTTAATTATATAAATATATCAAAAATGAATTTGATCGCAATATGGCAAGATTTTAATTCTCCGAATATGATTACTTATTGAGCAATGAAATCTATAAAAGAAAAGGCTTAAATAAATATATTTGCTTCTTAAAACTACTAACAGGACTATTGTGTTCGTTACTCGAATGTAGCAAAGAGGTATTATAGCTAGATATTATTTTAATCGTTACTTTAATCGACTGCACGAAAGTTCGAAACTAAGCAACTTATCTATCTACATTACCAAGACAAATGGATAAATCTCTATCACCAACAGTGCAGTGTGTTTCACATACTTTTCAGTGGAACGGACCAATCACGTTACGTCGCGCTTGTTTGACATCCAACTGAGACAAGTTATAGTAATACCCGGCGGAAAGAAAGGGACAGGTATAACTATCGGAGCTACCTTATTTATCGAGAAACACACTGCACCTTGTGCAAAACTGTCTACACTGACTTTGCTAGGAACTATAGCCGTTCCACGAACTGTATCTTTATTAAAGTGAACATTTCCCTCCCACTTTATAAACATATTACCTTCACAATGAGAGCAGAATACACCACTAAAATTATAAACAAACGCTTTGTGAAAAATCATTCGTATTTTGTAGATGGCAGCACTTGCAGCTCAGATCACATGTCTGGCAACACCATTATTTGGATAATATTTGTGCTTTTTGGTATGTACATACGATTTCAGAAGACTTCTCGACTTACTCTGTAGATTCGACCTCATATTCTAGATTGTTCCAGACTATTCTAGAATAAATACCTACGAATGAAAATATCGTTTCGGCGGCGGTGGAAGCGCCTAGTGGGAGGTTTCACTTCTATTTGCTATAATGACGTCACAAGCACTTACGACGGGTAACCTACGACTGCTGGTAAACTAAAGCTTGTATTGAGAAGAATATTACAAAGTAATTTGGCTTAAACAAGTATGGCGGCGATTAAGGCCATGAAGAGAGTCCCTGTTGTTACGGCGAGGACGCTTGCTGATGAGTGCGAGTTTTTTTCACCCTGTGGAATATAACAAAGTATTATATAGCATTTATAACTGTAGCATAGAAGTAATGTTTTGATGAATAGTGTGACTTTAACGCATGAATTAATGACATAAATAAACAATATACCGGAGCAATCTATATCTAGAGATGACATGAATAAATATACCTAATACATCTGCGCGGGAAATGTTATTGTGCAAAGTGTGTGCGCATACACAAGTGTACTCTCTATTCCCTCACTCTCATATTCCGATGGGACGCACAAGCGACACGATCGGAGAGAGGTTGGGCGCAGGAAAACCCGCTTAACATGCTTTCCGAGGCACGGGGGTGTGACACCGCCAACAGTAAAAAGAAGTTTAGAGAAGCCGTTACTATCAAGCCAGTCAATCATTATCAACGAACACGAAAGGAACAAAAACGAATCAGTGGCCCAATTATCCTAAATAAATATAGTGTCGATATCATGTCAGTGTCATACTTACGTCACAAAAAGCGTTTTCTTCTAAATTATCTAATAATTAAACGAAGTTGTAACTAGATCGTAAATTAAAACAAGTGTCAAAATACCTGAGTCAATGACGAACTGTTTATTTCAAATTATACGATAATGATATTAAGTTATCAGAATACCGCTTCTGAGTCAATTCAAAATATAATATAAATGTCATATAAAAATAGGAGAATTGGCCCCTAGGTCGGAAATATGAATTACATAGTTGCCGATAACTGACTGTATTCGAAAAGAGGCTTTCCCCCACCGCCATTATATTCTTAGTATGATTTAAATAACAAAAAACACTAAAATTATCGTATTGACTACTACTTGATATACACTACACTCAACTACAGGCAACTGAACAGTATCAACTATCAAATACAGCTTAGAATAGACAATAGCGGATACTAGAACCGGTCACGTAAATTTTCGTGCCGGTCAACAAATTAAATGTGAAAGAGATTCTATGACATCGCACAACATACAATGCAGCTAAACAACAACATGAAGACACAAATAACAATCACATTTCTAACATAATTCTAGAACTTACTGTGTTGCCGCTTTTCGTTTTGGTATCCACGCCGGCCTAGTAAAACATGCAGGTTTATTATTAGGTTAGTGACAACTGGTCGGTGCACGTATACGCATGTATTATCAAAATAGCAGACTAAAAATTATGGCGCGGAAAACAGTTACAGCGCTATCTCGAAAATCATCATTTTTGATTACCGATTTTGAAGCAGTGAGACACTTGTAAAGTGTAAATTTAGTCTACACTAATATTATAAAGAGGAAAAATTTGTATTTTTGTTTGTAATGGATAAACTCAAAAACTCCTGGACCGATTTTAAAAATTCTTTCAGCATTAGAAAGCTACATTATCTGCGAGTAACATAGGCTATATTTTAGACAAAATAGGGGTCCGTCAGGACGCGGGTGAAACCGCGGGTAACGGCTAGTATATTATATATGAGGTCTTTACCTAGTAAAGCTTAAGACAGATACATGATTGGAAGATTTTCGCTCGATAGAATTTTTATTTGAAAAATGCTTTCTCTAAATGTTACTCTGGATATTTTAAATAATACTTAACTAAAATTACTACTCACCGAAAGAAGAGCTAGTTTATTAATGTAAAAAATAATTGTCTCTATAACGATAATTACTTGAGTTGAGAACCAAATAAGGTTTCAGAAATTTTCAGGTTTCCACGCAATGAAAGAAATCATGCGAACTTTATAGCTAACATGATTACCACTTAACGCTTTTTTAGATTTTCGAGGTAACGTCTTAATCGCTTGTGAATATTGGAAACACATATTCCATGCATATGCGTGCCCCAATGTTTTTTTTTATAGACTCACGCCTGTATCCCCGAAGGGATAGTCAGAGGTGTAATATTACACCCACATTTCGCCATGAATTGTTAGGTCCCACGAAATAGGTGGCAAGCCTATTGCCGTTACCGGGCACTTCACCAGACTCCGTGTTGCTACTGAGAATTCAGAAAAACTCAGTAACACTTTTGCCTGACCCGGGAATCGAACCCGGGAGCTCCGATCAGCAGTCGCATACGCTACCCACTGGACCACGGAGGCAGGCAATGATTTACCTCATAAGTTAATGTGATAAACATATTAGTCAATCCGTAAACCTAATTAAGAAATATCAGTGAACATTATTACTATTAGTGTTAATAGATGTGTAAGGGTTGTGCTACACCTATCAGCATCGCATCGCACTTTCCTATACTTCTATCCTTTTCTGTCACTTAGGACCGTCATTTACTAGAGCCAGAAAGAGAGAGGGAACGCGTCAGCACGATCGATTCCGCGGCGTGTTGATAGGTGTAGCTCAACCCTAAAAGTATTAGTAAAAATATTCAATTTCTGTGTATGTTAGTAAGCAGCTAATAAGTAAAAGGGTAAATATAAACTACGCAAATATAAACTACGCCCGCTTGTACTGACCAACATACCTACATAATAGAATATTTGAAAAGTTAATATTATGATTTCTGGGGTACTATTAAACAAGTAGGCTTATTTTTTGCTTTCATTGGTATTTTTTTAATCGCTCGTAGAGTAAGTACCCGATGTCGTAGGTTACTTACACGAAGACAATGCAACAAAATGAAGCAACTCTCATTATATCAAACCTAAAATCATTAATGTGGGTTCCATACTTTCTGCTAGCTTTTAAACATATCTGTCTCTATCGCTAACGGTGTGTACGAAAGAGATAAAACACTTACCTTTGCTTGGGCAAACTTCTTGCAAGGCGTGGCCTTTCTGATGAAGTTGAACAGGGAGTCTACGATGTTAGCTGAGGTGGGCTTCTCGCAGCTCTCCAGAGCCGCAACGATGCACTTCTGCAGTTGTGTCATTTGGTCACATTGCTTTTCCTGGAATAATGCAAAAATATATGAGTGATGGAAAATACATAAAGCAAATAATTATGTAAATATGTCCGTGTGGTGATGGATTAAGAATACGAAATGTCACCACCCCATATCATCCCATGCGTGTCGTAAGAGCCGACAGAGGGAGCATATTATGCAGAGAACAACTCTGCAAGAGAAGGAAAACTTGATACAAACCCTATATCAACCAGTTTGGCCAACGTGGTATAGTAGGCCAATTCCTCCTTTCAAAGGAGAGGTCTAGTCCAGCAGTGGACTGTTAAAGGCTTGCGGATGAGGCCGAAAAATCGACATCAGAAAATATGGAACCCGACCTGGCTAGTAGCCAAATTCTCCTGTTGCCTCGCAATGTTTAGTCCCGCAAATTAGGAGATCCCATGCCCAGCAATGGACTATAAAAGGTAGAGGATGATATGAGTGACGATAATGAACAAAATTGGGATTATTGGGAATAATTTTGTTGAAATAGTTTAAAACTGGCGCCCATATACGAGAAGGTAAACCTTTTGGCTTGCTATGTTTGTAGGTAAACAAGTGATGAACATGACGGTACAGGGACGTGAAGGGGGAGAAAAATGGAAACGAGTTAATGATCGGATGACGGGCATTAGAGAAGTATGGAAGCGGAGAACATATTGCGTCGATCCAATTGAGGTCTGACCCCAATTTATTTGAGGTCGGTGCAAGAGAATTATGAATCAGAAACTAGGTACATTAATTTGCCACATTTACAAATAAAATATCATATAACACCGTACTTCTAGTCGTACTTTAAACATTCCAAGTTAGTCACGGCTCGAACAGATTGGGTAAATGGACAAGAATAAATGAATTTACAGTAAGCTGTTACTAAGCAAACAACGATCCTACAGATAACCATCATCTCTTATGACGTCAAGCCAGCATTTCTTAGGTCTACCCTATTTACCAGGGCCCGGCGCAGGCGGGATAGCAAGACAGTTGTTCCTTTTCTCGTAAGACGTAGCATTAGCGACATTTTCTATTATTTTTACGAGACAAAAATTCTTACCTTGAATTCCAGATCGAAAATGTTCTCAAGATTGTCGACAGTAATGTTCTGCAGTTGGCTTTGCGTCTGCGAGTCGAAGGTCTGGTTAAAGCAGTTCTGGATTTGTTCTTGCTTATCTTGGAAACATTCCTTGCCGCCCTCCGCGATAAACACTGAAATAGGATACTAAAAAGCTTAATATATGGGCCTCGACTGGTAGCTACTAAGATAGTCCTAGACATTGACATTTAGTACATACTAAAGGACGCCAGCAGCTACGCCTGCATTTTTTTTAAATTTACCCATTTTGCCCGATCCCGTGGGAATTTCGGGAAATTCCTTCTTAGTGCACCCCTACGGTCCCAAATTTCAGCTTCCTGCGCTCAATAGTTTCGGCTGTAGCGTGTCTGTCAGTCAGTCAGTAACGCAAGGATTTTATATATCTTAAGATAATATCTATGGTCCTAGATAATATATTTACACAAGAATAGTTTTTGTACGAGAGAATGGAATTATGGATGGAGTTAAAGAACATAATTAAGTAGGTCTTAGTAGGTACGTGAAAAAAAGAGTCGATAGTATTAGTCAATTCTTGCGATCAGCGCGTTCAAACAACAAAATGTTTAGTATCTTTATAATATAAGCATAAATTACTAACATTGTAAAGTAATGACGACACTGTTGAATGTCGCCTGCTATGGCAAATGTCGCGTTATTGACCCCATGGTATACTTCTACGAGTGTTGTACAATAATAGAATATTTAATAGATAATATCGCCATTAAAAGTTAAGGAAAACATCGTGACAAACCTGCATGTCAGCAGGTCATTTATGCTAGTATTATAAGGCGGCGTGACTTGCTTGTAATAAATGTTCACTGTTTGAGCTATTTCAGCTTTCTACATAGGAGTAACATAGACTATATTTTATTTCAGCAAGCTGCATAGGGTAGACGGAACCGCGAGTTTGGTCTACTCGTTCGACTTGGTTAAATAATTGATTTGAAATTCAGATTCATTTCTTCATATCTTATCTAATCTATACTAATATAATAAAGCGGAAGAGTTTGTTTGTTTGTTTGTTTGTTTATTTGTTTGTTTGTTTGTTTGAACGCGCTAATCTCAGGAACTACTGGTCGGATCTGAAAAATTCTTTTTGTATACGATAGCTTAGTTATTCCGGAAGGCTATAGGCTATATAACATAACGCTTCGACCCTTTGGGGACGGGCAAAAGGCTATAAAGGCTAAAAGATAATGTCGGCTAATCTCAGGAACTAGCAGTCGGATTTTGAAAATTGTTATTGCCTATGATAGCCCAATTATTCCGAAAGGCTATAGGCTATATAAAATTACGCCGCAACTTTTAGGGGCCAGACAAAAATAATAAAATGGTCAAACGAAAAGGGGGAGGGTTGGGTCAAAGGCAAAAAAAGGCTAAACGAATAGGATACAACCTGCCTATATGGGTATCGTTTTCGAAATTTCCGGGACGCTGATTAATAATATGAAATTTATTTTGTGATCCAAGATGGCGGACGGGAAATCAAAGATGGCGGATGAGAAAATTTTAAAAATCAATATGGGTATCGCCTTCGATATTTTAAGGGGTGGGGAATCGAATTACACCATCGTGATCAAAGATGGCGGAATGGAAATCAAAGATGGCGGATGGGAAAATTTAACAAAATCCGTATTGGTATCGTCCGCGATGTTAAAAGGGATGGGGAATCCAAAATACAACATCTGTTTCGTGATTCAAGATGGTGGATGGGAAATCAAAGATGGCGGATAGGAAAAATTTTAAAAATCAAAATGGGTATCGTCTCTGATGATTTAAGGGATGGAGAATCTAAATACAACATCTATTTCGTGATCAAAGATGGCGGATAGGAAATCAAAGATGGCGGACGGGATTTTTTTAAAGTCGATATGGCTATCGTCTCCGATATTTTAAGGAATGGGGAATTCAAAAACACCATCTATTTCGTGATCAAAGATGGCGGATGGGAAATGAAAAAAAAAACAATATGGGTATCGTCTCCGATGTTTAAAGGGATATGGAATCCAAATACAACATCTATTTCGTGATTCAAGATGGCGGATGGGAAAAATTAAAAAAATCAATATGGGTATCGTCTCTGATGATTGAAGGGATGGTGAATCCAAATACAACATCTATTTCGTGATCAAAGATGGCGGATAGGTAATCAAAGATGGCGGATGGTTTTTTTTTTTAAAGTCGATATGGGTATCGTCTCCGATATTTTAAGGAATGGGGAATTCAAAAACACCATCTATTTCGTGATCAAAGATGGCGGATGGAAAATTTAAAAAAAATCAATATGGGTATCGTCTCCGATGTTTAAAGGGATGTGGCATCCAAATACAACATCTGTTTCGTGATTCAAGATGGTGGATGGGAAATCAAAGATGGCGGATAGGAAAAATTTTAAAAATCAAAATGGGTATCGTTTCTGATGATTTAAGGGATGGAGAATCTAAATACAAAATCTATTTCGTGATCAAAGATGGCGGATAGGAAATCAAAGATGGCGGACGGGATTTTTTTAAAGTCGATATGGCTATCGTCTCCGATATTTTAAGGAATGGGGAATTCAAAAACACCATCTATTTCGTGATCAAAGATGGCGGATGGGAAATTTAAAAAAATCAATATGGGTATCGTCTCCGATGTTTAAAGGGATGTGGAATCCAAATACAACATCTATTTCGTGATTCAAGATGGCGGATGGGAAATCAAAGATGGCGGATGGGAAAAATTAAAAAAATCAATATGGGTATCGTCTCTGATGATTGAAGGGATGGTGAATCCAAATACAACATCTATTTCGTGATCAAAGATGGCGGATAGGAAATCAAAGATGGCGGACGGGTTTTTTTTTTTGAAGTCGATATGGGTATCGTCTCCTATATTTTAAGGAATGGGAAATTCAAAAACACCATCTATTTCGTGATCAAAGATGGCGGTCGGGAAGTCAAAGATGGCGGATGAGAAAATTTTAAAAATCAATATGGGTATCGTCTCCAATATTTGAAGGGATGGGGAATCCAAATCCATCATCTATTTCGTGATTAAATATGGCGGATGGGAAATCAAAGATGGCGGATGGGAAAGTTTTAAAAAATCAATATGGTAATCGTCTCCGATGTTTTAAGGGATGGCGACTCCAATTAAAACATCTATTTCGTGATCAAAGATGTCGGACGGGTCTTTTTTTTTGAAGTCGTTATGGGGATCGTCTCCGATATTTTAAGGAATGGGGAATTCAAAAACACCATCTATTTCGTGATCAAAGATGGCGGTCGGGAAGTCAAAGATGGCGGATGAGAAAATTTTAAAAATCAATATGGGTATCGTCTCCAATATTTAAAGGGATGGGGCATCCAAATCCATCATCTATTTCGTGATCAAATATGGCGGATGGGAAATCAAAGATGGCGGATGGGAAAGTTTTAAAAAATCAATATGGTAATCGTCTCCGATGTTTTAAGGGATGGCGACTCCAATTAAAACATCTATTCGGATGGGAAATCAAAGATGGTGGATGAAAAAAATTTTTAAGTCAATATGGGTATCCTCTCCGATGTTTTAAGCTATGAGGAATGCAAATACAACATCTACTTCGTAATCAAAGATGGCAAATGGGAAATCGAAGATGGCGGATGGAAAATCAAAGGTGCCGGATGGGAAAATTCTATTAAATCAATATGCGTATCGGCTCCGCCGTAATAACGCATGTGGCATTTGTATATAACATCTGTTTCTTGATCAAATATGGCAGATGGAAAATCAATATATTATTTTATTGAAATTATTATTATTAGGTATTTGATGTTCGATGCAGATCCTTCATGGGCGAGCCAGACTTGCAATTTATTTAATTATTTAATAGCCCAATGAGTAATTTTATCATATCACTAGATCAGTTATCTGCCCCTATCACTCATATACCACGTCCGCATCTTCAGTTAGTTTTTCTACCCTAGAAATAATTTATACGGCAAAACAACTTTGCCTGGCAATTAATAGATTAAACACTGATTTTCTTGGTAACTTTGTTCTGAATTCTTTGGAGAAGAGTTAAGTAAGAAAATGAAAAAGAAAAATACTTTAAAAAAGCGAGACGGAGTTCGCCGGGACAGCTAGTTCTAATATATAAAGCTGAAGAGTTTGTTTGTTTGTTTGGTTGAACGCGTTAATATCAGGAACTACTGGTCCGATTTGAAAAATTCTTTCAGTGTTAGGTAGCCCATTTATCGAGGAAGGCTATAGGCTATATAACATTACGCTATGAGCGCCGGGAGCAGAGCAGTAGCCTTAAATAACGCGGGTGTAACCGCGGGCATCTTCTAGTAGGTTACAAGGCAACACTTGTGAACGTCAAAGTCTTCTGAGAAAACTGTAGAGAACTCTCAGACATGCTGGTTTCCTCATTACGATTTGCTTCACCGTTTGTCAAGTAATAACTAACAATTTAAGACGCATTTAAATTCGAACGACAGTGATTCCCGCCGTGGGTTTGCACCCGAGACCCCTAGGTATATGCGTAGAAAACTGTTGTTCTATCCAATTGGCTATCGCTGCTTTCTCTCCACTATTCACGAAGCAGTAGAACTGCAAACCATTTGTAAATGTCAATGGTACTTACGTGCGATTCTGTCGCCATCTTTATAACAGATGAACTCGCTGAGTTGGTCGGTGACGTTGTACACGGTCTTGAAGTTCTTCTGCTCGCTGGGCGCGAAGCACGGCTTCACCGTGTCAGTCATGTTGCGGAAGCAATTCTTGAACTCTGGGGTCTTGGCGCAGTATCTGAGAATCAAAAAGGTGTAATATAGGTATTTTAAGAACAATTACACGTTTCACACGGCCTTTCATACACCATTCTCATCATCATCATCAGCCTTAAACAGTTCACTGCTGGACTAGGCGTCTCCGTTGAAAGGAGGAATTGGCCTACTATACCACGCTGGCCAAACGGGTTGGTATAGGGTTTGTATCAAGTTTTCCTTCTCTTACAGTGCTGTTCTCTGCATTATATGCTCCCTCTGTCGGCTCTTACGACACCCATGGGATGATATGGGGTGGTGACATTCCGTATTCTTAATCCGTCACCACTCGGACGATTACGCATGCACCATTCTAAGTTTTCTATTTTAGCAAAACTAAGTATGCGCCAGCCTACGTAGCCTACTAATAAATCGGAATCCGCTACTGGTAGAAGATTTTTCAAGTTTTGCTCGGTAAATGAAGCGAGGGGATCAATAACCACCCTTACCCCAGTTATTTTAACGATAGGCTTGCACAAATATATTTCTCTCATGTTGCTTACACCGGCCGCCACTTGGATGGGTGACTTCGTGTGGCAGTTACATCAGAGCGCTACCGTGCTTTGGAGCGCACGTAATGCTGTCGGTCCCGGTTCTTGTTTCAGGACAGGAAACGTTAGGCCATTGCGGAGGTCTACGGGCGGTTTGAAAACTCCGTCAACAGAATGAGGGTCTTCTGAAATGACGCTCACTATGCGGCAGCACTGAGGCATCAGGTCCAGAAACCTGTCAAAACTGTCAAAGCCCTATTTTCGTACGTCTGTGTTTGTTTGAATTATGTGTGTGAACGCGTCTGTACATATCTGACGTCAGTTTGGACCTGACGCATACTAAGCCGCGCCTGGTGGTAGAAGAAATATCAAACGCCCTCATCGGCCACACACTCATACGAAAAAGAAAAAATAAGATACATATTAACAAGGCAACACAGCCTAGACTAAGAAGCATGATTATCGTTTACCATCAAGAGCGTTGAAGGGGTCAACGGGAAAACATCCCAAGAAAAACAACAAACAACAAATAGAGGGCAGACACGTAATGATAATAATGGCACTACTACAGTTTTGTATTATGTCTAGATGAACAGTGACGTAATCACTTAGTAAACAAAATAACCGTGAAGATGGAGTGTTCATTACATGATTAAGAGCACTAAAGCTGCGCGTCCACTGGATCGGAATCGGAGCGTACGGAGCGGACGGAGCGTCGTCATTTACAAAATGCCGATGGGGTGCGTCTACTGCATTCGGATTCAGCATCGGCAATTTAGGTATTTTAAAGCAACTGTCATCGCTTGTTAACGTTCATTTGCATTATGGAGGATAGTGACGAGGATATTGTTGTAATTAGCTGTATTTTATCAGAACACGAAGAGAGAAAGAAGAGGAAACGAAAGATATGGATTCATAATATAAACTCAAAAAGATTAATTTTCGGAGAATATCATACATTATATTCTGATTTATTAGAAGATGAAAATAGATTTTTTGGGTACCTACATTCATATAACTCTACTAAAGTAATTAAAACATCGTCGTTCATCGTGAATAAGTATTTTTGCCTACAGTTTAACATCGCAAACACGTCAGAACTTGAAACGCTCGGAATCCGTATAAGCCTTGCCACACGGCACAATTTTACCTCTGATCAAATTTTCAATCGAATTGGCTTTGCCCGTCTACACGACACAATCAAAATTCAAATCACTGATTTTCATTCCGTCCACCCGATTGGTTAAAATCTGGTGGTACCGCCCACCCGATGAACTTGAGTTGGACGACTGGCATCTACACGTCACGATTTCATCAAATGATTTAGTCAAGTTGGACGTTAAATTGTGCCGTGTGGCAAGGCCTTAAGATGCGTTCACTGCGGATGACGTCATCAGCACAAACACCGGTCTCAGGCGCAGAAATGCCGATCCAGTGCACGCAGTTTCATAGAAATTAATAGGTACAAAGCAACAAATCCTTCCGCTCCGTACGCTCCGATTCCGATCCAGTGGACGCGCAGCTTAAACGAGATACGCTTAGATACTAGATGATTCTAGTTTGCTTATTGCGTCTCATTTTTTTATACGCGGACGCATCTACACATTGAACTAAATCAGGTTTGTTTTTCTTTAAAGACAAATCTCGCACTAAGAAATAATCCTGTGGAGCAGGGGACCTGACAACCATCCAATCAAGGGTCACAATGAACACCCAGACTCGAAACAATAATGTATGGGTCACACAGAGTGTTGTCTCGTGTAGGAATCGAACCCACAGCACTAGGCGCAGTATTAAACCACTACGCCAACGTTTGTCGTGGCTACTTTACACTTTTTTCAAAATAGTAGAGCCTTGCTGATTTCAGCACGTATGGGCCGGCTCGACCGGAGAAGTTACTACCCTCTCACAAAAAATCGACGTAAAGTAACAGTACCTAAACTGTTGCGATTCGTTAGGTGAGTGAGAGTGCCGGAGGCCCTATTCCCTATTCCTTCGCCCTCATCCCACTCCTCATCCTATCCCTTTTCTTAACCTCAAGGGGCGGCAACGCACTTGTGACTCCTGTGGTATTGCTTGTGTGCATGGGCGGCGGTAATTGCTTACCATCAGGCGATCCGTCTGCTCGTTTGCCGCCTATTACTATAAAAAAACTTCTATTTTTTTATATGAGCGTTGTGAGCGGGTTTCTATGACTAATTAATTAAAACAGCAACTAGGACGTATTTACGTCAGATTGACCCGGAATAGTCCACAGTGTTCAAGTTTTGGTGGGCAATGAAACGATCGCAGCGCGCGAAGTGGCCAAAAATGTACCTACTTAGTTTTACATATTTTCTCCAAAGTAGCTATTTGATATGTTCTACAATGCCTATAGGACTTCCGCTACAAAGCGAGTGATAACCAATGATGTTACAAAAGAAGTAGATCTGTATGTTATAGGCGTACCAAAAGCAGGACGCTAAATATAAGCCAGTTGGCAAGTCTGACATATGTGTGTGTGACGTCGCGAGCCGGCGTCAAAGTGAAACTGACACATCTTGTCAACCGAAAATAAAATAAAATAATTATGGAGTTATCGATGTGTGCGTTAGTGTACCATTTCTACGGATTGATTACTACGTAGGTAACGTATCTACCGTTTTCTTATGTAATATCTTTGGTGATAACGAGCATAATACGACGAATATTGTGGTCAACCAAGCTCACCACAATAAATGGGTTGATAAATTAATAGGTTAATAGGTGAACGCGTTTTACTTACTTTTTAAACACTTCGTCAACCTTGCCGTGAGGTTTGGCATCTTCAATCTCCTGCTGTAGTACGTTCATGTCGACCAGCGACTGGGTGCAGGACATCAAATTTTGCACGGCAGTCTGAAAAATAAACATTATTTGGTTATAATATATATTGGTAGGAACACAGTTACTTTACCACAGATATGAGAATTAGTATCAGATAGAGCGCATTCGTCCAACTAAGCGTGGCACGTTGACAGCTATGTGTGCGTGACCTTTGGCGACTGGCACTGTACGGACACGCGCGTCTATGTGTGTGAAAAGTTGCCAGATTATGAATAATCTCCCAGTATTTTGCATATAGTTATGAAATATTCTTATATTCATTTGCGGTTTTGAAGAATTTACCATGGATTTAATTAATGCTTTTATAAATACATTTCTTAAATGTAGGTACCGAGTTAAGTTTTAACTACTTCGTAAATCTGTATATATAAAATCCTTGCGTTACTGACTGACTGACAGACAAGCTAAGGCCGAAACTACTCGGCGCATGAAGCTGAAATTTAGCATGTATGTTTCTTGGGAACCGTAGGGGTGCACCAAGACGGGATTTCTCGAAATTCCCACGGGTTCGGGCAAAACGAGAAATAAGAAAATATGTGCGTGCGAAGCCGCTGGCGTCGATTAGTTGAGAAATAAATATTATGTATGTACACACGGCACCAAGTCAAGCTAAACAGTTGCTGTACGATTTTGATACTTATTCCCTACGCCATAAGTATGTATGTACACACGGCGCCATGTCAAGCTAAACAGTTGCTGTACGATTTTGATACTTATTCCCTACGCCATAAGTATGTATGCACACACGGCACCAAGTCAAGCTAAACAGTTGCTGTACGATTTTGATACTTATTCCCTACGCCATAAGTATGTATGTACACACGGCACCAAGTCAAGCTAAACAGTTGCTGTACGATTTTGATACTTATTCCTTACGCCATAAGTATGTATGTACACACGGCGCCAAGTTAAGCTAAACAGTTGCTGTACGATTTTGATACTTATTCCCTACGCCATAAGTATGTATGTACACACGGCGCCAAGTCAAGCTAAACAGTTGCTGTACGATTTTGATACTTATTCTTTACGCCATAAGAAAGGTGCAAAGGACAAAGTGTATAAGCTTGACGAGTAGCAGGGTGTACACGAATATTAGGATATCGTTTGGGGATCGAACTCAAAACAATATAATGTAAGGTATATACTAATGGAAATTGAAATTCTATTACTATATTTATGAGAAAGAAGATATATCTACAATATACTTTTATAATACGGTAATGTATTTTTCATTAACATGACAATCATTATCACATAATCAATTGACAAGTGCATTTTCCCTAATTCAGGCAGAACGGCGTCGACAAAAACTGGCAACACTTACACATTTCTAGCACAAATACGAATTTTATCGAAATTAAATTAGGAAGCAGTCAAATTATCAATAGTTACCTAGTGTGTAAGATATTCCATTTTCCTGTTTTTAGGAACAACTTTTACAGTGTTTAAGAACACAAGACGGCATTTTGAGAATTTAAAAGTTGAAGTGATCGTGACGCGTGAACTGTACGATGCTTCGTAGCGCACTGAGACGAGTTTGTATTCGCTTTTCAATTTTGTATTTGCTTTAGTGGCCGCACGCAACTGTGCCGCGCGTTCCATCTGACTAATTCTCATATCTGTGTACTTTACTAATAAAATTATAAAGGATCGTTTAGGAAGGAAAAATCTGCATTTGCTTAAAATATTCTTTGGGCAACTATACAGAAACTCATCTCTGACTACTTAATCCTAACGTAGGTATGCAAACGATAAAAGAATGTGATTATTAGCGACTAGCTGTTTTCCGCATCCTGAGGGAACTACAACGCATACCCAGTTAATTTATAGCCTGTGTTACTCCTTGGTACATCAGCTATCCGCCAGTGAAATTCCCGTCAAAATCGGTCCAGCCGTTCAAGAGATTAGCGAGAACAAACAGACAGACAGATCGACACACTGACAAAAATTGTAAAAAACGTCATTTCGATATGTGTATCGTGTATACATCCATATGCATTAAGTAAAAAACGGTTATTTTAATATCACAAACAGACACTCCAATTTTATTTATGTGTATAGACCAAATTGCTACTTTGGCGTTGTTTATAGGTTTCGTTTGTGGTTTCGATGAATGCAGTAGTATCGGCATGCCTCAATTGCTTGAAACTTGTTCTAGCATGACTACGTACGTTACATATAGGTAGGTAACACTTATACCTAATTATATTTAAGTTTTATTACTAAATATTGTTTTAAGTGTTTTTAAGACCTGTTTGTAAAACAGGTTTTCTATAACTATTGGTATTTATTCTAAGTTTATTTGACTTGTTTTGATTACCTACTAAGATTATACTATTATGCAAATAAGATGAAAAAAAAATGCAATTAATTATTCTAAATAAATCATGTTGTGGACGATGTTATTAGTTGTACCTATGTATGAAATGAAATGAAATGAAAATGAAATGAAATGAAAATGAAATGAAATGAAATGAAAATAGTTTTATTTTCCACAAATACATGTCAGTGTTGTAAATTTACTGCACTGTAGAATGTATGTAGCTTAAATATGTACCTACCACTAACAAATAAATGCGAAAAACAGGCTTGACACTCAACTTTATTCTGTTCTGTGGTACAACCACAGCCCAGAGTTGCTATTCTGTGTCAACCCTAAGTGACATCCGGATGAAAAAACAGGCATACATAATATTACATATTATATTCAAATATAATTCAACAACATGACTGCAATGAATAAATGAAAATGAATATTAATAATTCTTGAAGAGTAGTAGTAACATAATTATAGTAATATACGTACACATATATACATATAAATTATATACGTAAACATACATATATACATAAAATTGTATAAATAAATTATAGATATTGGTAACAGGGTATGGATTTCGGTTGCGCACATGAATAATCGACTATTAGCTTCCCTCTTGCACTTGCCGTCCTTTTTGGGGTTTTTTTTCGCTCGCTCGTGTTACAAACACACGTACACAGTACTCGTGCGCTGGCAAATGAATTTCATCAGCGCACGAGCACTAGTTGTATTGTATTGTATTGTGTAGTAGCTCCGCAAGTTCAAACCACCCACCAAGCCATTAGATAAATGTACAGCCACACTCATGCCGCTTGCTAACGTTCAGGTGATGTGTGTATACATGAATAGACTTCTGCTGCATCTATCTATAGACCCTGATCTTTGCGCAGATAATTGTTATTTCTATGTAGATTTTGAAATCGAAATTATTTGTAATGTGTACATTGATCGCATTTCTGTTGCTGTATGAGATATTTTTTGTAATGTTTTTTAAATATTTCTTTTTTACTCAGAGATCTAATCGGCGGCGGTAAATCATTCCAAATGTGAGTCGAGGCGTACTTGTAACATCCTCTAAAAGATGAGGATCTATACTGAGGAACGGAAAGCGGGTTGGCTGTAGAGCGAGCTGAGTAGCTATAGTGATCCTGTCTCCAACTTAGTTTATTATAGAGATATTCAGGTTTGCAAGTTTTTATGACTCCAAACAAGAGTGTAGCTAAATGAAGTTTACGCCGCGCTGTCATTTTAAGTACCTCATTACTGTTTAAGTACGGTGTAACATGACTTCTCCGAGGTATATAAAAGCAGAACCTTGCACACGCGTTCTGTACCCGCTGTATTAGATGTTGAGTCCTAGTCAAGAGGCACGGACCATACACGGCGTCACAATAATTCATCTGTGAAAGAACCAAACTTTCCACAAGCCTTTTTCTTAAAGTGACACTCAGGTAGTTTCGTATTCTGTATAGGATCTTCAGCCTATAAAAACAGTTTCTTGCAACGCTATTGATGTGATCCTCAAAACGAAGTTCCGGGTCTATCATCAAGCCAAGGTCACGTGCTGTTTGTACTTGCTCAATGGAGCCATCCATTATTACGATTTTCGGCTTGTAAGTTGATATTAATCTAATCTGGTTTTTGCTCCCCAACACCAAAAATTTTGATTTTTGCGGGTTGAGCACCAGCGAGTTACGCCTAGACCATGCTGCTAGCCTGTCGAGCTCCGCATTCATGATATTAACAGCGGTCTCAGTGTTATTAGGATTAAATGATATGTACACTTGCGTGTCATCGGCGTACATGTGGTACATACATACATATATATAGATATTGCCATATATCAGAGTACTTTCAATAGATTTTTCGTAAAAGAATAAAAACCATCTTTCCACACTCATAACCTTTCTCGTTTATTAAAGTACCTAGTAGTCGGGTAGGTACATCATCATCATCATTCCAGCGTTACTCTGGAGCCTTGGAGCCCAGGATTCGCTAGCCAGTCCAACTAGATTTGTCAGAATATTAGCTTTACAACAGAGACTGCCCTGACATCCTCAAGCAAGGGGATAGCAATATTCTACGACTTAGACCTACTACCTTCCGTGTGGTGACGGATTAAGAATACGGAATGCCCCCACCCCATATCATCCCATGGGTGTCGTAAGAGCCGACAGAGGGAACATACTATGCAGAGAACAGCACTGTAAGAGAAGGAAAACTTGAAACAAACCCTATACCAACCCGTTTGGCCAGCGTGGTATAGTAGGCCAATTTCTCCTTTCAAAGGAGAGGCCTAGTCCAGCAGTGTACTGTTAAAGGCTGATGATGATGAGACCTACTGATTCTTTGTAACGACTGTTTTATGATCTTGACGGCAGCCGGGAACGACAACTTAGCGTACATGGAGCAAGTGAAGTTCACAATTTAACTCTATACCCACTGCATGTTAGACGATGGTATCTTCATTAGGCTATCACTGCCCATTCTAGCGTACATACATACACAACAAACGCACTAAGTACATGTCATAACAATTCAATGCAAATCTTGACATTGTCTTTAGTATTACAGTCGTAAAGAAAAAAAAATGCCGGGGTTTACATGACAAGCTGCCGAGAGAACATGAAGGTCTATATCAAGACTTCTACATAGCTAACGGAATACTAATTATTCTCTATAATTACGCAGAGGTCATACATAAATACCGCAAGTATAGATAGCTAAATGGTGTCAAAGTTCACTCCATTGTTTTATGTGGCGTATAATCGCGTAAAAACGTTGGTACGCGAAATTCCTCGGCCGTCTGCATATTTCAATTTATATTTAACGTAAAACAAAATTATATTCATGTATACGATTCTTATTACCTTTGAAAAGAGCGTGGGAATATTTAAGAAGTATGTAGGTAGGTATCTGATAATGTTTAGAAGGACGAAGTAAGTTAATAGGCTAGTTGACTAAAAAAATTTTATAAGTCCGTCCTTTAGATTATTCAAAAATAAGCGATACGTATTTTTTTATTTGTAAATTAAACCAAAAATCACCAAGATATAGCTCATTAAAGTTACGTATAACGTCATACCGTGCTGCATTTTTACGCACTAGATGACGTCACACGTAACTTTAATGGGCTATATCTTTGTTATTTTTTATTTAATCGAAAAAAGAAAAAATACGTGTTCAATATTTTTTTATAATCTAAAATACGGACTAAATAAAATGTAATTATTTTGACCCTGGAAACTACCCTAATCCGTCATTCAATCTTGTTGGATGCCAGAAGTTTCGCTTAAAATCATTTAATATTTAAGGTTGTTTTAATTTTGTAGAAGCGATGTACCTACAAATTGGAGACATCCTAAGAAACGGAAAGGTCCGAAGTAGGTACCCGAAACCGGCGAGCATGTAGAGGAAGCGCGTGAGGTTTGTAAGGATAGGAGCAAGTGGCGTTCTGTTGTCTCTGCCTACCCCGACGGGAAAAAGGCGTGAGTCTATGTATGTATGATGTACCTACCATCTGGAGAACAAAGTACTAGACACCCGTGTCCGGCCAAGTTCCAAGAAAAATAAATAGGTAGGGCAGTGCCGTTTATATAATATCAGGAATCAATTCGAGTTACTTTAGACGCCTCAGCAACTCGAAGCCTATTTAAGTTACATTCATGAACTAAGCAGATTTATTAAAACCGTTGCTCCAACTGCAATCTTCATCCAACTGCAATTCACTTTTTAACACCTAAATAAAAAAAATAACTTATTCCTTCATAACAATATCTATAGTAAAATAATGGTAACAAAAACAAATCGTTCTATAAATGCAAAACAATTAATAAACATTATTTTACAATGTACCAACATAAATTGAAAATTGAAATAATTAACCTTCAAATCACTTTGCAACAATACTTTGTGTGAACCTTCGAAATATTGCAACTTAACTTCACGACTACTTTTTGCACAATTATTCCTGAACACGAACCTACTACTTCCCATATTGTGTCATATTGCTTTGATATTGAAATAAGAAGAGATAAAATCTAAGTCATTTCAATACAACGAACTTAGCTTGATAACTTGTCTTTAGCATACAATGGCATTACAGTCAAAGCAATTAAAACGTTAGTAGTAAGGGTAATTATGTGTCACAGCCACACAAGTAAAAAAAATCAACTATTTATAGAATAAACATTTTATGTGATACACATTGTTGTTTCGAGTTTTCGTGTGTTCTCCATGCTTGGCCAGAGTGAAAGGCGGGCGCGGCTGCGGGCGCGACGCGGGGAACTCAAACTTATGAAACTCTATAGGTGTGTCCGCAGTGGGCGAGCGGGCGCGGCGAGCGGCGCGGGCGTTGTAGCGCGGGCAACTCAAACCATAGGACTTTCATACAAGTGTCCACAGTGAATGCGCGGGCGGTAAGCGGAAACAACGCGGAGCGTGCGAATCTCAAAGTTTTCAGAGTTAACTGAACTTATAACGGCTGCTGATTTGAAATGAATTTGAATGTTGAAAACTTTATACGCGCAAATCATCACGACCCACACTATGAATGTCAAAACATAAGCAATAGAAAAACGAGTATGATTTTTTTTATAGGCTCACGCCTGTATTCCCGAAGGGGTAGGCAGAGGTGTAATATTACACCCAAATTTCGCCATGAATTTTAAGGTCCCACGTAATAGGGGGCGAGCATATTGCCGTTACCGGGCACATCACCGGACTCCGTGCTGCTACTGAGAATTCGGAAAAACTCAGCGACACTTTTGCCCGACCCGGGAATCGAACCCGGGACCTCCGATCAGCAGTCGCATACACTATCCACTGGACCACGGAGGCAGGCAGGAGTATGAATCATTTAATTAATTAATTCAATTTAAATTAGAAGCTGTTGACACACTTTTTTCCTTTAATTATTTTTCTTATCTTTATTAGGTTAGCAACCGTTCAACTACCGAGTCGACTAAGTACTTAATCTGGTTCTTAAACTGCTTACAGATAATAAATCGTAGTTATCGATAACACAGTAGGTATTATTGAAGCTTCAACCGGACTGGACTCTTGTTATCAAAGGTTAGTTTACGCCGATAACAATTTATTATGGTATGTGGAAATCGCCGTTATGACCTGATTAGCCTGTTTAAAGTTTATGAAACAAATAATTGCATAGATTGAAATAAAAATAACACAAGTGTTTATTGAATTATTTATTTATAAAACATTCTGACTGTGATAAAACGTATCATAACGTGGCAACGTTATCTTCGAAATATTAGGTTGTTGTTGTCACTACAGTCCATGTAGAACCTACCTACACGAAGTACCTAACTCTTTCTCTATACATCTAAGCCAGCATTATCCAAACTATAGTTCGCGATCCACTGATGAGTCGAACATTGAGAGAGTCCTGAAATGTAACGCGACACCCACTGACCTAAGTTCTACGCCCTATATATGCCCCCTTTTTGTCAAAAAAAAGCTAAGTGCGCCGCAAAATTTGAATTTCTCGGAGCTTATACAACTTTGGTAACCAGTGATCTAAGCAACGGATACTTATATCCAAAATCTAAAAAGTACGTAGGGAGATTAATCCAGAATAAACAATATCACGGAAATTCCTAATCGAGCTTACATCTCGCGATTGCAATCCTACACAGGCTTTACAGATCAGGCTACAGAAGATGTAATTTTTCTTTAACTTGTTACTTCTTCTTCTCTTTATTAGACTTGTTACTTCTTCAACAGCAGCTTCTTGCTTCTCCGTTTTTATATATTTTCGCATTCAAATGTTTACCCTTGGAAAAGTCAATATGAGCATACGCATACATAGGTAAGTTGAATGTTAGTATTCGTTAATGTTACAAATCTAACATTCCTCACATCACAACTCTCTTTTTCTTATCGTGGGTCAGCGTTCGCTAGTCTGCAGTAGGTATATACCTCCTACTGTGGGAATATTGATATGAAAATGTTATCATACTAGACGTTGCCCGCGGCGCCACCCGCGTAGAAAGCGGTAAAAGGCTACGTCTCTCGCCAGCCTTCTTAGCATACCACAAAAATATCAGCGCTCTGGAACAAGGTGAAGATGAAGGAACGAATCCTTTCGCATTAATAAATATTAGTATGGCATATATTCTAAGAACATATGTATAGAGAATTCCCTAAGCTACGCCTGCACATGGTGCCCATCTTCTGTTTGGCAATTATTAATTTCGGTCTATACCATACCGCCTTCCTGCTCAACTTTCTCCATTTTGCTCGGTCCTCTGCATCCCACAAAGTCAAGGCTTTGGCACTCATATCGCTTCTTACGATGTCGATTCAGCACTTCTTGGGAGATCTTAGTACACCCATACGATCCGTAAGGATCATACCTACATGCCAAATTTCAGATTCTTGCGCCCCGTAGTTATGGCTGTAATTTGTTTGTCAGTCAGTCAGTAACGCAAGATTATTATGCCATGTTAAGGTGTAGTATCTATGTGAGCAACTTGATAAAGTATTGCACATGAGTCATGACTTTTGCAGTAGGGTAAGTATCCGGGTAAATGTTTTTACCTCCGTGTTTGCTCGTAGGCACAATACAAATATTTTTCTTTGCTAAGCTGCCAGTCACACGGGCCGCATGCGAGTACATTATACTGCTATTAACAATACATAACTAGAAACAGTAAAAATCGCTAAGATGATACAGAGTTCGGAATGTAGTAGTTACGTCGTTCAGTTCGCATATTATTAATACCCGATTTATAAATGGTTGCTTTAAATTTGTTGGCATTGTACCACTTATTTCAATCAAAAGGTGGATTTTGGTTACACTAGCGTGAGAAGAAAAATATAGTAAAGGTCATATGAATTACTAAAACCGGCCAAAGAAAACAAAATTCGGCAAAGTCGAACACAAACAACCCAGCTAATACCTAATGTATGTGTGGTGTTCCTAAACAAACCAGGGTTGCGGACTAGGGCATTGCGTCAATATACACCGAAAAAAATACACCAACTGCTGTTAATATCCAAACGATGTGTTTTTCTGACCCAGCTTCGGTTGGAATTGGTGTTGGTCACCTTTTCCAATGTCCTACTATAAATTGTACAGGTACATCGGGACACGGACTGTTAAAAGAAACTTACGTTAGTTTTTACTCTTTATCTCGAAACTACCAAGGAAAAATCATGTTTGACTTGTTCTATAATTTCTGAAATCGCAGAACAAACCAACATTTCTTTGGTACTTGAGTAAAAAGAGACAGCATGTCCAATTACTAGCTGCCTTTTAGTTTTTACTCTTTATCTATCAATTATAGAACCAGTCAAACATGATAATTCCTTGGTAGTTTCGAAACTACCAAGGAATTATCATGTTTGACTGGTTCTATAATTTCTGAAATCGCAGAACAAACCAACATTTCTTTGGTACTTGAGTAAAAAGAGACAGCATGTCCAATTACTGCCTCTTTCCATTGAATGGGCAATATCTTCGTCATCAAATTCTCGATAGCAACAGACATTTCGAAGACCAACCGATAATGGTCTTGTCCTTTCCAGATGAAATTAATCAGATCGGGCGCAAAATCTGTGCTATGATAATCTGTATAGACCTTTTCTAACCCATTCAGTATAATTACTTATGTGTGGCGACGGTAATATACCTTCATGTTCTGTGACTCTGTGGTTATTTATATGTCCGTCTCGTCGTTCGTTTATCAGTGGCTAATGTACTCACTACTTGATTACACAGTTTTGGGTCAAAAGTCACGCGGACGGCGTCAGACAGTTTATTTATAACTCGTCATGTTATTGTCCCAGGAATAATGTGTACGATTTTAATACAACGTTGACTATCCAAATATATGCCAAATCTACAAACGGCAACTATTTACTGTATTTCTTTATACAATTTTTTTTGCCTATAAAATAAGATCAGATTTGATATATCTTAGCTTAAAAAACAGGGAAAATATTGCTTATTTCAACCCTATACGTATTATGCGCAGGACAAAATACTCCATGCAAATCTTGGATCTACCGGATAGATTAAATAAACGGTTGAACACAATATAATAATACCTACTCATGAAAAGTAGAATTTTATGCAGTAGCAAAGTATGAATTAAGTAAAATGAATGGAAGTTATTTACGAACAAATGTAACAAACCAACATTATTTTCACATTTGTGATACTAATTAGATATAATTAGTATCGCTTACATAGGATGTTTGTATATTGGTTATATACCTACCTACTTATTTACTCGTGTCAACTATTATAATCAATGAAATCGTAACTAGCCGTTGGAACTAGAATCGATTATAAAATTAAGTAATCAGAGAATAATATAATGTAGTTATCATGATAACATCAAGAGGCACCGATAGCCCAGTGGAGATACCAACAGACTGCCATGCAGAACGTATCGGGTTCGAATTCACGGCGCGCACCAATGACTTTTCGGAGTTATGTGCGTATTGCTTCCGTCGGTCCCAGCTGTCATGAAGATCTTTGACAGTCGTTATAAGGGCGTCAGTATCTCTAAATAAACTAACGCTAGTCTAAGTCTAAACCATGGAATATCGCTATCCCTTCGGGTTGCGTCGGTCTGACAGGCAGTCGCTCTTTGGAAAAGCTAATATTCAGCCAAATCCAGTTAGACTAGTAAGCGGCCCCCAGGTTGAAACTGGGATAACGCTAGGAGGATGGTGATGAATCATGGAAACATCCTTCCAAGCTTGGCAGGATTTAATTTTGACACATAATAAATAGCAAAATTACATTCACGAAAACTGGCTAAGTTAATAGTCAACGAGTCTCGGCTGACTTAGCTTAAGGACGCGTTTACGCTTGTATCAAAAAAACACATATTTCCGGTACATTTTACGACAATTTTAGATAATAACTAATAAAACTAATGATTACGATAAATTGATTACTTTTTTATCTATAAATCAATTTGAAAATAAATAAAAAATATTTCATTAATATTAATGTAAAATCGATTCGAAACGGCCTCTTAAATTAAAAATAGGCATATACTGCTATTTTTGGGTACAATTTTCTCTCTATTTTTACATTTATTTAGATTTTCAAAGATAGAATAGGGTAGTAAATATAGTCAACTCAAAAACAATTAGATATTTTTTTTCAAAATATTGTAAATTGACTCAAAAAAAGCAAAAAATCATCTTACATTTTTCTTCTATTTTGCTCGCATACGTGTGTCTTAATGTGTGGCAATAAGGTTCGTTTTATTTAGCCACTTTCTTGATTTATATATCCAAATTCTAAAATGAGATCTCAGTCTGCGCTTGAGCGCCGTCGGGAGTGGACTCTATGTCGCTTGTCGCTGCAGCCCGAAGACGAAAAAAGCAATATACGAATACAAAATATTCGCTAAAATCAATTTGATACTTCTCGTATTCTGTGCGAATTACGTACAAGTAAATTTCTTTTGTATAAATGGACATTATTACTTTATTTTCTCCGTTATGTTGAGTCAGGAATGTCAGGATATATTTCGGTATTTAGATATTATTTTGTTTCTTGCGTTGAAATCTGGTAAGATTATCTGGACTGATGGTATACCATCCCGTTCAAGTGTTGCGACTGGAACTCATAAAAGAATAGACCTAGTTATGCCAGGTTGGGGCTCATTTTATTTGTTTTGGTGAGACCCTACCACTGGTACTAGTGAAGTAACCTTCCAAGGTTATTCGATGAGTCTTGCTGGTACTCATATGTGAGTAAAGCTACGCATATCGAGTTTGGGCTCATTTTGTTTGTACATAAGAGACCCTACCACTGGAACTTATGAAGTAACCTTCCAGGGTTATTCGTTGACTCTTACTGGTACTCATATGTGAGTAGAGCTAGGCATGCCGAGTTTGGGCTCATTTTGTTTGTACATAAGAGACCCTACCACTGGAACTTATAGAGTAACCTTCCAGGGTTATTCAATGACTCTTGCTGGTACTCATGTGTGAGTAGAGCTAGGCATGCCGAGTTTGGGCTCATTTTGTTTGTACATAAGAGACCCTACCACTGGAACTTATGAAGTAACCTTCCAGGGTTATTCAATGACTCTTGCTGGTACTCATGTGTGAGTAGAGCTAGGCATGCCGAGTTTGGGCTCATTTTGTTTGTACATTAGAGACCCTACCACTGCATTTTATGAAGTAACCTTCCAGGGTTATTCAATGACTTTTACTGGTACTCATATGTCAGTACAGCTAGGCATGCCGAGTTTGGGTTCATTTTGTTTGTACATAAGTGACCCTACCACTGGAACTTATGAAGTAACCTTCCAGGGTTATTCGATGACTCTTGCTGGTACTCATATGTGAGTAGAGCTAGGCATGCCGAGTTTGGGCTCCTTTTGTTTGTACATAAGAGACCCTACCACTGGAACTTATGAAGTAACCTTCCAGAGTTATTCAATGACTCTTGCTGGTACTCATGTGTGAGTAGAGCTAGGCATGCCGAGTTTGGGCTCATTTTGTTTGTACATAAGAGACCCTACCACTGGAACTTATGAAGTAACCTTCCAGGGTTATTCAATGACTCTTGCTGGTACTTATGTGTGAGTAGAGCTAGGCATGCCGAGTTTGGGCTCATTTTGTTTGTACATAAGTGACCCTACCACTGAAACTTATGAAGTAAACTTCCAGGGTTATTCGATTACTCTTGCTGGTACTCATATGTGAGTAGAGCTAGGCATGCCGAGTTTGGGCTCATTTTGTTTGTACATAAGAGACCCTACCACTGGAACTTATGAAGTAACCTTCCAGGGTTATTCAATGACTCTTGCTGGTACTCATGTGTGAGTAGAGCTAGGCATGCCGAGTTTGGGCTCATTTTGTTTGTACATAAGAGACCCTACCACTGGAACTTATGAAGTATCATTCCAGGGTTATTCAATGACACTTGCTGGTACTCATGTGTGAGTAGAGCTAGGCATGCCGAGTTTGGGCTCATTTTGTTTGTACATAAGAGACCCTACCACTGCATTTTATGAAGTAAGCTTCCAGGGTTATTCAATGACTCTTACTGGTACTCATATGTCAGTAAAGCTAGGCATGCCGAGTTTGGGTTCATTTTGTTTATACATAAGTGACCCCACCACTGGAACTTATGAAGTAACCTTCCAGGGTTATTCGATGACTCTTGCTGGTACTCATATGTGAGTAGAGCTAGGTATCTTCCAGTGGAAGGGTCTCTGATGTTCATACAAAATGAGGCCAAACTCGGTATGCCTAGCTCTATTCACATATGAGTACCAGCAAGAGTGATCGAATAACCCCGGAAGGTTACTTCATAAGTTCCAGTGGTAGGGTCTCTTATGTACAAACAAAATGAGCCCAAACTCGGCATGCCTAGCTTTACTTCCATATGAGTACCAGCAAGAGTCATCGAATAACCCTGGAAGGTTACTTCATAAGTTCCAGTGGTAGGGTCACTTATGTACCAACAAAATGAACCCAAACTCGGCATGCCTAGCTCTACTCACATATGAGTACCAGTAAGAGTCATTGAATAACCCTGGAAGGTTCTTCATAAGTTGCAGTGGTTGGGTCTCTTATGTACAAACAAAATGAGCCCAAACTCGGCATGCCTAGCTCTACTCACATATAAGAACCAGCAAGAGTCATCGAATAACCCTGGAAGGTTACTTCATAAGTTGCTGTGGTAGGGTCTTTTATGTACAAACAAAATGAGCCCAAACTCGGCATGCCTAGCTCTACTCACATATGAGAACCAGCAAGAGTCATTGAATAACCCTGGAAGGTTCTTCATAAGTTGCAGTGGTTGGGTCTCTTATGTACAAACAAAATGAGCCCAAACTCGGCATGCCTAGCTCTACTCACATAAGAGTACTAGTAAGACTCATCGAATAACCTTGGAAGGTTACTTCACCAGTGGTAGGGTCTCACTAATAGTAGATTAGTAGCCAAGGGCTGTAAGGCATCAATTGCAGCCCGAGATATTTAGGCGCACGAGCGCAGCGAGGGCGCCTATAGTTCGAGGGTGCAATTGGTGCTTACACCCGAGCTAACTATTCTGCTTTACATCTCGATTGTGAGGTAAGTAGAAAAAAACTGGCATTACAAGAATAAAACGACCGGCATTACAACAATTAAAATATTGTTAATTGCTGCTTTAGCTTCCATTTTCATTGAATCGGGAGTGCAGCTTATATCTTCATCACTTTAAGAACTCATGTTTTTTCCTAATTAGCACGTAATTATAAAAAAATCCCTTAAAACAAACAATATTTAAAATAAAAGTTTTCTATTCCCGCCTTTTTTCATAAAAAAGAATCAAAGAACTTTTTTTTTTATTCAAGAACGAAATTGAATACTCACACGAAGACAAGGCTGAATAGCAAAGCGACCTCTTTGGTCATTGGGCTGAATGCATGATGTCTATAGCCAGTATGATGGTTAGATGAACGCGAACTTTTTAAAAGAAAGAATAGTTTTTTTATTACTTACCGCCCTAGGGCTTTTTTAGCTACATTATTACCCTAGAGCGATAATTAGTCACCTACAAGCCCCATTTGGAGGTAATAAGAACCTACTTACCGAACATGAGAGATGTAAAACAAATAAAATGAGCCCCAACCTGGCATAACTAGGTCTACTCTTTTATGAGTTCCAGTCGCAACACTTGAATGGGATGGTATACCATCAGTCCACATAATCTTACCAGATTTCAACGCAAGAAACAAAATAATATGTAAATACCGGAATATATCCTGAATCAACATAATGGAAAAAATAAAGTACTTAATAATGTCCATTTAGGTATATAAAAATAAGAAACTTATTTGTACGTAATTTGCACAGCCAGGCCTATAACACATAGATACATATCACAAAAAATTCTAAGTCTCAAAGTTATTTAGTTGAACTACATTTCCGCAAATTACCGTACGTAGTACGTACTGTTGCCGCCGTGTCGCTGTAGTGACGCGATTTTGTACCTACTAATTTTGTAAACGCGTCCTTAAGTGTCATCGTTTAATAATAGCATACAAATAAAAAAGTATGATGTAACTTTGTATCCTAATCGGTGTTTAAATATTATGGTTTCTTTTCTTATTAATTTATTATACGTCTTGAGACAAGAAATCATAGTCAAGCATGTGTTATTGTGTTTACAGAGTAAAGGACGCCAGACCACAGAATAAAGAATAGTACTAACGTACAGAAAATTCACTTGTCAAACCAATTTATTGAATTTGCGACTCTTGCTACTAAGCAACAAAGTGCAATTCAACTCGCTTAAGCACTCAGTGCCTAATGCGATATTAACCTAACCGTTCCCTTTCTTTTCTAACACATAACGCTGTCACTGTCTGGCGCGGAGTGGCGCGCTAGGGTTGTTGACTTGCCGCTGCAACTATAATATTTATTCATCGTCTATCTACCTACTTGACCACGTACCTAATAATAAATAATTATCATATAAGTATCCTATCCCACTATTTGAGCTCGTAGAACAAATACCACAAAAATTCTGGTTGTTTACATTTTTACTATACTGATTCTTAGTTATTTCCTAAACGCGTGGACCGATTTACATGATTCAAACAGATAAAATGGTTTTTGAACTAGATCTTTAATTTGACACCATAATCGTTAAGATATCTCAACAAATAAAAAATCTAATTTTCAAGTTGCTCTCGTAATATAAATAAAATAAAATCAAATTTTCAAGTCGTTTTCGACACACAGTTAATTGAGCAATACTTTGCATTAGACTTGTGATGATACATTTTCGTTGTTAAAGGCGTTTAGGTACCTATATAATTTGAACAGTGTATGAACACGGCGCGTGAGAATACGGAGCGGTCGCACTCGTTGCGTTACGTGACGTCTAATGTGAGCCGCGCGCGGCAACCCACTAAATCCAACCACGTCGACGTGGTCGGCCGAGGTACTCGTAAGTTTGTACCTAAAATGCGAAGTGCGCCAGGCCTGGCCAGACACAGACGACAGATGCCTACACTATACAGGGTGTCACAAGACCCATCATCAAGTCGAAGTCTACTCGTTGTGGACATCATGCCTTATCATACTAACCAAAAATAATACCTGGGAAACGATATTTTTTTTGAGTTTTCACATTTCTTAAATCGCAATTAAAAGCGCGCGCGAGCAATGCTCGAAATACCTAATTATCTATGGGGTTATAGGGCACCTAAAGAACATATTGGCGGGGTAAATGTATCGATTTTGTACCTAATTAGAAAAATTCCATACTAACTTTGAGCCTCAATATCTCCTGAACCAGTAATTTCCCAGGTATGGTGCCGAAGTAAAAAATGTTCGTACTGATTGGTACAACATGAGATTTCAGTTTTCGTTAAGGGTCTTGTTACACCCTGTATATGTCACTGCCTACACTCGAAAGTGTCAATAGCCAAAGCTCTTTCTACGACTTAAATAGAATATGGAACAAATAAATTATGCATATGAATGTATGTTCTCTATCACCGAATGCTGTTCTAATTTTATTGGGAGTCAAATAAAATGAACTCATAGTTTGTAACATATTCACGACTAAACTATGGCAGTGGTAAGCATTGAAAAATAAATCCAGAAATGACTTAATTACTGGGAAAGGTTCAACGAAGTCTCATTTCTGTCTGTCTGTATCATCATCATCGCCCTAGCGTTATCCCGATTGCATCCAAGACTTACACGCCTTGGAGCACGAGGTCCGCTTACTGGTCTAACCAGATATGACAGAATATTAATTTTCCACAGAGCGACTGCCGTCTGACCTCCACAACCCAAAGGGATAGCGATATTCTTATATTTTAGACTAGTATCAGTTTATTTGAGGGTACTGAATCGCCGTAACGACTGTCAAAGATCTTCATGACAGCCGTGACCGACGGTTTAACGTGCTCTCCGAGGCACGGGGCAATAATTTACAATTTAATCAACGCGATAAACACAAAATCTACGCAAAGGATGTGTACTGTTTTCATCAATAGGTAGGGTGATTCCTGATGAAGGTTTAGGTCATAGAAATATAAGAGTTGTTTATTATATCTGTGGCTTAGGTGTATATTGCACGCGGAGCCACGGGCAACTGAAAAATAAAATTGGCCAAGTGCGAGTCGGACTCGTGCACGAATGGTTCCGTACCATCGTCTACAAAAGAAAATTACGTTTGTTGTACGTATACTTAAATATTTTTTAAGTTACTATCTGTTTAATAAAATCGAGAAAAATTACGTTTGTTGTATGGGAGCCCTCCCTTAAAATTTACTTTATTTTTATTTAATTATTTATTTAGAAAGGTTTTTTTATATAATATCTAGTTCTATTAATTTAATATTCATGCATTATTAGGTCATTCAACTTACTACATTTACATTTTCATTGTTGTTCCACAAATTTTATTAAAATTTGCTACAGTGTTAGATGAAGGTAACTCGTTATCATGGGCTGGATACTAACGTTTTTGTAATTTACGTGTATTCATATACCGTCACTTTCTGTAACATACTTTTCCACCATAGTTCTGAACATGATCGCGAGTTGCCTACATTATAAAGCGTAAGTGGATGCTCCTGTTACACAAGATTCACATTTGAAGACTACTACAGCACTTAATTTAGTAACTACATATTTGTATATATGTATGTTCTTATTTACTATTTACAAGTAATTAATTACAATGTGAAACAGTTGCAGCTCCTTACAAAAACAAAATATGTACCATAACACTGGCGATTAAAAAGAGTGGCCAAGAGTTTTATTGCCCGTTCTTTCTCGTGGTTCTACCTATTGCTTTGCGAATGGGCAGTAAATGTAAATGTAGAAGCATTATTAATTTACTTTAAAAATTTGACGTTCATAAGCGTCACGTTGTGACCTAGATGAATAAATGATTTTTGACTTTTTTTGACTTTATACAACTACATATTCTGTGAAAATTTTAAGCGTCTACCTGTTACCGTTAGTAGTATTGAGAAAAAAATACGAAAAAAAACACGTTTATTGTATGGGACCAATTAATATTTTAATTTTTTTATTTTTCGTATTTGTTGTTATAGCTGCAACCGAAATACATAATTTGTGAAAATTTCAGCTTTCTAGCTATCACGGTTTACGTGATACAGCCTGGTGACAGACAGACAGACGGACAGACACAGACAGCGGAGGCTTTGTAATAGCATCCCGTTTTTTACCTTTTAGGTACGGAACCC
Organism: Euclidia mi; assembly: GCA_944739405.2. Lineage (NCBI taxonomy): Eukaryota > Metazoa > Arthropoda > Insecta > Lepidoptera > Erebidae > Euclidia > Euclidia mi. The sequence goes on from OX123188.2 coordinate 75,113,929, forward strand.
TAAAATTTTCTAAACTACTCTAAGTACATGATTCACAAATGTTATGATAACAGTAGGAAGCGAACTTTGTAATGGTATATGATGACTCCGAAAATGAATCAAGCTCATATTTTGTTGCTTATTGTGTATTATTATAGAAAACAATGAATGTTTCACGCAATAAGGTCACGGCCATGATTCACATGCCAGTGAACTTTGTCATTTATTCACTGTCCAATAGACACAAACATGCTTGGACTTTATGAAATGAAATAGAGACCGATACAAAAATACCTGACAGGTGCGAGTCGGTCTCGCCCACCTAGGGTGTCGTACAAATTAAGAGATACAGGTGTACGCATTGCCGAAATAAAGGACATTGACAGCTAGACAGACAGACAACAAAGTGATCCTATAAAGGTTCCATTTTGTTCTTTTTTAGGTACGGACGCCGGACGTACGGACGACGGAAAGTCTTTGCCTTTTCTTTTAGGCAAATACTTTCCATTTGGAGTTAGATCTTTGAAATATTTTGTATGAAGCTTATGTCAAGTATACTGTATACGTAGGTATATCTAATAGTCAAATCCATCGATAGATAGACTATTGGAAACGGGCTCAAGTCGCAAGCATAAAACATCACATCATCATCGTCGTCCTAACTTTATCCCAGATATCTTATACTAATATATAAAGCTGAAGAGTTTGTTTGTCTGGTTGAACGCGCTAATCTCAGGAACAACTGGAGCTATTTCAAACATTCTTTCAGTGTTAGATAGCTCATTTATCGAGAAGGCTATAGGCTATATAACATTACGCTATGAGCCACGGGAGCGGAGCAGTAGCCTTAAATAACGCGGGTGTAACCGCGAGATCATCTAGTAATTTATAAAGCTTAATATATAAAGCTGAAGAGTTTGTTTGTTTGGTTGAACGCGCTAATTTCAGGAACTACTGGACCGATTTGATAAATTCTTTCAGTGTTAGATAGCCCATTTATCCAGGAAGGCTATAGGCTATATAACATCGCGCTTTGAGCGACGGGAGCGGAACAGTAGCACTAAACAACGCGGGTGTAACCGCGGGCTTCCTCTAGTCCCAGATACAACCAAGACTTACGCCTTGGAGACCGGGTCTACAATATTCTGGTATTAAAACAGGTGACAGTCCTTGTTTTCCTTTAAAAACAATTTAGTTTAACCACTAGTTGAGAGTAATAAAACAAAACGATTGGTAATAAAACTTCATTCAAGCTATCAATAAGTGTTACTATTTTATTAAGTGGGTATGCAACATGATTCGGGACAATTATAACAAACTCGGCGAATCGAATAGACATTCGCTAGTTCTAGGCAATGATAACAAATTATAACTTGTTATGAACCTGATATATGACTTTTTATGAGTCTGTGTGGTGACGGATTAAGAATACGAAATATCACCACCCCATATCATCCCATGGGTGTCGTAAGAGCCGATAGAGGGAACATATTATGCAGAGAACGGCACTGTAAAAGAAGGAAAACTTGATACAAACCCTATACCAACCCGTTTGGCTAGCGTGGTATAGGAGGTCAATTCCTCCTTTCAAAGGAGAGGCCTAGTCCAGCAGTGGGCTGTTAAAGGCTGATGATGATGAACCTGATATAGATATCTTGCTTTATTCGTTGACCTTTTAGTACAAAACCATGGCGATTATCATCGTCTTGCCCCGAAATACATGGTGAATCATAACATCTAATTTCACGTTGTTAATTTTTTTTGCTATTAATTATTATTGATAACTCCGTGCCTCGGAGAGCACGTTAAGCTGTCGCCGCCTGTCCTAGCATTTATAAAGATCTTTGACAGTTGTTATGGGGAGTGTACAATCCTGAATATTCTGACACTGGTCCGAACCATGGAATATCGTTATCTCCTTGAGTCGTCAATCAATCAATCAATCAATCAATCAAATGTTTTATTATGAAAACAGTGGTTACAGGGTGTTGTTACAGCTAAATAGCATATAATGGATATAGAATCACACTGCTCCGCCGTGTTAGGCGTACAATATCATTATAATAAATTTACAAACAACATTTAAAAATTATGTAAGTATTAAATTAATCATCCACTTCAATTATACAAGAGAAATTAGGTACAATAAAATGAAATATTGGCTCAATTTCCGAAAGAGTCCAATAGAAATTCTTGGATTGTGTAATAGGGTCTACTTAGTAGAAAATCCTTTAATGTTTTTTTGAAGATTTTTATGTCATTAATTTCTCTTATTTTCTTTGGTATCTTCTTCTTAATATATAAAATCCTTGCGTTACTGACTGACTGACAGACACGCTACAGCCGAAACTATTGGGCGCAGAAAGCTGAAATTTGGCATGTATGTTCTTTGGGGACCGTAGGGGTGCACTAAGAAGGGATTTCCCGAAATTTCCACGGGATCGGCCAAAACGGGTAAATAAAAAATCTTATTATAAATGCATGACGACATGCCAAAAAAATTTTTTGAAAAAAAGAGATGTTTTGGATTGCATATTTGCGATTTTGTCAACATGTCTACGCGAATGTCTACGTCGTGGCGGTAAGACGGCAGTTAGGTACTCCATGGAAAAGCTATTCTGTCGAATCTAGTTAGACTAGAAAGCGGAATCCGGGCTCAAAAGCGTAGGTAAGTCTTGGATATAACCACGATAAAGCTAGAACGATGACATTGTTTTTATGTTTACTCATAAGTGTAAGGCATGTTGGCTTTTATGCCATCTTCTTATCTCAAGGTTATGTCATGGGGATATAAAAATAAATCTTTTATAACAAGTATATTATTTAATTCATAATGACGTTTTTTTTACCGCGCAGACTTTGTACCTCGTCTTAAGTCAAGGAAGGTCAGAAGCCGGTTGTTGCCGCTTAATTAAATAGTTTTACTACTTAGCCAGGTATACGTTAAATTTCCTGATATTATTTTTGTTTGTATAATACTAGTTGTGTAGTTGTTTTTAAATGTATAACGCAGCAAATGGTTCTAATTCAGCTTGTCTAAAACTCTTATCTCCTTTGAACTACATACTCGCCGATTTTTAGGTCACATAATATGTGTTGTTCTGATGAATAACTTATTACCAAAATCCGCTCGAACTTATGCATTTTTAATAGCAGTAAGATATTAAGATATACCTATCTTTAAATGCTCTTTTTTCTTTTATTTAATTTAAATATACAAAACAGCTACTTGGCTAGCGAATTATTTGTTTTGAACGCTGGAAGTTTGGAACGATGGCTTAGAACAAAGATGATAATGAGAGAACAGAAGCACTAGCAAAATATTTTATCAATTATAAATAAATGTATAACGCAGCAAATGGTTCTAATTCAGCTTCTCTAAAACTCTTATCTCTTTTGAACTACATACTCGCCGATTTTTAGGTCACATAATATGTGTTGTTCTGATGAATAACTTATTACCAAAATCCGCTCAAACTTATGCATTTTTACACATACATACATAGACTCACGCCTGTTTCCCCGAAGGGGTAGGCAGAGGCATATTAAACGCCCACTTTTCGCCAGTGTTTTGATCCCACGTAATAGGTGGCGAGCCTATTGCCGCTTATTGGGACTTTTTTTTGCTCTGGCAACTGTAACCGCCAGACGTCAATAATTTTAGCTCCGTAATTAAAAAAGTTTTAATATAATTTTAATTGATTATTTAACATATAAGTTAGTATATATTGATAAAATAGTGACAAGAAGTTATTGTTAAAATTGTGTTTGTAAAAAGTATAATAACTAATAACTACACGGCCAAAGTTCGAGCGAACAGAACGGAGACTTGGTGTCAACGGACGGATTTGAATTTACATCTGCTACGACTTAAACCCGGGGAGTATAATACTTATTAAAACTTATTCAATACTCCACAACACCGAATTACTCAGCTCACCCCCGTGTGAGCTACGTCCAACACACATCTGGCTCAGTTCTGTCTCCTTTTGCTTGACTATATGTGGAAGCAAAATCGAGGACTAAACAACAGCCCCAGACAAACACAATCTACAGATACACTTCACAATTACTACACTGTTTATTCTTGTCTGTACTTCATATATTTGTGTACTTATCATACAGATAAGTAAGTAGCTAGTATTGGTTTAAACCTGTAACTTGTATACCTACTTACATTTTATTAATAAGTTGATTAAGTTCATCAGCTGAGATATTTCAATAGAAACCTTGTAAAAGTATTAGATAATTACTCTAAAGTATTCAAATTACCTAAATTGTTCTCAATTTCTTAGTTTCTACAATTAATTAATTTAATATATTTTTTATTCATATACCCCCCTTTTCTTTTGTAACTTTTCTTATTTATTCTGTCTATACAATAATACTCAAGCCCCATCACGTCTCTTCTCTTCTTTGACTTTGCTCAGCTGTTTTCTTATTTTTTAGGTAATTTGTAATCCTTGGCAATGTCTACCCATATGATGACTCGGAAGGCAACGGCCAAGGAGGTGGAAAATAAATTAAGAATAACTCTGCTTGAGTTAAAGAAATACAAGGATGACAACAGTCAACTATTAAGGGAACGCGTTGACTGTGAAGAAGAAATTAAAATTGTAAATGACCGTATCTCTGAGCTGAAGACACAACTCACGGAGCTGCATATAGAGCATATGGATGTCTTGGATCAACGGGACAGACTACGAGAAGAAGTAAGGTGTTTCAGCAGCTGCGATGAAATTTACTCCAGACAACTTAGCCGCAATGCGGAGTTAGAAGCAAGTCTCAATGAGGCTTATGGCAGAATTTCAACTCTAGAAGACACAATTGCGGCCTTTAACAGTACTGCTACTCACAACTTATTCTCTGAGCTCCTGGGTGACAAAATTAATGTGCTAAAAGCTCTTAAATGTAACTGTTTCAAAAAATGCCTTAGTATGAATAAATTTAGAAAATTGTTTAAGTTAAATAAATTAATTAAGAAACTTAGATCTGGTCCTAAGTGGTCTACCAAATTGAGTCAGTATGCACAAGATAACTGTAAATTAAATAAAGAGTGTGAGTCTCTTTTATTAAAGCTTGAGGAAACAAATGAAGAATTAGTTTCTGGTAGGTTGTTATATGAACAACACACAAGTGAGTTGCAAGCACAAATATCAAATCTACAAGCTCAACTCACTAGAACTATAATGGAACACCAGAATGAGACTCATGAATACATCTTAAAATATGAAGAAATTTCAAGAGTTGGTCGAGAAAATTTAAAACAACTTATCTCATTATCCAACTCTAATAATTACTGTTCCAGCTGTACAACTAAGTGTGCGACTACACCTGCTGAATCAATAGAATTGAATGCACATGGATGTCAGTATAATACACAAAACAAACTGCATCCAGTAAAGACTGACAGTAAGAATGTAATAATTTTTTCAGACCAACTGGGAGTGGGTTTAGGGAGCTTAATTGATCATTACACTGAGCAACCAGTACAGAACTTTTGTTCACCTGGAGCTCAGTCTTGTACCCTAGTTGATAAGATTAAGAATGCCGACTTGAATGCACAAACTACTGTCATCATATTGTATGGTGACAGCTCATTAGTCTCCAAAAACAGTCTCATAGAATTAACAGACTTAATGATGGCTGTTAGCACAAAAATAGGATGTAGCTTTATTATTTGTGCATTGCCTTATTCATATGCTCTCACAGATGACCAAAACAGGCAGATAGGCAAATTAAATCTATTATTGTACAATAGGACATGTCATAGTGACAGTATTTTATTTTTTGACACTAATATTTTTATTAGTAATTTCTTTTTAACAAAAGATACTATGTATCTTTCTTATGTACATAGGCGACAACTTGCTAAATTATTAGCATTTAATTTATATACTGACAGGAGTACTACTAGAGTACTTAGGAATTTGGTAGATAATAGTTATACCAATAGTAGTATTGACACATCTATTAGTTTAAACTATTAGATGAGACAACAGATAGGCATTCATGTGTTTTAAACTTAGTTCATCAAAACATACAAGGCCTATCTGGCAAAGAATTAGAAATAGATTTATTTTTAAATAAACATAAGATTGATATCTTATGTATTACAGAACATTGGTTGCGAGGTGACCAATTAATATTTAACAATCAACATTACTCAGTTATAAGTGCATTCGTAAGAAAGAAGGCTATTCGTGGTGGCTCTCTAATATATGTATGTAATAGTTTGAAATGTAAAGAACGTAAGGATATAGTTAAACTTTCTATCGAGCGCACTGCTGAGATTTCTTGTGTTGAGCTTGAACAACATATTATAGTGTGTGTGTATCGACCACCACAAAGCGACTTTACTCAGTTTGAAAGCATTATTGAGGATGTCTTAAAACACATAATTTCTAGTAGGAAGTCTATAATCGTATGCGGCGATTTTAATGTCAATTTGTTAGAAAAATCACCAATTTGTACTAGGTTAGTTAGCTTATTTAGGTCATTTCATTTAAACGTTTTGTTCTCTGAACCAACTAGAATAACCTCACATTCGTCTACATGCTTAGATAATGTTTTTTGCAATTGTCTTTATTTAAGTAAGGCTGTTTTAACTGACTTGACATCGGATCACTGCGGGCAAAAGGTTGTAATTCCAACTAATACAACCCCTAAAGTACAAGAAATTACATGTAGGCCAATGACCTCTGCTCGCCTAAAACACTTTAGTAATGATGTTGCTGCCAAGATCGCCAGTATTGACTTAACCGTTGATGATCCTGATGAATTATATAAATGCTTATTTAAAATTGTTAATGATGAGTACAATAAAATTTTTAAACTGAAGACGTTTGCAAGGAGCATTAAAGTAAATTTTTGTGATTGGGCAACAGTAGGTATATACAAAAGTAGAGCTAGGTTGTATGATCTATATGGTATGAAGAAATACAATTTTAATCCTGAATTTATTCAATATGTTAGAAATTATTCAAAGGTTTTTAAGAGGACATGTGCTTTAGCCAAATCCTTATATTTAAGCAATAAAATCAAAGAATCCAAGAATAAAATTCAAACTACTTGGAGCATTATTAACAATGAGACTGGTCGAGCTAAATTGGTAGATAACAATTATGAATTAAAATTTAATGGTGAAATTATTACTAGGAAAACTGATGTTGCTCAGACATTTAACAATTTCTTCATAAACATACCAGTGAACACAACCAGCTGTCTAGATTCATGTCCAAACAAAGCAGAAATGTTGGTTAGGGGCAATGTGAATGAGTGTGATGTGCTTTTTAATTTTAAATATATTGACACCAATGACATACTGAAGGTATTCAAGACGCTCAATAATAAAAAATCTGTTGACTTATGGGGCATTTCTGTTAAACTTGTGCGACAAATTATTTCTAGCTTAGCTCCATATTTAGCTGCAATATTCAACAGATGCATAGATACAGGAGTATTTCCTGATCTAATGAAACACAGTAAAGTAATACCATTATTCAAAAAGGGATCAAAGAGCGACCCTAGTAATTTTCGGCCAATTTCTATCTTGCCTGCTATTAGTAAAATTTTTGAAAAGATTATTTTGCATCAACTAGAGAGCCACTTTCACACAAATAATTTATTTCACAGTGAACAGTATGGCTTTACTAAGGGTCGCTCCACCGTTGATGCCGGTGTAACTTTGTTAAAGCATATTTTCAATGCTTGGGAAAACTCGAAGGATGCCATTGGTGTTTTTTGTGACCTATCAAAGGCCTTTGACTGTGTGGAACATAATACGCTTTTACTTAAATTGAAACTTTATGGTATTAGAGATACAGCACTCAATCTTGTTGCCAGCTACCTTAGTGATAGAATTCAGTATGTAGATGTTAATGGGAGTAGGTCTCTAGGTTTGCCAGTAGGAATGGGCGTTCCACAGGGCTCTATTCTCGGTCCATTTCTTTTTTTAATATATATTAATGATTTGCCGTTCTTTGTACAAAATTTATGTGATATTGTTTTGTTTGCCGACGATACGTCACTAATTTTTAAAGTTGATCGTAATTTAAGTAACTTTGATACCGTCAATAACACTCTTGCACAAGTATTAGATTGGTTTTCGACAAATAATTTGGTACTCAACTCAAGCAAAACCAAATGTGTTAAATTCTCTTTGCCTAATGTCAAAAGTGTTCCTACTAATATAATTTTAAATAAGGAAACAATTGAACTAGTCGAATCAACCGTATTCTTAGGTGTAACTTTAGATTGTAAGCTTCAGTGGGGCGCCCAAATATCCTGTCTCGCAGTAAAACTTAGTTCTGCAGCGTTTGCAGTTAGAAAAGTTAGGGAATTCACAGATATAGATACTGCTAGACTAGTTTACTTTAGTTATTTTCACAGCGTAATGTCTTACGGAATAATGTTATGGGGTACAGCTGCTGATATACAGACTATTTTTGTCATTCAAAAAAGGGCGATACGTGCAATTTATAAGTTAGGTGCTAGAGATTGTTTACGTGATAAATTTAAAGAAGTAGACATATTGACAGTTGCATCGCAATATATATATGCTAACTTAATGTACATTAAGAAAAACTTAATTCTATACCGCAAAAATAGTGATTTGCACAACGTGAACACAAGGAATAAGCATAAACTGGTGGGAACTAACTACCGTCTACATAAAGTTCAGAACTCATTTGCGGGGATTGGTATACGATTTTTCAACAAATTGCCTCTTGAAATAATGAATTTACCCATGCACAAATACAAACGGACAATTAGGAACTTTCTTTTACAAAGGGGTTATTACACTATCAAGGAATTTTTAAATGATAAGACACCGTGGGGATAGGCTTAGGCTTGTTTAACTCACGATTATTTTATTTACATGTTAAGTGGAGGTGCCTCGTGAACACATGATTTTTGCAGGATTTGGATATTTTTATGATTTGTTGAATGTAGTTTAACATTATTTATCTCTGATCATATCATTGTTCACTTGTCACCTTCACAAAATTCTTTCTACATTTGCATTCCTTCACGCGTTCCACTAACTTATGTTAATAATAACGATCTGGAAAATGGAGGTAATTGGCGGTCATGGTCAGTATACCAGTAGATTGTTTCTTACTGCTAGTTCGTATACCGTTGTCGTCATGCTCACTAAAATGTCATTTCTTGTGGTGGCGTCGTGTGTCGGGTCATCCCTGTCCCTCTAATATGGCGAGAGGGATGATGGCTGGCACATGCGTCATACTCGTGAACGGGTGCTACTTGCGATGACTGGTCGATGACGGTCTTGCGGGCTGGTATTAGATTTTAATATTTAACTGCATAATTTCCATCATGGTTCTGATCACTTTCGCGGATTGCCTGCATTATTAGGTATATATAATGTAAGTGGATGCTCCTGTTTCACCATGTCTATTCTGAGGAGGCTAACCAAAAGTATTATGCTTGAGTATTATGATGTACAGTAAATATATACAAGTGATATAGAAGGTGTAACAGTTGCAGCACCTTACAAAATGTAAATTGTGTATTATGCAAAACCTGGCGATGAAAAAGAGTGACCGTGAGTTTTATTGCCCGTTCTTTCTCATGGTTCTACCTATTGCTTTGCGAACGTGGCAGTAAATGTAAATGTAGAAGCATACAGTAATAATGTTTTAAATTTGAGTATAAGTAATTATTTTATAAATTTATTATTTTGACGTTCATAAGCGTCACATTGTGACCCAAATGAATAAAGAATTTTGAATTTGAATTTGAATTTGTTTGCCAGAGCCTCGTCCGTTGATCGGCAGGTGCACCACTTGCAGGTGAGGTTGGCTTGGGACCCTAAGTTCTTGGTGGGAACCCTATGCACCCCCTGCATTTTTAATAGAAGTAAGATATTAAGATATACCTATCTTTAAATGCTCTTTTTTCTTTTATTTAATTTAAATATACAAAACACCTACTTGGCTAGCGAATTATTTGTTTTGAACGCTGGAAGTTTGGAACGATGGCTTAGAACAAAGGTGATAATGAGAGAACAGAGCAGAGCATAAAATAGATAAAATATTTGAAGTACTTGTAGTACATTGATGATAAAATAATTATTACGCAATAAGCCTAACGTTACGTTCATTAGAGTCCGAATATTTGATTATATAAGATAATAAATAATCTTGTGCTACATTCATCATCAAACATTATCAATAATGTTGATTAGTAAGGTAGTAAGGTGATCAACAACACAATCAACAGCAATAAAAGAATTAGGACACCTATCACATAAAGTCATGTCGTTTAGTAATTCCCGCGAATTAGTATAAATCAAGGTGACTTCATGTATTAATTATCTGGCTTAATCAGTATTCTACAAAATTGCTGCCTTGCTGGCTATCATCATCAGCCTGCCGTAGTCCACTACTGGATATAGACCTCTCCAATGGCACGCCACTGAGCCCGATTTTCGGCTCTTCGTGTCCAGCCGCTGCCAGCCACTTTGCGTATATCGTCACTCCACCTAGCCGGAGGGCGTCCTACACTATGTTTGCCAAGGCGCAGTCTCCACTCTAGAACACTGCCACTTCAACATGCTAATTTTCTGAGCTATGTCGATTACCTTGGTTTTCTGTCGGATCACTTCATTACGAATTCGATCCTTCAGAGCTGGCTAAGTGATAGACAAATTACAGCCGAAACTACTGGGCTCAAGAAGCTGAATCTAGATGACAAGACATCATGGGTCTAGTTGCTTTTTTTTTAAATTCACCATTATTGTTATTTTTATGACTGTGTAAAATACTCTCTTCTTAATTAGTAACATGTTAAGTGGAGGTGCCTCGTGAACACATGATTTTTGCAGGATTTGGATATTATTACGATTTGTTGAATGTAGTTTAACATTATTTATTTCTGATCATATCGTTGTTCACTTGTCACCTTCACAAAATTATTTCTGCATTTGCATTCCTTCACGCGGTCCACTGATTTATGTTCATAATAACGATCTGGAAAATGGAGGTAATTGGCGGTCATGGTCAGTATACCAATAGATTGTTTCTTACTGCCGGTTCGTATACCGTTATCATCATGCTCACTCAAATGTCATTTCTTGTGGTGGCGTCGTGTGTCGGGTCCTCCCTGTCCCTCTAATATGGCGAGAGGGATGATGGCTGGCACATGCGTCATACTCGTGAACGGGTGCTACTTGCGATGACTGGTCGATGACGGTCTTGCGGGCTGGTATTTGATTTTAATATTTAACTGCATCATTTCCATCATGGGTCTGATCACTTTCGCGGATTGCCTGCATTATTAGGTATATATAATGTAAGTGGATGCTCCTGTTTCACCATGTCTATTCTGAGGAGACTAAGCAAATGAACATCAAAAGTATTATGCTTGAGTATTATTATGTACAGTAAATATATACAAGCGATATAGAAGGTGTAACAGTTGCAGCACCTTACAAAATGTAAATTATGTGTATTATGCAAAACCTGGCGAAGAAAAGAGTGACCGTGAGTTTTATTGCCCGTTCTTTCTCATGGTTCTACCTATTGCTTTGCGAACGTGGCAGTAAATGTAAATGTAGAGTCTTTAAGTAATTATTTTATAAATTTATTATTTTGACGTTCATGAGCGTCACATTGTGACCCAAATGAATAAACGATTTTGAATTTGAATTTGAATTTGTATTTGAAATGTGGCACGTATGTTCCTTGGGGACTGTAGGAGAGCACTAGGAGAGGCTTTTTGGAAATTCCGACAGTAAGGAGATTAAACAGCCTCACACGAGCGGAGCCGTGGGCTAATTCTAGTTCAATTTCAAATAATTAAAGGATGCAAACAAGGGACAAATTGTAGGTTCGTCTGCTTCTTTTTATTATTTGATTGAGACGTACTTATTTTCGAAGGTTTCACTTCGCATCTATACTAGATGCAAGAATCACAAGGTATTTTTTCATAGGAACGCAACGTAACTCTATTGAAAAGCGGCTCTATTGAATAGTGACAAAAAAGCTAGAGTTAAATACTGAATGGCATGCCTAACCTTTGGATTCCTGAATAATTGTGAAGGTTTGGTTTGGGACGACATTCAGGAAAAAAGGCGTATTTCTAGTTAATATGTTAGTAGAACAGCACATCGTAAGAGATACTGCACTGTGCTGCTAGCTAGGCATGCAGACAATGTAGAACAGATGATAGGGTTTTGTGAAGGCTCCTGATATTCGCTGTTGCCTATGTTATGGTGTAGGGAATAGCATGCTTCATTAGTTTTTCATGATTACGCTATAGATGCCTGTAGTATTCTGATATCAAGGATATTACGTCGAGGTTAAAAAAAGGTAAGGTAAAAATGCACTAGCCTCTAGTGCATTTTCGCAGACTTTACTTGCTATTTGCGAACATTACGGAGAACACTCACACATGCAGGTTGCTTCAAGAAGTTATTCCGTCAAAGGTTTGCAAGAGATCATTCAGATTCGAATAAATCCGAGACACAAGTCGAAGTAGTCTGTCTCTTCTCATAACTCATCTCTTATTCACTCTTCCTTTCTCGTTCAGTCCATTCTCCTCTGGAATCAGGACGTGCAAAACGAAGTACAAGTTTAAGGCGAAGGTAAAGGAGCTTTTGTTGGCAAGACCAGAGGATGCGTCATAGGATCTGTATCTTCATTTCTATTCACATTACTACTTTGGTATTGGTATATTGTATTGTATTTGTGTATGTCTATGTATGTATAGTGTATATGCATGTACATTTAAGAATTATATTATATTATTGTACCTATATTATAATTATAGTAAGCATTTAATACACCTACTACGTTTCTCAGCACCGCACAGTGTTTTATGAAGACCATTTTTCGGACACCGTCTTTTTATTAAAGAAGCTAATAGATATATTCAATAAAAATAAATATTTCGTATCCCCATTAAGCTAGCATCTCTAGTTTTTTAGAAAAACTCTTTTGAAAATCTTCATATTTTGAAGCGGATATTTAGAAAAAAAGATATTCCTCTTAAACTAAGCATGATACGCAATAATAATGTTACAAGCACCGATAGCGTCTCTTTCACTGCACATTTTACAGTTAAATGAACCTCTTAACTTGACTAGATTCAAATTTAAGCGAGATTTTGTTAACTTTAAAATTAACTGTTTTTGCTAGGGTTTTCACATTTGTATTCCGGGTTTTAATGATAAAATTTTTATTCGATATTGATTTTATAACTAAATTATATGTTGTAAAGAAATCAATATCGAATAAAAAATTAATCTATAAAATCCAGAATATAAATATGAAAAAACTAGCAAAAACAGTTATATGGAATAACTTCTAGATTCCATGGATTTGGGGTCTGAAATTTATTGAGTAGATGAGGAAAGTAAAGAGCATCATTTCTGTATACCTATATAACTTTTCCACATTCGGTAGAATCTTCGAGAAAAATAAGAAAATCTAAAAATCCAAAATCTCGCTTAAATTTGAATCTAGTCAAGTTATGAGGTACATTTTAACTGTAAAATGTGCAGTGAAAGAGACGCTATCGGTGCTTGTAACATTATCATTGCGTATCATGCTTAGTTTAAGAGGAATATATTTTTTTCTAAATATCCGCTTTAAAATATGAAGATTTTCAAAAAAGTTTTTCTAAAAAACTAGAGATGCTAGCTTAATGGGGATACGAATTATTTCTTTTTATTGAATATATCTATTAGCTTCTTTAATAAAAAGACGGTGTCCGAAAAATGGTCTTCATAAAACACTGTGCACCGCTCAAAGGTAGACTGGCAGATAATACCCAAGGCATTAAGTCAACCTGTACACAGTTCAGTGTATAAATAAATAAATAAATAAATCTTTCCACTAGGCTGTCACTACTGAGTATTTAAGTTGTTATGTTTTACGTAGGTACAACAGTTTTTACGTAGTACATAACTACTTACATACTATGTATGTGCCTATAATACAGTCGTGACAATCAAGACTTAGGTGACCTTACTCCTATTTATCCATTGTGCTATTTTCATCCATACCCACACAGCTATTACAAATGCTAATGTAGCTCCCGTCTGCTACGTTCTTAGAGCTAAACTGCGTGACGAACGGTTTTGTTCTATTTTTTTAAAGGACAAAGCCCGCTTTGGCCCTGCGCACATATAGCGCGTACAGGGCGTTTTTCATTGTCAAACTATTACCGACTTTGTTATCACATTTAATAATATCCAAAATCAATTAACGAAATGTTTACAACACGCACGCAAACAGAAAAACGATTAGTTAGTCAATATTATGCGATAATTGCTTTTGGACTATTTCAAAATTAGTATGGACACGGACAGTGAAAATGGTCTTCCCTCAGTACCTAATTGTGTAAAATTTATGGAAGCCGACCTTTAGAATATGTAAAGTAGCGCGGACACTGCAAACATTCAAACAACACACACAAAGAACACCCAAATCCAAAACTTCAATTTTTGGATCACCTAAAGTTTTGTCTCGAGTGGGAATTGAATCCATGAGACACGGCAGTGCCAAACGGCAAGGCGGCTTTTTAAACCACTACGCCAATAATACAGTCACACACACAAATTTACAGCACCCATACGTTGGGTAAAACCCCAAAGTTGGGTATTTAAGTTAAGTATAAGTAATGAATAATGATTCACAAATAATAATTTGGAATGGTTGCAAAATAATATGATAGCCGTTGTCCTATATGTATTCAGATAATATGGTGTAAATGATAACAATATTTGCTGGCGCCGATAATTATTTATTAATCACGTGGATGACTTTATTCTTATTTTATAAGCTAATCTGTTTGTAATAGCTGCACCAGTAATATAGGCCAATAGTGTCTTGTTCTCAATACTTCGTTTTCGTTTCAATAATATCGATTATTTTTAATATCGAGTATTGTTTTAGCAGATCTATTATTAGTGATGATACTATGGGTAAAATATTGCTACCATTTACGATGCATTCATATTTAAATATAACATGTTTAAGAGTATAAGCACACATGCTGCCCTCCCGAACCTAAAGAGCAGTAACAGCAAATACATGATATAGGAAATTAAACTTTAACACGAAAGTTTAAATTCTTATATCGTGTTTTTGCTGCTACTGCACTTTAGGTTGGAGAGGGCAGCATGGGCGACGCGAATTTCTTCGCGGCATCCTGAGTATAGGTCGGTTCATGAAAGATGACCACTGCGCAGAAATCATTTTTAGGTCCCCGTGGAGGTGCGGGGTGAGGCGCGGGTGGAATGCCAATGGCAGGGCTCCGTTCTTGACGCATTCCCTAAATGCGTCAAGAATGGAGCCACGCCATTGCACATTGGTGCACGAAAGTACAGATGCGCGACGGCCGCCATTTGTGGTCAACTTTCGTGAACCGATCTATACTCTAGGTTGCCTGAAATCCCTATCAGTGGCGGCTCGTTCAAAGGAGCGCTGGAGCAGTGAACTCCCAAAATTATAAAATATATGTATACAACGTATATACACTTTTTCTATAAACATACTCAATATTTTAATACACACCTATTCTCTTTTCTATAACCACAAATAAGTATTTGACTACTAAGCTGTTTATCATAATTTTGTCAACACTCTTGAAACCTACATAGGTATTTTTGTTGAGTGGAGCGCTCATAACAGCGCTCTTCGTTGACGAAAGCTTAGTACAACGCTTAATACTGAAATGTAATGAGTGCGAAAGAGAGAGCGTTCTATGCGCTGGGCGCGTGAGACAAAAGATTTGTATGAGAAATAAGCCAAATACGGAGCGGCGCTCCTAGCTAGCTTGACGAGGTGCGCATGCGCGAATATATTACCCGACTAAATGATATGACCATTTGTCACGAAGAAAGTGTGCGCCGTTTTTTTTTAATAGTGTTTTGCCGGTATCATTTGAATGTAAACATAAGCAAAACATTTATCTGCGAGTGCGTTGGTAATTAGAAAAGGATTGGTGTTTAAAATATAGTTCATTGTATGTGTGATTGTGTATATTTCTTTAAGAAGGACAGTTAAATTGTGTAACTAATATGGAATATAACAGCATAAACTTTATAAAAAAACTGTGAAAAAACTTAAAAAAACGACCAATATGATAAAATGCTTTGGTTATTTGGTTGCGAAAATGCGAAGGAAGTAAGAAGTTGTTTTGTTTTCCGTGTATTTTGTTTAGTGACGCCGGAGTTGATACTGCGTGGACGGTTGAGGTAGGTATCGATGATTTAGCACGTCTTACTATTAATAAGTATTGTAAAAGCATTCACAAAATTAATGGTAAGCAGTTAAATTTTCTTTTTAGTGAACACCCAATATAATCTTTCACGAGCCGCCTCTGATCCCTATTGGTGTAAAGGTCGGCGATAGTACTTTTTACGGAAGCACCTTAGGGGTGATGATGCCGGCGAACATGTAGGAAAAGAGTAATGAATGTAGAGGAAGGGCGTGCGACTTTTAAGGATCGAAGCATGTGGCGTCTGCCTTCCCCGACGGGAAAAATGCGTGAGCATATGTAGAACTTTGTTGTTAGTGTGCAATCCTAAGTCCAAGTGTGCAAGCTTGAGCAAAATGCCCGATTATATTTACAAAGAAAATGAATTATATTAGGTATTATAACTAACCTGTGCGTTTTCATAAGCTTCAGGGTGTCCATTTTTCTCACATTTCTTCTTAAACTGTTCTAAATACTTGCTCTTCACATTTTCAATGTCGGATTCATTGAATTTTCCCTGTAGTTGCGGTGGCAACGTGATGGATGGATCAAGACCGAAGTTGGACGTATCAAGACCCAAGTTGTCGCCCTGGGCAACTACAACACCTGTGAATAAAAACATATCTTATTATATATATATTTCTTGTGTGCGTGTGTATGTCACTGAACTCCTCCTAAACGACTGGACCGATCTTGATGAAATTTTTTGTGTGTGTTAAAGGGGACTTGAGAAGGGTTTAGATTCACAAAAACATTGCAAATATTAAAAAAAAATGGCGGTACAAAGTTTGCCGGCTCAGCTAGTTTGTAGATAAGTTCTTGTCTTTAAAAGTGTGCTTTCGCACTAGGACACACGCAGGTTTACAAATCAAGGACTCAATGTCTGTACACCCAGACTCGAAACAACAATTTGTGGATCACCCGAAGGGCTGTC
Organism: Euclidia mi; assembly: GCA_944739405.2. NCBI lineage: Eukaryota > Metazoa > Arthropoda > Insecta > Lepidoptera > Erebidae > Euclidia > Euclidia mi. The sequence continues at coordinate 75,131,072 of OX123188.2, forward strand.
TCATGTGAGAATCAAACTCACAGCCCTGGACGCAATTATGAACAACGATGCGTACGCCTAAACAATACTAGCAGTCAATTTCTTATTAACTGATTGTTTTACATAGTAAAACTTCAAAAAGCGTCTCCGTTTGCGCAGCCGAGGTCTCCAGGGATACGTGTATTTAAGCAATTATTTCAAACGCTTGAAAAATCTAGACGTGTTTTATAAAACGACGACATGGCGCCTGTAACGAGTTTAACAAATTAGATATTCTGTGCCTCCGTCGGCCTTATGCAAAATTAGTAAGTGCCACATTTACCAAATACCTTTTTTTTTTTCATATTGGTAACACTTTTATCGGTCACATTACGGTTTACGGATCAATTACTTGACGGCACGCGATTGTAATAACCACAACCATCTATAATAGGTTTTATTCAGAGATTCTGCTTTATGCTGAGGAAGGTCAATGAACTTTCGTTTTAACTGCCATCGAACCTAGAAACAACATAATTTGCAGAACACTTTTAGCATGGAGGCGCTACCTTTTTGTAGTGAATTCATTCATTATCGTATCTATTGTAATCAAATTACCTAGGCTTCACGAAAATATTTATTGAATCATGCGTCCCATCCGGCAATATAGATTTTTGATAGAGTTCAAATCCACGGCGGGCTCGACAGACTTTTCGAAACTAAGCGCGAATTAAATTGTTAATAAAATTAGCGCTAGTCGCTTGCCTCGTAGAGCACGGTCATGAAGATCTTTGACAGTCGTCATAAGGAGTCAATACATCTGAATAAACTGACACTAGTGTAAACTGTAGAAAAGCTGATAATCTATCAACTCAGGTTAGACTAGCGAGTGGACCCGGGCTCCAAGGCGGGAAGTCTTGGATGCAACTGGGTTTAAAGCTAGGATAAGATGCTCATCAGTCTAAACTATGGAATAGTGCTATCTCTACCAGTAGTAGAGGTCAGATGGAAGTCGCTCTGAGGAAAAGCTAATATTCAGTTAAATCCCGTTAGGCTAGCTAGTAAACGGACCCCAAGATGAAACTGGGATGACTCTAGGTGGATGATGATGTCTGCATCTATTATATAAACTTTCTCTTGCCCTGTTCCCATAGATAAATATGTTTAGCATTCGACTGATGCTACCTACCAAGATTGGGACCAGAATTACGGCCGGAGGTGAGTTGTCTCAGTATACCACTACAACTTTGTGCCTATAAAGTTGTAGTGGTATGTACATAGGCCTCCCTCACATTAGTCATGAGCGTTCCTCGAGCTTACGCTCGGCGTCCGTTCGGCGTACGCCCGGCGCGGCGTTCACTTTGTACTACAGATTGAACACACACATTGATCACTTAGTACTCTTTCAGACTGGAGGCGGGCGCGGGTGCTAGGGCGGGGGCGTGTAATTCAAATGTATGCAGACGCCATTTGCGTTCACAGTGCGCGCGCGAGCCGCGCGTCTTTATGAGGCGGGCGCGGGCGCGAGTGGCGCGGGAGTTTCTAATGGCTCAGTCCGCCCGTATCGTTCACAGTGATATAGCGTCTGTTAGGTGACTACGCGTGTGGTTCTAAACCATTTTGATTCACCCGCCAGTAGAGAGGATATGGAAACATGCACTTACATTATTGTTATATGCAGTTTCTCTTCAGGTTTTACACTTTTTTCTAAAATTGGTGTCAATCTTGACTAAACATGGTGAGACCTTATTTAATATGTAGTCAAAAGTGTGTAATGACTACTAATGACATTCTCGTGTATTCAAAGAATTTATCGGGATATGTCCGTAAATCAGCGTATAATACATAAAATTCTCCAAACTTTTCTCTTCCTGTATTTAAATCGTGTGTGCCAAACTTCATATAGGTATAGCAATTTCCATTTCAAGTATGAATTTTGCATTAATAAAAGCAAATCTTCATCCATGTCTTCTAAATACGTAGCAGCTCAAACGACCGAACAGATGTGCAATGACACTCGAAGCTCGCTCGGCACTGTGAATACGCAGACGCCAAGACCCGAGCGCCCGCGCCCGCGCCCGCACCCGCTAGTGCAGTCTGATTGAGCACTTAGGATACGTGGTAAGGAAGCTGGATGTTGAATCTGAGCGCAAGAAATGGCGTTCACGGCAATCGGATATTGTTATTAGAGTCCGCGTCACCTTTTAGCACTGTACAATCAAACAAGTAGGCGCTGGACCACTTTAAAAAAAATCCCTTGTCTCGCTCATAGAGTCGAGGCACACTAGAAACTGGTTTGGTATACGAGTGTCAATGTGCGTGTAAGGTAGCACTGGAAGCGACGATGTCTTGCTGAGCGATTCTCGCCTTTATGGTGATCTAGCGGGAAGTTGTTCGACTGTACATTCCCAAACGAGACAACACTTTGTGTGCTATACAAATTATTATTTCGAGTCTGGGTATTCTCTGATAAATCTTTTGATTTAATATTTGTAAAATTCCTCACGATAGCAAGAGGCTTTGTCTTATGATAAACTACAACTAAAACTTTCTGATTTTTTATGTCAATTTCGATTATAGCGTTTTTAGGCAGACTGGCAATAGTAGTAACTGTATTGTCGCAGAAATCAGATGTAGATGTAGATCGTAGTGGCGCTAAGGTAAAAAGTCGCGTCAGCACTTCGCTACCACATACAGTCATACATATTAGTACATATGGAATGCGGGCCGTTTCGTCCCCTACAACCTGCATTCCGTAGGAATTGGGTCGCGCCACGGTGCTGCGCCGCAGCAATCGACCCGGAGCCCGTATACTACTATATCTATGCACTTTCATTAGCAGGGCCAAGCCGCCCCTATGTGCGATGTGTGCAACGCACATAGGCGCCAGGGTAAGAAACCGCGTGACAGGTGAAATGCCAGCGTTAATTATTAAAATTACTTTCGAAAAAGGACGACAAAAAGGCGCTTCATACATTTCGCACACAGGCGCTGGATTGGGTCAGCACGGCCCTGTTCATTAGCAATACATCTCTTGAGTATGAGTACAAGGCACTTTGATACTTTAGAAGGGATAACATAAAAAATATGTAAGTACTAGGCCTGTGTATGTTTCTTTAATGGTTCTTTATTGTTTCACAATTTATGGATTTATTTGTACAAATATAAGTAACTCTTTTGCCACTAACCATGGAAGCGCCTTCCAGTTCCTCCGCAACCATGTACTTTATAGTAGTTGTTGAAAGAAACAGAACTAATTACAGCTAAAAGTACTTAATGCCATTAAAAGTTAAATAAATGTGAATGATTTGATCTTCATATAAAGCACAAATGATCAAAATTAATTAAGCCATTTAATTAATTAATTAAGCCTGTGTTAATGGATTTCTTATCGGTTGGTCTAATCATTGATATTTAATTAATTTCTCTGTAAGTAAAAAAAACAGATTTAGTTTATGGACCAAGTACTGGAAGTCTTCATAATGGTGCAAGTAGATGTTAATATAAAAAAATAACAGTAAGTATGTAATTACACTTGATTTAAGTAAAATTATAAAGAGATACTAGATTTCGTAATATATGTACATGTGAAAATCATTTACAAACCATTTTAAACCTTTTTCTTTCTACAAAGATAAATTTTAAATAGATTAAAGTATATCTACCTTCAAACTACATCTAATCATATTTCCATCCTTATACTTTCATTCAATTTTCTTGGTAGAGAATGGTTAAACTTATACAGAATTATGGTAACAGCTTATCACAAGGTTTGATGGTAGCTTGTATGCCTAAGGACCAGATGCCAGGCCAAAGGGCATCCAATGATTTCCGTTATTACTTAATTGATAACAAATTACATTATATAGGCCCATTACAGAAATATTATTGGTAGCTATGTGCACAAATTAGGAAAGTTGATTAATATACTTAAGAGGCCGTTCCAAAATTCACGGACTGCGTGAATAGGTATTTTACGCCAAGCGCGTGGGCAACGCGATCGAGGTGTCAATGTGTGCGTCTGTGTAGCCCAACAAAATCTACCTTGCAGTGAACTCGCGGAGACAAAACAAATTGATACTTTGACCAATAAAATGTATGATCGTAATACAGAATTATTTTGGCTAACGTATTTTGATGTTTAAATGTAATAATTCCAGGTAGATTCCATTGTTGCTGTTAAAAAACATCCGACTTCAAACAGTCGTAGAAACATGCAAAATCTCATTTACTTAGATTACAATAAATACTAATTCTAGTCATTCTGTTATAAAATCCAAAATACTGAACTGATTTCGGAAAACTTGCTATGAGACCAATCTGGAAGTAATAATATCATTATAGCCCATCCTATGAAATAAAAATAAGTCCAAATCGGTCCATAAATGATGCATTAGTTAGGTAACAAACATTAAAAAATATGAAAAAATAATACAACCGAAAGAAGAAGAATATAAATGAGATTTGAGGCAGCGATAGCCGAGTGGATATACCAACAGACATGCAGAGGGTATCGGGTTCGAATCCACGGCGCGCACCAATGACTTTTCGGAGTTATGTGCGTATTGAATTATTAATTATCGCTTGTCCCGTGCCTCGGAGAGCACGTTAAGCCGTCGGTCCCGGTTGTCATGACGATCTTTGACAGTCGTTACAGGGCGTCAGTACATAGTATAAAAAGAATAGTAGGATAGCTTCATACAAATCGGCCGCCGCCGGTTTGAATGTACGCGTGAATCCCCGGCGCCGTGTACGCACGTACTTTTCATGCACACAATCTCATAAACGAGCGCGACGAGTGCGGCGAGCGCGGATTCAGTACGGGATGCGCCGCGCGTCTGATCACGCGCATTCATGTAGGTACTACATAGGGCATGGATCCCGGAAATCCGAGATTTCGTAGTTCCGGAATTTCGTACACTTTTTTCCGATATTATAATATCGGAATTGAGGCCCCAAATATCGTAATTCCGGTATTGATAAATAATACAAAGTGATTTTTCTAGATAACATTTTTTGTGAACGTGGCCAATAATACACATTGTTAGGTCACTATTCCTTCCCCAGCGACTCCGCGCTTCCTCTTGAGTGTTTCCTATGTCCCCGATATTTTGTTAATTCCGCGAACGACACGAGACCATAGTTGACAATGAAAAGTTAAATGTAATCATGGCAGCAGATCTAATGCAAACCACATCAGAGTTAGCTTCGGTGTACAATTCTAATTCTCTTAAAAAGAATTAGAAAAGGAAACAATTGTAGAAATAAGCAAAATACACCAACAATGGATATATAGAAAGATAGATATGACAGCATATTACAGTAGCAAATTTCACTGAGAACAATTGCAAACAATGATGGAAAGATGCCTGTTAAACAACCGACACCGGTCTCAATGGTTATAATCAGAATTATATCTTTCTTTATACGTTAAAGCGTTCTGCTGCTTGAGGACAACGAACACTTAGATTACATAGGTGCTTCGCGCAAGACGGTAACTAAATTAGAGGGAGCTGAGATTTGAAAGTCTCCGACACTCTCCATAAGTCCATACCCCCTACAGCTTGTAACTTGCTCCAATAGATCAACACATTTTTTGGAAAATGAACAATTTCATAAGGCAAAAAATTCAATTTCAAATATTTTATTGATTCTCGCTCCCACGATTTTTTAGCAATTGAATAAATCCACTACCCATAAAATAAGGAAAGTGCATAAACTCACATTATTCCCAAATGTTACTTTAAAGTTAAGTAATATTTGTTTTTATTTTAACCGTTACTGTCCCACTGCTGGGCTAAAGTCTCCCGCACACTCTTCCATAAATGCCGATCTTTTGCTTTATCTTGCCAGTCAGCTAGAAAAGTATTATTCGTTTTTTCGACCTGCCCCTGTCAACACTTCTCTTTCCTCCAGTTCTACTTCTCCTTCAGGGTTGCATTGTTTGGTGACGTATGTCCAATTTCGAGATGTTTCCTACAGACATATCCTACCCAATCCTACTTTAACTTCGCTGCTTTGAAGCGCACTTCGCTGCTTTGACAGTTTTAGTCTTATATGGTACACCTAATACGCTACATTACATAGCACGTTGGCAAACCATGAGCTAGGAATTTCGAGAATCGGTCTGTTTATTATTTTAATGTTAAATTGTCTGGTTTTATAACAATGTTTACTTATACTATTTTTCTTCGTAACTTTTCCTACTAAGGCTTGAATGTTCATGGCATGTTAATTAATCAAAACTGTAGAAAATGTTGAGGTGTTCAAATTCAATGGTTAAATTTTGATCTATCCAACGTATAACGAATTGTAAACTGATGAAAATATATAACTTGTTTAATTTTTGTAGTATACACGTTTATTTTATTATAAGAAATATACCTACTACCAATAAATATCTACCTACTTCAAGAGCATACCGATTCCGGAACCAGTACCGGAATTCCGGAATTGACACTCCAATATCGTAACTCAGTTCTGGAATTCAATATTCTCCGATATTACAAGCCCTAGTACTACACTGTAGGATGTCTCCAATTTGGTCAGAGAACGTCCGCCTAGGTCTTCCCCTTCGTCCAAAAATGACGTACCTAACTGCACAACGCTATCTGTTGTCAACATTTAGAACTTAAATTATTTCGTTCGTCTTAATTTATTCGTTCCATTAGGTACTGATAGTTCAAACTAATTTATATCCTCTATCATCCCTTAGTTTATCCCCATGGGGGTTGAATTTATCAAAATCTTATTTAAGCGGACGTCTTCATCATAGTAGCTCTAATCTTTAAAATTTCAGTTCAATCAGTCGAAAATCTAAGAAAATTTAAACAAACTTTTTTATCCCCTTAGGGGTGGAATTTATCAAAATCCTTTCTTAGGGGATGCCCACCTCATAGTAGCTATATGCATGCAAAGTCTTAGACCGATCGGTTTAAAATTGACAAAGTTTCATACAAACTTTCAGCCCCAATTTTATCCCCTTAGGAGTGGAATTTATCAAAATCCTTTCTTAGGGGATGCCTACATCATGGTAGCTATAGGCTTGCAAAGTTTCAGTTGGATCAGTTTAAAATTTACAAAGTCTTATACAAACTTTCATCCCCTATTTTATCCCCTTGGGGGTAGAATTTATCAAAATCCTTCCTTAACGGATGCCTACGTCATAACATCTACCTCCATGCCAAATTTCAGTAAGATCTCTCCAGTGGTTTGGGCTGTGCGTTGATAGATCACTATGTCAGTCAGTCACCTTTGAGTTATGTATATATTTAGATACAATTTCTGACATTCATAAGAGTCACCTTAAGACCTAAGTGAATATAGTATTTTAGAATCTTGCAGTATTTATTTTATAAGAGCATCAATTTCGTTACCTTTATTTTATTATACATATTCAACAATAATAACTCACATCAGGAAGGGTTGGTCGCGCTATAATTACAGTGGTGTTTACAAGGCACGCACACAGACGCAGTGACGACGGCAAGCGGCACACGTCCTACCTCGTTGAGCGCTCAGCGCGGTCTAAAGTTCTGTAGACGCGTACAGGATTTATATAACGATTTCTAGCTTCGTTTAAAAATTAATTTAAAATATTTGTAATCACATTTAGAAGCTGATTTTTTTTTCCTAGCAAGGTATTATATCAAATCTTATTAGAAACTATTTGTTTTTTTATTTCTTAGTGTATTTTATGTGATAAAAAATAATCCATTTAGACGTAAACTGACAAATTAATGACATTTTACGTAACATTTTTTGGTTTATTTCTGAATGAAACCAAAGTTTCTGGCCCCATCATACCAAGGAGCAGGATGTTGTTATGTCGTATATGCATTTAAAAGTTAATTACTCACATAATTTTCGATGTCATGGACCATCGCGTAATGCTCATAAAATGATTTCTTCAAAACATGCTTTTCGGAAACTTGATTTTTCCGTTGTAGGTAATTAAACACTTATTTTTACTCCCATAGTACCATAGTAGACTAAGTGATCTAATAGTATCATTGTTCATTTCTTAATTTGTTGATATATCTAAGTCACAATCACATATCTCCGCGCGTGTTAACCGCTAAAATGGCTTAAAAAACGGGAACGGCCTCTTAACAGGATATTAAATTTGTCAAACAACTATCTTTTATAATAATTACTTATGTTATCTGTACCATATATCAGAATGCCTAACTATTGGTGGAGACAGTGCCTGAGAGATGTTCTCACTTGCTCTGAAAGTCTAAAGAAACAACTGTTTTATCTTGAATGTATGTATGTCAGCTTAGCTAAGTTTTCTTATATTATGCATGGTTACTTAATGAAACATTAAAATCTAAGGAAGTAGACATAGAAAAATATGCAAATTAGATCATAGTAAGACAAGTAATTCAACAAAAATTGCTAGATATATCTTAAACAAAGGTACTTACCTTCTTCATATATCTAATACAGCTAGGTCAATGTATATTTGATTCTTTAGCACAAATTACATCTATAGCTACATTTGTAATAGCTTTCCGGGACTTTTAATTTGCGGATATCTACGAAGGGTAGGTTAAGTTACCTACAAAATTAAATTCATACCTGCGATTGAGTAGTAATGGGTAGTTACCGAATTTATTACGAAACTAAACGGGTTTGCTTGAGAAAAGCATATATTTACTATTCATAACTAAAAACAAAAGGAAGGATCGCTAAAAAACGTTTAGGAAGCAAAATATCGATAATCACGCCTACGACAAAACATGCTATTACCTAAATAATGACCTGTTACCTCAGAACGTGTTTTTAATTCAACAGACAGTGAGGTTACACACATACATAAATCAATTCATAATTAAAATATATTCATCGATTTAATGTGATTATGTGAGGCAAAATGACAAAGCCGCTGTAACAAATCAGTACTTACTAATTACACAAGATAAAACTATGTATTTCCAGCTCATTTTGCAGATTTCTTGATTAATTGGTACGGTTTCAATCACAAATTATTATATTTTATAACACCACACACCACGGGCACAAACGCGGCTTTAGCGAAGAAACTAAATAAGCGACAGCGACTACTGTACTCAACTCGTCTACGAACTGCGAGCAAGTGACAGGACTGACAGGTGACAGTTGAATGGTTGAATGGATTATGGACTAGCTTTTTTTTTTTTTAATTTATTTCATGACCTGGACACAGCGTCCTTCAGTCGAATTATGGACTAGCTTGAAAGAAGTGTACCCAATAAAAAAAATCTCGATTCCCCATTGACAAATTCTCTATCTATCTACCTATATCGTAACGCCTGTCTCCCATTGGGGTAGGCAGACTATAGAACGCCACATGCTTCGGTTCAAACATACCTCTTTCACTTCCTCGACATTCATTAACCTCATCAATCTCATCATGCATGCGCGTCGGTTATGGGTAGGTACTTTAATTTGGCCTTATTTGGCCCTTTTTTCAGTACGTCACCTATTTGGTCGGTGTACGTCCGCCTAGGGCGTCCCCTACCGACATTTCCATTCACTCTCGCACGATACACTCCTTTCGTATCACTTCTTTCATCCATCCGTTCCAAATGTCCAAACCAACGCAACATTCCTTTTTCAACCTTTGTCACTACATCTTCTTTTAGACCACACTTCTGACTTCTGATGAACTGATGACAAATTCTCGTAATACTTTATTGTAATAAAAGCACTATTTAACACAAAATTGGTTTCGAACACTACTGATTAAAATTTATAAAAATTATACTTGTATTTAGAGATTACATCTGTACTAAGTATTCAAGACATAGGGACGGCAAACGGGCCACGTGCAAATTAAAATATTGGAGCATGAAAAAGAAACAGTTTCGTTTATATCCTTCATGGACCTCATTTTATCAAGGATAATCCGGATAATGTGTAATCATAATTTGATTAGGTTGGAAATAAAAATAAAAGAAGGCAGCGATAGCCTACCGGAGATACCAACAGACTGCCGTGCAGAGGGTATCGGGTTCGAATCCACGGCGCGCACCAATGACTTTTCGGAGTTATGTGCGTATTGAATTGTTTATTATCGCTTGTCCCGTGCCCCGGAGAGCACGTTAAGCCGTCGGTCCCGGTTGTCATGAAGATCTTTCACAATCGTTACAGTACAGGACGTCAGTACCTTCTAAAATAAACTGACACTAGTCTAAACCATGGAATATCGCTATCCCTTTGGGTTGCGGAGGTCAGACAGGCAGTAGCTCCGTGGAAAAGTTAATATTTAGCCGAATCCGGTTAGACTAGTAAGCGGACCCCAGATTGAAACTGGGATAACGCTAAGAGGATGATGATGGAAATAAAGATCTCGGCTTTACACCTATACTTGCACCTTGTTTGGTATAAATTGAAGCAGCTATAGTGTTTAGTTGCTGAGAAGTCCACACCTAATTGTAATTATTAGCTACCATAAAATAGCTTTAGCCCCCAGAGAAATTAGGATCTGGATTCCTCGATATGCGTGGATCCTCGCATTAACCATCAATTTCCCAAAAACCAGGGACTTTTTCCGTAACTGACAGTAGTGACAGTACTGCTTGAAAGTTGAATGACGAAGGACCTTTGAGTCATGAGTCATCTTTGAGTAAAGAAGGACGTTGTAACCATAGATAATAAAAAGGAAAATGTTGCCACAATATTTTATTACGGTTTATTACAAAGCAACTGATGTACAAACATAAACGCAGCGATAGCCTAGTATAGTCTATCCGCAGAAGAGTTACCTTCACCGATCTGTTTATTGGATGAAAAGTATTTTATTGGCGATGCAAAGATTCTCCGCGCGCCTCTAGTGGCGAATTTGGAAGTTGTCCGGGTACGATACTTTTGACAGCTTTCAATCTCAAATTCAATCTATGCTTTCAATATAAATTTCCTTCGAAGTTATACTAGTATATCATGAGTATATCTGTATAATATAATTATGGGTAATTGTATTTGAGTTGTCAAAAGTGTCGTACCCGGACAACGTCCAAATTCGCCGCTAGAGTCGCGAGTTAGAATCTTGGCATCGCCAATATCAAATTTTGCGTGTTAAAAAATATATCGCGACTGGCTAAAAAAAAATCCAACCGCTTTTCCTGACTGGTTTTTCGCAGGCAACCCAATATCATCGTGTTCTCAGTGAAGTAGCAGTCATTTCAATATAAGATTAACTATGTATTAAAAATTATAAACATAACTAATAGAGCATGAACTTAACAGTCTATAGACCTGGCAACCCCACTAAATACGCTAGGAAAAATTGACAACCCTATGTTAACGTACCCTTTAGGGTTTATCGTGGGTTTATCATAAAGTAAGGATGGGTTCATACATTCGATTAGTACTGTTATTCATAAAACGCGTTATAACGCGTATACCTAGGCAATGTTAAATGAAAAGACAATTTTTTTTTTCTACTTTCTTAGCCTGGACTAGATTTGTTTGCTAATCCATTCACGATAAAGGTATACTTATTTTGACATGCAAAATCTTATAGGGGAGAAGGGGGGAATTGGAGCCTACTAAGGGAAAAGTTCAATAAAAGTTAAATTTATGAATACATAAGAGATTCTTTATTACAAACTAAATCTTCAGTTAATTGGCTATCATTTAATCACAGCGTCAACGTTACATTATTAGGCATTTGGCCACTGACAGACATTTTTCAAAGAAATATAATCGCTCCCATTACCCAACTTTGTGGGCAATGAGAGCCTATAAATTCCCATATGTGTAATGGGAGCTACTTAATTATTAATTCAATCTCTAAATTGTCGATATCAGTCTGAAATCTCACTTATTTATAGAAAACATTAATATAAAAGTAACTGTCTAATAATTAACTTAAGGATCTACGCAAAAAACGAACAACTAATCAACCGGGCTGTCAGAACCAGAACATTCTTTATGAGCCCATTTACCACAACCTCTGCAACGGTATCACATGTCGTTATTTTTTCCTGTGTTACAGCAAATAGCACGCAAAGATTCTTCTTCTGAATATTCAGATTCATCGTTGCAAAGATTCTCAACGTTCTCTTCCTCATACGTTGCGACACCAAATTTTTCAGCCATGGCGTAACATATCTTACAAAACTGAGCCTTCGTCAGTCCGTAAAATTTATTAGACATTTTACGAAGATGATCAGCCAGAATGGCTTCTTGTTCTTCAGTGACCACAGAGGGCCTTCCTAGCCTTGGAGGACATTTATAGCTAATATCATTGCGTTCCCATTTTCTTGGCATTTTAGTATCTGAAAAAACAAAACAGTATATTAAAATACGTATGGGGCAATCAGAGCTACAAAGGTTAATCAAAGCCTAATAAGCTCTGATTACCCGAACACGACCATCTTGAAATCAATTAAAATTATATCCTTAATATAGCCTGTAATGAAATTATACGCACAGATACTCAAAATTGATAACATTAACTGTAAAATAAAGTAGGTTTGATAGTAATATAGACATAACTTCGTACTTACCTGGTCGTTCAAATTTTCAATTTTTTATAAGCGCGGAGCAAAAAATGGACAAACGTTCGTCGTCACATAAAGCAAGGCATTGTCAAGCTTAGCGCGGGCGCAAACATGGCGGCGTGGTGTGACGAAGGCACCTGAGTGGCAACCGAGTTAATACGAACTATAGTTTTGTCTCTAGTCGCACCGCTCCCATTACCCGCTGGCTCTCAATACCCTCCGTTCCCCTACTTACTAATATATAAAGCTGAAGAGTCTGTTTGTGCGTTTGTTTGGTTGAACGCGCTCATCTCAGGAACTACCGGACCGACTTCAAAAATTCTTTCAGCGTTAGATAGCTCATTTGTCGAGGAAGGCTATATTTAGGCTATAGAACACCACGCTATGAGCCACGGGAGCGGAGCAGTAACCTCAAATAACGCGGGTGTAACCGCGGGCTCATCTAGTTAGATATAAAATACTTATCATTCATTAACCAGATCGGTGAAGGTCGCTTTTCTACGGATCTCGGACTAGTAGAAAAACCAACCGACTGCAAACTGCAATGCAGACTTGCAGAGGGTATCAGATTCGAAACTTTTCGAAGTTTTGTGCATACTAAATTAATCGGTTTTAAACTTTCGCGATTTGTATACATCATACAAAATAATTTAGCGAGTCTTAGGCTGTGGTTCCACTGAGGCGGAGCGGAGCAGAGTGGAGACGAGCTGTACCGCGATTCACCAATCACATGGCTTGAAATCCACATCTCTTCTATTTCATGCCATGTGATTGGTGAATCGCGGCATTCGCGGCACAGCTCGTCTCCGCTCTGCTCCGCTCCGCCTCAGTGGCACCGCAGCCTTAATCCCGTAAACTGAATTTATTCAAGGTGTAAATACCTATTTGTTTCCGACGTTTTGCTCGTCTTGCATCGAGCGTGGTCGCGGAGAGACTGATGAGAGCTCAGCGCCGTCTTGTGGAAGTGCGGGTTTCGCCAACAATTTTTTTTTGTGTGTGTGTGGACAACTTTACGCGGACTACGGGTGAGCGCTGAAGGCTCCCAACCTGTTTAAGTATACTAGACTGCGTTTTGACTCCCCAAGGGTGGACTACCACGGACCAAGGTGTCCCGCGGTATTTACGTTAATAACGCGTCGCGTATTCAGTCCTCGTCGGCGAGTACGGAACCGCGGTTGAATTTGTGTGGCTTCGCGAGCCGTATGTGCTCTGATTCTGATTTGAGCTAGTATAGTGTCGTCCTCCGGTTCGTCTAAGACGTGCCTAGGTCTCCTAATCTTAGAAATCCTAGATGGTGTATAATTTAACGCACCTTCCCTCACTTGTTCTTTTATAAATTCGCAATGTCGGTACTCCGACATACTACACTAATGACGTCTACACCACACTGTTGAGATTTATCACTGTGGCGGTGTTTACATTTGCTGATGACTGGATTCCAAGTAGCCGATAATCTACATATGTATATCCATCCTACACGGATACAAGAAGAACATACCTACTCCGTCGGAAGAGGAACGATCGTAAACCTGAAGTAAGCGGCTTACATGCCGTATCTAAAGGGAGTGACGGACAAGGTTGGAACAGCACCTACACAAGAAATACTCCATCAAGACTGAGGGTAATCTGCCGTCGCGTGCTTCGCTTATGATTTCAGAGGCGGTGTAATTTATTTGCTCATCAGGGCAAATTTTGCATTGATTTTGGTGTTGTAATTGGCGATCTGTATTTTTTTGTGTCCATATATAAGTGTATGTGTTATATTCAACAGGTAAGTCAGTAAATCTTACTTTTCTTGACCGTGTATGTCGGTGGGTAATCAATTAATCATGGAGGTTGACGAAAAATTGCCTCCAGATCGTCCACCGGATCTCCCCGAAGTAAATATTTCCCGAACCCCGCAATCCCAAAACCTATTCACCTAAAAATTATAATCCTGTCCTAACCACGACTTTGTCAACATTTGAGTCAGTTACTTCACTGCAGCAACGGAAAAGAAAAGATCACGACGAAAATGTTGTCAACCGTCTACCCTCCGAGTCTGTAAATATGGCCATACTAAGTCTCAGTGCAGATCGAAGCCACGGTGTTACCGCTATGGTGGAGACCAGTTTGGAGAGGCTTGCTCGGTGGATGAAGCTTCATAATTCTTCTGCTCTGGCAATCACATGGCCACCAGCAAAACTTATCCTGAGTACATCAGACAAAAAATATTAAAATTGCGATGGCTGAAAAAACATAGGTTACGGTGGTGCCAGTAAACTATTTGCCCCGGTAACCAAATCCTACTCAGATGTTGCTTCGTCAGCCCCACCCTCGTCGTTCATGTTCACTACACTATTAAACCCCCAAACTACATCATAGCGAGACTTAGCTTGTCGTTCGTAACAGTTCGGCAAAGTTAAGCAATGCTTGCACAGGTCGCCACTTGGATGGGTGACCAAGTGTGGCATTTACATCTGAGCGCTACCGTGCTTCGGAGGGCACGTAAAGCTGTCGGTCCCGGTTCTTGTCTTAGGATAAGAGTCGTCAGGCCACGTCGTCGGAGGCCTTGGGTGGTCTGAAAAACTCAGGCACTAGAGTTGGTCACACACTCACACGAAAAACAAAACAAACAAACTACATCATACAGTAAAACCGTTATCCCAAGCCTAAAACCCATGCCCCTTACCCCTGGATATGATCGTCGAGCTCACCAGGAGATTATCAATGATTATAGTTTCCCAACCTCTGCTAATGACTGCGCTCTCAACAACAATAATGAACTTCCTGCCGAGGTGGATACCTCGAAAAAAATTTGAATCGCTTATTACTTTGATATCAGTACTTCTCTCGAGGTGTACCTTACCAGACCACGTTGCCCAAAATTTAATTAATCAAATTCAGACGCGCCAGAATGACCCACAACTTTCTGCAGTGGAATGCCAGGAGTTCCCACCCCGAAAAACATGAAATTTCTTACTTCCTAAACACCCATTGCTATCTTTGCCCTGTCCGGAACTTGTTTAGTACCAAGTCTTCACCTTAACTTCACTGGTGACCCTGATCACGGTTATGGGGGTGCTGCTATAATAGTGAATAACCTATTCCCTTCTTCCCCTCTTCCCCTCCCTAATCTTGGCCGTAGGATTGATGCTGTTGGTATATCTATACATATAATAAATGTGTAAGTGATCGATGTCTGTACATGGAAGATATTTATGAGAAAACTATTTTAAGAGGTTTTTATTAAAGAAGAGAACTCAAAAATATCATTATTACAATTTTTGTCTGTTTATCTGTTTGTCTGTGCGTTTGTGCACGCTAATTTCAGAAACGGCTTATCAGATTTGAATGCGGTTTTCACTGATCTATTGTGGGAAGCCTCACTTAACATTTAGTGTTTGTTTTATTCGGATCGGTTCATAAATAAAAAGTTATGTCAATTTTAACATTACGATGTATTTTTTCGGTTGAAATTTGTCCTATAGCAATGTAAATTAGTAACTTTTTAGTTGAATTGGTTGAAACGTAATATAGTATGATCTGTAAAATGTAAAATTACGACGGATGAAAGCATTGAATTGATGAAAGATTATAAATGGTCATTTTCGAAAATTAATAATATCCAAATGAGCTCAATTCTGTATAATTTATGATATTATAAGGTAAACGTACGTAATCGTCGCAGTAAATCGGCAGTGTCCCGGTACCCAGTAACTAGTCGGTTTTTATCATTTTGTAGGTTTCTACCAAAAAATAATTAAAGTTTGAGAATTGCAATACATACTTAATATTATTTCGTATAATTATAATATTAACGCTGCTCAATAATTGTAATGGTTGCAAAACTATACTACAATGAAAGTGTGGTGTGCGCAAATTTTGTGGAATTTGGAGGTTCTGTCACTTAACTACGAAGCTACCACATTGTATTGGTTTGCTTATCATATTGCTGCAGATAGCGGTACAGTGAGAGTGTTTATTTGCTTAAATATTTGAATTAATTATTTAGCGATATAGTCCATAAGCTGCGATGAATTTAATAAAATAGTAAGTATTTTGGCATATTACATTTACTGGGACTCAGAAACCCCTACATTACCCAGTACCCGGCAACATTATACCCTTTTTTACCGGATACACGGTTACACGAGTTAACTTCGTACCATCCGTTGCACCGGAACCCGTTACTGCACCTTAGTGCCTTGCAATAAGTCTCATTATCCCTTGAAACTATAGTAGTGTAGTAGTAGAGTATTATAACATTATATACTTACTCTGCCTGATGCTGAGACGTACACTACCACTTGATTCTAAACCCTATATGAAAGGGCTTGATGTTTATATTTCAAAACGTATTTTATGACGAGGCATAAATACTTATTCATAATGAAAAATAAAATAAAAAAACGGTACCCATTTCTTAATTTGTATAGAGCTACTCGCATGATGGAGCTGGAAAGTGGCCATAGGAACTCCGCAATAAAATGACACAAGCCCATCGAGTTTGAGCTCGTTTCAATCGTATTGACGAGTACTCTTGTGGACACTGGAGACACTGGAGTGGGCTCAACGCATATCGACGGCGAGTACATCTCACACCTTCAATTTGCTGACAACATCGTCCTAATAGCAGCGACATTGGAAGAGCTTAGCGGAATGCTGTCGACCTTAATGAAGCCTCCCTGGTGGATTGGTCTTGGCATGAACCTGGATAAAACGAAGGTAATATAATAATATTCAATGAACACGTCGTGTTGACACCGATCTGCATTGACGGTTCCTTGCTTTAAGTTGTGCAACAGTATGTCTACCTGGGGCAAGTAATACAGTTGGGTAGACACAGCTTCGAGAAGGAAATCGATAAGTGGATTTAGTTGGTATGGGCAGCATTCGGTAAGCTACGTCGGATCTTCTCGTCGCCTATCCCGCAAAGCCTCAAGACAAAAGTCTTCGACCCATGCGTCCTACCAGTAATTATATACGGTGCCGAAATCTGGACACTCACGGTAGTGCTGGTCCATAGATTTAAAATAGCTCAGCGTACTATGGATCGAGCTATGCTCGGAGTCTCTCTAAAGGATAGAATTCGCAACGAGGTCATCAGGAAGAGATCTGGAGTCACCGACATAGCTCGCCGTATAAGCAGTCTGAAGTGGCAATGAGCTGGCCACGTCTCCCGAAGGACCGACGACCGATGGAGCAGACAAGTCTTAGAGAGAAGACCCCGTTTCGGCAAACAAAGAGTGGTTGTTGAGCTGACTGCACGGCTGGCGTCGTGATTTAAGAGGCCACCTCGCCGTTTGGCACTTGCCTAGTGTTGTGGGTTCAATACTGGGTGTTCATCGTGCCCGTTGTATGTTGGTAAAGACTCCCGCGACACAGGATTTATCACTAATGCGTGAGTTGTTCTATTAAGGAAAGGGCCTTGCGAAGCTATAAATTGTATCTAAATTGTAATTAAACCAAGCGCATACGATATTTGCTTGTATCTGTAGTTAATTGTTTTATATCTTAGGTTTTGATATCTTTTCAGAAAACTACAAAACAATTTTGTAGTTTAGCTTAAAGCTAAGGAAAAGTACTGTAAGAATTCACTTCTAACAGTAATTTTAAAAGTTCTAAAATAATGTGACGTAGGTATTCGTTTGCTTGTATTAGTTTATTTTATAAAGAAGTTGAAAAATAATAAATATAAAAATAAATATAATTAAGTACGACAATTTTAATTCTTAAATTGTCAAAATATTATATTTATTATTAGAATTTAAGTGAATGTGAGCAGGACGAAAGTTATGGTTTTTGAAAAGGAGGAATGTGTTACAGCTTGTAATGTTAAGATCGATGGACAACGAGTGGAACAAGTGAATGATTTTGTTTATTTAGGTACGCTGTTTACTAGGAATGGTAAGAATGAAGAAGATATTGAAAGAAGAGTTAATGCAGGTACAAGGGTGAATGGAGCTTTGAAGGCATCGATCATTCATCATCTGTGTGTTCTCAGGGCCGAGCCGTCCCTATGTGTGATGTGTGCCGCGCACACAGGCGCCAGGGTAAGAAACCGCGCGACGGGTGAAATGCCATGATCAACAGTCAAAACGTGCCCGAAAAGGCACGTTTGGCTGTGCATAGAGGGGTGTTAGTACCTACACTTATGTATGGTAGTGAAAGTTGAGTATGGCAGAATAGACATGAAAGTAGAATGCTGTAGAAATGAGAGCACTGAGAAGTATGTGTTGAGTGTCATTGAACGATAGAGTAAAGAATTGTGTGATAAGAGAGTGTTTGTGGGGTAAAAGAAGATGTAGTGACAACCATTGAGAAGGTATGCTAAGATGGTTTAAACACATGGAGAGGATGGATGACGAAAGACTGACTAAGAAGTTACGGTCTAAAGTACCCTGAACAGAAGAGCATGCATGAGGAATCTGATGAGAGTGAATGAAGCAAGAGAGATATGTCAGGATCGTTGCAAATGGCGTTCCGTAGTCTCTGCCTACCGCTCCGGGAAACAGGCGTGAGTCTATGTATGTATGTATGTATTATGTAATTCTTGCTTGTGATTTCCTTTGAAATACATTTCAATAAAAATCTTTTCTTTGACCCCTTTAGATACATAACAATTACATTACACAATATTTATAAATAAAAATTTCAAATATTATAAGCTTTAACATTAAGCAAATAGGGTTCAAATTCGCGGTAAAAATTTGCCGGTATCTGGGACAATCTACCGTTTACTAGGACAAATCTACCGGATACTGGTACAAATGGGTCTTTTCAAACTATTTAAATTAAAGTATTCTTAACGTCATATATATCAAAAGCTATAAAATTGCACGAAAACAAGAATAAATCGTCTATAAACTTCCGTAAATTTCATTTTTGTTAGTCTTTTAACCTTAACATAGCAGACCTGCAAAGTCAGCGAAGTTCAGAATTTCACGGCTATTGGGACGTTTACCTTATAGGGTTCAGCTTAGGCTAGATAATATCGCGCGTGTACGTATAAGTGTGAGTAGCAAGTTATTTACTGGTGATAACGCTTTGTCTGAAGCAAGTATCAGTGAAGGTCCTCATCAATTGCGCCATTTGTTTGCAGTAATGGTGGAGTAAACAAATTGGCCGAGGACTTTTTCAGGCACGCACAACCAACTAATGAATCGTTGTTTGCTTGCTATTCAAGACATAGTTATATCTATCCTATAACTCAATATAGCTTGCCCGAAGCATCATTTGATGGTGTAGGTAAGTATCAATAAAAATTAGGCGACGTAGTTATAATATAATTATGAATAAACTATTACCGATTAAAACTAACCGAAATCCTGCAGAATGATGTCTCGAGACTAACTGAAGAACAGTGTTTAATATAATTATGATCGTGTGTTGTAGCGGGAATAGTACTTCGAGCAAAATAGTAGATGCTCCGGGTGGAACTGGAAATACTTTTCTTATTAAGATGATTTTGGTGAAGGAACGAAGCTAAAGTAACATTACGACAGCCGTCGCTTTATCGGGTACTAGAGGGTGACATCAGCTACACCCGCACATTTTTATAAACAAAAATTCATAACTTCACGCCTTTAACACCGAAGTGTTAGTTCTCGAAGATTTACACATCCTATTCGCCAGTTATGTTTAGGTCCCAATGTAATATCGGGCTCATTATTAAGCGAGCGATGATTAACTCTTTAAATACTCACATAACTTCAAAAAGACAGGGGTTTGTGACCTGGGATCGAACCCGAGATGGTCTCGGGATCGTCTCAGCAGTCCGTTGGGTACACTGGGCCATGTCTGCTTATAAATTTCACAATTTCTGCCCGATCCCGTAGATTCGATAAATCCTTTTATAGCGCACCTCTACGGTCCCGGCTGTGCGTTGTCTGTCAGTCAGTCACTAACGCAAGAATTTTATTTTGTATAGACCGATAGCAGCCATATCGTTATCAGGAGGAAAAAGTGCCTATAATGTTTAAAACTCTGATCGACTTAGACCACACTGAGAGCTCTGTTTGTAATAAATCTAGAAACAGCTACAAAGCCTTATACCTTTCCCACCATATGGGAGGAATGCACGATGACAAACCATGAAACGGTCGAAGCATGTAGATCCTACATTAAAGTATATCAATCAAAATTACCAACCCATGGGCGGTATTCTTTGTGACGATTTTTGTCAGACTCTGCCTGTTATACCACGTGGGACAAGGTCTGATAAAGTTAGTCTGTCTAAAGAGTTCTGCACTGTAGGATTGTATTATCGCTATGCATTTGATATTAAATATGCGAGCGCAAGCGACTTATGAAAAAGGGCTATTTATTAGATACTCAGAAACGGACACGGGATAGTGAAAATTGTAGAGTACCTACCCCAATTTCCATCAACATAACGAGTTATGGAAGACAAAGAATCAACAAACTATTGAAATTCCAGTGGAACTTTTGGAATCCATCAATGCTCCTGGATTGTCATTTCAAAAGACATAACATAACTTCACACCGTTATCTCCGAAGGAGTAGGCAGAGGTGTACTACACACGCCGAGCCTATTACCATACCATCTACCGGGCACATTATTAAGCGAGCGATATTTAACATTTTTAATGCAGACATAACTTTGAAAAGTCAGAGGTGTGTGCCGGGGGTACTTGGAGATCGAACCCGAGACCATAGTCTCGGCAGTGGTACCTACGTACACCACTGGGCTATCTCAAAAGAAAAATTGAAAAAGTAACCCACTAAAGCTTTATGATTGCACCAGAATAGTGACTAATTTATAACGAAACGTGACCGAAGCAGAGATTTTAATAGGGTGCGGAGCAGGTGATAATGTTTATTATATTTACCCCGGATGTATTTCTCTAATTCCAAACATTTTTTCGTTTAGTTTCAAACAGGTCCAGCTTAGCTTAAAGCCAAACGCTGCAAGTTGCGGGTATGGATCTAAGTACCAGCTGTTTTCGCAAGGTCAGCTTAATGTAGCTCTATCACGTGTAAGCGAGCTTAGGCACCTTTATGTTTGTATCTCCGAAGGCTATCCTTATACATATAGTGTAAAAAGCAGCTTTAATGTTAATTATTAGAAAATAAATGAAAAAAGGTCCACGCGAACGGAGTCGCGGGCACAGCTAGTACCTAATATACTTTGGGTATCAATTTCATATCCATCTACATCCCTTCCCCTCAGCCTTCTTGTATCCAATTTATAAAAAATGTCTATAATATGTATAGTCCTGTTATTATCCTGGGTGATTTTAACTGCCATGATCCCTTATGGGGTTCCATCCAATGCGATATCGCTGGTGCAGATCTCGTGGACCTATTGGATGATGTAGGGGTGGGAGTTCTCAACGATGGCTCTGCTACCCGTATCCCACGTGACAATCAGAGCAAAAGCTGTGTGGACCTTACACTGTGCTCCGCATATCTAATGGGGAAATTAGAGTGGAGTCACCTGAACTTGACTTATGGCAGCGATCATTATTCTATCCTTAGTTCCCTGATCAATAACCATTTTCCCAGTAAAGAAAACATTCCCCTTATAAAATATAGAACAGCCGATGCCACATGGGATGATTACCGCCGGGTCCTGGAGAAGAAAACCGCATCCATTCCTACAGTTTCTTTTCTTATGATAACTTTCATACTTCTTCCTCTCTGTTTTTTGAGGCAATAACAACGGCTGCGGACGCTGCTATACCAGTTAAAAATTCGGCTTCAGGGAAAGTGTCTTACCCTGCCTGGTGGGACTGGGAATGCACTGCAATGATAAAATTCCATAATAAGGCTGAGCTAAAGTACGTTAACCATATGCCGATCAGCACCTTAATTGAGTATAGGCATACCGTCGCAAAATCAAGACGTTATGAAAGTTGGAAGAGATTCTGTCACTCACTATCTCCCTCATCCCCTCCCTCGCTTGTTTGGGATAAATTCGAAAGGTTTAGACGTGGTTGTGTTCCTCAAAATTTCCCTTCTATCCCTAGTGATGTAGTTACTTCCTTCTTCAATAAACTTGCTTCCCCATCCATATGTCCCGCTCCTTGACGAAGTTCCAGTTCCAATTAATACCACAACCACCATCCGCCATCCCTTAGATGATCCCTTTACCATCACTGAATTGAATGCTGAATTGAGTGCAACTTAGACGCGTCCGAGGCTCTGCTCCTGGATTTGATGGTATCCCATATTCCTTTTTTAAATTGTCAGGTCCCTTAAGCCGCCAACCCCTGCTAGACATTATGAATGTTAGTTTTGCACACGGCGTCATTCCCGAGAGCTGGAAAACTCAGATCGTCATTCCGCTATTAAAACCTGGAAAAACGCCGGATAAGCCTGAGCACTACAGACCTATTGCTCTCTCACCTGTTATTAACAAAATACTCGAACATCTAATAAAAAATAGGTTGGATTGGTAGATGGAAAATAAGGGTTTCATAGCGGAATCACAATTTGGGTTCCGCAAGGGATTTAGTACCATGGACAGTCTTAGTATGCTTACCCGCTTGGCTGCCCGCGCGATGTCGTAAATCAGTCGCCACTTGCCCGCGGCATCACGCGCTTTGTAACTCGATTGCCCGCTAAAGAGAACGTACAATATCCCTCGCTTGCCCCGCCGATTTTCGTTCCTCCGACCGCCCGGCGCGGAGTCGTAAATCGTTTCTTAGACCTACATTGCTTTTGTAACACTACCAAGTGTAATGTTTTTTATCTTAACTATGAGTTAAGCTATAAGATGTTATATTTTGTTTGTCAGATAATGACTTTTGTGTTGAGTTATGATGCGCTGAACTTTGTGATGGCGCGATTTGAACTTTGTGATGAATTTAAAGGATCATAACTCAAAAATGAAATCGATGACATAGGGTTTTTAATTTAAAATTACGTTACTTATATAATACGTAATAAGATGAGAAATAGAAACATACACTCGTCCAAACAAAAATATTTATTTCAGAACCCTTGATTGTGAACAATAATCTGGCGCCACGCGGCGTAATTTCAGTTCAATTGCACAAGGCTAAGATGCACAAATACCACTTTGAGGCTTGAAATAAAAATATAACAACATAAGCAGTCTAATATTCACTTAAAATAAAAACAATCATAGCGATATCATTCACCACGACTGAGAAATATGAAAATTAGTACAACAATTCCCATTCCCACAGTGATATCAGTGGCCGTGGCACACTGTAGCCGTTCTGATATTTTTGTTCAACATATTATATAATACAAAAATAGCAATTAGCGTGGCACAAAATGCTTGTAATGTTATTCCAAAAAGGTATCACACTTGTATACTGTAACACACACTCATTGTACAAAATATGTTCAAACGTAAACAAAAAACTTGCAAAAAATAACTGCAAGTGCAACGCCACAGACGAGATACATCATACCTTCATGGATACATCATCCTAGCCACAGACGCAATACCATGAAGTTATAGATAAACATGGAGACAAAGAAATATAACCTAAGGCATAGAAGTAACACTAAATAACAACAGCGGTTGCTATGATTGATATCTTCTTTCTAATGGCACATGCAGTATAATAGAAAGAGCTGTCGATAGGTTTAGCAGCACGCTCTTATAGCAGAATCGTGGTAGGCAAACAGTAGACAAAACATAGAGTTAGGAAACCGAGTGTTGTTCGTAACAGTGATGATTTATCGATAAATATTTTTGGTCAAATGTCTAACTTTAGTATGTGTCGATATATTTAAGCCGTATAAATAAACAACTAAAATATTGAAATTGTAGTTTTTGCTGTCGACGCCGGACAGTGCTTTGCAAAGACTTGCCAGACAGACAGTACTAAAAAAATCACGTGTTTAAAGGCCCGCACAAACTATCTGTCGTGACTTACTGTCGCGACAGTAAGTCGCGACAGAACGGCCTTGCCACACGATACAATTTTACCACTGATCAAATTTTCAATCGAATTGGCTTTGCCCGTCTACACGACACAATCAAATCACTGATTTGCATTCCGCCCACCCGATTGGTTAAAATCTGGTGGTACCGCCCACCCGATGAACTTGAGTTGGACGACTGGCGTCTACACGTCACGATTTCATCAAGTGATTTAGTCAAGTTGGACGTAAAATTGTGCCGTGTGGCAAGGCCTGTATCTGGACAAGGAAAATCCATTCAAGTGTGCACAATATCGGACGTCTGTCGCGGACGTGACCTTGAGCGTTCAGACGTCCGATAGCAATCTGGAAAAATGACAGTAAGCGTCTGCAGACGTTTACTGTCATCCGTATATTGTCCATGGTACGGCCTTAATATTGATTTTATACCGAATATAGTCAAAAATGATAAATTCACTTTCAATTCAACAGTTCTGCTTTACTTCAAGGTATACCAATAATATAATTTAATAGTGCTAACTGCTAGTGCCCTGAATTAAGAAAAATATGCTCCTACCTAGCCTTAGTGTATTGCATAGACAGCATGGCGTGTCTATGGTTATATCGGACGCGGACGCGACAGAAAGCCGCGTCCGAAAGGGTGTGCATACTATGTGTCGCGACTTACTGTCGCGACAGTAAGTCGCGTCCGAACAGTTTGCGTGCGCCTTCATTGTTCGTTTTAGCCATAAAATCTATTGACAAAAAGTATTAATAAACTAATGAGCGATGCGTTGCGATGCGATGCTAAGAAACTGTCACTTAGATTATGTATTGTACGAATTATACCAGATTGGCTAATGCGGCACGGCAGGCTTTGGCAATTTGTTTGCGTCGCATCATATCACGTTGATTTTTTTAGAGTTGTAGGTAATCCGACTGCCACGCCGAAGCTTGCGGGTTTGATTCCCGCTCAAGTCAAACATTTGTGTGCATGAATATGGATGTTTGTCTTGGTCTGGATGGTACTATGTGTAATATGTAATATATTTACAGAAAAGTATATATGCATGTTTATCGATTGTCTAGTACCCGTAGTACAAGATATGCTTAGTTTGGGACCAGATAATGTTGTGTGAATGTGAAAGAATATTATATTTTATGGTAGAATATTATGTAGCGGACTACAAGGCAAGACGTCTTTGATCAGTCAGGATAGCACTTATATGATAAATAATATAGAAGTAGGTAGATTAATTAAAATCGTTGTAATTATTATATTTTATTAATATGTTCAAACTAAAATTACACACTTTTTGTTTAGCTTTGGATTAATAATTCTACCGGGTGTGCAATGTCCGGGCATAAATGTAATGTAAGCACAGCTTTCGGTTTTAAACGACGCCAGGTGCTTTCTGTCTTTAAAAAACAGTCTTTCTCAAAATGACGTGAACAAATAAGATGGTACTTCTGCTAAATCAAACTAGGCCGTCCAAAGGCATTTATCCAAAGTTTTCTTGTGACGTCATTAATAGGCAACCTGTAATAAAAAACACCTTCTTAATAATGAAAAAATGCTACTCGCATCCCTAATCCATCTACTATTTTATAGATGCAGAAATGTAAGCCTACACACACGCGCTTACACTGGAACACTTGGCTTTAGGTTAATAGACGCTACTTTTAAGATAGGTATCTAAGTAAATTATGTACATTAAACTGCGCTTACTATCAAACGCGCGATAGAAAATTAGACCGCTGGATGTCTTTGTTTATTGTCAACTTAGCAACCGCGGCTACCCGCTGTCGCTTCCAGCTACAGTTTTACATTCATGTCCGATAGTTAAGTTTCCGTATTTATCCCTCATTCAAAAAACATCGATATCTCCTTTCACTGTCAAATCCCATCACTAAGGCTATTAAATCAATAAATGTACAAAATAACAATTTGTGAGTAAAATTCATAACACATACGTATGCAAGCTGTTCCTTTGATTTGCAATACAATGATATTGTGTAAACTTAACACTCATTATAGCATTAATACGAGAAAAGTAAATACATTTGTAGGAAAATTCCGACTCACTGCTAGAAGATAAAGTTTCTCCTGTTATTTCCGTTCCGAGAATAGCGGAATCCACATCCCGATATCACATACACGATGTGTATTAATTAATGAGTACACTATTTAATTATTATAAGCTTACTTACTATTTACAAGCAAAAAAGTTATTAAAAATGTAAACACAAACATCCAACAAATTTTACACTGTTGACAGATCACAGCACGGCTATTTAGAGAATGTAGTCAAAGATATGAGTATGTAAAGAGTATATGCCTCTTTAAATGAGACGCGTAATTTGACGTTATGATTAACCAACTAAGACCAACTGACATTACATGTTGCACGTTCGGTATAAGGAAATTTATAGGGCATGTTCTCTCTAGTCTAAACGTCCAACCTCTTTGCATGGAGACCGCACTCCGAATACCTACTTGAAGCTCAAATGATGTATCGCTATCTCGCTCACTGTGGTCATACCATCTCTTTTCAACCAACCACTGCCATATTGACAAGATTTACTTGACATATGGTGGCCAATGTTGCCACATTACCAAATCCTTAGGAAATGGGATTATAATTCACGGTCTCGCCAGCCATGATTATAAGCGTTCGAAACCTACAATATTGGGAGTTTTAACAAGTGATTGGATTTCAACTCTTGATTTAAATACACATTAATTGACCGTGTAAACTTCTGATTTGCTTAATATGTCGGCTCTTTTTAAGAGCTTACTCGGAGATTTTAATAAGAGGATAGCAATACTAAATCCACGCTAAAATGAGAGGTCAGACCACAGAGAGTGAGGTAGAGAAGTGTAGGTATTTGACTCAAGGTTTTGTTCCAGCTGTGGCCTCCATGTTTATCTATACCTTCATGCGCAATCAAAGAAATATAACCTAAGGCATAGAAGTAACACTAAATAACAACAGCGGTTGCTATGATTGATATCTTCTTTCTAATGGCACATGCAGTATGATAGAAAGAGCTGTCGATAGGTTTAGCAGCACGCTCTTATAGCAGAATCGTGGTAGGCAAACAGTAGACAAAACATAGAGTTAGGAAACCGAGTGTTGTTCGTAACAGTGATGATTTATCGATAAATATTTTTGGTCAAATGTCTAACTTTAGTATGTGTCGATATATTTAAGCCGTATAAATAAACAACTAAAATATTGAAATTGTAGTTTTTGCTGTTGACGCCGGACAGTGCTTTGCAAAGACTTGCCAGACAGACAGTACTAAAAAAATCACGTGTTTAAAGGCCCGCACAAACTATCTGTCGAGACTTACTGTCGCGACAGTAAGTCGCGACAGAAGGGTAAGGCCTTGCCACACGATACAATTTTACCACTGATCAAATTTTCAATCGAATTGGCTTTGCCCGTCTACACGACACAATCAAATCACTGATTTGCATTCCGCCCACCCGATTGGTTAAAATCTGGTGGTACCGCCCACCCGATGAACTTGAGTTGGACGACTGGCGTCTACACGTCACGATTTCATCAAGTGATTTAGTCAAGTTGGACGTAAAATTGTGCCGTGTGGCAAGGCCTGTATCTGGACAAGGAAAATCCATTCAAGTGTGCACAATATCGGACGTCTGTCGCGGACGTGACCTTGAGCGTATCAGTCAGGATAGCACTAATATGATAAATAATATAGAAGTAGGTAGATTAATTAAAATCGTTGTAATTATTATATTTTATTAATATGTTCAAACTAAAATTACACACTTTTTGTTTAGCTTTGGATAAATAATTCTACCGGGTGTGCAATGTCCGGGCTTAAATGTAATGTAAGCACAGCTTTCGGTTTTAAACGACGCCACGTGCTTTCTGTCTTTAAAAAACAGTCTTTCTCAAAATGACGTGAAGAAATATGATGGTACTTCTGCTAAATCAAACTAGGCCGTCCAACGGCATTTATCCAAAGTTTTCTTGTGACGTCATTAATAGGCAACCTGTAATAAAAAACACCTTCTTAATAATGAAAAAATGCTACACGCATCCCTAATCCATCTACTATTTTATAGATGCAGAAATGTAAGCCTACACACACGCGCTTACACTGGAACACTTGGCTTTAGGTTAATAGACGCTACTTTTAAGGTAGGTATCTAAGTAAATTATGTACATTAAACTGCGCTTACTATCAAACGCGCGATAGAAAATTAGACCGCTGGATGTCTTTGTTTATTGTCAACTTAGCAACCGCGGCTACCCGCTGTCGCTTCCAGCTACAGTTTTACATTCATGTCCGATAGTTAGTTTCCGTATTTATCCCTCATTCAAAAAACATCGATATCTCCTTTCACTGTCAAATCCCATCACTAAGGCTATTAAATCAATAAATGTACAAAATAACAATTTGTGAGTAAAATTCATAACACATACGTATGCAAGCTGTTCCTTTGAGTTGCAATACAATGATATTGTGTAAACTTAACACTCATTATAGCATTAATACGAGAAAAGTAAATACATTTGTAGGAAAATTCCGACTCACTGCTAGAAGATAAAGTTTCTCCTGTTATTTCCGTTCCGAGAATAGCGGAATCCACATTCCGATATCACATACACAATGTGTATTAATTAATGAGTACACTTTTTAATTTTTATAAGCTTACTTACTATTTAAATGCAAAAAAGTTATTAAAAATGTAAACACAAACATCCAACAAATTTTACACTGTTGACAGATCACAGCACGGCTATTTAGAGAATGTAGTCAAAGATATGAGTATGTAAAGAGTATATGCCTCTTTAAATGAGACGCGTAATTTGACGTTATGATTAACCAACTAAGACCAACTGACATTACATGTTGCACGTTCGGTATATGGAAATTTATAGGGCATGTTCTCTCTAGTCTAAACGTCCAACCTCTTTGTGCGCAATACTCAAGCAGTCAACTGTCAAACGCTTTTTTTATATTTTTCTCCTTGGTTTGGATACTTGGCTTTGTATATTATGGTAGAAAATTTAACGGAGAAGCGAGATAAATAATGCACATTGACCTTAGAACGATAGAGACGAATATATTACATGAATTGGAGCGCGGGTGCCATGTCGACCAGTAGTCGACACGGGCAAGCAACGGACTAAAACGCATGTCGACTAGCGGTCGACTCGGGCAAATAGCGCCCAAGGCCATGTCGACCAGTAGTCGACACGGGCAGTCAACGGAATAAAACGCATGTCGACCAGTGGTCGACATGGGCAGTCAAAGGGTTAAGATGGATTCACGTTTGCCTTCAGTAGGAATGAATCTGTGGTGGCAGCGTTTTTAGACGTGTCTGCAGCATATCGCACCTACGGTGCTAAAGTGTCACTTCTGCAAATAATGTAATTTTTTCCGGAGGAGTGTTTGAAAATTTGACATCCTATTATAATGTAGGTATAGTTTTTATTCACTAAAGAAATGAACTGGAAATATTAAAACTACAACTTTAAACTTCATATTAAAGTAAAAGTAAACACCTCACAGTATTGTTATAATAAAATATAAAAGTTTAAAATTTAAAACCCTCCCAGAAGTGACGTTATGGCACTAGAAATTAATTAACTGATAACTAATTAGATGATCAAAACACGAAATCATATTTTTCTAAAGTTTTATTACTTAAAGTAGAAATGAAGTATATTTTTTTTAAGTTCTTTTGCTGCGTTTGTCTATTTTGAGTCCGAAAAGAACATACTATCTGCAACCTTCTGTCAGCCCGTACAGTTAGCTTCCATGTAGCTGATGTAAAATATGGACCTCGTGTAGTTTGGCGTGGCTTCCAGCAGGGGTCCGTCTTGAGTCCCATACTGTACAGTGTCTACACGTCTGACTTACATGAATCCCTCAAAAACGACTGCCAAATTTTGCAGTATGCTGATGATTTATGCCTATACGTTACAGGACCGATTGTAGAAACAGCTACCGGATCCTTGATAGTATCCCTCAATTCAGTAAATCAATGGCTTACATCTCACGGCCTACATCATACCGCCCCTAAAAGCTGTGTTGTAGTTTTCAGCCGCAAGAACCGAATATCTCTTTGGAAATCGAAGGGTCTCCCATCAACACTACAGATACAGTGAAATTTCTTGGAGTCATCTTAGACTCCAAACTATAGGTATACAACATCATAATACTATTGCCATCAAATGTGGCAAAAGGGTGAACATGATGAAGGGTGTCTGGTGGGGCCTCCATCCATTCTCAATGAAACTATTCTACAATCCTACAGTCGGAAGTCTACTACATTATGGTTCCTTCCTCCTCGAACCCTGCAATAAAACCGCCTTATCAAAATTTGAGGCTATCTCATCAAGGTCGCCCCCTATTGTATTGGGGAGTACTATTAATTATTCTGTGATTGGGGTGTATCTAATGCATTACAAGTAGAGAGCGGCGAGCCCCCTTCGCCCCTTCGCAGGCAATACCTTGCAGATAGATTGGTTTATAAGGCGTGTTTTCTTAGCAGTCATAAAATATTTGCTAAAATTTCGTATTTAGAATCATTTTACCACCAATCAGACTACTGGTGACATGAACACCCCCCTACCCCTTCTGTTAAAATCATTTAAAAGACTCTTGAACATTAAAGAACATTCCCCTATTCTCCAAAGTACCTACAATGTTCCCACTTATAACTCAACATTCGAAATCCTAAATTCCGAGGTTAAATACAGGGTTATTTGTAAAACACCGTTAACCTCTCTGGACTATGTTACTAAAATCATAATCAACAACTTGTTCTATGACTTTTAAAGATTCATCATATTTTAGTTCATCCGATTTTCATACAAAAATAAAAATATTTAAATTGAACGCTCTAAATGTTGCGAAGTCTATGCAAAAGCGGTAGAAAGATAGCGAGAGGTGCGGTCGGCGCGCGGCGGGTGCAATTGAACAGTGCGCGGCAGGCATAGGTAGGTACAGCAAAATACATGAGTTGGAATGTGTTAGATAGGACAACGAAATCTTGAAGGTTTGTTTTTGGTAAATGTATTATGTTTTGTAAAAAGTTATAGAACAAAAGTTGTTGATTGTGATGTTTGTAACCTCATAAAAATAATGAGAGGTTAACGGTGTTTTACAAATAACCCTGTATATTCCTCACATGGATTTTTGAAGAGAAATGGCAAGGCTATCACCTGTTTTATACAGATGCCTCCAAATTATCTCCAAGTAGCAAAACAGGTATAGCCATATTCTATCAAAACTCATATATTTACCTTCAATTTCAATGTCCGCCAGAAACATCTGTCTTCACAGGAGAGTGCATTGGTATTCTCGAAGCATGTTTGTTTATCCTGTCACATAACATAATAACAAAGGCTCTTATACTCTCCGACTCCAGAAGTGCTCTGGAATCGATTATTAAAGATCCCTTCACAAATAATATTCGTAGCCCAATCATTTTGGAAATTAAAAAGCACCTATAAACTTTATCCAAGAAGGGAATTGAGGTGATATTGGCATGGATCCCCGGACACGCAGGTATTAGGGGCAGTGAGTGCGCAGGCTGGCCAAGGACATCGGCCAAGGCTGCTGTTACAAGCGATTTGGCTGATTATAAACATTAGTACATTCCGATTTATGACTTGGTACACGTTACCAAAACTGACCTAATATCATCTTGGCAAACTTCTTGGTCTGAATCATATAAGTCCAATCTGTATTATGTATCCATACTGTTGTGTTCGTTATATAATAACCTTTAGAACTACTAACAACTTCATGTATTTGTGCTTCTCTGTTTTTCCAGGTTCCGATTACGTAGCACCAAAAGTCGTCTATCAACGTAACCTCTGTACATTATAATACTCGACGCTGGCAGAAATTTTATTGCTGAGATTATCGGCAGATTACCATCAGAAAAAAAAATTCAAGCTACAACAAAACACCTACATTATAAAGAAACATAATTATAAATAATTGTGATATCGAAAAGTGGGTCATCAAATACAGCTAAATGTTATGAAAACATACTGGTGGCTCAATAAAAATAATAAGAAATAAAAATAAATGTAACATGACATTATATAGAAAACGCAAGATACTCCAGGATGCGCATAAGTAGTAACGGCATCAACTCGTCTAGGGATGTTACTTTGACGCGACTTCCATCTGGGCACTTGATGTTCACAATGCCGTCTGAGGTTAAAATTTATTTCATAACAATGTACATGTTATTTTGGTATATTACAACTTAACTATCTTAAAATACTATCCTAAGAAAAATATATACAGACCATACAAAACAGAAAATAAACTAATTTAGAGGGGCGTCATAAAAGTCGTCTACATCGCCGTCGACGGGGAGCCGCCCAGAACGCTGGCAGCATTGCCACGTTGTATGCCGTCTTGAGTCCAGCATCCACGCATGCCGAAATTCAGCCTCGCCTTACTGAAAACAACCTGCCGCGCCTTGGTCAAGAACTCCCTGACAGAGATAGATGAGCCTTTTAACTTGGTCTTCTCCAAGCTGCGGCCTTTACCTCCAAGCTGGGCCTTCACCACAATGGGCCGGTGATGTTCTTTGCCATTGCGCCCCAGACGATGGCATATCTCTGTAGATCTATCGGATACATCCTTCATGGCCAATTTAGAACGAAGAATATCAAGGATAATGGCTGCAGTCTTCCTTGTTGTGTTCAGGAATGCCGGAAAATATCAAGTTCTTCCTCCGATGTCTCATATCCAAGTTATCAACAATCTGTGCACATGCAGCAATCTGCTTCCTCAGCAATCCGAGCATAGAGAAGGTCAGCTCCCGAAACGTACGGAACTCCTCAGCCACCTTCTACCGTATCCTTGGCTGATCGACATTGAAGCTGTGCCTGAAGCTCATCCACTTTCTTTGTAACACTTTCTTCAAGGCTCCTCTGTGCCTGTACTATATCTGAATATTGTGACATATTTGAGTGTAACTTTTAGAATTTCAAGTGTAAGATGTGGTGAAACTGTTGATCAGTTGGCAGGTGGTGTTTATGCAGTGTTCTCAAGTGTCACATACAGGACTACTAACATTTGGGCATATAACTGTAGGTATGTATTTTATTTATGATTACTATAAAAACTACACTGTATAAATGCTAAAACTATTTAACATAATTATATTTTAGATTTTCAAAAGTGTAGCAACATTATTCGCACATACCGCCAATTTTCAATATTGTAATAATAATATTGTGCTTGAGTCCTACGATCCTTAGGTCGCTGGGTACTGGGACTACGGAACCCTACATTGTCAGTGGCTCGACATGCAGTTGTTTTGGCTTTATTGGCATTCGCAATTCTGAATATAGTACTCATGTACTTGATCTGTAATGAAATGTATCTTTTGACAACCTGAGAGAAGAGAGAGGTATTTCTTATATAGTCGGCAAATATATCTAAAAAATATTGTTAGGGGATCAAAGTGTACTGTCAACAATTAATCTAAAACTTTTTCTTCATGACATAATATCTCATCGAGGAATCATGGCTTTAATTTGAAAAGAAAAAAGAAAAGAAATATTTAAAACACAAAATATTAAGTATAATTTATTAAATTAAGCAACTTACATAGCAGCTAGGTATGTCATTAATAAGCAAATAAGTTGTAAAACGATTATTGTTCATCTTAAAGTAGGTAAGTACATCTGAATAAAATAAAAGTGTCTCTATCTATAACAGCACAGCTTTTAAACAATTCTGTGCTTATGGTATAATTGGTTTAAAACTTTAAACCTATCGCAACAAGCTTAATAGAGTAACGAGTAATATCACGGCCAAAGACGCAGGTGTCAGATCTGAGGTACCGCCACCCGGCGAGCCCTGAAACATTACAAATCAATATTGATATCCAACATTTAAAACAGCAGAAGACGCAAATAATAATAATGAGGGAGTACATGGAAATCGGCAATGGGGTACCGAGGTTGGATGATACCCAAGTAGCACAGAAGCGCTGAATAGTAGCTGAATCACTGTTCACAATGAAATCTTCAGCTGAATAAACCTGCTGAATAAGAGCGTTAGAGGCGCCTACTCAGCTGATATAACTCTGATTTGGGCACAAATTAATCAGCTGTTAGCTGAATAATGTAGCTGGTTGCACTATATCAGCGTTATTTGAGCATTATTAAAGGTAACAGTCGCCCCAAGAGCTGAAAAATAACTGTTTATGAGGGTATGTGTTACCTTTTATACACCACAAGGGCTGAATAATAAAGTACTTATTACCTATTTTTCAGCACAAAATACACTCCAGGATATTAGTTACTCTTATAAGGAGCTGACAATTCACAAGTGGCAAAATTGTGAATTATTTTCACCCTACTACTTATTATTTTGATATGTTTTGTGCGAACCATTTTGTAAAGTGTTTGTTGGAAATAGGCAAATGTTTATCGCTAAGTAAAACTTCGTTTTTCCTCCATGTGCATGAAATTCGAATGGGAAAGAGAATTTATTGTCAAATACTATATAATTATAGACGAATATTTTCACGCGCTCTCAAAATATCACTGTTTACTTGAAAATTATACTATAATCATTACATTTTCTATTCAAATTCTGTTGTTATTTTCGTTGAATAAACAAAAACAATTTTTTATTATATTGTATACATAGGTTAGAATCTAAAAAATGGCAGACAAGCAATGTGTACCTTATTAACCACAATTAAACGACATGAGCTGTTTAAGTATCCACTGGTACATGAATCAGTAACGAGCTGTTACGAGTGGTTCTTGTGTTACACAAGTCAGCTACAGATTCATGTAAAGCTTGATAGTGGGTAACATGTACGCAAATAACTGTAGGTAATCATCAGTGAACCGTTAAACTCTGCAGGAATTTTAGGGATCCGCGGATTAAGCCTCATCATCATCACATCATCCTATATTTTTTTGGCTTAGCGTATGTTAATCATGGACCTCAGTATTAAAGTTTTCTCAACCAAAGTAGACATAATTAGGTAAAACTTTTTAAAAGCTCAGGCTTTTTAACAGTGGTCATTGTGAAATGAAAAACTTAGGTAAGGTTATTAGGTATAGTTTACGCCCAACTTCTAGTGCTCTCTGAAGTTGAACCATGCAGGTGTTTGCGCAGGTACAACAGAAAATCTTTAACAAAATATATAGCAATATACATATTTTTATTAGGTACCATGACAAATAAATTAACTTTAAGTTTATTGTGACAACAAAGTAATAACCCAAATGTGAACCAAGCGCTGTGGCGCGTGTTGAGAGAGGCCTATGTCCAGCAGAGGACTGTGATAGGCTGATTGATTGATTCAACATTTTTATTCATTCTAAAGAATATTTTGTAAATATGTATAAAGACTAAAAGAATGTAACTTTTTTGCACGTCATGCTGTGACAAACATGTTTGCACTTAATTTATTTTGTCATCTTGTATGTATGCACTTTCTTTGTATGTAAGTACACACACATGTTTATGCAAATAAAGCTTATCTTATCTTATCTTATCTTATCTTATCTTATTTTTTAATGAGTGTGTAATGACCTCAGTGACATTCACTATCCCGACATATATTTAGATTTATAAAGATAGGTAAGTAAAATGAATGATGATAAGCTCTAGCAGGTGAATCACAAATGAAACACCGTATCTTTATTGTGAACTTTCTTCCAGAATTCTGAAAGTAAATACCATCCCAAAGCAATAGTTCCATTTCATTAATAAAATCTTCTAAATAAGTATTAAAATTTTTCGGTTTCCCTATTCCAAAATAAATGCTAATAAAAAATGGCCCGAAGCAAGGATTCTCGAAAACGTTGCAAAGTAAAGGCCATAACTCTTTTTTGGAACTTTTGAAGATTGGTCAACCATCAATGTTTATATTCAACGAATTTGTTTCTGAAGAATCTGCCCAACAAAGCAACATTTTTTGCGAAGGTATTATTATTCCATTGGGCCAGTATTCACCTCCATCGATTATTTTTAAGGTGATTTGTCTGGGTGTACCTAAAATAGTCCTGAGGTCATTAGGTAATGTATTTGGAATAAATTCATTAATATTTTTTGACAGATCTCATTTTAATTATATATCATTTTTAACCGACTTCAAAAAAGGAGGAGGTTTACAATTCGTCGGAATCTTTTTTTTTTATGTATGTTCCCCGATTTCTCTAAGACGCCTGGACCGATTTCGAAAATTCTTGTTTTGATTGAAAGAGTATACCTCCTAGTTGGTCCCATGATCATCAGGTCAGGATCTGATCATGGAATCCTGAGAAATCGAAGGAACTCTTCAAATTTTATAAGCACACTTGAAGCGATTTGACCCTAACAACCCAATGCCGTCGAGTTTGGGCTCGTTTGAGTCGTCTTTTACATGGACTTTGATGCTAGATGATTTCCATGGTCTGATGATAGAGTTGGAAGGTAACCAAGAGATCTTTGTGATACAATAACCCAATCTCATCGAGGTTAAGGTGGTTTGATTCGTCTTTACACTGGACTTTGGTACTGGATGTTTTGCAGGGTCTGATGATGGAGCAGGAAGGTTGCCATGGGATGTTTGTAATACAACGACGCAATCCCATTGAGCTTGGGCTCGTTTGATTCGTCTTTACATGGACTTTAGTGCTGAATGTTCACCAAACTCTGATGATGGAGCAGGAAGGTAGCCATGGGATATTTGTAATACAATTACGCAATCCCATCGAGTTTGGGCTCGTTT
Source organism: Euclidia mi (assembly GCA_944739405.2). Classification (NCBI taxonomy): domain Eukaryota; kingdom Metazoa; phylum Arthropoda; class Insecta; order Lepidoptera; family Erebidae; genus Euclidia; species Euclidia mi. The sequence continues at coordinate 75,168,128 of OX123188.2, forward strand.
GAGTCGTCTTTACATAGACTTTGATGCTGGATGATTTCCATGGTCTAATGATAGAGCTGGAAGGTAACCCAATATCATCGAGTTTAGGGTCGTTTGTTGGTCTTTACATGGACTTTGGTACTGGATGTTTTCCAGGGTCTGACGATGGAGCAGGAAGGTGGCCATGGCATCTTTGTAATACAAAGACGCAATGCCATTGAGTTTGGGCTCTTTGGATTCGTCTTTACATGGACTATAGTGCTGAATGTTTACCAAACTCTGACGATGGAGCAGGAAGGTGGCCATGGGATCTTTGTAATACAATAACGCAATATCATTGTGTTTAGGCTCGTTTGTTTTGTCTTTGGTATTGGATGATTTCCGAGATCTGATGATGGAACTGAAACGAACGTGTTTAGGCTATTTAGTTGAAAACAAAAAATACTTGAAATTGCCAGAAAGGTACAGGTCTACATTTCAGAATTGAGGCACGTAAGGAAGGCCTCCCCATCATGTACCACCTACACTATCCTATGTACCACCTATTACTATTTTTTATTAGTATACCACTAAAAAGCAAAAAATAAAAATTATTTTTAAATAAAAACAAACCAACTTCAAAAAACACTAAGGAACTAAAAACCAAATTATTGGTTTTGGAGCAAACATTTTTGAATTCGGTGCCAAGGCCTTAGGCAAAAGTTACTAAATTACAAACTACCTATTCTATCAACAACGAAAGTTATATAAAAATGTGTAGAGGTTGTATAGTCAGATCAGAAATACTTTGCTTGGCACCGACTCCAAAAATGTTTGCTCCAAAACCAATAATTTGGTTTTTAGTTCCTTAGTGTTTTTTGAAGTTGGTTTGTTTTTATTTAAAAATAATTTTTATTTTTCTATCAAATAGCCCCATTTTACGGTACTAGATAATGGATAAACATACATATATACTTACATATTTTGTTTGTAAATGCATACATATTACACATAGAAACACCCAGACCAAGACAAACATCCATGTTCATGCACAAAAATTTGACTTGAGCGGGAATCGAACCCGCGACCTTCGGCGTAGCAGTCGATTACCCTCCCGCGGCGCCAACCGGTCGTCAAAACAAGAATAGTGGAGAACTCTCAAACATGTTGCTTTCCTGACGATACTTCGCTTCACCATTTAGCAAGATTACCGTGGATCTTTACTGAACCCAAGACTTTCTGCATAGTAGTCCATTAGTCTCTCGGTCTCTCCACCAGGCTATCGCCGCATAATACATACTTGTTACAGATACATTACTCATAAACATAACTTCACGGCTTTTATTCCCGAAGGGGTAGGCTGAGTTGTATTACACACCCACAGTTCGCCAGTTATGTTTAGGTTCCAATGTAATAGGGGGCAAGCCTAGTGCCATCTACCGGGCACATTAGTAAACATTTTAATATACTTACACATAACTTCGAAAAGCCAGAGGTACCCGGGGTGCCTGAGGATCGAACCCGAGACCATCGTCTTGGCAGTCCGTTACGTACACTACCAGGCTATCGTCGATTTTAAATTACTTCTTGACACAATTAAATAGGTAGGTACCTAATCGTTCTCGCATCCTGTGTGAGAAGCCAATTCAAATTCCGACCTCTGTGCTCTGACTTAGATTAGGTTAGGTTCGCTACCCACTACCACCAGCTCAACAGAGCAGCCGGTTCTCAGTCTATACCTTTTTTATATTATGTGCTATACATTAAAAAACACTACCCGGATTTTATCAGACACGCTTTATTGACCCAACATCAGTAGGCACGTTACATCCTTTCATACTCGTCTCAACAGGTATTCGAAAGGACGCTGAATCGCCTTGGTACATCGTGATCGACTGTTTAGTGGGTGCACGATTTCGTTAACGCACAAAACTACCAACATCTCAGAATACTGGAACACAATGTGTATGTGTTTTCTGAAGTTGTTATGAATGTACTACTAATGTATGTATAATTTATTCTCTTGGAGATTATTGGAGGTGTGTAGAAGATATATTCATGATGGTGATTAGAATTTGTAAATGTTTGAAGTTATTTTAGTGCAATGAACTGAACTCCGTAGTCAATGTACGCAGAAAAATATGACAGGTGTTTTAGGTGATTGTAAGCTTGCAAATTAAAATACCACTTTTGGTAGTATCGCACAGGAACTTACCACCAGTGGCCAGTGTATCAGTATGGAGTGTTGTACGTTTTTATTCAATTTATTTTATACAAGCTTATCAGTGGCGGCGCTAGGCGTCGGCGACCGCCGACGGCCTCGCGCCTAAGGGGGCCTCGCAACCTTAAAACTTTTGGTTTCGCCACTCAGCCTGGTTTAGGTAGCCGACCCCGAACATTTCATACATATAATTTTCGAACACATTCGTGATGGTAGTGAGTAGTAATTTCGCCTATTTGGCCTATTCGAGGAGCACGCTGAGCCAAGACAGACTATCTAAGCTTAAATAGCGGCTAATCTTAGCTACGACTCAATCCTGAAAAAAACAGTGAGGCTAAAAGCAGAAAAGATCTCCCGGCACAGAGGAGAAACAAGGAGTCTAAACTTTAAGGCGAGACTCTCGAACTAAAGATGAAAAGACGCGAGATGCCATCCTGTCAGCTGTCTTCACCTGATAGAAGAGCCGTAAACCATAAAATACGGCAGCTAATGCGTTGTGACATTCGACGCTTTAATACTCGCACAATAGAGGCTGCTATCGAGGAAAACCTGGGTCAAAAGTCTTCACTAAGCAGTTGAGGCAGGCCCAACTGATGAAACTAAGAACTGCGAATGGCCACACCGTCAACTCAAAGTTCGAGATTCTCGAAGACGTTGAAAGTTTCTATCGACACTTGTATACCTCGCAGGTAGACAGACAAACTGGACTTAGTATTGACTACCGCAGAGTCCCATTGACGCGCCACTTTACCGAAGACATCCCGGATGTCGACCAGAGCGAGGTACGGGCTGCCCTTGAGCAACATAGGAAGAAGAAAGCGCCTTTTGATGTCGGTATCACTGCAGAATTCCTCAGAGCACGTGGAGACACAATCCAGAGAGAGCTAGTAAGTCTCCTCAATGCTGTCATCCACGAAACTTCAACACACAGAGCATGGAGCGGGCGTGTGGTGGCTCTTTTCTTAAAAAAGGCGACAATAATTTATTGAAGAATTACAGATCTGTTTCACATCTGAGCCATATCTACAAGTTATTCTCGAAGAGTTTTTACAAACCGTGTCGCTTGAAGACTCGATGACTTCTAGCCATCAGAGCAACCCGGGTTTCAAAAAGGCTAGAACACCGTGAACCATATCCATACTATTCGGCAGATTGTCAGCCGCTGTGTATGGCATTCGTGGACTACGAGAAAGCTTTCGACTCTATCGAAACATGGGCAGTTCTTGACAGCAAACCGCGACCATTACCAAGACAGAAAGACAACCACCATAGATTTGCGTAGGGGAGTCCGGTAAGGGGCCAAGCAGTTCACCAACTCACTTGAGGATGTCTCCAAGACCCTGAATATCAACGGCGAGTACATCTCACACCTTTGGTTTGCTGACGACATTGTTCTAATAGCAGAGATGTCGGAAGAGCTTAGCAAAATGCTGTACGACCTTTATGAAGCATACCGGCCGATTGCTTTCGGCATGAACCTGTATAAAACGAAGGTCATGTTCAATGAATACGTCGTGGCGAGAGCGATCTGCATTGACGGTTCCTTGCTCGAAGTTGTGCAACAGTATGTCTGCCTGGGGCAAGTAATACAGTTGGGTAGACACAGCTTCGAGAAGGAAATCGAAAGAAGGATAAAATGGGTAGCATTCGGTAAGCTACGTCGGGTCTTCATGTCGCTTATTTCGCGAAGCTTCAAGACAAAAGTTGTCGACCAATGCGTACTACCAGTAATCACATACGGTGACGAAACCTGGACACTGACGGTCGGGCTGTTCCATAGGTTTAAAGTCGCTCAGCGTGCCATGAAACGAGCTATGATCCGAATCTCTCTAAAGGATATAATTCACAACGAGGTCATTCGGAAGAGAACTAGAGTAACCGACAAAGCTCGCCGTATAAGCAGGCTGAAGTGGGACGCTCCCCGTCTAGGTGGTCCGGCGACATAAAAAGGTGGCTAGGGTGCGCTGGATGCCGAAAGCAGAGGACGGGTGATTGTGGCGCATGTTGGGAGAGGCGTATATCCAGCAGTGGACTGCAATAGGCTGATTGTTGGAGTAAAAAAAGCTGACGAAAAAAAAGGCGACGATGTTAAGAAGGAGGGGGGGGGGGCTCGATTAAGTAGTAAGTAAAAGGGGCCTCGCGAACTTGATGTCGCCGACGGCCACATGGTCTAGCGCCGCCACTGAAGCTTATGTCCGCGATACTCTCAGTTAACCTCTATTTTTCAGCTAAGTAGCGGAATATAATAAAAATTATTTTTAAATAAAAAAAAACCAACTTCAAAAAAACACTAAGGAACTAAAAAACAAAAAATAATTGGTTTTGGAGCAAACATTTTTGAAGTCGGTGCCAAGCAAAGTATTTCTGATCTGACTATAAAACCTCTACACATTTTTATATAATTTTCGTTGTTGATGGAATAGGTAGTTTGTAATTTAGTAACTTTTTGCGTAAGGGCTTGGCACCGAATTCAAAAATGTTTGCTCCAAAACCAATTATTTTTTGTTTTTTAGTTCCTTAGTGTTTTTTTGAAGTTGGTTTTTTTTTATTTAAAAATAATTTTTATTAATGGCCCATTTTCTTATATTTTTTAATTTTTATCATTACTAGATACACTGTCACTGTCTGAACTTGCAGAATAGTTAGATCTATCTGCCCATCTAAATTTATTGTCATTATTTTTATCTTATCTTTTAACATTCGCTGTATACTTGAAGAGTTGTTTCCATCTAAATCTGCAAATGCTTTTACACCAACATTTTTGAATACGGAACCCTACCATTCTAAAATTTCATTCACACTTGAACCATTATTTATTGCCAGTCCTTTTTTATCACAATATCTTAAACAAGTATTCAGCTCTCACTGATATTATGGGTAACATGTGAGCTAATATGGAGCAGTTTGCTTTAACTTAGCATCATATAATGTTCACTCATAGTGATCATGTAGGCTTTATAAGAGCTATTTATACGATTGCATGTAACAAGCTGATTAACATTCCACAAGTTCCACTGTGTGCAGCAAAAGGCATTATATCTTTGTTATTTGAAGCCACAGAATAACTGATTACATTATAGTAGCTCACGTGATCTTTCTTAAAATGCAAGTGGTCTAAGTGTACAGTTGTGGTCTTCAATTCAGAATATAGCTTAGTTAAAGTCCACAAAAATCCTTTAAATTGCTTAAAGCTGTATAATATGAACTTGTTACCTATATTAACGCTGCAAGCGTTACAGCGTGGTCTCCGTGACGCATAATAACGTTCTTATTCAGGTGAAAGCTCACTTTTCACCTATTGAAGGTCGACTGTACTGTATTAACTCTTCATAAGTGCTAAAGTTACCGATGTTACCTCTTGTGACATCTTATAATGCAGTTTTGTGCTACTTGGGTAACGGTTAGAGCGTGAACACACTAGCGGCTGGGCGCAGTGGCGCAGCATATGGGGTCAACCGCAGCGATATTCCGCATGCGGTTACTGTCAACGCACAGAGAACCGGTACGATACCGGTTCTCTGTGCGTTGAGATCTTATTTAATATATCTATAGTTGAGATCGTACCATAGAAGTATAAAATAAAATATATACATATATGGATCGTACGTATCTATATAAATTCAAAGTGCGGTCGATCGCAACTTGCGTTCGATGCGCCGCTTTGCGGCCGGCCGCTAATACGTTCCTAGTGTTCCTACTCTTACACCGTGTCTTGCAACAATACTTTATATTCGTTAAACGGATATGGAGAATTGTAGCAAGACTGCCTTGGAACTGCCTAGGGACACGCAACAAATTTCGTTGCGTGTTCAAAGGCAGTTTAATTTTTTGCGAGACTACTACTACTACTACTCGTAGTCTCGTGCGAGACTACGAGTGTTAAAACTGGGTGTCTCTTATGGTCACTGCTGTTAAACCTGGCAACACAGGTGATGCAATACCTAGTGGGAATGAGGGACTAGACATTAGTGAGCTGTAATCGTGTTGTTTAATGATTATCTTGATAAGGACAGCTCTTGAACAAACTAGGATATACAAGCTTGGATCCAACTGTCGAATAAGGTTGTGGCCATAGATATAATAAAACAAGTTTATATTTACAACTCTTGTTTAATGTTTGTGGGTATGGCCACCCAAATGTCAGGCCAAGGGGAGATTATATATTAAAGATTAATCAGGGTCGGATCCACCTGGACTAGGGGTCCCAATCCCAAGTCCCTCGTAAAACATTTGTCTTTTCTCCCAAAGAGAAATGACTTTCAGAATTTTCTTGTATAAAACTTTCCTTCAGCAGGTTCAAGCCCTTTCCCGCATAACAGAATCCTTGATTCGCCGCTGACTATAGTATAAAGTTGCCACTCACCGGTAGAGGTATGACGACCTTTGGTACTTCATCACAATAGCTATAGGAGTAGTCAAATAAGTCCACGACGAACTGTGCGGTATGGTTGTCACATTTATTAAGTGCTTTTTCTTCTACACATTTTAAAAACATCCTGTTCAAATCACATTTTCTTGCCTGCAAATAGACAATTTAATTCAACATTTACTTGTCTTTGTTGCTATAAATTAGTATAAAATAATTAATATTGAATTTTAAACGATGCGAGAACTCTATGCTGTACAATATTGCACCGTTTGGCCCTCTGTTTACAAGGCCAGTGTTTATGCTTTTTGCAATTTAGGTGAGAGTCTGGATATGTATGGCTTGTATCAAGTTATTATATACATAAGTACATTGTATGGACTTTTAACGTGGGTTCAAGATCCATCGAAGTGCTCCCTGGCTGTGTATTTAAATAAAACATAAAAATTGCGTTCGTAAGGTCTAAGCTTTGATTATTGTATTCTTGTCTAAGAAGTTTGTATGGTGGTTAAATTTTGACAAGTGTTTCATTTAGTTAGTAGGGAGACAAACAGAATCGCTAGCTAAACGGTTTTCGTTTAGCTAGCTAGTCTGTTTGTCTGTAAAACATAGTGAGAAATCACCTGCAGGCTTATTTAGGTAGCAACGTTGAAAATGTATGTGTCCGTAATAATTCATATACATCGTAGGTATCTGTTGGCCTCTAGGTTTAATGATTACTAGAGCTACTACTGTAAAGTATTATATTTATCTATGCTAGAGCTTAATGACAACTCTTTGTGTGACGAACATGACCATTTGCTTATGCCTCGTTTAGTTTATTTAATTTTAGTTTTTCTAACATTTAAGTACTGAAGAATACACGGGAATTGCCAAAAGTCAACTTATTAAGAATCATTACCCTTGTCTGTATAGTATTATCTTATCTGTGCCCTTGTGCTAATGGGCGCAGGATTTTATATCCCAGTTATATCCAATACATTTTGCTATGGAGCCAGAGATCCGCTTACTAGTCCATCCAGAATATTATTGGGTTACTATTCATGTTATATATTATACTCACGTTGTATTTCGGTTCATCTTGTGGCAAAAATAACATGTTGATAATATTATTCGGTTTATTCGGCGGCTTTGCAAGATTAGTATTACCGAAGGGCTCAGGGGAGCAGCTTGTCAAGTTGGCACACTCAGGATTTGCAATAAAATCTGTAACAAAAGAAATAAAATCTGATGTAATAATTAGAGGTAAAGATAAATACATATACTATGTATATAAATAAATATGTAAACATAAATATGTATACAGGGCCGGCCTGACTGCCTCATTGGTCTCGCGGCATAAAGGTGCGCGTGGGATTGGGAGGTCCCGGGTTCGATTCCCGGGTCGGGCAAAGTGCTATTGGGTTTTTCCGCTAGGAAATTCTCAGTAGCAGCACGGAGTCTGGTAATGTGCCCGGTACGGCAATAGGCTCGCCCCCAATAGGGGGCGAGCCTATTGCCGTACCGGGCACATTACCACGTTACACCACATTACACGTAATAACGTGGGACCTAAAAAATTCAAGGCGAAATGTGGGTGTAATATTACACCTCTGCCTACCTCTTCGGGGACACAGGCGTGAGTCTTTAAAAAAAATGTATACAGGGTGATTTGTAATTGCTCTTATTCCCTTCGGGTGATTCTAGGGCTATAATAGAGTATTTTACCCCCTAGATAAAGGGGCAAAAATTGGACATTTTCGAATAAAACGGTTTTAAAGATTTTTGTGCAAAATCAAAATGTTTGTCTCAAAAAAATATTTAGGTTTTTGAGCTAGCTTTGGCCTCATTTGATAGACAATGAAATAGCCCGTCTTTTAGAATAAAGCAAAGCAACTAACTCAGCGTGGAATTTGAAGACAGGCCCATAAAACACAGGAAAATGTTCAAATAAAATAAACGAACCCCAAAAAACGCAATTATTTGGAAGAAAAATGCTACGCGGCGTCGTATACATACACGATGTAAAAAGACCCTTAACGAAAACTGAAATCCAATGTTGTACCAATCAGTACGAGCATGTTTTACTTCGGCACCATACCTGGGAAATTACTGGTTCAGGAGATATTGAGGCTCAAAGTTAGTATGGATTTTTTCTAATTAGGCACAACATCGATGCATTTACCCTGCCTATATGTTCTTTAGATGCCCTATAAACACATGGATAAGTAGGTATTAGGCAAAAAAGAATTCGTTTCCCAGGTATTATTTTTGGTTAGTATGACCTGGCATGATGTCCACAACGAGTAGACTTCGACTTGGTGATGGGTCTTGTGACACCCTGTATTATTGGAGTAACTTCTTGGTATTAGCTGCTATCAAAAAGTTACAAAAGCCTTAACCAGGTGGTGAAAATTAAGAGTAAGTAGGTAATAGACGATTTCAGTCAAGTACCTAACTGCTAGATACTGGACGACTCGCTCGGCAAAACATTGTTATCTGTGCTAAGATTAACGACTGATATTGCTTCACAGCGATACCAATCATTAATCTGTAAGTATCTGTGTTTATTCTTAAGCTTTGTAAACAGAAGTGATTAACTAGTGAAGGGACGCCAACAGACCGAAATGTACAAGTTCTTGGGTTCGAATCCACGGCGTGAATCACTGTCTCGAGTAAGTTAAATGTATATTAAGGTTTTATTTCTCATTTCCGTGACTCGAACAGCTTGTTCAGCTGTTGGTACGGGATGTCTTGAATATCTTCGACGCATAACAAAGGAAGTCGGGGCCCTCAGATAAATAAATACTAGCATCGAATACTAGAAAGAAAAAAATGCCTAACACATCTTCGAAACTTGTCAAAAGAAGTCATGGCCTTAAATACTTGAAAGAAAAATAACCGTGACACTAATATAAACCATAAAATATCTTGCTTCGTTGGGGTGTCGGAGGTCGGATTGAGGCGGTCTGTGGCAAGGTTCTCAAGGAACATACGTACCTACTCAGACTATAGATACTTCACTAATCTGAGCGAACCTACCTAACTTCAGCTGCCCGTCGTCCGACGTCCCTATGTGCAATGTTCGCGGCGCACACAGGTGCCAGGGTGATAGATGCGCCGCGGGCCAGGATATGCGTTAGTTATTAAAATTATTTTCGAAAAAGGACGACAATAAGACGCTTCATAGATTTCGCACACAGGCGCTATATAGATTTCGCACACAGGCGCTTCATAGATTTCGCACACAGGCGCTTCATAGATTTCGCACACAGGCGCTTCATAGATTTCGCACACAGGCGTTGGATTAGGTTGGCGCGGGCCTGCATAGGCATACTATCCTTGTCACCAGGACCCTATGAAGTGGAGACGCTAAGGTAAATAAATAATTTATTTTATTTATTTATAGACTCACGCCTGTATCCCCGAAGGGGTAGGCAGTGTAATATTACACCCACATTTCGCAATGAATTTTTAGGTCCCATGTAATAAGGGGCGAGCCTATTGCCGTACCGGCATACATAATTTAATACGCACATAACTTTGAAAAGTCAGTGGTGCGCGCCGTACGTTGGAACGATACTGATACCCTTTGCATGGCAGTCTGTTGGTATCTCCATCCATCGCATGCCTTTCCGAATCCGTTACTGAGCTATGTAGGTATATTAATGTACTTATTATAAGTACTGTATTAACTTTTTACTTACCTAGAATATAAGTGTGGTTTAGAGAGAACGTAAAAATGTTAATCATCCTCTGATTTACACTTATAGTCTTGTTACTTTCATCTTTTTCGATTTTAACATAATGGTTTGCTAGTGTTTTGAAGTCGTCTATAGTTTTGCATGCTCTGAAATAAAAATGTTTTTTTAATAATCTCGTAATAATTTAAGTGCTTTTTTTATATTTTTCTCACGCCTGTATTCCCGAAGGGGTAGGCAGAGGTGTAATATTACACCCACATTTCGCCATGATTTTTTAGCTCCCACGTAACAGGGGACGAGCCTATTGCCGTTACCGCGCAGATTACCAGACTTCGTGCTGCTACTGAGAATTTGGAAAAACCCAGTAACACTTTGCCCGACCCGGGCATCGAACCCGGGACCTCCGATCAGCAGTCGCATACGCTATCCACTGGACCACGGAGGAGGAATAATTTATGTGGTAGCCTTAATAATATGTTTTTGGTCTAATTGATACATGTATTATAAGGACTAGACTTCATCCGCGTCTCCGCCCGCATGAATTGACAACCTAAATTAAACCTGCCTCAGGAATTACAATATAATGTGTGACCGCTTGTAGTATTTTTATCAGGGGTCTAGCGGATAGATAGTAGCGATTGATAGAGTCCGCTAGGGGGCGCATTTATGAAAATGTATGGCAATTGTTCCTGTCGACTAGTCTATCGTCACCGTGACGATCGAGTGCAAACTCATACTAGACCCTCAGGTAATGCTGACGGGCCCAGTTCTTTTCTCAAGACAAAAATCGATGTCTGAAAACTCCGTCACCAGAGTTGGCCACACACTTACACGAAAAATAAATTAGTAATTATAAATTAGGTACATGTAATACGCAATAGTGGCGTGACGAACTCGTCTAAATTAAAGAGTTTGGTTTAGCCAAGTGTTGCAAGTGGGAATATACGTGACTCTCATTCGAGATCGAGTCTTATGTCATCGGTAAATTTGAGATTGGAAATTCCAATGCATTCCACTACTTTTTACGATAAATCCTTTACTGTACAAGCGATACGGTTGTGGAATGCATTGCCTGTATCCATCAAATTGGCTCAAAATATCATACATACATACATAGACTCACGCCTGTTTCCCCGAAGGGGTAGGCAGAGGCATATTAAACGCCCACTTTTCGCCAGTGTAAACCACTAACTTCTCTTTAACTTTCCATAACATTGTCAAACTCACACTTTCTTTCTCTCCCTTTTTTACTATAGTCTATTCCCATTACTTAATTCATTATATTATTGTATGTATGTATTTATATTATAGTATATATTAGTATATTTGTATTGTAGAGTATAGTGTGTATTCGTATTTTGTTTGGTATAATTTCATTAGTATCCTACTACGCCAAAACTGCCCTATGTCTGGCTCCTTACTTCTCTTTTCCATTAGGGTTGCCTGTAAGAGATTGCTTTTTAGCGATAAGGCCGCCGTTTGTGTAACATGCACTTAGGTATCTGTGAATTGCTGTGCTTAATTTACCATTTGGTGTACAATAAAGATTATTATTATTATTACGTGTGTTCCATTTATTATATTATCTGTTTCGGGTAATTCTAACGCAAAGTGTGTAAAGCCCCAATCGGCACAGTTTATCCTCCCTACATAAGTAGGTATATTATGTTTACATTGGTAGTTAAAGGGTATTTACCGGTTTGGATCGTCGCCCAGTATTATATCGTAGAAACATTTGCTGAATTCCCGTCGAGCCTGAAAATAGACAAAATATAGTTAATTAATTATCTGGGTTGATGGATTTAGTAAAATATTGGTTACTACCTGTAGCATGTTTGTTCTCGCTAATCTCTGGAACGGCTTGACCGATTTTGACGGGACTTTCACTGGCGGATAGCTGATGTACCAAGGAGTACCTAACTCAGGCTATAAATTAACCGGGTACGCGAAGTAGTTCCCTCAGGACGCGGGTGAAACACGGGAAATAGCTAGTCTGATTTAAAATTGAACTGTGAAGTACTTGGGTACTTCATTTAAGTAATGAATAAAAGATACACCTACCTACTCATAAACCAGGACTCATAGATCCGTAGGAAATATTATGTTAATATTTGTCAAATCTGGTTAGACTAGAAAATGAACCCCGGGCCCCAAGGTGTAAGACTTGGGTGCTACCGGGATAACGCTAGGACAATCATTTTGTAATAATTTAGTTGTGGGAAGATCTTCAATTGTTACTTACTGCTAAGACTGCCGCCGGGGTTTCCTTTTTGGCTACAGCCGCTGTAATAAGAAAAAAAATTGAGTTAATATTACTAACAGACAAGGTACTACAGCCGGCACTGCTGGACGCATGAAGCAGAAATTTGGCTTGTGGGTTCCTTGGAGACGACAAGGTGTGCACTAAGAAGATATTTTCCGAAATTCCAAAAGGTATCGCGAAGAAAGGGATACATTTAAAAAAAAAATATGTAGCTGCAGTAATATCTACGCGTTACCCTATAGGTACTAAATTACCAATCCATTTCTTTTTACTTGACCTGTGGTCCCATGTAGACAAAATTGTGATTAAAATATTTTGTTTACTACATACGGTATAGACATAATAACACAGTTTATTTATACATTTTCCGCAATGCTTAATATTATAGACATTAAACAATATGCAATAATATACATAATATTATAATTGAAAACATTTACTACATATTACAGGATAAAACTTTAGTAGATAACAACACATAGGTAGGAATATTTTGTTGCTACGCAATTGCGACCAGAAAGTTCCAGTTGTGCCCACCTACCTTTACTTTCAGAAGATTATGTAGTTCATTTAAATTTTATAAATATCATTGGACATTTATAATAACAAAAAATAACTTATTCTTAAGTACACAGAACATACAAAAAATGAAAAGAAAGAAAAATAAAAGACAAAAGATATTTACAAAATATTATCTAGGTAGTTGAAGATCTTCGAACAATGCGGCCTATCAGTAATGATGTACGGTGCCGAAACCTGGACACTCACGGTCGGGCTGGTCCATAGATTTAAAGTCGCTCAGCGTGCCATGGAACCAGCTATGCTTGGAGTCTCTCTAAAGCATAGCATTCGCAACGAGGTCATCCCGAAGAGAACTGGTGTTACGGACATAGCTCGCCGTATAAGCAGGCTGAAGTGACAATGGGCTGGCCACGTCTGTCGAAAGACCGACGACCGATGGAGCAGACGAGTCTTAGATTGGAGACTACGTTTCGGCAAACGAAGAGTAGGACGCCCCCCCCCAACTAGGTGGTCCGACGACCTAAAAAAGGTGGCTGGGGCGGGCTGGATGCGGAAGGTAGAGGATCGGTCATTGTGGCGCATGCTGGGAGAGGCCTATGTCCAGCAGTGGACTGCAATAGACTGATTGATAAAGTTGAAGATCAAAAGATAGTGAACTTTACTTTTCTCTTGTAGCACAATATATCGTTTACCCCGTGACCAAGTAAGGCTCATCGGTCCCGGCTGTCATAAATATCTTTGACAGACGTTATGGGCAGTTAGTATCATTGTATATATAGGTATTGACACTAGTTTAAGGCAGAAAATGTTGTTATCCCTTTAGGTTGTGGAGCGCAGACGGCAGTCGTACTGTGGAAAAACTAATATTCCGCCACATCTAGTGGCCTGGGTTTGAATTCAACTGTAATAACTAATAACACTAGGACGATAATAGGTACTACCAGGTAACGAAAAAAATAAATGACATTACGGCCACATAATCAGTAGGTATAATTAACAAACAATTGCGCTCATCATTCAAAGATTTATCCCGTATGGGCTTCGAAACCTATTCAGTCTAGTCGTCAGTGGACCACTAGACCAAAACGCCTGTATTTTATTTTTATTTATATAGGTAAGTCAGCAATTAATGTCATAGCGATAGCAGCTTTCGACTTGACAACGCACAATCAAACAAGTTGGCGCTGGACCAGTTTGAAAAAAAATCCTTTGGCTCGCTCATAGAGTCAAGGCACACTAGAAACTGGTTTTGAATACGAGTGTCAATGTGCGAGTAAAGTAGCACTGGAAGCGACAAGCGTCTTGCTGAGCGATTCTCACCCTTATGATGGTCTAGCGGGAAGTTGTTCATACGAGACGACGACTGTACATACAAGATAAACGGCGATATTTGAAGCGATAATTTTAGTGATATAACTAGTCATTAACTTTTCTCTAGCCTTGCTGCCTACACCTTTATTTCTCACAAACACTGGGCACAAATATGTACAGTACCTACCGGCTATGAAACATATTATTAATCATGTAGCTACGTCACCAGTTGCGGTACCCATACCAATTACTCATAGGGAAATTAAATGTGATTTTAATATGGATCCAATTTCTTTTTAGTGGCCTATGCTATAGAAAAACACTTACGGAAACTATAGTTTTTTGTTCTTTTAACAGCCTTTCGCAGAACACTATTGTTTTTCTTCTTTCTTTTAACAGCCTTTCGCAGAACACTATTGTTTTTCTTCTTAGCCCATTCTAATTTGCTTGATAGTAGAACAGTACTGTGATAGTAGGTTGCACTGTGAGACCCTATTTGACCCCTAACTTGACCTACTAACAATTTATATCAAACCTTTACCCATCTAGCCAATATTATTTTGATATTGAATTTTCTACCCTACCGCAAAGATATTATTTGCGTCGCGTAGGGTCATTTCGCCTGTTCGCGTCCATCCCCCTATTCGCGTCCATTTTGCGGACCTCCCTTTAAAAATGCTCGGAAATAAGTATACTAACACACTAATAAAATGAAAAGTCAGTATCGCCAATACCTCGACGTATAAGAGACACGCACAAATAGACAAAAGTTCCGTGCGCCCAGCTTATCCTGTTTAAAAAAATTAGTTAATCTCGGTTGTTCAACAAAAGAGTGCAGATGCGCGGGATATAAATAAAAAAAATAGTGTGCAGCGGCGTGTTTGACGGTAATTATTTTATTGTTTTATGAGAATTTTAGGATACATAGATGTTTCTAGACATTAATAATGAAAAGACGAATAGTATGAATTATGAATTAGCTTGTTTTTTTTATAGTTAACAATTGAAATAAGGTGGACGCGAATTACAACACCGAATTTATAAAACTTCCACTTTGCGTCCACAATGGACGCAAACTCGTCTATTTATGATTTCTTTAGTTGTTTATTTTTATGTGATTAAAATATGAGAGAGAAATTGGGATTTTGTTTATTTTAACATTAATAGTATGCAATTGTAATGACCAATTTGCGTCCACATTATTATGATTGTAATAAAAGATACAATCGATATAATAATCGATCACAAGTGGACGCCAACTATACCTGCAAGGGATAATATTATAGCAAATTGCGTCCATATTTTCATGAAAAATAAATGATCGCATAAATACATTCTATATATATATTTTTTTATAATTTAAAAAGCATTTTTGATTAAGACTGAGATTAAAATTGAATTATTACATTTAATTTCTTTTATTCCATATTTTTTATATTCAAGATGAGTTCTTAGAAGACAAGAAAGAAGAAGGAAAAAAAATACAAAAGATGATTAAATAAAGGAAGCGTTTTGTGATATTCGTGAGAAGAAGAAATCGATAAGACAAATATGTACATAATTATGTAAAAATTATGTTATTCCGAAGACCACAATATTGGACAACATGTAGCTTTTTTTATCTTTGATTTTAAGTTCCATCGATGTTGAGAACAATAAATAGTTATTTATAGTTTCTATAAAGTGATTTAATAATGATAATAATGTAGATTTTTTATAACTTTAATCTTAAATGTAGAAATTGTTAAAAGCCAATCTTTCTTTAGATTGTCTTAACAATATTACCCTTATATGAAGGAACATAAGGCTGATATTGTTAAGACTAAGCTGGTGGACGCGAACTGGTCCACAGGTGGACGCAATTTGGATTTTTTGGACGCAAACTGGGTAAAATGCCATATTTTGAAGTCTGTCTATTTAAAAAAAACAACAAATTTCGAACAAAACTGAAAGTTATTATTAAAATAGACTATATAATGAACGCATTACATAATTTTTTCCTTGAATCAATTTGATGGAACATTTTTATTTTCTCCTTCAAACTTGCCAACTGCACTGAATGGACGCGAACAGGCGAAATGACCCTATTTTGCCCTAGTAGGCTCTAACAAAATCCACGGCAGTGATGTCGTGACGTTCGTTAAGTCAAAAATGTCCAGTTCGAAAAATGTCGCATTGGACATTCTGCGAATTGGACATTTTGCGACCGTTGAACATTTTGTGAATTGGACATAATGCGACTAAACTGTGACATTTTGTATTCTTAATTCGTCACCATACCAGCTTCTATTGTGTTGTAATTATAAAACTACTTATATTTCTGCAAATTTCCAGTTTCATTGAAATCAGTTCTTGCGTGACGTGAAATACAAGTAAACTAACAAACACACAAAATATTATTATTATAAAGGATGGATATCAACATTTTGCGGTTTATCTTAATATATAAAATCCTTGCGTTACTGACTGACTGACAGTCACGCTGAATTTTGGCATGTATGTTCATTGGGGACCGTAGGGTGCACTAAGAAGGGATTTCCCGAAATTCCCACGGGATCGGCCAAAACGAGTAAATTTAAAAAAAAATGCAGGCGTCCTCTAGTATATTATATGATTTTTCAAATTAATTAGTTTGGAATTTTTAATTGCAACTTTTTATCTGGCTTTCTGGCGAAAAATAATGGAAACCCTTCAACATTTTAGGAAAGTCAACCTCTAGCAAGGTAAAATATGGGAGAGCAAAAATTAGAATAAACCTAACAATAATGGGTATTGTAATCGGTTCTGTTTTTTTTTAATAGTATAGAGAAAGGCTCATACAACTGCTTAAAATCATAGATCTATAAAATCGAAACATTGATAAAAAAAATGTTATCACTATGCATATATTTGTGTGAAAAAAAACTACAATATGAAATTTATAACCTCTCTTTAAAAAGCTGGACAAACTATTGTTCTATCAGAACAATACATAAAACATACACATTAAAATTTTCACAGATGCACATGCAAACTTCAAGGCGATTCTTTTACCATTTTTTTAAGTGAATATTGGTAAATATATACGGTGTCCGATCATTTGACAAAAAACGAATGAAAAATTTTCATTTGACTAATAACATTTGACAAAATTATACTTGATCAATTTATTATTTTACAAACTATTATTTAATAAACTACTCATTAGACAATATATTTACTATAAAAAAGTTATTATGCTAAAACATTAATTTACAAATTGATTATTTTTTTAAACATGTTATTTGGTAAAACAACGTAAAGCATAAATAACATTTGACAAAATGCCTTGCTTGGTAAATATTTTAGTAACCAAAATCTACGTTAATACAACAATCTTTGTGTAGGGTCAACTGAAACAATGGCTGGTTAGGTTAGGTTAGAACTGCGACCACAACGCACGAGCGAAGCGAGCGTGCCGCGGCAGCGGCCGGCGAGTGCCAGAACCGAATTCTACTTATTTCGCTTAATTCAGGCAGTGTGTATATATTTTTTTAAAAGACTTAAGTTTCTATGGAATTAGTATTAATACAAAATTATTACTTGCCTATAAATAATCTGTCCAAGATGAAATTTTCAACCATGCAATTAAATATTTTCAAAATTTCGCGTAAGTATTGGTTAGAAATTAGTTATTTTTAAAAACGAATAATTTATCTTCAAACTTTTTGTACAATCACCAATTTATTTGGCAAACGAATTATTTTGTCAAATTCATCATCATCATCAGCCCTTTATACTGTCCCACTGCTGGGCACGGGCCTCTTCTCACTATGAGAAGGGTAAGGCCATAGTCCACCGCGCTGGCCAAGTGCGGGTTGGCAGACTTCACATGTCTTTCGAGAACATTATGGAGAACTCTCAGACATGCAGGTTTCCTCACGATGTTTTCCTTCACCGTTTAGCAAGCGATAATTAACAATTTAATACGCACATAACTCCGAAAAGTCATTGGTGCGCGCCGTGGATTCGAACCCCGACCCTCTGCGTAGCAGTCTGTCGGTCTCTCCACTAGGCTATCGCTGCTTTTTCAACTGCTTTGTCAAATTATTATTTTTAAAATAATTATTTTCCAAGTAAAACATTTGCGAAACCTGTATTATGTCAAATGATTGTTTTTAAAGTAATATGTTTGCGAAATGAAAGTTTGTCAAAAGATTAGTTTTTCAAACGTTGTTTGTAAAA
The DNA here is from genome assembly GCA_944739405.2 of Euclidia mi. NCBI lineage: Eukaryota > Metazoa > Arthropoda > Insecta > Lepidoptera > Erebidae > Euclidia > Euclidia mi. The sequence goes on from OX123188.2 coordinate 75,186,655, forward strand.
TGATCTTTTGTCATACGTTTTTTGTCAAACAGTAGTAAACCAATATATACCTATTGGCGATGCAAAGATTATCCGCGCCTCTAGCGGCGAATTTGGAAGTTGCCCGGGTACCACACTTTTGACAGCTTATTTTGAAAGCATATCATCAGCAAATCGAAGGTGATTTATGTACTCGCCGTTGATGTTGATGCCGAGTCCTCCCCAGTTCAGAAGCTTGAAAACGTCTTCCAGCGCTGTGGTGAAGAGTTTTGGAGCCATAACATCTCCGAAACTCTTCATACTAATATAAAATATCAGCACAAAGACGAAGTTCACACTAATATAAAATATTGTATTTGTTGGTTGTTATATTTGAATGTTAAGCCTTGTATTCATTAAGCAACATTTGTTGATAAACACTGTTAATAAACAGTGTTGCATCATCTCTGGATACAGTTTATAAACAGTTCATAAACAAATGTGATGAAACATTGTTTCTGACAAACATGTTGCCGTGTTCCCCAATCAAACGGAGAACAAGCCGAAACATTTTGTTTATTAAGCAAAAGTCAACAGGTGTGGACGTGTGTTGCGCGAGTTTATTAACATGGAAGTAGTGTGGTCCAACCACCAAGTTTGGATGATCATAGAGCTTTATCAACAGAATCATGTACCTACTTTGGGACTCTTCAAATAGAAATTATAAAGACAAATAAAAAAAAAAAGATGCTTGGGCCGATATTGCTGCAGAATTGAATATATCAAATGTAATAAATATAATATATATATATATATATATATATATATATATATATATATATATATATATATATATATAGATATCCCCTTCATCACAATGTTGATCAAGCGTGCCATATAAGTAGTTTTTGTTTGATCCGTTTTCACTTGTTGATCCGGCCATGATTTCTTGATCCATTGCGAGCGCCCAAGTCTCATGTGGCTCCCTTCGGATCAACTAACGCCAACGTCGTTGCTAATAATAATTACGCCATTTTTATACAAATCCACACCTTAGGCATTTTAGATTTACTTAATCCGATTCAAATGGGCCAATCGCAGCGCAGTATTCTTCACGGAGGGCAGTCATTGGTTCTTGGTCACTTTTACGTATTATTATTCTGTATTTCTTATCAATTCTCATAACTTGCGGAATTTCTTATATTCTCGGAGTTTTTGGTTAAATATTTGTAGTAGGTAGGTACATTACCTACCAGAGGGGCCCGTGACAAAGTGGCGACCACTCGAATCTTTCAAAAATCCGCGAGGTAAAACTCGTTCGTCACCGTCTGGTTTATAGATGGGTCATCATCATCATCCTCCGAGCGTTATGCATCCAAGCCTTTGCCTTGGAGCCCGGGCTCCGCTTTCTAGTCTAACCAGATTTGACTGAATATTAGTTTTCCACAGAGCGACTGTTTTCTTACTATAACATGTATTACCATTTAATTTAGGGCACGGAGGGTGTGACTTTTTGTGGCTGGTCACCCATCTATAAACCAGACGGTGACGAACGCGCTTAACCTTGCGAATCGATAGATTTGAGCGGTTGCCACTTTGCCACGGGCCGCTCACTTTATACGCCACATGTGCGTACTTATTTAAATCCAAAACTTTGTAATATAGACCTGCTGGTCAATATTATGTGGCTCCAGGATTATGTTACTTGAGTATTTTTTTTGTATATTTTAGCTTACCTACTATTTAACGCATAATTGTATACCATAATCTGTATATTTCTTTGGCTCCTCTAAGACATACATAATTATACCCGTCAAACAATACTTAATGGTTTCACATTACAATTATGTATTTAAATTTTAGTTTTTCATACATAGGATGATCCAGTGAATTTATATTCATTACGTCCATGCATTGTCAAATCCGAAAGCATACTATATTAATCCACTTTAAATATGAACTGATACTGATAATCTTATGCACAATAGCTTATATGAATATTATGTGGCTCCATTACGTATGTACGCCAGGCCATATCTGCTTACTTATATGAATTTGGGTCCTTTGGCTGATGTGAAATATCATCATCATATCAGCCAAACGACGTCAACTGCTGGACATAGGGTGACCGGCCACAAAAGAACACATCCCTGCGTGCCTCGGTAAGCACGTAAAGCCATTGGTTTCGGTAATCATCTTCGACAGTCGTTAGGGCAATCAGTGCCCTCAAATATCTGGTCTAAACCATAAAATATGCCTACGCCTTCGGGTTGTAGAGGTCAAACGGCAGTCGCTCTGTGAAAAAGCTAATATTCTGTCAAGTACAGGCATCTAAATTATGAAAATGTTTTTTGAAATTTCTTTCGAAACACAATACCCACGATGAAGTTCCTTCGGACATCTTTTTTAGGGTTCCGTACCTAAAAGGTAAAAAACGGAACCCTATAACTAAGCCTCCGCTGTCTGTCTGTCCGTCTGTCTGTCACCAGGCTGTATCTCATAAACCGTGATAGCTAGAAAGCTGAAATTTTCACAAATTATGTATTTCGGTTGCCGCTATAACAACAAATATAAAAATAAAAAAAATGAAAATATTATTATTCCCTTAATATTTTCATTTTTTTTACATAATACATACATAATACCCATACAATAAACGTATTTTTTTTCGTATTTTTTGCTCAAAATTACCAACGGTAACAGGTAGACGCTTAAAATTTACACTGAATATGTAGTTGTATATTACCTTTTAAAATAAATAATGATATGAAATAAAAAAAGTTAATAATAAATCCCATACAACAAACGTAATTTTTAAGCAATTTGGTACTCGATCTTAATAAACAGGTAGAAACTTAAAAAATATTTAAATATACATACAACAATCGTGATTTTCTTTTATAGATGATGGTACGGAACCCTTTGTGTACGAGTCCGACTTGCACTTGCCCAATTTTTTTATTAATGTGAAATATTTACAGAATAGAAAATAATAGTTTATTTGTTGGAATACTGTTTACAAAGTTGTTTACTGTTTTAAGTCCATAGTATTTTGCCGTCACCGACGTAGAAATTTTGCTTTTACATTAAATATAATCTTAAATACTATAGTGCTATTACATAAGTCTTACTGTTCATCACACTATATGACAGATTTTAAATTAAAGGTCAACATTAATTTAAAATATTAAAATTTGCATGTCATGAGTTCTATTGAATAATATAGATAGAGTACTAATATAGTCATTTAAAAGTGATAGGAACTATTTGGTAGAAAATTGTGACTGGCAGAACTTGTAGATTTGGTAGAAAATTTGGCAGAATCTGTGGTAGGAAATGGTTACTTTGAAAGAAATGGTAGTTTTAGAAGATATTATGGTTGTTTTTGTATGAATAGTAGTTTTGGTGGAAATTGTAGTTTTGGTAGCAAAAGTTGTTATGTCACAAGTTGTTGGTTTGAGATAATGGTAGATTTGGGAGAAATTTTAGTAATGATGTATTGCAGAAATGGTAGGATTGGTAATTTTGAAAGAAATTGACTTATGGTAGAAAACGGTAACAGTAGTCAACCAAAACTACTATATTACCGGCATCATGTTCTGATAATGATGATTGGTAATAGGTGCTTTATTATTATTACAATGCCCGCTATCTATACTAATATATAAGAGTTTGTTTGTTTGTTTGTTTGAACGTGCTAATCTCAGGAACTACCGGTCGGATCTGAAAAAATCTTTTTGTATACGATAGCCCAGTTATTCCGAAAGGTTAAAGGCCATATAACATAACGCTTCGACCCTTTGGGGCCGGGCAAAAGGCTAAAAAGGCTAAAACATAATGTCGGCTAATCTCAGGAACTAGCAGTCGGATTTTAAAAATTGTTATTGCCTATGATAGCCCAATTATTCCGAAAGGCTAGGCTATATAAAATTACGCCACAACTTTGAGGGGCCAGGCAAAAATAATAAAACGGTCAAACGAGAAGGGGGAGGGTTGGGTCAAAGGCAAAAAAGGCTAAACGAATAGGATACAATCGACATGGGAATCATTTTCGAGATTTTCGGGACGCTGATTAATAATATGAAATTCATTTTGTGATCCAAGATGGCGGACGGGAAATCAAAGATGGCGGATGAGAAAATTTTAAATATCAATATGGGTATCGCCTTCGATATTTTAAAGGGTGGAGAATCGAAATACAACATCTATTTCGTGATCAAAGATGGCGGATGGGCAATCAAAGATTGTGGATGGGAAAATTAAAAAAAATCAATATTGGTATCGTCTCCGATGTTTAAAGGGATGGGGAATCCAAATACAACATCTATTTCGTGATTCAAGATGGCGGATGTGAAATCAAAAATGGCGGATGTGAAATCAAAAATGGCGGAGGGGAAAAATTAAAAAATCAAAATGGGTATCGTCTCTAATGATTTAAGGGATGGTGAATCCAAATACAACATCGATTTCGTGATCAAAGATGGCGGATAGGAAATCAAAGATGGCGGACAGGATTTTTTTTAAAGTCGATATGGGTATCGTCTCCGATATTTTAAGGAATGGAGAATTCAAAACCACCATCTATTTTGTGATCAAAGATGGCGGATGAGAAATCAAAGATGGCGGATGGAAAAGTTTGAAAAAATCAATATGGTTATCGTCTCCGATGTTTTAAGGGATGGCAAATCTAAATACAACATCTATTTCGTGATCAAAGATGGCGGATAGGAAATCAAAGATGGCGGACGGGATTTTTTTTAAAGTCGATATGGGTATCGTCTCCGATATTTTAAGCAATGCGAAAACACCATCTTTTTCGTGATCAAAGATGGCGGATGCGATTTTTTTTTTAGAAATCAATATGGTTATCGTCTCCGATGTTTGAAGGGATGGGGAATCCAAATACAACATCTATTTCATGATTCAAGATGGCGGATGGGAAATGAAAGATGGCCGATGGGAAAAAATTAAAAAATCAATATGGGTATCGTCTCTGATGATTTAAGGGATGGTGAATCCAAATAAAACATCTATTTTGTGATCAAAGATGGCGGATAGGAAATTAAAGATGGCGGACGGGAATCGTCTCCGATATTTTAAGGAAAGGGCAATTCAATATTATATAAAAATCTATGTTTGATTTGCATCATTTATAAACCCTGAAATGATAAGAGATTAAGCGCTAAGTCAGTGGTAACTTTAGAAAAGGGGCTTGGAAAAAAGAGAATTCAATAAAAACTCTTAAAAAGGCGATACGGAGATCGCTGGGTCAGCTAGTTGTATATAAACTTCTTTGGTGTCTAAATGTTGATCTAATAGTGTAGGAAAATGGTCACAATAAATTGATGATGCCTTTTGCAGTCCACTACAGGACTTAAGCCTCTCCACATGGTGGTTTTGCTAGTAGGACAGTAGTAGGTAAAACAACAAACAACTTATAATGTCTAGTTGGTATTATTATAAGTAAGTACGTAAGATGCAGCATGTAATCAGAGTTAAACAATACGTAAATCAACAACATAATGCTAGCAAATAACTCCATAGCTGCTACCTATAATTTCACTCGTGGATCTAACAATGCATGGTTATAATAAATATAAATCCTCTGGATCAACTTATGTATGGAAAATAGATAAGGATTTCATCTAATGATATTAAATATGGCATGTATAGTAATGTAGCCATATAATATCCATAGGCTTGTGTGCATAAGATTATCAGTATCAGATCATAATATTTAAAGTGGATCAATATAGTATGCTTTCGGATTTGACAGTGTATGGACGTAATAAATATAAATTCAATGGATCATCTCGGGGAGATGGGCCTCGTTAGCTTTGGTTGGCAACCTGTCTAGGAGAAGGAAAACTCCGAAATAAAACCAAACGTTCGGGGAGATGGGCCTTGTTAGCCTTGGTTGGCAACCTGTCTAGAAGAAGGAAAACTCCGAAATTAAACCAATTTTCAGGGAGCATACCCGACACAAAACCACGATCTAAAGTGTGAACCGACCCGTGCCGAGGGATTCGTGGCCAGAGGGCAAGCTGGTCGTAAACGGAGGGTGCCTGTGTTGGTGGTCACAGGGCACAGCTGATATTCCGCCTTACCCCCGTAAAGGGTTCTGCGGGGATGGACCGTCTAGATCCCTGAATCTCGTGGGAACGCTATGGGAACAAAAACTTCTTCTTCTTCATACGGCGGCGACGCGGTTCAAAACTCGTCACGTCTCGCCCTCGCGGGGAACGCCCCGCGAGGGCGAGTAAAAGTGGCCAACGAAATTCGGTTTGCAACGTTGAAAGTTGGAGGAGGGATGGACGGCAAATTGGATGAAGTATGTCAGATGATGGATGATAGAAAGATTGATGTTCTTTGTGTGAATGAGACAAAAAGGAAAGGGTGTGACACCACCAAGCATGGCACATATACGGCGTATTGGTCTGGGGTAGATAGTACCACCAGAGCCTGCAAGGAAGTTGGTGTAATACTATCTGCGCGAATGAATGACTGTCTAAAAGAGTTTGAATGTGTAAATGCTAGGCTACTATGGATGAGAATGAAAGTAGGACTCACTCGTGTCTTTATTATAGGGGTGTACGCCCCGGTCAATATTGTAACGGGTTTGTCACAGCAAGAGCAAGACGAAAGGCAGGAGTTTTGGGAGAGTTTAAGAGATATTTTGAGGACATGTAAGGATAACGAAAGATTGATTTTGTTAGGGGATTTCAATGGATGGGTGGGAGTAAAGCGAGATGGATTTGAAAGGGTGTTAGGTGCATTCGGTAATGAGAGTGTGAATGAAAACGGAAAAGCACTGCTTGAGGTTTGTTTGGAGTGGACCTTTGTGTGACAAACACCATGTTTGATCACAAAAGGAAACATATGTATACGCGTGAGGCGAAAAATTTTAGAAGAAGAATGATTGATTTTGTAATAGTAGATGAACGACTGAGAAAGAATGTGATGGATACAAGAGTGTATCGAGGGATCGCCATCCACACAGACCACTTCTTGGTGTTGAGCCGGATAAGTGGGCTCCTTAAAGGATGGCGACACCGAGAGCATAATGAAAATAGAGTCTTGAAAAGAATAAAAGTAGAAAATCTGCAAGAGAAAGATGTGAAAGATGAATATAAACGAAAATTGATAGCAAGATTTGAGAGGTGCGATGGCATAAACAATATGAATGAATTATGGCAGTCCTTTAAAGAAGAGGTAGTATGTGTGGCATCTGAAGTATGTGGTGTGATCAAGAGAAGGAAAATACGAAAGGTTAAGAATACATGGTAGGACAAGGATGTCCAATCAGCAGTGTCAGAGAAGAAGAAAGCTTGTTTAGATTGGTTGGCTGCGAGAGCAAATGAAAGAATGGGAAAAGCAGCTAGTGAGGACATAGATGAAGCAAGAAAGGAGTTTGTGAGGTCAAAAAGAATAGTGAAAGAAATGGTTAAAAGGAAAAAAGAGGAAAAGAAAGATGAGTTTGATAGCAGACTATCTGACGATTTTCGGAGAAACATTAAGTTTTTCTGGAAATCCGTTCGTGCACTTCGAAGAAGAACTCAATCCTCAGAATACACATCGATCAGAGACAAGAATGGAAGGATAGAGAATGGTGAATCGTGCGTGCTGAAGAGATGGAAAGAGTATTTTGAAGGATTATTTGAAAGAACGGCGGTACAGATACCCATTGACGAAATGAATGGTAGTGATAGCAATGATGAAAGCGTTATTGGCGTGGATGAGATCGTGAAGGCACTGGAAAGTATGAAAGTAAAAAAGCTGCAGGATATGATAGGATAAAGCTGCACGATATGATAGGATTACAGTCGAAATGCTGAAGGCTGGACAGGGCATCAAAGTTGGTCAGTTGCAGCGGTTATATAACTTGTGCTGGAGCACCAGCCGAGTACCTAATTACTGTGCCACAGCTGTAGTTGTGCCTCTGTATAAAGGAAAAGGCTCGCAATAAGACTGCAAAAACTATAGAGGCATTAGCGTTCTCAGCATTGTTGGCATATTGTATGCAAAGGTACTGGTTGAAAGAGTAACCGACAAGAAAATATGGGATGTACAAGCGGGATTCCGAAAGGGTATGGGGTGCACTGATCAGGTTTTTGCTTTGCGAAGCATAGCCGAAAATTTTTGGCCAAAGGTCAAAAGGTCTATTGCGCATTCGTGGATTTGGAAAAGGCTTACGATAAAGTGGTGAGGAATGAAATGTGGTCGGTGCTGACGATGAATGGGGTAGACAGCAGCCTCATTCGAGCTCTGAAATCCCTTTATGAGGATTCTAGAGCTTGTGTGAGGATAAACGGGGCATACACTGACTGGTTTACCATCGAGAAAGGTGTTAGACAAGGATGTGTAGCGTCGCTGTGGCTGTTTAACCTCGTCATGGACAGTTGTGTGCAAGATTTAAAACAAAATGACTGCGGATTAAGGATGAATGGGTTACTCGTCAAATGCCTCCTTTATGCTGATGATCAGGTAATACTTGCGTCTTCAGCGGAGGAGTTGCAGGAGATGGTAACAATCATGCATGGTGCGTTAGAGAGGAAAGGAATGAAAGTGAATGTAAGTAAAACGAAAGTTATGGTTTTTGAAAAGGAGGAATGCGTTACGGCTTGTAATATTTTGATCGATGGACAGCGAGTGGAACAAGTTAATGAGTTTGTTTACTTAGGTACGTTGTTTACAAGAGATGGTAAGAATGAAAAAGATATTGAAAGAAGAGTTAATGCAGGTAATAGTGTGAATGGAGCTCTGAAGGCGTTTATGAACAGTCAAAACGTATCCAAAAAGGCACTGTGCATAGAGGGGTGTTAATGCCTACCCTCATCTATGGTAGTGAAAGTTGGGTATGACAGAAGAGACTTGAAAGAAGAATAAATGCGGTAGAAATGAGAGCACTGAGAAGTATGTGTGGTATATCTTTGACCGACAGAGTAAAGAATAGTGGGATAAGAGAGTGGTGTGGGGTAAAAAAAGATGTAGTGACAAGCATCGAGAAAGGCATGTTAAGATGGTTTGGGCACATGGAGAGGATGGATGACGAAAGACTGACAAAGAAGATGTATAAGATAAGGTAAATGTGAATGGGACAGGACGAAGGGAAAGACCTAGGCAGACGTTCTCTGACCAGATTGGAGACATCCTAAAAAAAAGGACAGGTCAGAAGTACCCTAAACAGAAGAGCATGCATGAGAAATTTGATGGGAGTGAATGAAGCGAGAGAGGTATGTCAGGATTGTTGCAAATGGCGTTCCGTAGTCTCTGCCTACCCCTCCGGGAAACAGGCGTGAGTCTATGTATGTATGTGTATGTGTGTGTATGAATGGAAAACTAAAATTTAAATAATTGTTATGTGAAACCATTAAGTATTGATTGACGGGTATATGTATGTCTCAATTATGCGTTAAATAGTAAGCTAAAATATTCAAACAAAAATACTCAACTAACATAATCCTGGAGCCACATAATATTTACCAGCAGGTCTAATATAATTTTTGGATTCAAATAAGTACGCAAATGTGGCGTATAAAGTGAGCGGCCCGTGGCAAAGTGGCGACCGCTCGAATCCATCCATTCGCAAGGTTAAGCGGGTTCGTCACCGTCTGGTTTATAGATGGGTGACCGGCCACAAAAAGTCACACCTGGGCTCCAAGGCGAAGGCCTGGATGCAACTGGCTTAACGCTCGGAGGATGGTGAAAATTTGGCATAATTATTATACAGTATAAATGGAGCCAAACAGTATACATGAAATGAAATATCGGACTTAAATAGTATTTAAATTATCAAGTAGAAATAGGATCATTAAAGTGCTGGTAAGAATGTACAAAATGGTTATATCAGATATTATTATTATTACACGGAGCAAGTACTGAAGTAACTTGTCCCTGGAGCCACATATTTATAATTGTCACGTCTGGATTCAAATAAGGACGCACGCAAGTCGGAGCCAAAAAGTTGACGTCGGTCTGAGATATATGGCCGTTACGGATCCAGTTTTGTTCGGAACTTTAGCCAAATTCATTACGAATACATCTAAATTTTATTGAATATGTTTGGCAACGTCTTGCCATAAATGGCAACATTGTGAAAAAATCAAAAATATATTCCATATAGCAAATGTTATTAGAGTGCAAAGATAGATCAAGCAAGGAACGGCAATACCGCGTGATCAACCAAGTCCGCAAACAGTCGTTATATATATATATATATATATATATATATATATATATAGATATCCCCTTCATCACAATGTTGATCAAGCGTGCCATATAAGTAGTTTTTGTTTGATCCGTTTTCACTTGTTGATCCGGCCATGATTTCTTGATCCATTGCGAGCGCCCAATTCTTATGTAGTTCCCTTCGGATCAACTAACGCCAACGTCGTTGCTAATAATGATTACGCCATTTTTATACAAATCCACAGGCATTTTAGATTTACTTGATCCGATTCAAATGGGCCAATCAGTATTCTTCATGGAGGGCAGTCATTGGTTCTTGGTTACTTTTATGTATTATTATTCTGTATTTCTTATCAATTCTCATAACTTGTGGAATTTCTTACATTACCTTGGTTTCTATGTCCATTTTTTCAGCAGCTTTTTTTTATTTCGGAGTTTTTGGTTAAATATTTGTAGTAGGTACGTACATTACCTACCAGAGGGGCCCGTGACAAAGTGGCGACCACTCGAATCTTTCAAAAACTCCCGAGGTAAAACGTGTTCGTCACCGTCTGGTTTATAGATGGGTGATCATCATCATCCTGCGAGCGTTTTCCCGGTTGCATCCAGGATTTTGGAGCCCGGGCTCCGCTTTCTAGTCTAACCAGATTTGACTGAATATTACTTTTCCACAGAGCGACTGTTTGCTTACTATAACATGTATTACCATTTAATTAAGGGCACGGAGGGTGTGACTTTTTGTGGCTGGTCACCCATCTATAAACCAGATGGCGACGAACGCGCTTAACTTTGCGAATCGATAGATTCGAGCGGTCGCCACTTTGCCACGGGCCGCTCACTTTATATACGCCACATGTGCGTACTTATTTGTTTCAAAACTTTAAAATATAGACCTGCTGGTCAATATTATGTGGCTCCAGGATTATATATGTTACTAGAATTTTTTTTTTTTGAATATTTTACTTACTATTTAACGCATAATTGTATAACATAATCTGTATATTTATTTGGCTCCTTTAAGACATACATATACCCGTCAATCAATACTTAATGGTTTCACATTACAATTATTTAAATTTTAGTTTTCCATACATAGGATGATCCAGTGAATTTATATTCATTACGTCCATGCATTGACAAATCCGAAAGCATACTTTATTAATCCGCTTTAAATATGAACTGATACTGATAATCTTATGCACAATAGCTTACATGAAATATAGTTACAATATATTTCTTAAATTTTATTTTAGGTAATTATATTGTTCATTTTACCTTTCTTACTTAAATTTTTAATAATAATAATTTATTTATTCATTTAACAGTTTACATTTACTGTGTGTGATCGAAGTCACCTAGTAAGCAGATAATGCCTGTGACAGGTGACTACGCTCTTCCATAACTATTGTACAATAAACAATTTGTTCAATAAGCATCAAAATATCATAATGCTGCAATTTATATTAGATACTAATTTTTAAATACTAATAATTTTAAATAGATTTATAATGAAATGAGATAACGAAATAGAGCACGCTTGTGTGTGTGTGCGTGTGTGGGTGCGTGTATAACGTGAGTGTATGTGTGTGAGTGTGTGTCGTGTTTATATTGCTTGATGTAATAGTGTCTCTGCTTCTTCATAGCTTAGAGGTGTAAGAAAACTGGTAGTCAGTTTCTTACTCTCGCGTTGTGTTTTTGAGTGAATCTCTATATGCTGATTTATTTTATAATACAGGTATTCTGATCGTCTGAGGTATTGTTTGTTTGCAAATGCTGTTTTTATTTGAGTTCGTGGAACAGTGTATCCTCTTCTACTTGCGATTATATTTGAGTTATATGTGATGGACTTGTGTTTTTTTAATACTGTCAAAAGTATGTAGAGTTTTCTCACTGAAAGAACTTTACTGAGGGAATATAAGGTGTCAGTTGGGAATCTCCTCTGTTTAAAGTAGATTACCTTTAACAGAGCGCGTTGTGCACGTTCTATCTCTATCATTTTTGTTTTGTCTGTCCCGCCCCAGATAGGGATACAGTAGGATAGAATAGATTGCGCTAATGCTGTATAAATTTCCATTATAATGTTTCTAGAGGAGTGACGAGCATTCAGCTGCTCCCCAGGCACAACATGTCTTAAGGTTTTGAAAATCCAGATGAGTTTCCTTATTCTGGTGGTAACTTGGTCAATATGTGGATGCCAGGATAGCAGCTGATCAACCGTCACTCCTAAGTATTTTGTTTGTGGGATTTTATTTATCATAGGACAGGTGCAACAATCTTGTAGTATGGTTCGATTGCAGGAGTGAACTTTTAGATTATAGTCTGCATTTGGTTGCAGATGGTTTCGAATACTGTAACATATGAAATTCGTTTTTGTTGTGTTTAGGGTGAGCAGATTCTCATTCAGCCATCCAGCAACCGAGCACAAACCAAGTTCTGCACTTTCCCTTACAACAGCCCAAGATTTTGCCGCAAAGACTATCGCTGTGTCATCGACTATTACATGAATATTATGTGGCACCATTACGTATGTACGCCACGCCATATCTGCGTACTTATATGAATTTGGGTCGTTTGGCTGATATGAAATATCATCATCATATCAGCCAAACGACGTCCCCTGCTGGACATAGGGTGACCGACCACAAAAGATCACATCCCTACGTGCCTCGGAAAGCACGTAAAGCCATCGGTTTTGGTTATCATCTTTGACAGTCGTTAGGTCAATCAGTGCCCTCAAATATCTGGTCTAAGCCAATAAATATGCCTACACCTTCGGGTTGTAGAGGTCAGACGGCAGTCGCTCTGTGAAAAAGATAATATTCTGTCAAGTCTAGGCATCTATTATGAAAATGTTTCTGAAATTTCTTTCGAAACACAATACCCACGTTGGAGTTCCTACCCAATAATAGTTTATTTGTTGGAATACTGTTTACAAAGTTGTTTACTGTTTTTAAGACCATAGTATTTTGCCGTCACCGGCGTACAAATGTTCCTTTTACATTAAATATAATCTTAAATCCTATAGTGCAATTACATAAGTCTTACTGTTCATCACACTGTATGACACATTTTAAATTAAAGGTCAACATTAATAAAATTTGCACGTCATAAGTTCTATTGAATAATATAGATAGAGTAATATCATCATTTAAAAGTGATAGGAATTAAGTATTTGGTAGAAAATTGTCAGAACGTGTAGCTTTGGTAGAAAATTTGGCAGAATCTGTGGTAGAAAATGGTTACTTTGAAAGAAATGGTAGTTTTGGAAGATATGGTTGTTTTTGTATGAACAGTAGTTTTGGTGGTGTATGGACATGTAATGCGCAGAGATGAGACGTATGTAGGTAAAAATGAGATGAATATGCATGTAGAAGGACGAAAAGGGAAAGGACGGCCAAGGAAACGATGGATGGATTGTGTGAGGATGGATATAAAAGGAAAGGGGTAAGTGAGCGGATGACTGGTGATAGAGAAATATGAAAGCGAAGCCGACCCCAAATAAATTGGGACCAGGGCAAGACAATGATGAGTAGTTTTGGTGAAAATTGTAGTTTTGGTAGCAATAGTTGTTATGGCACAAATGGTTGGTTTGAGATAATGGTAGATTTGGTAGAAATGTCAGTAATGACACAAATTGTAGAAATGGTAGGCTTGGTAAGTTTGAAAGAAATTGCTTTTTGATAGAAAACGGTAATAGTAGTCAACCAAAACTACCATATTACCGGAATAACGTTCTGAGAATGACGATTGGTAGTAGGTGCTTTATTATTATTACAATGCCCGCTATTGTATATAAACTACTTTGGTGTCTAAATGTTGATCTGATAGTATAGGAAGGTGGTCACAATAAATTGATAATGCCTATTGCAGTCCACTACAGGACTTAAGCCTCTCCACATGGTGGTTTTGGTAGTAGGACAGAAGTAGATAAAACAACGCGCTTATAATGTCTAGTTGGTATTATTGGTATAACATGGCTATGATTAGTTGCTTACTATCAGGCGGGCAGACAGTAGCTCGTTTGCCACCTCTACTGTATAAAAGCGGTCAAGTGCGTGTCAAGCCACGTTTTGCGGTGTTATGTAGTGTACCCATGGGAGCTACCCGTGTACATAACTTTATTCAAAATAATTTATTGTACAGTTTTATTCGCGTGGTTACAATGCATAACCATGGCAAATTTCAGCTCTCTAGTGCTTATAGTTTTTCCGTAAAACCGCGGACGGACTGACGGACATGGTGAAACTATAAGGGTTCTTTGTAGTTTACTACGGAACCCTAAAAAAGATTTATAGCTAGGTATTCATGACCAAATCCTTGTGTGATAAGCATAAACACAAGTGTTAGTTCTATGTCTGGATGTGATTTGTGTATAATTATAACATATATTATTTATCTGACTGCCTTATTGTTCTACGGATAATTCACTACTGCTGATCATGAGTTCCGGGTCGGGTTTGTTTCCTTTGTAGGGCTGACCAATTTTTGCTAAGATTCTTAATAATTAGTTTCGACCCCGATCGTCAGAAAAACAATTTCAAGTCATCGGATCCGAATGTCATGAAAAAAGGTGGTAGGGCTACGCTGGTTATAACATGAATCGCTCGACCGTGGAAATACTACCCTCACACAGACCATCGATGTAAAGTGACAGTATTGTAAATTCTGTTGCGTTTTGTTAGGTGAACAAGAGTACTGGAGGCCCTAACCCGCCTTTTCACGCTCTTTTCCTTTTCTATAGGGAAAGGAATGGAGAATGAGAAGGGGAGGGAGATTGGAGGGGAGAGAGCCAAGAAAACTTTGCCCGCTCCTCTTTTTCCTAAGGTAGGCAACGCGCAAGTGATGCCGGGTTGGCATCACTGGCTTCTATGGGCAACGGTTAGCCGCTTACCATCAGGCAGGCGCATTTACCCCGCTTGTAGTATAAAAAAACAATACTTCATTCATATCGTTCTAGTGCTGCGTAGTCCTCATGAGCAAATGTATTGTTTGACCTTTTACTGGAATCAATAAAGTAAACAAAATGTGGCATATAATTAAGAGTACAATTGGAATAATAGTTTTAAATAGAAAATAGTTTACCATACTACTAATAATCATGCAATTAATGAACCTAATCCTGGAGCTTCATATTATTGATTGGTTGGTTAGCTGGTAGTATTATGACTGGTTTTAAATAAGTATACAGATATGGCATGTAAAGTATAATGTGGAGCCACATCACATTGATTTGTTTTTATATAAGTTTACTGGATTCAAATAAGAACGTACGATGCAGCATGTAATCAGAGTTAAATAATACGTAAATCAACAACATAATGCTAGCAAATAACTCCATGCTCCTCCTGCTATAATTTCACTCGTGGATCTAACAATGCATGGTTATAATAAATAGAAATCCTCTGGATCAACTTATGTATGGAAAATAGATTAGGATTTCATCTAATGGTATTTAATATCTATGGGCCTTATCCGAAGGCGCAAGGTTACTCAGAGGGCGATGGAGAGAGCTATTCTTGGAGGTTTCCTGTGCGAGATCGAATCAGAAATGAGGAGATCCGCAGGCGAACCAAAGACATAGCTCTCCGGATAGTCAAGCTGAAGTGGCAGTAGTCAGGGCACATATCTCGGAGATAAGGCCTTGGAGGCAGAAAGGTTCTGTAGTGGTAGCCACATACCAGATGACGCCGCGGAGGAAAGCCCCCCGCAAAGTGGATCGACGATCTCGTTAAGAACACGGTTGGATGCGGGCGGCTCAAGACCGGTATGTGTGGAGAACCTTGGGGGAGGCCTATATCTAGCAGTGGACGTCGTTTGGCTGATATGATGATGAATTGATGATATTTCATCATACTAGCCAAACGACCCAAATTTATATAAGCACGCTGATGGGACGAGGGCTGAGACAGGGAGATGTCAAACCGAAACTGTTTACCACTGCGCTAGAGGATGTTTTCAAGCTTTTGGACTGGAATGGACTCGGCATTGACATCAACGGCGAGTACATCACTCACTTTCGATTCGCAGACGATATCGTCGTCATGGCTGAGACCATGGAAGACCTAGGCACAATGCTCGATGGCCTTTGTAGAGTCTCCCAACAAGTAGGTCTTAAGATGAACATGGACAAGATGAAGATCATGTCGAACGTCCATGTTGTACCTGCTCCTATTCAGGTTGGGAACTCTACAACAAGTATATGTATCTACCTGCGACAAGTAGTCCAATTAGATAGGTCCAACTTCGAGAAGGAGGTCAATTGTCGAATCCAACTCGGTTAGGCAGCGTTCGGGAAGCCACGACATATCTTCTCGTCCGATATCCCGCAGTGTCTCAAGACGAAAGTCTTTGACCAGTGTGTGTTGCCAGTGATGACTTACGGATCAGAGACGTGGTCGCTCTTTATGGCTTTATCAGAAGGCTCAAGGTCACTCAGAGGGCGATGGAGAGAGCTATGCTTGGAGTTTCACTGCGAGATCGAATCAGAAATGAGGAGATCCACAGTAGAACCAAAGTCGCCGACATAGCTCTCAAGATAGCCAAGCTGAAGTGGCAGTGGGCAGGGCACATAGCTCGATGGCCGTTGGAGCAGAAAGGTTCTGGAGTAACGGCAACGTACCGGACGACGCAGCAGAGGTAGGCCTCCCGCAAGGTGGACCGACGATGTAGTCAAGATCGCGGGAGGCGGTTGGATGCGGGCGGCTCAAGACCGGTCTGTGTGGAGAACCTTGGGGGAGGCCTATGTCCAGCAGTGGACGTCGTATGGCTGATATGATGATGACGCTGATATGGCGCAGCGTGTATTTATAGTAATATAGCCACATAATATCCATAAGCTTGTGTGCATAAGATTATCAGTATCAGTTCATAATATTTAAAGCGGATCAATATAGTATGCTTTCGGATTTGACAATGTATGGACGTAATGAATATAAATTCAATGGATCATCTTATGAATGGAAAACTTAAATTTAAATAATTGTAATGTGAAACCATTAAATATTGGTTGACGGGTATATGTATGTCTTAAAGGAGCCAAATAAATATACAGATTATGGTATACAATTATGCGTTAAGTAGTAAGCTAAAAGATTCAAACAAAAATACTCAAATAACATAATCCTGGAGCCACATAATATTAACCAGGAGGTCTAATATAATATACAGTTTTGGATTCAAATAAGTACGCACATGTGGCGTATAAAGTGAGCGGCCCGTGGCAAAGTGGCGACCGCTCGAATCTATCGATTCGCAAGGTTAAGCGGGTTCGTCACCGTCTGGTTTATAGATGGGTGACCGGCCACAAAAAGTCACACCCTAGGAGAGCACGTTAAGCCGTCGGTCCCAGCTGTCATCAAAAAGATCCTTGACAGTCGTTACGAGGAATTAGTACCCGTGAACATCCTGACTCTGGTCTAAACCATAGAATATGGCTATCCCTTCGGGTTGCGGAGGTCAGACGGCAATCGCTCTGTGGAAAAGCTAATATTCTGTCAAATCTGGTTAGACTAGAAAGCGGAGCCCGAGCTCCAAGGCGAAGGCCTGGATGCAACTGGCATAACGCTCAGAGGATGGTGATAATTTGGCATAATTATTATACAGTATAAATGGAGCCAAATAGTATTCAAGAAATGGAAAATATCGGACTCAAATAGTATTTAAATTATCAACTAGAAATAGGATCATTATAGTGCTGGTAAGAATGTATTAAATGGTTATATAATATATGATATTATTATTATTACATGAAGCAATTACTGAAGTAACTTGTCCCTGGAACCACGTATTTATAATTGTCACGTCTGGATTCAAATAAGGACGCACGCATGGCATATAATTCGGAGCCAAAAAGTTGACGTCGGTCTGAGATATATGGCCGTTACGGATCCAGTTTTGTTCGGAACTTCAGCCAAATTCATCACGAATACATCTAAATTTTATTGAATATGTTTGGCAACGTCTTGCCATGAATGGCAACATTGTGATAAAATAAAAATTATATTCCATAGAGCAAATGTTATTCGAGTGCAAAGGTGGATTAAGTAAGGAACGGCAATACCGCGTGATCAACCAAGTCCGCAAACAGTCGTTTATATATATATATATATATATATGTTTACAAAACCAATGACTATCAGAAAGTGATCAGCCATCGATAGGGATTACAAAAAACAGGTGCATGCTATTTTCGACCTTATTGACGTCACTCAGAATTTATAATTTTACTAACGTATCAATGTCAGAAAGCAAGAAAATACAAAAATAAAGTCTGTCATGAATTGTCAATAAGGTCGAAAATCGCATGCACCTGTTTTTTGTAAGCCCTATCGATGGTCGATCATTTTATAGTCATTTGTTTTGTAGACGTTCATTTGTCTTACACAATTTCTTTTTAAACTTATTTTAGGTTCCTATCCCCGCGGTAAAACTAGTGGCACATAATAGCTAAAGGAGATTCCTATGTTTATTAGCAAAATAGATCATATTACCAAAAATATTCAACAAATATTCAGCACGGTAATATAATCTAACAGTTTTGTAACTCGGCCGCCTTCGTGAGTTATATACCTACCAGACGCGCCGCATGCGAGCTGCGGCACGATCGTGGCTGTGGGTACTTTTGGCACAGTCCGCACAGTCTAATGGGTACTCTGCTCGAGACGCGTAGGTATAACCCGAGTTTCGTGCGTTTGTATGGAGTTACAATACTGTTAGATATTATTACCGTGCTATTAGTGGTATCGTTGGGAATATCAAATAAATCACGTCGTCACGTCGTGTCCTTGGTAACAAATGTATATTTTTATTCCGTGCTTTTAAAAGTTTCAGGTGCATGCCTTTGTTGGTTCCACTCGCTATTTTATTTACAACTGTACTTCTGCCGTATGGCGAATCCGTCTAGTCCAAGAATCTGCCCAATCCACGAATCTGTCGAGTTGGGAATCTGCCAAATCACGAATCTGTCCAATCCAGAATCTGTCGTTTACCGAACAAGCGATTTGTCTTAACCTATTGTGACAACCCTACCAAAATAGGTAACAAATTTACAAGCTCTTAAGAAGCTGTCTCTCTGTTCGATTTATTTACTCATGTGGCATCACTACCTCCTCGGGCGACATCCTAGCAACAACTGACAAGTGTGGACGGCCATGTTTCAGAAACAGTGTTTACGGCAAACTTGGTGATAAACACTTCATAAACAGTTTATCAACAAATGTTGCCTAATGAATACAAGGCTTTAGTAAAATGTGCTCTTGTTATTAGCAAGTTAAAGTTCATATTTGTAATGAATTTTAATACAGTGTGAAGTAGGACGAATAACTGTTGTGTTGAATATATCCGACTGTTGCTGAACCGACGGGCCGATTAATTATAAATATTATATCAGTCATTGTTGAAAATAAATAATTAAAGGGCATTAGAAATCATTTATTATTTTATGTTATAAGGCCCAACTGTACCAAAAACTAACAACCCTCTTAGCCAAATGGCATTCGAATAACGATACTGTACTTCGATATATGACGTGATCAACGAAGAAGGAATTTCTTAAGTTGCCATGGCAACCAAGCATTAGCTAAAGTAGAAATCAGAAGCGAATTCCATATGGCTAGGACCTCTGACCACTACACTGGGTAGTCTAACTATTGCATGTGTTCACAAAACATGACCTCTGTAGCGCAACGATTACTTAACAATTTATTTGAACCAGTATATTTCACTAGTAACAATTTTTTACCATTCGTGTCATCGGCTAAACTGCCCTCCGACAGGTATACCTACATACATTACTACGTTATTCTAATATATATTGCGTGCTTATGCCATAGAATGATTCAGGCAAAATTCAAATATTTTTTCCTACCTGTTACGGGATAAATGGTAGGAAAACCAAGTATCAGGCAATAAACATATAAATTATATAAATATTATATCCATTGGTTACCTTGTCATGTTTATATGAATAAATTGCACATACGGAGTCAAAAGTATGATAAATAATTATTATATGTATTGCGTAGCGCCACGGCTACGGGACGGTGACGAACACTGGGCTTTAGTGAGTAGGCTCCATGCCTATAAGGAGAATACAAGAGAAATCCCTCAGCTTGCCTAAGGAAGCGGACGTTGAGCCCGTGATTATGGTTTCCAACGTGAAATAAAAGGTAGATCCCACCCCACTTCAGTGTGAAGTGATGTTTTTGATTACTGGTTTCCTTCCTTCCAGGACGAAAATAGCATGCATTTGGTCGACTAAAAATTAAATAAAACAGGTGAACCGGGTTCCAAAGTGTCAGATTGTTGATTGACCTGTTTTATGTATACTATGGAGCTTTATGATTCCAGCCGCAATGTAAGATATAATCAGAAAACACTAGAGAAATCCAAAATTATTTTATCGAGTTTGCAGAATATTTTATTTATTGGACAGTAAAATGTTCTTTAGGCTAACTTTCTTTAAACACCATATTGCAAAGCGGACAAGTCTGGTGGAATTCCACACTGTCGTAGATTCGCGTGATTACTCCCATTCCTCCAATAAGTAGTTGGTTATGGTCTGTCGAAATGGTTTTTACTGCATAAACCACGGAAGAGAAAATATTACACTGGAAATGGTAAGTAGGCGTGGCACGCGTGTCACAATTAAGCGTTGTAACGCTTAACTGGCCCCAGTCACGTTCTTACATCGCGTCAAATTGCTCGTTTCGTGACACAGTTTTATTTCTATAACTATGCCGTTTTGTGCCGTTATGGAGTGCAAAAATGAAAGCAGGCGAAAAAATCTTAAAAATGAAGGTGTTTCGTACCATCGGTAAGTACAATTTTCATTGTTTTCAATAAAAGTCTTAATTTGTTTCAATTAAATAATATTTAATAGAACGGTTAGTAAAAATGAACCTTATACATCGAAGATAAAGTTTATTTTGGATTGATTCTATTCGATAGAACATTCTCGAAAATTCCGCGCTACTCATTTAGTGATGTGGTCAAGTCGAATATTAAAATTATCGATTGATATCGAAACACGGAAATAAATCATTTACGAAATGTTTATTTTAATAAATTGTTTATTTGGGTGGGTGTTTCTATGAACAATGTAATATGTAGGTACGTATTTAAAAAAAAAGGTCGGCTTTATTCACTCACGTAATTTATTTTAAGAGGTGTATTAGATTCAATCTAATAGATACTTTGTTGCAAAAATATAATCTATGTTTTGAATAGTAACGTAATTATTATAATTTATCAATTTAGTGATCAATGCAATGTTTAACTAACGTTGCATTGATCACTAAATAAGCATTAGTAGGTCCTCTTAACATCATTTAAAATATTTTTAGATTTCCTAAAGATGCAAGCATCAAAGAAAAATGGATAGATGCAACGGGTAGAGTTAATTGGATGCCAACCAAATCAAGCACGATAATTATGCTTTGAGCATTTTTTAGAAGACGATTTTATAATATCAAGTAAAGGATATAGATATACGAGACCATCTATCGATATCGATAAAGTAATCCAATGTGCTACGTGGTACGGCCCTAACCGAGTAGAAGCAGAAACAGACGGATCACGCAAATTTCAATCATATGCCTTATGTAATTAAGATTATAATTGCTACAATTTAGAATACCGCCATCTATGGTTGAGTAGCGGAATTGACTCGTAAATCGAATCTAGTATGACTATAGATCGTAAATACGTTCTACTGCTAAAGCAAAATAAATCTTATTTGTAGGTCAGCAGGGCTTATTTCCAAATCTGTCAAATAGGCTAGTTTTGAATGAACTTAAACTACGAATCAAACGAATTGTTTCTTTGTAGTGCAATATATGATTATCGGTTTACTTGTGTGAGTTTGGCGACAGCGGTTCCGATAGTAATTTGGGTGCATACCATTTCTATGTTTTTTCTGTTCTGAGGCATAAACTGCTAAACTTCTTTCTGAAGTCACGCATCATATTATTTTGAGCGCTTGATTCCTACGCGGCACGAAAAAAAACGGTCAGCCCCCTTAGCCAAACTGCATTCGATTCGCGACATCGCTAATCTACATTTCTACAAAAAAACGTGGTTCGAAACTCTATAAAACAATATATATATTTTTCGAAAGACATGGGAAGACTGCCTAAGCGTGGTGGACTAAGTACCTACTTATTACCATTCTCGTAGCGAGTAGAGGCCCGTGCCCAGCAGGGGAACAGGATTTTTTACCTAATGTTTAAAAGCTTTAATAAATAATAGCTAGAAAGACGGTATAGAAAAATCTGATGTTAATAACCATGAAACCATTAATTTCTATTTTCCATTTACTTTATGTCGTTAACATTGTATTTGATGGCTGTGCCTTTCTTCTTTCTTTTTCGAAGACAACTCGCTCTAGGAATAGATAAGTCCTGTGTCGTCTTTACAAACATGCAATCAACGGATATGAAGTAGGTACCTACGTGGTACCTACACCCAGACTCGAAACAACAATTTATGGATGACACAAACTGTTGTCTCGTGGGGTAATCCCCAACTCCAACTGTACAGCCAGTGTTTACTGTGTCTTGTGACAAAGATAGATATCTTTATCACAGACACAGTAATCTTCCGTTTGAATAGATATTCATACGGAAGATGTCTGATAATTCTTATATCTGTTCATTATTGATCTGCTGCCAAATACTTTCAAGCTACCTATCATATTATTTGACATCAATAAATATGTATCAAATTCTCAAAGTTACAGACTGACTGCTAGCCAATGCACAGCGGAAACTACTGAGCGCAAGAAGCTAAAATTAGGTATGAAGGTATGATCACCAAGCGGAGCGTTAGGGTGCACTAAGAAGGGATTTGCTGAAATGACCTCGAGATCGTGCAGAAAGAGATAAATTAAAAACCAATGTGTGTGGGCGTAGTTGCGTGCATCCTCTAGTCGCTTCGAATCTGGGCGTTGCATGTTTGTAAAATAACCTGCGGCACATGATTTATTCCTAGTGCTGTCGAAATCTTTATACGTATAATAAAAATATTGAGTAGGTACTGACCTGACAGTAACACCGTGAGGGTCACAAACACGAATATAATTGTTCGATACATTGTTACTAGGTCAGCTCTTCTCAGGACAAATGACAGCCGCAGACTGACTCGCGCTAATTAAATAAATACGACGTTTCCTTATATAGTCATGTATTGGCGTTAAACTGCGTTAATGATTCATAGCATATTTTCCTTTTATGGATAATTTTGCGGCAATAGTCACGGATTAAATGTATTTCCAATCATCCCAAAAAAGAGTTGCCAACCAAGTGGGCACCCCTCTCGGGTTATTCTCTTAGGGCCCCGATCCTCGAGGCACCCGTACTGGAGGGCCCTGATTTATTTATGTGCTGTTAAACTCAATTAAAAGTCAATTTAGTTTTAAAGTACCGTCAACAGAAACATTTTATAATATTATTAGTTACTAAAATTAAATACTTAACTTCATGGATCAGGAAAAAATATAGTTTTGCTTGGTAATGGTAAATATTATAATTAAAGAATACAATGATCAAAGATTTTAATTATTGTCACATTTGTTTCTTTTTCAACACCCAAAAATCGAAATATCTAGACTAAATGGAAAATAAACATATGTAATTTAAAAGCAGGCAAAATTAGACTTCGACTATTCAGTTTAATTTTCAGTTTGATTTTTACAACATAGAAAATATAAAATGCGTATTAAATATTATTACTATTGGCTTCTACATCAGTATCTTCTAATCAACATAGTTTTTCATTAGTATCAACTTACATACATATATAGTCCCACGCCTATATCCCTGAATAAGTAGGCAGAGATATATTGCTACACCCACTTTTCGCCAGATTTATTTTAGTCCCACGTAATAGGAGGCGAGCCTATTGCCGTAACGGGCACATTACCAGACTCCGTGCTGTTACTGAGAATTTCCTTACGGAAAACCTAATAACACTTTGTCCGACCCGGGGATCGAACCCGAGACCTCCCAATCCCACGCGGACATTTAAGCCGCGAGCCCAACGAGGCACTCCAGCAACGCAGTAGTATCAACTTATAGTAATAATAAAGTCATGGTAAAGAATAGTTTACAAAAATATTGGCAGTAGGTAAGTTCAATTAATTTCAACTTTAACATGACGATGTTGGCGTATGTAATGATATCTTAGCCCAGCCAACATAAATAGTAGGGCCCGATTGTTATAAGTATATAAGTTGCTTGTTTTAGGTAAAAATATTCTAAAAGTATACGGCTCTGATTGATAGCATGGTAGTGTCGATTAGTAGATATTACATATATTATATACAATTACATAGCTTTATAGTGTTATTGTTGCTATTCAACAATAACATATGCATATGGTTCCCACCAAGAACTTAGGGTCCCAAGCCAACCTCACCTGCAAGTGGTGCACCTGCCGATCAACGGACGAGGCTCTGGCAATCAAAATATCCCGAAAAGCGGCAATAGGCTCGCCACCTATTACGTGGGATCAAAACTGGCGAAAAGTGGGCGTTTAATATGCCTCTGCCTACCCCTTCGTGGAAACAGGCGTGAGTCTATGTATGTATGTATGTTGCTATTCAAAAGTGATATGTATTGGTACTTATAGAAATAAGGTATATTATGTGATAATATTATGTATATGTAAGCCTGTTATTGGGCGACGTTGTCAAATATGACACAGCTCATTAAATAAAGAGAAAAAAAAAGAAAAATATTGTTGTCATAAATTGTAGGATATACTTATTTGTTTAGTACTTATGATTTGATAATATTGTAACATTTACATTTATAATATTCTTTTCGTTCTTCTAATATCTTATTCTATTTGAAACATTTCATTCAAACTGTTTTATCCTCTAATACCTAAATCTATAACGTGGTGTTGTACAAAATTTCAAATTAAAGACTTTCGTACTTATAATATATTTTAAACACAATCATACATTTATGCACTTTTTATGTCGGCGGTACAAGTCAAAAATAGTTGAAAAAATCAACAAGATAAATGTAACCAAATTTCTCCATTTCGGGGCTCTCCAAAACGTGTACCTTGGAGATCGAAGCTCTAAGGGAATAATCCCGCCTGTCTAGGGGGGCAAAGAGAAATGTAAAAGGTGTTAATGCTTTTCAATAGGAAAATACGTAATATTACGCACACATCATTCCAATTTCACGTTTTTTGTATCGTTAATAAACAAGTTTTGCCACGTAAGACGTCGACAGGAGCTGCTGACTTCAAAATAGTTAAGTAAATATTAGAATAATAAACCTTTTTAGATAAAACTAGCTGACCCGGCGAACTTCGTACCGCCATATATTTTTTTTAATATTCGCAATTGTTTTGGGAATCTAAACCGTTTTCAAGTCCCCTTGAACACACACAAAAAATTTCATCAAAATCGGTCCAGTCGTTTAGGAGGAGTTCAGTGAGAAATATATATATAAAAATTAATATTTCATATAAAAGGGTGTATTTTTTATGAGGGAAGGAGGGGAAGTTGAAATGTGAAAGCTCCTTAAGTTCGATATCCTTGTCTAAGAAATAGGAGAATATTAGCTTTGTAGCGAATAAAAGCGATGGCCATTTGACTTTTATATATATTATTTATACACTCACGCCTGTAACCCCAAAGGGGTAGGCAGAGGTGTAATATTACACCCACATTTGGCCATGAATTTTTAGGTCCAACGCGACTTTTAGGAGGCGAGCCTATTGCCGTTACCGGGCACATCACCAGACTCCGAGCTGCTACTGAGAATTCGGAAAAACCCAGTAACACTTTTGCGACCCAGAAATCGAACCCGGGACCTCCATCGGCAGTCGCATACGCTATCCACTGGACCACGGAGGCAGTTGACTTTTACTATAAAAGTATGTTATGGTTAGACCAGTTGCAGGTATATATGTGAGAATACTGATTCTACGACAGCCGACGCCTGAAGTTCACGAGCTGAACAGAGTAGGTACGGGGCAAGTGATGATAGTAAGTGGAATTTGTAAAGTCGTTCAACTATAAAAATTAGGTATATCATTAGAATTACCTAAGTCGGCCTATGTACAAAACTATAGTTGCAAAAATATATTAAGAAATCAACAAGTTGATAAGCAACTCAACTAATGCAGAGTTACAGAGTACTCATCAAGAGGTATTAAATTACGGTAAATTCATGAGAGCCGGTGCTAAAATTCAATAAGGTACGCATTTCAGGTGCAGCAGCTAAACGTTTTACAAAACATCAAGGAAAATTCTTAAATTTTACTGTAATTTAGTCTACAGCTTTATACCGCTATGATGCGCCACTAGAGCTTATTTTGATCAAGAGTCATGTCATTTTGCATGCAAGCTGCGCGCGGTTCACTCGCTCACTGATTGCTGGGACCTTGTTGAGCAAAAAAGATTCAATAGATTTGTTTTTTCAACTGAGATTAATGCGAGGCCAGACTCTGCAAATCGAGTTTCGTATACGACACTTTAAAAATATTCTAGCATGGACAAAAAGCGGCAAGGTTAGGCGCATGATCGGAACGCATCTGCGCAGGCAGGCCGATCACACTAATGTAACGCGTGTGCGTGTGGTTTGCGATCCTTTCGCGAACAGGCACATTATAATACCGCGATAGCGGGTAGTTTATATAATTAAGTAGCTATACTTAGACTTGGAGGTGTTCGCAATTTTATTTTAATTCAACCATTTCTGTCTCATCTAGAGAAAATTTCGGGCAAGCCCTTCTTAGTGCACCCCTGCGTTCCCCAAGGCACATCATCATCATCAGCCTTTATCAGTCCACTGCTGGACTAGGCCTCTCCTTTGAAAGGAGGAATTACCCTACTATACCACGCTGGCCAAACGGGTTGGTATAGGGTTTGTATCAAGTTTTCCTTCTCTTACAGTGCTGTTTTCTGCATAATATGCTCCCTCTGTCGGCTCTTGCGACACCCATGGGATGATATGGGGTGGTGACAATCCGTATTCTTAATCCGCCACCACACGGCAACATAAATTGCCAAATATCGGCTTTTTGTGCCCAATAGTTTTAGCTGTGCATTGTCTATCAGGCAGACAATAACAAGCAAGAATTTAATGTAATACATATATGGCAACATTTAGCATACAGCGAGCTGTCTGCTAATTTATGTGCCAATATAGAGAATACATAAAGATCAATACTTAAAGCCCATATTCGAATGATATTCTTTTTTTTTGTGTGGGAGCAAAGTCGTGTAAGTGGGATAAGACCTTTACACTCCCCAAGAACAAACTTATGGCAAATTTCAGCGTCTTGCCATCTTGCGCCCAGTAGTTTGGGTTGTGCGTTGTCTGTCTGTCAGTTAGCAACCATAATATATATCTTTTGGGATCCCTTCTTTTTGCATAAAGTTCTTTGTCCTAATATACTTCGGCATAACGATTTTGGCACAATTCATTTTGGCATAATAATACTTCGGCATATATTTTTTAGGCATACATTTTATGTTGGCATAATCATCTTCAAGACTAATTTGTTTTGGCATAAATTTGATTCGCATAACGTTAGTAGGCCTAATGACTATTAGAATAACGTTAGTAGGCCTAATGACTATTAGCATAATATTTATATAATTATATATTTAACTTGTAAAAAATGTATATGCTGTGCAACAAAAGTTAGTGACAGAACCGAATTGCTGCAAAACCGACTCCACGTAGTCTTGTTTGCCCTACCCCTAGAGTGTTATTTAAAATCGCGTAGGCGCGTAGGGGCGAGGCGGCCCGCGGGCTAAGGAGCAGGCGGCTGCGAGCGAGCCACCGCGGCTGAGGCGAGCCGAAGCTGCGGTGGTGAGCGAAAGCCGTCTGCGACGATTAGCACGCGTGGGGCCGCCGGAGACCCGCAGCGCCGGAGCCGTGACAGAAGCCCTGCCTGCTGCATGTTGCATGTTCGCTTGAATGGTGCATGCTGCATGCTTGCTTGTATGCTGCATGCTGCATGCTTGCTTGCTTCATGCTTCCTACAGCGAAAAGTATGCCAAAGATACATTGCCAAAGTTATTATATCCAATTTGTATTG
Organism: Euclidia mi; assembly: GCA_944739405.2. Lineage (NCBI taxonomy): Eukaryota > Metazoa > Arthropoda > Insecta > Lepidoptera > Erebidae > Euclidia > Euclidia mi. The sequence continues at coordinate 75,214,867 of OX123188.2, forward strand.
TATTGTAATAATTATGCGTAAATAAATTTATGCTTTAGGATTTTATGCTTTAGGATATTATGCTTAAAAAAGTTATGCTTTAGAACTTTATGCTTAATTAATTTATGCTTTAGAATATTATGCTTAATCATTATTAAGGTTAGAGAAATTATGCTTAAAAAATTATGCGTAAGCTTTTATGCGTAATTATTTATGCGAAAATATAATTATGCCAAAGAAAATTATGCTCAGTTATATTAGGTTTTAAAATTTTATGCAAATGGATAGGGAACCATATCTTTTAGAATAGATTAGGTTACTACTACTACTATTAAGACTGCTTAGATACCTCAAACTAGTTCAAACAAACAAAATACTTTGTGATTTCGACTTCAAGGCACCTTAGGGCGTTTTTAATGTTGCCGCCTGCACCTGAGATTCATACCTACGTTGTGCATTTTAACCGTAGGTAGCTAAAATCTATTGGATGTCGCTTGTACCATTTACCCTGCACCTTATATCTTGATGTTGCTTAACCACTTATCATTCACTTGATGAGCCAGCGGTTACCTACACTCGCGTTTTTTAAGGCTACTGTCCCGCTCGCGAGGTTCATAGCATGATGTTATAATATAGCCTATAGCCTTCCTCGACAAATGGGCTATCTAACACTGAAAGAGTTTTTAAATCGGACCAGTAGTGCCTGAGATTAGTGCGTTCAACCAAACAAACTAACAAACAAACTTTTCAGCTTTATGATACTGTTACGAGCTGGGGTTCGGTGATAAATGAAATGCACTATGCCACTAAAACCGCACTTTATTTTACACTTATACACACTTAATTACACACTTATTAAAACACTATTACACACCACTAAACACTTCCGACTCTTCAGATCCTTCGCTCGATGTTGATCGCTTCGCTTATTCAACTGTAACTGTCCTGACTCGCGCGTTCACGCGGTATTTATACCGGCCGGAACACATAACTAGTCAGTTCGAGACGTTTCTGAGATATTCTGGTAACAGTTGGGAACAGTCGATACAGCAACGCCATCTAGTAGACAGTAGATGAAATACCTTTAAACCACCGATACATCCAATCTCTTCTAGTTCTCTCATTCACCGATAGTTGGCGTTATTTTCAATTATCGCCATTCGTAACAATACCTATTAGTATAGATATTGAGCTCTTTACGTGGTTTGTTGGCGATCTGACAACTTAATGGCGCCTTCATCATCATAATCATCATATCAGCCGAAAGACGTCCACTGCTGGACATAGGCAACTCTCCAAGGCTCTCCACATAGACTGATCCTGAGCCACCCGCATCCATCCGCTGCTCGCGACCCCAACAAGATCATCAGTCCACCTTGCGGGAGGCTTACCTCTGCTACGACCCGTGTGCGTGGCCGCCACTCTAGAACCTTTCTGCTCCAACGGCCATCGGTTCTTTTGGCTATGTGCCCTGCCTACTGCCAATTCAATAGCGCCTTACTCACAGTAAATCGAGGTTGAATTTGAATTTAGTACAATTTTATAATGGTGACGGATTAAGAATACGGAATGTCACCACTCCATATCATCCCATGGGTGTCGTAAAAGCCGACAGAGGGAGCATATTATGTAGAGAACAGCACTAACTTGATACAAACCCTATACCAACCCGTTTGGCCAGCGTGGTATAGTAGGCCAATTCCTCCTTTCAAAGGAGAGGCCTAGTCCAGCAGTGGACTGTTAAAGGCTGATGATGACGACAATTTTATCTATGTGTGTATATAAAGTTAATAAATAAATAATAGACTAAACTGCCGACTAAAACGTTCGGGTGGGAATTTAAAATCCTAGGAGTTTAAAAATCCTTTCTTAGTGCCCCTTTACACTACATAAATAAACTTTTGCCAAATTTCTGCTTCTTCCGCCCTGTAGTTTCGGTTGTGCGTTGTCTGTCAGTAAGTCAGCAAAGCAAAAATTATCTGTTAAAATTTGGATTATAATATTTTTAGAATAGTGTAACGTTTGTTGGTGTGTTGAGAGATAAATTAAATAGTACTGCGGTTGGTTACAAAATATATTTATGTTGGCAGGCGTTACACAAAATGAACTCGGTAGCTAAAGGTAAGAGCTGAGACTCAAGGCAGGGTAGGCAGGCAGGCTGACGAGGCTTCGGCGCTCTAGCAGAGAAGTAGCACTTATCTTCAGTGGTGTCCAGGCTCCAAGAGAGCGTGTTCGCTGTCGCGCCGCCGTCTTTATTTGCCGCCGGGAGTGGAGCGGCCGACAGGAGAAGTGGTAGAGGCCAGCGCGACGATTATAACGTCACATACTCCCCCCTTTAGGCCACAAAAAGGGGGAGCCTTTTTACCTTGAGAGGTTAATTTGTTTAGAGGTGACGATATACGACTAAAATTTGGAATAAATCGCCTATACCATGAAGCCACGCCTAGAAAACGACGTAGTTCCTTTTTATTAGAAGGGGTAGGGTAATTAATTATGGCATCAATTTTATCAGGATCCGCATGGAGACCTTGCGAATCGACAACGTAACCTAAATATTTTATTTTATCACGAAAGAAATTACACTTATCTAAGTTTATAGTGAGATTTGCCATTTTTAATTTTTCGAAAATACGTAATAAAAGCGTAATATGTTCTTCAAATATTGACGATATACATACAATGTCGTCGATAAAACAAAAGACCTTATTTTCAAATTCAGGACCGTAAAACAAAGTGTCGACTAAACGTTGCTGAGTTGCGGGTGCGTTTGTTAGACCAAACGCCATCCTTTTAAAATGAAACGTGCCACGAGTAGGTACATAGAAAGCGGTCTTTAAACGTCTGCCAGAAATATTTAGAAATATCTAAACTAGATAGGTATTTAGCAACTCTCAAGTTATCTAGAATTTCCGAAATGTAGGGCAAATTATAAGCATCTTTTCTAGTAACAGAATTCAATTTACGACTATCTAAGCAAAATCTTAGTTCACCGTATTTTTTAGGGGTTAGAATAACAGGTTAGACCAAGGACTCTCAGAGGGTTCTACGACATCTTCCTTCAACACTTACTTAAAAATTAGTAAATTTTGCCGATGTTATTAATCATTGTCACTTCAAATTTTATAATTAACTACTTATTATGTAATATTTTTGCATGGCGAAAGCCTGAGTATGGCGAATTATATTTTATGTAACAACGTGTATGTACCCATATTCGAAAAATAAAGATATTTGATTTGATTTGATTTGAACATTTCGTGTAGTTGTTGTATCAAAATGCGTTGTTTATCGGGAGACATACGATAATAACGCTGACGAATAGGTGGGCTATCGCCTGTGTCAATAGAGTAAGTAATGAGAGTTGTACAACCGAGACCCCGCTTTTTATAAGAAATATCAGAAAATTTAGAAATAATGTTATCAGCGGCAGCTCTCTGTTCAATAGATAAATTATTATAAGACACAAGGTGCGGTGAGTCATCGGTCCGCAGCTCAGTAACTTGTAAATCAGTTTCATTCAATAACAACACCGACTCTAAATGGTTAGGAAATAAATTAAAAATTTACCAAAAATCCATACCTAGAATTAAACTGTTTTTAATCCCTGGCACTACATGCAAATTTAGGGAAACTGTTTTATTTTGAAATTCAATAGGAAGACAGATAGACCCTAAAGAACACAATTTTTCACCACCAGCGGTTACCAAACTCAAAGGCTGAGAGCAATCCAACTAATACTCATTATTCAAAAAGAAATTATGAGAATTGTTACCCAAGATTGTAACACATGAGCCAGAATCCAACTGGCCGACTACAGGTTTACCATTTACAATAACAGAAATATAAGGCGAGTATTCTATATTAGAATTGCGGATTGAGGATAGACTAATAACAATTAAAAATGTTTTTTAGATAATTTAACCAATTATTCCAGTCAGTTTTATTGAAATTATTTGATTTATTTATTCCCCAATCCTCGCTTATTAGTTTTTTTGGTTTAATAGCTTTAAGATTGCATTTAGGACAATCAGACACACGAAAACCTTTTAGACCGCATTTAAAACATATTAAAAAGTGTGGTTGGCGACAATTATATAAACCATGAGAATTGGATCGACACCTGGGACAGAACCGGTTGTCGTTTTTATTAGTGGTGGGTAAGTTAATAGCGTTTATCTGTGGTTGAGCGTTAAAGTTTTTATTAGAATAATTATAATAATTTTTCGGTTTGCTATTAGAAAAATTAGGTTTTTGAGGTTGGTGAGCAAACTCGGGCAACAAGATATTGGGTGTGGCTTTGGAAGATTCCCGATGGTCTTTAGTTCGTTTATGAAATATCTCAAATTCTCGACAGACACTAACGAAACTAGGGATATCGGCCACCTTAGCCGTTAAAATAGTTTGATTGTAACATGACAGGACATTACGCAACAAAATATCAAATTTTTCAGACTCACTAATAGGCACATCAAGACGAGAAAACATACCCTGCATTTTAGCAACAAAAAGTGTTATATTTTCGTCCTCAGCTATTTTAAAATTTTAAAATCATAGTCAGTCGGGCTAAAATCACGCTTCAAAAGACCACACAAATCACTCCAACTAGAAATCTGTTCTTTGAGTGAACGATACCAGAACAATGCATCGCCCGTAAATATCTCAAAAGCAAATAGTAACATTTATTTTTGGGAATACACCTAGCCTGCGTAAACTTATTAATTTTTTCAATGAACCCGCGAACACAAGACTTGCCAAAGCGAGTTCGGAAAACAATTTACGATCGTACTTAAAGTCGTCAGAGACGACGGGGGTAGGTACAGAGCAGTCCTTTTGTACTACGTGCGAAGTTGGTTCAGATGTACCCGAAATCAAAGATTTAAAAAAATAGTTAACTGATTGCGGTAATTGCTCGAAACTATCTTAGCATAACGTCACAATAGTTTATACTTCGATACCCCAAACTAACAATACTTTGTGATTTTTACTTCAAGGCAGAATAGGTGTTTTAATAATCAATTTTAAACTTTCGCGATTTGTATACATCATACAATTTAATTTAAACGGGTCTTATTCGCGATATATTTAATTAATTTAAGGTATAAATACCTATGTTTTACCGACGTTTCGGCCGTCTTACAACAGCCTTGGTCGCGGCAGGACTGATGTCATCTCAGCGTCGTCCTTGTGAAGCGCGGGTTTCGGCAGCTACCCTCACTTGTTTTTTATTTTTATTTTTATCCGAACTGTCGGTACGTCGACACACAACACTTATGACGTCTACACACTGATGAGCTGTGTTACTGCGGCGGGGTTTACATTTGTTGATTACTGGATTCCAAGTTGTAGACAGTCTGTATCCATCTTCCCGGTTGAAATTTTTATGTTTTTTGATTTCAACCGCTTCACGTACTATCCTGGAGTAATAGTGACGATCGGTAGATAAGACCTTTGGTTGATGTAATTCGATCCAGTGGTTTGTTCCAGACTCCAACAAATGCTCAGCTATGGCAGACTTGTTAATTTGTCGGTTTTTTACAGCTGCGATATGTTCCTTGAACCTTTTAGCGATGGTTCGTTTGGTCTGTCCGATATAGGAACTACCACAACTGCAGTCGACCTTGTAGACGCCAGGTGTTTGTAGAGGAATGACATCCTTCGGGGTGCGCAGATTGTGTGCTACCTTGGAGAGCGGACTATATACAGTCTTTATGGAGTATTTCTGTAGTACTGTTCCAACTTTGTCCGTCACTCCCTTTATGTAAGGCATGTAAGCCGGTACTCTGCTTACTTCTGGTTTACGGTCCTTCCTCTTCAGACGTTGTATCTTCTTCTTGAATCCGTTGCACCTAAGTACCTCCTGGACATGTGACAGCTCACTGTTCAAATGTTCAGGGTCACAGAGGTCATACGCTCTGTTTACTAGTGAAGTTACTACGGATTCTTCTCCTCGATGTTACTTATGACACTCTCAAAGTCAAAGCCGCCGAAACCCAATGTCTCCACAGAAGAGCGTCAAGCACTAAAAGCGTTGCGTGATAATACGAATATTTTAGTGCTGAAGGCCGACAAGGGAAACGCCACTGTAGTGATGAACTCTAGTGATTATGATAGCAAAATACGGAATCTGTTAAGTGACACACTAATTTATAAGCCGGTGTCCTATAACCCGACAGCCAGAGTTACGAAACGCATTCGAGCTTTGATTAAGGACCATAAAAACATATTCACGGAAGATGAATTTGAACGTCTATACAAACCGCAAATCGTGCAGCCGCCCAAGATATACGGTTTGCCTAAAGTCCACAAGACTAACGTACCATTGCGACCGATAGTGAGTCAAATAAACTCACCCACATATGGTTTGGCGAAACACATCAGCAAGGTACTGCAACCGTTGGTAGGTAAGACGGCATCTTTCGTGAAGGACTCTCGGCACTTTATTGACATTATCAAGAGCGTGAAAAAGGAACCAGACGAAGTGATGGTGAGTTTTGACGTGGAGTCACTCTTCACCAATGTTCCAGTTCAGGATTGCCTTGAGGTCGTTGAGAGAAAACTAAGGGCAAACAGTCTGTCTGACAAATATTCTGTTCTACTTCAAAATTGTTTGGAAGCAAACTACTTCCTATACCGTGGACAACATTACCTCCAGATCGACGGAGTGGCTATGGGTAGCCCAGTAGCACCGGTAATGGCCAACGTCTGGATGGAGCACTTTGAAGAATCCATAGACATGCAGGCATCAAATGTAAAGCTATGGAAGAGGTATGTCGACGATGTATTCTGTATCATGAAGGGCGACAAGCAAGATGTAGAACAGTTCGCAAATAGCTTAAACTCCATACACCCTAATATTAGGTTTACATTTGAAATAGAGGCAGACGGGTCGTTACCCTTTCTCGACGTAAAAGTGACAGTGAGGGAAAACGGTACTTTGGGACACACCGTTTATAGAAAACCGACACACACAGATAGGTATCTCAACGCTTACTCGCATCATCACCCGCGACACTTGGAATCCGTAGTAACTTCACTAGTAAACAGAGCGTATGACCTCTGTGACCCTGAACATTTGAACAGTGAGCTGTCACATGTCCAGGAGGTACTTAGGTGCAACGGATTCAAGAAGAAGATACAACGTCTGAAGAGGAAGGACCGTAAACCAGAAGTAAGCAGAGTACCGGCTTACATGCCTTACATAAAGGGAGTGACGGACAAAGTTGGAACAGTACTACAGAAATACTCCATAAAGACTGTATATAGTCCGCTCTCCAAGGTAGCACACAATCTGCGCACCCCGAAGGATGTCATTCCTCTACAAACACCTGGCGTCTACAAGGTCGACTGCAGTTGTGGTAGTTCCTATATCGGACAGACCAAACGAACCATCGCTAAAAGGGTCAAGGAACATATCGCAGCTGTAAAAAACCGACAAATTAACAAGTCTGCCATAGCTGAGCATTTGTTGGAGTCTGGAACAAACCACTGGATCGAATTACATCAACCAAAGGTCTTATCTACCGATCGTCACTATTACTCCAGGATAGTACGTGAAGCGGTTGCAATCAAAAAACATAAAAATTTCAACCGGGAAGATGGATACAGACTGTCTACAACTTGGAATCCAGTAATCAACAAATGTAAACCCCGCCGCAGTAACACAGCTCATCAGTGTGTAGACGTCATAAGTGTTGTGTGTCGACGTACCGACAGTTCGGATAAAAATAAAAATAAAAAACAAGTGAGGGTAGCTGCCGAAACCCGCGCTTCACAAGGACGACGCTGAGATGACATCAGTCCTGCCGCGACCAAGGCTGTTGTAAGACGGCCGAAACGTCGGTAAAACATAGGTATTTATACCTTAAATTAATTAAATATATCGCGAATAAGACCCGTTTAAATTAAATTGTATGAGGTGTTTTAATGTTACCGCCCACACCTGAGATTTATACCTAAGTACTTTGTACATTGTATCCGTAGGTATCTACATCCATACTGGATGTCGCTTGTACCATTTACCCTGCACCTTAAATCCAAACCTTGATGTTGCTTGGCCACTTATCAAACCACACATCAAGTTCTAGATTTTTCTTCACCAAAGATCAAACCCTACCATTTAGTTCAAAGTACCACTTTTTATGTTAAAGCAAGCAGATTATCGCTACCCATAGGTACTCGCAGCACCAAAGGAGACACAAATGTGATGCCGACCTCAATGGGACAAAGAATAGGAGATGGAGCGAATGTGGGAGTAGGAGAACTTAACGAAACTCAACATTTAAGACAGGTTACTTTACTTCCAATATTTTGTGAGACGTTGGTACTTCCTCGGTCAAGCCGACCCATTTAACCTGTATTTTAAAAGTGATTTGAGCTTAGGTATCTATAGTTGGCACCGAGAAGATAGACTTTTTGTAAACAAACATTCAGGTCATCACAACCTTTTTTCAAACAGTTGTGTTTTAAATTTTACACTTTTTGAACAGTCTTTGTTTTCAATGCCTAATTATGCCACTATGTTTTTAAATTTATATTGACTGACATAAAAATATTTGATTTTGTGTTTGAATGGTCGAAGATTCATAAATTTGCCGATATTTTTGTCGTTTTACACGTAATTTATTCTGTAAATTAAGAAAAAATAGAGTACCATGTATGTTAATCATAGAGTACATCATGTTACTCTATTATTGACATGATTTTTTTAAATCATAGACAATATTTCGATTTTAACGCATCTCCAGGTGAATTATTTTATAATGAACTTATAAGTTATTGTAATGAACAGTTATGACATTGCGTAGACTGTGATTTTCTTGGAGTGAACTCTGTTACGTTCACATTTATTAATTAGTGATGTTTATGGATCATGTAGTTGGTTAGATCACTGTGTTGTAAGTTTGTAACCCAGTCAGCAAAACGAGCGGTCACTCATGTATCTGTGAAATACGATACTACATGGTCAGATCATTTTCCACTTATTATTGAAGTTTATGTATCTTAACCCCGAAGCTATCACACAAATTATACGTAAACAAAGATGTAATATGGGGTACCAGAAGTGACGAAGAGATTGACCAATACAATAAAGAATGTCACATTAGGCTGAGATCAGTGGAGTTTCCATCCGAGTGTCAAAGTTGTGCTGACTGTTACTGTAACGATTTACATCATAAACGTGTTATAGACAGGTTGCACGCCGATATTGTAAATGCCCTATGTGAGGCGGCAGTGGCTGGTCGGGGAGGCTTGCGGTTAGGCGGGGGTAGGAAACAACTGAAACAAGTACCGGATTGGAACCGACACGTTAGGGATGCGCACCGGACTATAGATGCTGGCGGGAAAAATTCCGAATCATTCCCGTCGAATACTTCGGAAGTATTCCGAAACTTTGGGAATATTTCAACTGTCAAAAAAAACCAGCAAAATCGACCTTACTAACTATTTCGCGCTTGGAAGTTGTAAATTATATTTTCTTTGTTTGCTTGCAAGGTTTACCTTTATTTGTATTTATTGACTGGGCTATTACACGCGTTAGGTAGGTAGGTAATGATTAATAGCTACCTATGCGACTCGCGAATACTCGCGATGCGTACAGAACAACATACAAACTAACCAGAAACATAGGTAGGTAACCCTTTTTCAAAAAACAAATCAAATATGCTAGGCCTACTTTTTTATTCCACAACTAACATTTATAAAAATAGCATTCGATTTCGAAATAGGCAGGTACCTACCTAAACACAAAAGTATAAAAATCCTGTTAATCGCAGGCTAACATATCTACCTATAAAAACATCAACATATACTTATTCAATCCCATTTATAATAAAAACCCACCACACCACACATAAACACGTTTATTCCCATTGAATTATTCGGGCGAAATATTCGGCGGAAACATTTGATTGCGGGGTACGAATCTTTCTCGCGGGGGGAGGGAAAACTTCTCCGGGGAGCATCTCCCCTCTTACCGCACCCCGAACCGCCATCGCCTGCACGCACGACTCGTGGCAGTCAGGCAGGCGCGCGCGGCGGCACCGGCCGGTGCACAGAGGGTGCGGCGGCGATCGACGATCGATGCAAAATACGATTTTTCAGCAAAATAAAATAAAAATATTAATTAAATTCGTTTTGAATAATTCTGATTTAAAGAAACTTTCCCAGAAGTATTCCGGAATTATTCCGAATTTTTCAGAAGTTTTGCAACTATACACCGGACGGCCAGGAATAGGTTCAATGAATGGGTGTCGTGTGGTAGACCTAACGGCCCTGTCACGACCTTGCCGCTCTGAGCGGCGGCCTAGCGCGGGGCGGCCAGCGGTAAGATCAAATGTATGAAAACGTTCGAAGCATGCCACGAGCCGCCGCGCAAAGCGATAAAGCGCGCGTTTTTTTTGGCGCGAATGGCTGCGTGGCGAGCGGCGCGGCGGGAACAAATGTACTGCGACGAGCGACGGCGAGCCTATTGCCGTACCGGGCACATTTCCAGACTCCGTGCTGCTACTGAGAATTTCGTGACAGAAAAACCCAATAACACTGCCCGACCCAGGAATCGAACCCGGGACCTCCCGATCCCACGCTCACATTTATGCCGCGAGAGCAACGAGGCAGTCGTATAGGGTTTGATGTCGAGTTTTCCGTCTCTACGCAAAGATGGTATTTGCATCGTGTTATCCCTTAGTCGCCTCTTACGACACCCACGGGAAGATGGTGACACTTGTATTCTATGCCGTCAACCACACAGCAACAATACAGATGGACATTATTGCCGAAAAACACTCCCGGAGTGACTTTTGAGGGTTTTGGCAGGCGACTAGTAAGATTAACGTATGTACGTCCTGGCCTACCGGTGAACATTGATGGGGAAAGCGATCCCAAAAATATAGCGGAGATATTTAAGAAACATTTTGCTGTGCAGTCTCCGTTGGGCCCAGCTAGCAAGGTGCTCAGTACTGATCTAACAGGCCGGCCAGTAGAAACATTTATTAAAGCCAAAGATGTAACAAATACAATTAAGTTTATGAAGAGAGGCAAATCTCCAGGTCATGACGGCCTCAGCATTGAGCACCTGCTGAACGCTGGCCCACATTTACCTAGAGTTCTGGCCACGTTATACTCCCTGTGTTTGAGCCACTCGTACTTGCCTGACAACCTTATGCGGACCGTTGTAGTACCTGTAGTCAAGGACAAGACCGGAGATCGCGAGTTCGCGACTATAATCGCCAAGGTGTTTGACGGTTTGCTTGTGAAACAGTTAGACAAATATGTAAAATTGCATGATAATCAGTTTGTTTTTCGACCCAAACTGTCTACTGAAAGTGCAATACTGAATCTCAAGCATGCCGTTAAATACTACACCGATCGTAATACTTCAGTTTACGCGTGCTTCCTTGACCTGTCAAAAGCCTTTGACTTGGTTCATTATGACACCTTACGGAGTAAAATTGACAGCATTAACTTACCCAAAGATCTGGCCAACATAATTAAATACTGGTACTCACACTAAACTTTTCCGTGTGGTGACGGATTAAGAATACGGCATGTCACCACCCCATATCATCCCATGGGTGTCGTAAGAGCCGACAGAGGGAGCATATTATGCAGAGAACATCACTGTAAGAGAAGTAAAACTTGATACAAACCCTATACCAACCCGTTTGGCCAGCGTGGTATAGTAGGCCAATTCCTCCTTTCAAAGGAGAGGCCTAGTCCAGCAGTGGACTGATGACTCACACCAGGTCAACAGTATCAAATAAGCGAATGCAATGTCGGAGCCGTATAAACTTGAGTGTGGTGTAAGACAGGGTGGGTTAACGTCACCCACATTGTTCAATTTGTATGTAAATGCACTCATTGTCGCTCTCAGTAATAGCCATTTCGGCTGCCACATTGACAATACTTGTGTTAACAATATAAGTTATGCAGATGACATGGCATTGTTGGCAGCGTCAGTGTGTGGATTAAGAAAGTTAGTACATATATGTGAGGAGTACGCACGGGTACATGGCTTATTGTACGATGCCAGAAAGAGTCAATACATGGTCTTTCGGACCGGGGCTCAGTGCCCACAAATTCTTCCACCTGTACGCCTTAACGGGTTAAACCTAGACAGGGTATATAAATTTAAGTACCTAGGGCACCGGATCGCGGACGATCTGACTTACGTTATTGATATTGAACGTGAAAGCAGAGCTTTGTCAAAAAGAGCTAATATGATAGCACGCAGATTTGCACGATGCTCAATACCTGTAAAAATGACGCTTTTCAAAGCATACTGCACATCTCTATACACGTGCAGTCTGTGGGCTGATTATACGCATATTTGCTATAACGCTATCCGAGTTCAATACAATAACGCGTTCAGAGCGGTGGTGGGGCTACCCCGCTTCTGCAGCGCCTCGGGCATGTTTGCTTGGGCGCGCACCGACTGTTTTCACACCACCATGCGCAAGCGGTGCGCGTCCTTGGTGCGCAGGGTACGGGCCAGCTCCAACACCGTTCTGGCAATGATCACAAGCAGATTTGATTGCTTCTATATAAGACGTTGTGTGAACCGGCATTTAGAACGCTGAACATGTCTCAAATTTACATAGGTAGGTTCCTACTTGAATAAAATTATAATAACATTTTGTTTTAATAAATTAAGTAAGCATGTATACAATGAAATATAAAATGAAAATTGATTATAATGAATTATGAAAATGCAATATTGAATTAATAGTTTTACTTAATAATAATTTGAATGTTTAATTTATTTATTGTGTTTAATAACACGAAATATGAATTTTAATCAATTTAGTGTAATAATTCTGTAATCAATTTAGTGTGAAAAATTATTAATATATATATATATATATATATTTTTTTTTTTTTTTTTCTTTGTAATAATTAACTAATTTAATGTTTTAATTAATGAGCATTTTTAATATTATGGACTTTGGAATTGTCTGAAAATAAAGATTATTTTATTTTATTTTTTTATTTTAATAAATCATTTGCAAAGTAGCCTACCTATCCTAAAATATTAAATTATGGACCGACAATGAATGATATTACAGATAACTAGCTAATAGGTACATTGCATAAAAAGTTCTAGGCATGGAGATTTTACGTTGTCTGTGAATGAAATCGTCAGAATGAACTTAAACAAAATCCATTAAAAGTTACGGTAGTCTGAAAACGCAATTTCTTTTATAGGTATAAATAATTTTCTGGGCTACTAATAGTTTGCTGTTTGCCATCTGCTATTCTGCACCAGCTTTTTCGAGATGCCGGCAGCGGTAAGAGCGTTGCGATCCCATAAACTTGTATTTAACTTTACATTTACCCCTTCTTGATACCTAAAAAAAATATTTTGTTCTCTGATAAATGCATGTTAAGCCCAAGAATGTAACATTTCAATGAACTAACGCCAAATGTTGACATTCAATAAAGAATTATTATGGTAAAAGAACCAACAAGTATTTGATACCTACCTTAAGGCGCTGTTATACCTCAGAAGCCGTGAAACACCTAATTTTTCGTCGCGCATCTAGCCATAACGGTACATATTACAAACTAGCAAAAATTAGAGCTTAAAGTCAAAAGTCTGAACAAAAGACTTTTGAAAGAATTTTTCATGTACGTAAAATAGAATCACGGTAAAAAAATCACAAAATCGAGGCAGAAAATAATCTTTCGTCTCACTGTTTGCAATATTTTGATCGTAAGCTGTCATATTTTTTTAAATAATATTGTAGGAAATCTAATGAACTAAAGAATTACCCTATTTATTTTCATATTATACGTGTATATTTTGTAAAATTAAATAAAATCTGCCAAACGTCTATGATTTTGACGCTCGGTAGATCCCATCAATATCAAACGCTTCAGCAATTTAAACCTTATTAGCATAAGCGGTGTACTGAGTGTCAGTTGCTAGTTTACGCCCCGCCCAGACCTCATCATTCGGCTATGAGCCCTGTGAGAGATAGGTCATGTCGCTTGCGTCTCCGCTGCACGAAATTTTACGTAAACCTGTTTGTTATTATAATACGCCGACTTGAGTTCGTAATTTCATGTTTTATGTTATAGACTGAATACTTTGAATCAAATAGGCTTTTCATGTAACTATGGGCACATATAATTAGGACCTAAGTTTATACTCTTGTTGCGTTTAATGTGTTATTGTTTCTGTGCTTATAAATATATAATTAGAAGAATAAAATATGGACAATTAGAGAAATGAAGTTCTACGAAGGATTTGTACAAGAAAGCGTCGTAATAAAATAGAAATTCATCCATGGCCAAGTGATTATGAAATACTTATGTAACATTTTTACACAAATTATTTTCATAAGAGTCTTTTATGACTAACTATGTTACTTATATATTATCGATTATGCATAATATAATTATATAAATTATTCTCACAATACATAGCTGTCACAGTTTTCAATTTTTGAAAGAGTAATAACATAAAATCGAATCATTTTATGTACCTATATTTCAAAGTCATTAGCTTGTCAGAGCGCCTGGAGCGCTAAGATGCCGCCACGGCGAACAATAATGATGACAGCGCTAATATGGCGCTCTGCAATCCGCACACAAGCGGTAACGAAATTATTGTGTTTTGAACATAAACCTTTTTAGGTACATCGGGTAAAACTTTGATTATTCATAAACTATTAGGTATGTCTCAGTACATCTAATATCTTTTTAATTTCTAAAATCAATCATTTATAAGTAAGAAGGTAACTTCTCTGTTTGCTATAAAACAAGCTATAGTATTTTTTTAATAATAAAGTACGTAACTAATTATCATTATTGTAATTACAGTGAAGTTAAAGATAACAGTTCTGCAACGTCTTACACACATTTGACTTCAGTCATTCCTAACACGATCTGTTCAAGAGCTAGCCAAGAAATGCCAAACAATTTTTTTAACAAATTTGACTCAAATTCCGTAGTGATAAGCAAAAATTACAAGAGGGATAGCAGTGACTGGTTCGAATTGCGTAAGAATATGTTGACAGATTGAAATTTTTGTATAGTGGTAAAAAGAAGAGATAACAGCAGTAAAGCCAACTTAGTAAAAAATATTTTGTACAAATAAAATATTTGCAATGTAAAATCAGTTGCGCATGGAATCTAAAATGAACAACTGGCGAAGCATGAAAATGTAACAATCGAGCCTTGTGGATTATTCGATTATTGGTGCCACGCCAGATGGATTAATAGGTCCAAACACGATTGTGGAAATTTAATGTTTTAAAGTTGCCTATAAGAATGGCCTGGAGAATAGTATAAGAGCAAATAAAATACAAATATGGAAACATGATAAAAAAGTGAACTGACTAGTCTAAACAAATATTGTAATTGTAATTACCAAATTCAGGGGCAACGCCACGTTACACGCAAACAAGAGTGTTTATTTGCTGTGTGGAGTGGCAAAATTATACCACTAAAAATAGAAATTATAGAAAGAGATGATGTTTTCTGGGAGAAGCTTGTGGCGTTTTATATGAATTGGCAGTTGCCTGAAATGGTTGATTCTCGTCAAGCTCAAGGGATGGCATTGCGAGATCACGGAGAGGAAAATGTTTCATCAGTGCTTGAAATTTCTACAATACAAAGCCGTAAAAGAAAAGTAAATGAAACTGTGCCTCGTGAACAACAGCAAATAATAAGTATTGAAGCCTTATCACCTCACACACTGCCTTTAACATTCGATGAGAATAAAGAAAACCTGCCGGGTTGTAGCAGACAGCTAACTTTTGATGAGCTGTAAACTCTGTATTTCGTTAATAAATTATAAATGAATATAAATAAATATCTTTTAATATTTATTTTCTTTGAAACAACACATATTTGAAGCGAAAGAATTTTTTTATATTTTTCCATACAAACATGTTCATACATGTTTGTATGGAAAAATAGCGAGAGCTAACGAAAAAGCAGTAACTCAAATTCTAATTCTATAATTTTCTAAGCGACATAGCAGTATCTCATGAATAAGGTATATTCACATATATTTTTGATGTTTCATCTATTTTGAAAAATAATAATGGGTTGGGTTTCGAAACGAGTCGCCTGAATTTGAGGGTATTGGTAGTGTAGGGGGCTTAAGGTAGTTCGTTTTAATCCCCTAAAAGTAGTTTTTGCTGCCGGAGTTGCGTCTAAATATTTTTAAACAATTTTCAAAATTTCATAAATACTTCGGCAATTATGCAAAACGGAACATAGTTTTTATACTTTAGTACAGTTTTACAAATGTAATTTTTAGGTTTTATGTGAAAAACGTGAAACGAAACGCAAAACTACCATCTTGGAATGATCATATTGACAGCTAATGTCAAATTTGTGCGTCATTGCTTTCGAGTGCCTTGGGTTAGGTGCGACTGTAATAAGTAAATAAATAGGTTATGTTAGGTTCTCTTTTGACCCTTAATCCGAAAATGGGAGCCCTTCGCAGGGCTCCGACAACCTTAGTTTATTATACTAGTGTGATGAATGTGGAAGTTGGCAGTGCCATACACACCGATGTTTGGAGATATTTTTTTTCAGAGGAAACCAAGTATTTCCGGCAAGTGAAAATGGTGAGGGGAGTTTCAAGACCTTCCCTGCTCCCTCTCCAATCACTCACAACCCCTAAAAACGGCGACGTATTTCGAAACCTTTGCCATAATAATTATACCTATAATAACAATAAACATCCATAAATAAATAAAAGAAATCAACTTTTACTAAACTTCAATTATCTCGTAACTCGCTTTAGTTGAGATACGGCTTTTGCGCTTAGTAGAGCAGTATTGTGTTTTTAGGGTACCGTAGCCAAAAATTGTAAAAACGGAACCCTTATAGATTCGCAATGTCTGTCTGTCTGTCCGCCCGTATGTCACAGCCAATTTATTGCAAAACAGATTTGAAAACTGGCAGGAATGGAATTAGATGTAGGTATTCTATGAACTGCTTCACTATTTTTATACAAAAACAAAACAAACATAATAATGGCCTCTCCATACATGGAACTGACTTAATTATTTTTATCATCTTACGGCACGTAGGTATTTACCTACTTTCGTCAACATTTAATACCTATAACGTCTAATGTAAACCAGTTTTGCTCATGGCTGCACTGAGAACAAAAATTGCGCTATTCCTATATTGTACAAACAGATTGATGTATGTTATATAAATTTTAATATCAGTATCTCAATTCAATATGCTAAAACGTTTTGCTTGCGATATTGAAATATTGGAATACAGATGTCGCCAGAATACGGCCGCACGCGTCGAGAATGAAGGGAGTAGACGGAGCTAAGCTCCCTTCACCTCCCCTGCTTCACCCCTTCATTTACCAAAACAGTCGCTTAGGACAGCGCCTTAAGGCGCTAACACACCTATTAAGTTACTAATTACAGTCGCACCTAACCCTAGGCACTCGAAAGCAATGACGCACAAATTTGACATTAGCTGTCAATATGATCATTCCAAGATGGCAGTTTTGCGTTTCGTTTCACGTTTTTCACATAAAACCTAAAAATGACATTTGTAAAACTGTACTAAAGTATAAAAACGACGTTCCGTTTTGCATAATTGCCGAAGTATTTATGAAATTTTGGAAATTGTTTAAAAATATTTAGACGCAACTCCGGCAGCCAAAATTACTTTAAGGGGATTAAAATGAACTCCCTTAACTTACACTACCAATACCCTCAAATTCAGGCGACTCGTTTCGAAACCCAACCCATTATTATTTTTAAAAATAGATGAAACATCAAAAATATATGTGGATATACCTTATTCATGAGATACTGCTATGTCGCTTAGAAAATTATAGAATTAGAATTTGAGTTACTGCGTTCTCCTCATACATGTTTGTATGGAAAAATATAAAAATTTTCTTTCGCTTCAAATATGTGTTATTTCAAAGAAAATAAATATTAAAAGATATTTATTTATATTCATTTATTATTTATTAACGAAATACAGAGCTTACAGCTCATCAAAAGTTAGCTTTCTGCTACAACCCTTAAGGTTTTCTTTATTCTCATCGAATGTTAAAGGCAGTGTATGAGGTGATAAGGCTTCAATACTTATTATTTGCTGTTGTTCACAAGGCACAGTTTCATTTACTTTCCTTTTACGGCTTGGTATTGTAGAAATTTCAAGCACTGATGAAACATTTTCCTCTCCGTGATCTCGCAATGCCATCCCTTGAGCTTGACGAGAATCAACAATTTCAGGCAACTGCCAATTCATATAAAACGCCACAAGCTTTTCTTCTCCCAGAAAACATCATCTCTTTCTATAATTTCTATTTTTAGTCGTATACTTTCGCCACTCCACACAGCAAATAAACACTTTTGTTTCCGTGTAACGTGGCGTTGCCCCTGAATTTGGTAAGGACAATTACAATATTTGTTTAGACTAGTCAGTTCACTTTTTTATCATGTTTCCATATTTGTATTTTATTTGCTCTTATACTATTTTCCAGGCCATTCTTATAGGCAACTATAGAACATTAAATTTCCACAATCGTGTTTGGACCTATTCATCCATCTGACGTGGCACCAATAAACGGATAATCCACAAGGCTCGATTGTTACATCTTCTTGCTTCGCCAGTTGTTGCAAAGCCAGTTGTTCATTTTAGATTCCATACGCAACTGATTTTACATTGTAAATATTTTATTTGTACAAAATATTTTTTACTAAGTTGGCTTTACTGCTGTTATCTCTTCTTTTTACCACTGTACCAAAATTTCAATTTGTCAACATATTCTTACGCAATTCGAACCAGTCACTGCTATCCCTCTTGTAATTTTTGCTTATCACTACGGAATTTGAGTCAAATTAGTTAAAAAATTGTTTGGCATTTCTTGGCTAGCTCTTGAACAGATCGTGTTAGGAATGGCTGCAGTCAAATGTGTGTAAGACGTTGCAGAACTGTTATCTTTAACTTCACTGTAATTACAATAAAGATAATTAGTTACGTACTTTATTATTAAAAAAATACTATATCTTGTGTTATAGCAAACAGAGAAGTCACCTTCTTACTTATAAATGATTGATTTTAGAAATTAAAAAGATATTAGATGTACTGAGACATACCTAATAGTTTATGAATAATTACAGTTTTACCCGATGTACCTAAATAGGTTTATGTTCACAACACAATAATACAACATTCGTTACCGCTTGTGTGCGGATTGCGGAGCGCCATATTAGCGCTGCTTATTGTTCGCCGTAGCGTGGCGGCATCTTAGCGCTCCAGGCGCTCTGACAAGCTAATGAATTTGCAAAATAGGATATAGGTACATAAAATGATTCGATTTTATGTTATTACTCTTTCAAAAATTGAAAACTGTGGCAGTTATGTATTGTGAGAATAATTTATATAATTATATTATGCATAATCGATAATCTATAACATAGTTAGTCATAAAAGCCTCTTATGAAAATAATTTGTGTAAAAATGTTACATATTTCATAATTACTTGGCCATGGATGAATTTCTATTTTATTACGACGCTTTCTTGTACAAATCCTTCATAGAACTTCATTTCTCTAATTGTCTATATTTTATTCTTCTATATTTATTTATAAGCACAGAAACAATAACACATTAAACCCAACAAGAGTATAAACTTAGGTCCTAATTATATGTGCCCATAGTTACATGAAAAGCCTATTTGATTCAAAGTATTCAGTCTATAACATAAAACATGAAATTACGAACTCAAATCGGCGTATTATAATAACAAACAGGTTTACGTAAAATTTCGTGCAGCGGAGACGCAAGCGACATGACCTATCTCTCACAGGGCTCATAGCCGAATGATGAGGTCTGGGCGGGGCGTAAACTGACACTCAGTACACCGCTTATGCTAATAAGGTTTAAATTGCTGAAGCGTTTGATATTGATGGGATCTACCGAGCGTCAAAATCATAGACGTTTGGCAGATTTTATTTAATTTTACAAAATATACACTTATAATATAAAAATAAATAGGGTATTCTTTAGTTCATTAGATTTTCTACAATATTATCAAATAAAATATGACAGCTAACGATCAAAATATTGCAAACAGTGAGACGAAAGATTATTTTGTGCCTCAATTTTGTGATTTTTTTACCGTGATTCTATTTTACATACAAGAAAAATTCTTTCAAAAGTCTTTTGTTCAGACTTTTGACTTTAAGCTCTATTTTTTGCTAGTTTGTAATATGTACCGTTATGGCTAGATGCGCGACGAAAAATTAGGTGTTTCACGGCTTCTGAGGTATAACAGCGCCTTAATATAATAATAATGAATGGCTGAGAAAATATAACAATAAAACCAGTAAACAAACCTTAAAAACTAAGCTAAAAAAGTTTTACTTGCCGAGTAAGGCGTGCATATGCATAATTAAGTAGTTATATTATAATACGATTGTCAAATTTACTGTTACCTACCTTTTGCTATATTATTTGAATAAGATTGGGCAAACTGCATGTATATATATTGGGTATGTATATACACGCAGTTTGTGTTTTTAGTCATTAATTAAAACCTTTGTTAGCTTATATTTTATTTTATAATGTATAAATAGTTAAATACCAAATGTTTATCGAGCGCTATTCCCGCCGACAAACTCAGTTTGGTGGGTGTAATTATTTTGTAAAGTGTGTTGAAACCAATAAATGTTTTAATTATTATGTTTCTCTTTTATCACGGCTATTCTTCTAACTTTAGTGTCGGAAGAATAACCGGTCCTTTGGGAGGCTTACACGAGGATATGGATCCAACGTGTAGAGGCCCGTAGAGAGTTTTAATCTAAAATGGGATGGGACACATGCCGCGGAGCCTCCACAACTGCACTACTAAGTACAGCTATGGACTAGCCGCAGGACATGCAGGACTATTGTGATGATGTGGAGCCTAATTTACTGGGTTATGGGGATGGATGTTTGATGGACTTAAAGTAATGGTACTATGGGTAATAAACTGCACCTGCCAGTGATACTCATAAAGCATCCGTCCGCGTGGCAGGTGGTGACTCGCCAACTCACTAGATGGGCCCTCTCTAAACAGCCGCCTAAAGCAAACAAAGTCTGCCATAAAGGCAGCCAGAGGGCAACACCGGTGCGAGTGGCTAGGGGTGTAGAGCGGTGCTAATTATTATTATTATTATTCTAGGCTCAGTACCTCAAAACATCAAAAGATCCTGTTGACAGCTCATAATATCGATAAAATCCCGATCCATTGACATATTGGTTTCCAATGACACGTATCAATGTAGGTACCGTTGCACTCATTGGATTTGACATTATTTGTTTTTGACTGAACTATCGCTAAGTCACTTAGTAGAAATTCTTTGTTTACAATAAGTCTATGTTCTCGTGGCACGGACTTATATGTTGTATTGAGCCATTTTAATTTCTAGTGATAACTTTAATCATATAAAAATTGTGAGGTTTTAGTTAGAGAAAACCACTTTATTCACTTTTGTGTAAAACCTTTTTGGAGATGATATTTGATAACTCGCCTGCCTTGTACATTAAATTAAAACAAAAAGTGGTAATAAATAAAGTTTATTTCATAAATAAGGTCTAATTTGTTAGTAAATCTTAGCTTACATTACTAATGAAGTACAGGAGTATTTCGTAAAAACTTCATGCTTTTAGAAAAAAAAATATGTTATAATCATTCCTTTTTTTGATAACAGGAAATTACCTTATCGGATACACTATTAGTCTTTATTGAAATTGAATAAATACCATAAATTAAAATATTGGATGTTTACCTATCACGTTTGGATAAATGTCAATTATTGTCGGACATTGGCATCTACCATAATCTTAATATATAAAACCCTTGCGTTACTGACTGACTGACAGACACGCTGCAGCCGAAACTATTGGACGCAGGAAGCAGAAATTTGGCATGTATGTTCCTTGGGGACCGTAGGGGTGCACTAAGAAGGGATTTCTCGAAATTCCCACGGGATCGGCCAAAACAGGTAAATTAAAAAAAATGCAGGCGTAGCTGCTGGCGTCCTCTAGTGTGACATATTTTATGCAGGGTTTTCTTTAGTAGGTTCATTTGATTTTTTTTCGTTTGGATACAAACAGCATCTCTGCAGCACACAGGCTAATATTAAAACTGCTACAAGTGTTATAAATGTCACTGATGCAATAACCAATAGCCAAAATGTTGTAGGATCTTGCCACCACTTCTTGTTGACATCAATCTGAAAAGTAACAATAGGTAAAACATGTCATTACGTATGTCAACTGTAATTTAATTAGCAGTTTATATTGGCAGAGGAAAACATGCCGTTTCGTGTTGTTTACGCAGTTATCTAAATGTTTAGATGTGCCCTTCGCTTGCAAAACCTGTCCACAATTTAAGTAAATCTCAAAACGCAACATCATGGTGCGTTTCCATGCTTGCCAAGGCTCGTCAAGCATCCACAAGCACAAGCGTGTAAAGAGGGCGTTTGCCTTGGCTTGCGTGAGCTTGTGGACGCTTGAACAGGACCCGGTCTAGTGTCCGTTTTTGGACACATATCAAAGACGATGAAAGGCATGACAATCGCACTGCTCTGTACGCATGCAATGTGCGTGCAGTACTCGGTCAAAGAGGTCAGATTTACATAGCACCGCAGTCCTTAATGCCGCGTTTCCACGCTTGCCAAGGCTGGCCTGGTCTGCCCCCAGCTTAGTTCGTAGTTGGCGGCGCTGGCATCGTTTCTCCGTGCACTAACGGAATTCTTGTTCTTACACTGGGGGAACGACTGCCACGCCGCCAAGCGGCAATTTGGGTCGCAGAAAGTTTGTCTTTAGAGCGCCCATAGGAAATGTGCTTCTATTTTATTTTAATTTTATTTATTTAGGGATAATTAACAGCTACAATATACATCTTACATTAATCTGTTAAGCTTAGGTACTATAATTTTACAATATTGCACCCACTGCATTATCCACGAATTGACAAAACATTTAATACAGAAGGAGCCACTAGAAGCATTACAAATATAGAAGTATTTTAGAAATAAGAAATAGTTCTATGTAAATATCTGAGTTCTTTGACTCGGTATACAAGTTACTACGACAGAAAAGTGAGCTAACTCTTCCCAACTGTGACCCGTTTTTGAGCACCGTCTGTATGGCCTACTATCATCCATATCGTAAAAAGACAAGGGTTTCTAGAGTTTCTAATGAAAATATTTTAACTAGCTAAAGTAGCGCCTGGTAAAATATCTTAGTTAATACGATTAAGACCCATTAAATGAGCTCGTACAATAAGAGTATGTTTAAAGCACAAAAGTTACATGAATATCATTTTATAAAGGCTCTAAGCAAAACATATCTTATAATAATTGACAACATTTCATAATTGTAATGGCATCGAATAAAAAAAATACAACAAAAAACATTTCTATATTATATTATCCTGACCACGACAAAACATTTTTCTGTATCATACATATTACCCACATAGTCTCCCACCTGTTTCCCGACGGGGTAGGCAGAGACTACGGACCGCCATTTGCTTTGACCCAAACATATCTCTCTTGTTTCATTCGCTCTCGTAAATTTTTATGCATGCTTTTCAGTTTAAGAACTAAAAAAATACAAGTTAGAAATGTTATTCTCTTAGGATGTCTCCGATCTGGCCAAAAAATTACCACCTAGCTCAAACCCTTCCTCCTATTGCATTCGTTTTATTTATTTTCTTGGTCAATCTTAAGTCATCAATCCTTCCTCGATGCTTGTGACTACACCTTCCTTTGCCATACATAGGTACCTACTTCTCAAAGCTCTCATTTCTACTGCATTTATTTTACTTTCAAGTCTCTTCTGCCATAACCAACTTTAACTATGAGTGTAGGCCAAACCACCGAACTACCGCCTCATTTAAGTTTGGGGAATGAAATTAGACGCCGGTCTTCGTTAAGGTTATAATTGATAATTTTATTTAAAACTACCTGACCCGGCAAACTCCGTCAACATCATCATCATCATCATCAGCCTGCCGTAGTCCACTGCTGGATATAGGCCTCTCCAATGGCACGCCACTGAGCCCGATTTTCGGCTCTTCGTGTCCAGCCGCTGCCAGCCACTTTGCGTATACCGTCACTCCACCTAGCCGGAGGGCGTCCTACACTACGTTTGCCAAGGCGCGGTCTCCACTCTAGAACACGACTACTCCATCGGATATCGGTTCTGCGACAGATGTGACCAGTCCACTGCCACTTCAACGTGCTAATTCTCTGAGCTATGTCGATTACCTTGGTTCTCTGTCGGATCACTAAAATCGTGGTGGCCCTGAGGCAGCTTAAAAAAGCTGCCTCAGGGCCACCACGATTTCGTCTTGGCTGACGTCTGGCAACTCTTCCGTGAAGTGGCGGGTTAAAGTGGCTCTTGGATCCTTGGAGTCGGGTTGGGGACGGGACGCTTTCGAGGTGTAGAGGTTGCCGTAGAAGCTCTGAACTGAGAGATTGGTGGTCAGCTTCGTCAGATGACTTCGACCTAGATGCTGAGTAAAAACTTTCGACCCCCAATTTCGCTCGATCGCATCTTGTATAGAGCGTGTATCGGAGCTACGGAGGTCACGTCTTATCAGCTTGAAGATCTTTTTATTTAGATCTGATGAAGTGCCTGCCGGGTTTTCTCGTCGCGTCTCTATTAGCTGCAGAGATTCTCGCGAAATTTGAGATCTCCTGCCGGTGTGCTGCGTCTTAAAGAGTTTCGTCCCCTCATCCCGAAGGATTTCCACCACTTTATCGAGTTCCTGGTCCGTATCAGCGTCTATTGCGGTTTCCAAGGCAGCGAACCGGTTTTCCAGTTTTAGCTGGAATGTTTCAGATCCAACCACGGATTGGAGGAAATTTGGCCGTGGCGTAGACTTCATAAGGCGGACGCATTCAAGCTTATAATCGATATTCAGAGTGCCTCGTACAAGTTGGTGATCACGTGATCACAGAGACATCCCTAAATATTCGCCTTTTGTTCGCCGCACCGATCAAATTTTTTAGAAAACCAGTATGGCGTACCTCAGGGCAGCATACTTGGCCCACTTCTTTTTATCATATATATCAACGACCTTCCGTCAATAACACCCTATCAATCTATACTCTTTGCTGATGATATTTCTATAATTATACCCAAAGGTGACATTTACAATGATTTTGATATAATTTTAAATAATACAGTTAAATTAATAATGACATGGCTTGAATCCAATAACTTGTGTGCTAATATATCTAAAACTAAATTTATTAAATTCTCTAATTATAAGACTCCACACGAAACATTAAATATTGCGTACCGAGGCGAAAACCTATCAAGAGTAGCTGATACCAAGTTTTTAGGCTTATACATAGACCAACACTGCAATTGGAAAATACATGTCCAAAAAGTCTGTAGCAAACTAAACAAATTTGTATTTGCACTCAGAAAATTACATCAAATTGCTGGCAAATCTGCAGCGCAAATTGCTTATTACGGATATGTGGAATCGGTACTACGATACGGTTTATTGTTATGGGGACATTCAACTGATATTAATAAGGCTCTTATTTGCCAGAAAAAATGCTTAAGGGCTTTGTGTAACGTGGGACCATTAGATTCATGCCGACCATTGTTTAAGAATAACAAAGTACTTACTCTTTTTGGCTTATAAATATATATTGGAAATATGTGTACATGTAAAAAAATTCTCACATGAATTTAACAATGCGAGAGATAACTCAGTCATGAGTAAGAGAAACCCCACTAGATTGTTAATGCCTACATGTAAGAGCTCCCTATTTCATAACAACTGTTACGTAATGTGCATAAGAGTATTTAACCCGCCATTTGTGACCTGTATGTCTGTGAGACCGGGTGGATCGAAAAAGTCGAATAACTTTTTTACCCGTTAACCAATTGGGTTGCATATTCGTGTACTCTCCTGATTTCGCGTACTCCACCGTCAGTACACCCCGCATCGGTGAGGCAAGCGCACGTTTTTGAGTTTTGGCGTCAACCCGGTGCGTGAGCCCGGGGTCACAGATTACGTAAGTAAAATAGTCATAGGTAAATATGTTAATATTCAATTCTTTATAAGTATATGCATCTGTTTTTATTTAGTTTTATAGTGTAGTTATTGTGATTGTTATAATTCTGTTACCTATGACCTTTTTGTATATCTTTTACATATTTTACTCAGTTCATACGTATTGTTGCCTAATTTCAAAATCTCGACTGATTAAACAAAGACTTGCAGAAATTTTGAAGATAGATGATGTCCATAGAACAGCAGGTCCTTCAAGAAATGGCCGGTGCTTTGAGTGTGGATGGCAAAAAAATAGAAAAACCAGATATATGTGCCATCATTGCAAGAAATATTTGTGCCTAGAACATGTAGTGCCAACATGGTCAAGCTGCTTGGCTAGCGAAGAAGAAATTTTTTGAGTTTTTTTTATACTTTTTTGTTTAGTACGGGTACCTTATTTGTTTTTTTTTTTTTATAGTTCCTATTGTAATGAAACTGTAAGAGGCTGATTTAGTTATAAAAAAAAATTGTTAAAAATTTTGATATTTTAGAAGAGCATTAAAAATAACTTGGTTATTTTTAATGATTTAACGATGTAAGCTTAAATATAAATAAATGATAATTGATTTAAGATATAACATTGTATTATTATAAAACAATAATAGCTTTTCAATATTTTAATAAGTAGAAACTCCATGCAGTAAAACCATTTAGGAAATCTCAATTTGAAAAACCCGGTCTATAAGACCGGCGTCACAAACCACGTAAGTCAAAGGGACGTCACAAATGGCGGGTTAATAAAATTCCAAAATCAATCCGCGAACTGCCACTATTTAAAATGAAGTCTGAGTTGAAAAACTGGCTTGTAACGCATACTTTTTATAATATGAAAGAATTTTTTGACCTGAAACTTTGTAATAGATGAAGAGAGAATATAATTATGATATTTGTAACATACATTATTTTAAGTGAATGATTTTATTTTGTAGTTTAATGTTGATGCGTGTATTGAATTGATGATGACATAAAATAATTTGGTTTTAATTTATTTAATATTGTTTTAATTTTATGTTCTTTAATTTTGTATTTAAATTTGTATGCCAATACTGGCGAAATGTGTGATTCGACACTAACACATAACACCTATAAATGTACCACATTTTTTACAAATAAATTATTCTTATTCTTATTCATGAAGTCTATATAATGAAGTCTATCTCATTTTTGTCATAGTGTCGGGGCTTCGCCACGTCCCCTTTTTTGAGGCTGCTTCTTAAAGAATGAGTTCATTAAGAACAGCCCCTCCTTCTCTAAGAAGTTGACGAGCATTTGCCCCCTATGATTTCTCCTACCAAATCCGTGTGGTCCTACTACCGATTCGCCGCAAGTGTGTACTCCCACTTTGGCGTTGAAGTCCTCCATGACAACATTAAAGTGGGCCTTTTGGGTGTTGTGTAAGGCCCTGGAAATGTCTTCGTACATTTCTTCTACTTCATCATCCGAGTATGCCAAAGTCGGTGCATACACTTGGATAACCTTGAGAGTATATCTCTTGATGGTGAGTCTGATCACAAGGTATGCTACCCTTGTCACACACACTGGAAATGTCTAAAATGTTGTCAGAGAGAACCTTATGGACCAGGAACCCAACCCTGCCTTGGGATGGCTGGTCTCCCCCCTGAAATACATAAGATGACCTGAATCTAGGGTAACGGTATCCACTCCCTCTCTCAGGACCTCGCAAAAAAACATGCCAGCTTAAGTACTTCAGTTCCTCTTCTAGTTGTGCCAGATGTTCGTCGAGCCGTAGCGAGCGTCCGTTATACGTAGCCATGGTCAGTCGGTGTTGGCGGCCTACTGTAACCCGGGGATTCTTCGCATTCCCTGCCCCGCCGTTACCATGTCACGAGCAGACGGATCGCCTGATGGTAAGCAATTGCCGCCGCCCATGGACACAAGCAACACCACAGGAGTCACGAGTGCGTTGTCGCCCCTTAAGGTTGGGAAAAGGGATAGGATGAGGAGTGGGATGAGGGAGAAGGAATAAGGGATAGGGCCTCCGGCACTCTCACTCACCAAACGAAACGCAACAGTTTAGGTACTGTTACTTTACGTCGATTTTCTGTGAGAGGGTAGTACTTCCCCGGCCCATTCATGCTGAAATCAGCAAGTCTCTACTACCGTAAAATGTCACCGATCTATTATATTTAGCTACGCCTATTTGCAACGGTTATACCGCCGTTAGTCGGTCGCCAGAATCTCGTTCGTTGGTCGGCAGGATGCACCACAGGCAGGTGAGGTTGGCTGGGAGCTCTAAGATGTTGTTGCGCTCCCATGCATCCCGTACCTAACGCCATATTTTTTAAAAATATTTATATTTTTTTCATACAAACCTTTTCCTGACAATAACGAATACAGAAAATAAAGATTTATCCAATTTGGTGCAGTAGTTTGGAAGTTATGTGCGTGCAAACATTTCGTTGACAAATTTTTATTCATATAGATACTCACCACTGGGTCCTGCGTAGTTGGTGCAATAGGATCGCAGTACTTTAACTGGTGTTTATACGAATCAATCAGGTATTCAAGTGTATGGCTGTTGCACACGTTTGGTTCGTGGGGTTTTAATTGCTCGAGGTTCCATCTAATTTTGTCGCACGTTTCTTGCTGTAAAAGTTATTGCAAATCATGATTATGTTTATAAATGTAAAGAAAATCGAAAGTGTAATCTACACAAAAATATTGCTACTTCGAAAACGGCACAGATAAACAGGTGATCTATATAACCTAACATTTAACGTGATAAGAGGCAATGTCCCAGAACAAAGACTGTTCATAATATTGAGTAAGTACAATCACCCTCTAAGAGATTTTCACTATACTAAAAATAACGTAGTTTTCACTAAAAATAAAAAATAAATGAAAAAATAGAGGGTCGAAATGTTTGAAAATTTAATGATGCCCGCGGTGACACCCGCGTTATTTAAGGCTTACTGCTCCGCCCCCGTCGCTCATAGCGTGATGTTATATAGCCTATAGCCTTTCTCGATAAATAGGCTATCCAACACTGAAAGAATTTTTCAAATCAAACCAGTAGTTCCTGAGATTTGCGCGTTCAACCAAACAAACAAACAAACTCTTCAGCTTTATATATTAGTGTCTAAGATTTATGTCTACTGCTCGGCACCCGTGGCGCATAACGAGATGTTATATAGCTTATAGCCTGCCTGAGTTTCATCCAGGCTCTTCTCATAGCCCTACCATCCCGAACCAGGTTGTAAAAAAAGAACTGACGTTCATAAGTGATAAGAGTTTGAATTTGAATTCGAACATATTATTATCAAGATTTTTTCGAACCCGTAGCCATTATCGCGTTCATCCAAACAAACAAACTCTTCGGCTTTATAAAATTAGTATCTTTAGATGTAATTTCATCTTATATTAGCCGGCAAAATCAAACAATGATATAGTGTTAGTTCTACCACGGTTAAATGTGTTAGCAAATCTGCATTACAAAAAAAAAAGAAAAGAAAAGCCACACTTAGAATATCTGATAGAAGTCTGGAGATGTGACGCCATGTCCAATTTAAATGATCTACAAATTGCACAAAATAAGGTTATTAAAACACTGTTACATTATGATTACGCGCCGTGTACAGCTACTGAGTTCAGCTGTTGCTGTCACTGTCGGATTGTATACATAAGAAAGAGAAGCGCGACGACGACGGGACGTTCAGAACGAATTATTTATCATTAAATACATTAATCCTTACAAATATCTTATTCCAATCGATAAATAAAAACAACAGTTCCCTTTATTATTAAACACATATTACATCACTGTTATTAATATTATCAAGATATGTTTATAAATAATACAGTTACAATTGCTACAATTTCAATTTAAATGGTTATTTTATGGTTTTTTTTATCGAGAAAATTTACCGAAAACGTGTTTTGAACACAATGGTCCCCCCATAAATATGATCAAGATTAACTTATACTTTTTTAGCTGCTATAAAATGTATACATTTGGCTAAAAAACTGTTTTGTGAAGCCTATTTTGACTAAGTACAGCGCCTTAACACCTACTATTAAATTCCATAAGGAAACCAAATAATTAAAGAAAATTGAATTAAAACAATCCATTCTACGATTCACTTTAATAAAAGAAGTCACAAATATCACACCAGAAGCAGGGATAAATTAAGTTTACCTACACCTCGAACCGAATATGGTAAAATAAATATTATGTTTGAAGGTGCACAACTGTATAATAAATCACCTAAAGAAATTAGAGAATACACTCTATACTATAAACAAATGTACACAAAACTTAAAACATTACATCATGAATACAATACATGATCACTTGATTATTTCACGATGTTCTATTTAGTTTTACCTCTGTGTATACATATATAAAACTAGCTTTCGCCCGCGGCTTCGCCAGCATGAAATTTTAAGAAAGGGTAGCCTATGTACTTCCCCGCGTTTCAGACTACTCATGTTAAATTTCATCACAAACGCCTCTGCAGATTGGCCGTGTAGCATATTATATAAACAGATTATACGTTAAAATAATTTTAACGTATAATCTGTTTAAGTAAGTAATTTTAATAAAATTACTTTTGTTTTCATAATCGTCGAACTTCTGGTAAAGATTAGGATGTAGGTATATTATTGAAGTTATGAAGAGCTTATATACCCACTGAAAATAACAGCAGCAAAAATTAAAACTGAAAGTATTACCACAAAGTACATATTATCAGACCGTCCCTCCACCCCGCTGTGCTTAAGCGCGCTAACTCATAGTTTTATTACAATAAAAATTATGTAGTTAGGTTATGCTAAAAGCTAAAAAGTAATTCGGTAAGTTTTAGCTACCATGTCGCACCAATCTGCTCATCAATCTGGGGTATTGATCAGACAAATATAAAATCGTTGGGCAAGTGAAATTGCTATCATAATGTTTACTCTGGCTACGCTACACCCAAAACAAATTTCTTATAGTTATTTTACTTTAAAGTTGTTAGTTTTGTTGTTAGTTGATACTTCTCATTCTATTTTCATAGTGAGCCCTTTTCTACCAATCAAGCCCTGTCATTCGATACCCATATTGAGGTATTTGTGGAAAATAGATAATCTGCCATTTTGTGGCGGCGGCCATCTTAGATTTTTCAGAGTAAGCTCTATTCTACCAATCAAGCCCTTTCATTTGATACCCCGATTGAGGTACTTGTGGAAAATAGATAATCTGCCATTTTGTGGCGGCGGCCATCTTAGATTTTTCAGAGTAAGCTCTATTCTACCAATCAAGCCCTTTCATTTGATACCCATATTGAGGTATTTGTGGAAAATATGTAATCCGCCATTTTGTGGCGGCAGCCATCTTGGATTTTTCATAGTGAGCCCTATTCTACCAATCAAGCCCTTTCATTCGATACCCATATTGAGTTATTTGTGGAAAATATATAATCCGCCATTTTGCGGCGACAGTCATCTTGGATTTTTAATAGTGAGCTCTATTCTACGAATCAAGACCTTTCATTTGATAGCCATATTGAGGTATTTGTGGAAAATAAGTAATCCGCCATTTTGTTGCGGCGGCCATCTTGGATTTTTCCACAAATAACTCAATATGGGTATCAAATGAAAGGGTCATTTGATACCCATATTGAGTTATTTGTGGAAAATAGATAATCCATAGTTTTGTGGCGGTGGCCATCTTGGATTTTTCATAGTGAGCTCCATTCTACCAATCAAACCCTTTCATTTGATACCCATATTGAGGTATTTGTGGAAAATATGAAATCCGCCATTTTGCGGCGACAGCCATCTTGGATTTTTCATAGTGAGCTCTATTCTACGAATCAAGTCCTTTCATTTGATACCCATATTGACTTATTTGTGGAAAAAATAATCCGCCATTTTGTGGCGGCGGCCATCTTGGATTTTTCATAGTGAGCTCCATTCTACTAATCAAACCCTTTCATTTGATAGCCATATTGAGGTATTTGTGGAAAATAAGTAATCCGCCATTTTGTTGCGGCGGCCATCTTGGATTTTTCATAGTAAGCTCTATTCTACCAATCAAGCCCTTTCATTTGATACCCATATTGAGGTATTTGTGGAAAATATGAAATCCGTCATTTTGTGGCGACAGCCATCATGGATTTTCCATTGTGAGCTCTATTCTACGAATCAAGTCCTTTCATTTGATACCCATATAGAGTTATTTGTGGCGGCGGCCATCTTGGATTTTTCATAGTGAGCTCCATTCTACCAATCAAACCCTTTCATTTGATACCCGTGTTGAGGTTGTTGTGAAGTAATATGTGATCCGCCATTTTGTATCGGCGGCCATCTTGAATTTACAATCATTTAAATATTATCTTTTAATCTTGCTGACATTATGAGTGTATACCAAATAGCAGATCAATCTGTCATCAGGAAGGGGGTAAAATTCCAATTACTAAATTTGAACCACGCAGAAAAAGATAATACAGGATTTTTGCCGACTTAGTTGATACTTTTCCCTATATTATGGCAACATTATAAAAAATCTTTATAAATTGTAGCCTATGTGTTATTCTGATATATAAACTATATGACTGTAAAGTTTTATCCAAATCTGTTCAGTAGTTTTTGCGTGAAAGAGTAACAAACATCCATCCATCCATCCATCCATCTATACATACATCTTCACAAACTTTCACATTTATAATATTAGTAGGATAAAATCTAGCAAGTTAAATTTTAGACTACTGAGTGTGTGTTTAGCTGAAATCTAGAAATCTTTGTTCACTTTGCATATCTTTAGACCACCGGCGCTAACAGGAAATGTTACCTAATTTTAAGTTAAGTTTAAGTTGTCACGTCAGTGAACTCCCTGTAAGTTCTTTGTGAAAATAAATGTTTTTAAACCGAAGTGCGTAGTATGATAGTAGCTCATGGCGTATCTTGACTTGCTATTCGTAATATAGGGACAAAGTAAAGCATCGTCGATAGAGATCACTATTTGTTTTTGGTGACCACTTGTTATGGCATTACATGAGGATGCTTCCATGCTTCAGAGGGCAGGTAAAACTGTCGGAGTTGCCACCCATTAAGTACACGCATCACGAAAAAGAAGAAGAAAAGATAAAGTTACTTTACTGGTGTACAGCCATTGGACTTGTGTAAACTCTTCGCGTCGTGTCAGACATGCCATCACATCGGACTATTAGAGTGAGAGATAAGCATAATAATAACAGCATAATGCAATGACGCAAGGATATCGATACACGTCGCGTCCCACACCAAAGGTCTACCCAGCTTCTACGGCAGTAAAGACGTCCCGTCTGGTCTTTTGCCATCGTCGCGTGCCATGCCTTGAGGTTTAAGAAAGAAATTACATAATGTTTGTTGCGGTTGCACACACTCTTGTTCACAAATATGTGCTCGCGCAGTTGGTTATCCTCAGTCGAGATTAATCACCGTAGAAGAATTTCCGTCTCGAGGTGGGAGTAGCTACAGAACAGCTACGGTGTGGCTACGATGCAGCTACGAAACAGTTGGCTGTTTCGTAACAGTTGCGATAGCGCTATGATACCGCTATTATATATCACGATTTAATTTACAAATGTACAAAAATCTGTACCGATAATAGCCTTTTATACTCCTGATGTACTTACGCTGTATGATTTTTTGTTTCCGCTGAATATAAATTCGAGATAACCTTTATTTCCGCTTTTGGTAGAAGTACCTTCCCTTGCAGAAGAACTTGGTTCACCTTGTAGATTTTTAATACAGTCCTTTCCCTCGTCGTGAGACAAAAGATAATCTAAAAATAAGAAGAAAATATTAATTACAGAACGTTTTATGTGTCTATAACGTGAAAACCACCACCTGATGGTGATGTACCTGCAAGAAGTTTTTATTTTCTTTGTATTTCGTACATATATATTGATTTTCAATATTTTTACATATGTATTATTTACCTATGTTCGAGTTGCGTAAGCCCATAAGTACTTTTTGCGATTAATATCCGTCAATATAATTATCGTACTGTGGCGAGTAGGTTAGCCAAGTACAGTGGCCCATTTTAACGTTCCTATAATATAATGTCGGGGTTACCAGTGTCTAGCTACTTCGAAACCACTTCACTGGTGACCCACTAGCTTATTCGCCGTAGTAGGTATACTGTATAAAAGTAATACAAGGTTAAAACAGTTTACCTTTAGTATACCGGTGATCGAATGTGAAGATCAAATAATCTATGGCCATTTCGTTCCTTTCTATCGTGGCATTAAATTTTTTTTCCACGGCGTCAGAGTATTTATCAATGTTATGTGTGAAGTCATTTTTATCTTTACATATCCTGAAAATAAAAGCAGTTGTATTTTACAACATAACATAACTTCACACCTGTGTGTCCGAAGGGGTAAAGCAGCGGTGTATTACACATCCACACTTCACCAGTTATATTTTGGTCCCAATTTAATTGGGGCGAGCACATCTACCGAGCTCATTATTATACGAGCGATAATTAACATTTGCAATGTACACATAACTGCGAAAAGTCAGAGGTATGTATATGCCTGGGGTACCTGAAGATCGAACCCAAGACATTTGTATTTAATAGATTATTTTATTCGATTTATAAACTGTCTCTATTATAAAATTATATTATAAAATTAGGTACTCCAATGATAGTAATGACAAATCAACCCTGAATAAAAACGTCTTTGGTTGGCAGACTTCACGTCATTCGAAAATTTCATGAAGAACCTCAGAAATGCAGGCTTCCTCACAATTTCCAAAGCTTAACAAGCGATAATAAACAATTTAATATGCTTATAATTTTGAAGTCTTACAACTTTTATGTTATAGCAAAATCTCTAAAGACGCTAACTTAGCAGAGTCAAACTTTTAAATGACTCTTACGAACTTATATTATGCAAAGGAGATGTTTCATTTTTGACTACACAACGTACCATTAAAAAAATAGGGAAAAGTATCAGAAATCAGGGAAAAATATTATTTCAAGAATTTACACATATTTGAGATCATAGAAAATAATAGTAGATTGTCGCATCGAGCGCAAAGTGAGTCATTAGTGCAAGAGTGTTATGTTGGTGCCCGAGCGCATGCGAAGGCACTAAATTAACACGAGAGGTGCGTAGTCTACTTTTCTTTCAACTACCAATCTTCCTACCGTGATAAAATATACCTACTCAAAATAAAAACTCAAGTTAATGAAAACAAAATATTTATCCCGTGACTTTTGCGGCAAAAGGTTATGAACAATTTCAATTGCAGCTGTTTTTATACTCTCTGGAGTAGAGTTCATATCACTATCGCTGTTTATTTCCATTGTTTAAAACTTTGTTAAACAATGGTACAAGATGCGCGCAATTTGTTTTTTTTTGCACCAGGTCGGTTTTATTCAGCCGATTTTTTTTGATCTTATGCATACATTTTATATTAAACTTAACAGGAAGAAACATTAAACCTCTGAGGTAAATTTGTATTTTTCAAATAAAGAATACAAAACAGTGCAGTAATGTAAAACAGTGGAATAATTAAATTTCATACAACTTTTCTCCACTGTTTCATTTCTAAGCAAAAAAATCGTAGTTTGTAGTGATTAATAATAACATTACTACGTAGTTGAAAGTAAAAATATTTTCTTTTCTTGCCATATTCAATATGGTGGTTTATTGGATTGTATGTAGATTGATACCTAATGCGTTCAGAAATAACACAAAGATGTAAAATAAAAAAATAAACATAGTCATGAATATCTCAAGCAGCATACTTCGACTACAATAAAAATAATTTAGAATAATCGTTATGAACCTATCTTAAGGTAAAAATAGTTATAAAACTGGTCTTACAGGTCCTGTGCATTTCGGAACGAAATATTCGTTTTTACAAAATGTTTTCATAAAACGTCATTTGCAAATGTCACAATATTCCGCCAGGATTGTTGAGATAGACATCAAATATTTTTTTAATTTTATTTTCTAAATCTTCAAAACTACATATTTTAAAGAGGATATCTTTAGTTTAATTATGTTTATGGGTTCATTTCCTAGGATTTTTAATATATGGTACATGTTGTAGCTAGAGTTTCATACAAAAAGGAAACAACTTCTTTAATACACTGTGCAGGGCGATCCCTAAGTCATATTATGTATTAAACGATTTTGAATTTTTCCGAATCAAAAACAGGCATGAAATTCTTACATTGAAGAAAACACAAGATTTCGCTATTTTTCAAAATTACACGATTTAAACTGTTCATTATCTAAGTTCATCTATCTAGTTGGATAGATAGTATAAAACGTCAAAATACAAACATATTTAAAATCAAAATACTTACACGTTTACATTGCTTGTTTTGATGTAAAACCAAATATCTCTTATACACTGTTCCAATTCACCTCCGGCCTAAAAATAAAAGAAGGCAGGCATGTTTATATGCATCATAAATGATTCCAAAACCTTTTGCTTTACTATCTATTGTAAATCTACGTTGTGTTAAGTAAGTTGCAAATAAAAAGGGTCTCATCCCGCTCCTCTTCCTTTTTCCTTTTCCCAACATTGCGATAGGCAGCGACTAGTTGGTTGCTTTTTCACATACAGCCCTGTTTATTACCCGGAGTTACTAATTATTGTAATGGGGTCTACTGGCTCGGCTGTTCATTACTAGCAATAGAAAAATGTACCTACTAAATTATTCGTGAAAAGATAGAGGCATCATTAAGGCATATAAATTTATGTAGACTTTAGTAAATAACAAGCAGAACTCGACTAGGTATTTAAAAATTATCACAGCAAATAAGGCTTCACTTAGGCGGCGACTGTACAAACATTTAATCAACGGACACCAAGGACACCTAGATTCAGATTAGTAATTTGTGCATCTCACGAGTTTGCCAAGCTGCCCAGTTGTACGACTAAATTAAACTGATTTCGGAATTTTAGGGCATGCACTCCAAGTTTATGCTGTTTTGTACAAATATTGTGAAACTTTCTTGCCTTCAATAATCAGACTGTTCCAGCCTGATTATTGAAGGCGAAATTAACAGAACACCATGCAAGCTGACATTGGACACGGGTGCTTCTCGGACAGTCGTCGGTTTCCATCTGGCAAGACGAGTTCTTAGGGGCTACTTCAGGAACAATGAATGTGTGAATCTGAGAACAGCTACCGGTCAGCACATAACCGTTCGAGGTGAAATGGAGGTGGATCTGAAGCTAGGCAACAAAGTTTACCGTCACAAAGTCATCGTGGCTGATATAGTGGATGACTGCATCTTGGGCCTAGACTTCATGCGGAAGCATCGCTGCGAGATCGACGTTAACCAGGGAGTGTTGAAATGTGGCTCAGAAGACGTCTTCATGGAAGGTGCAACTTCAAGAAAAGTGTACTGACTGAAGAATGTCATTCTTCACCCGCGGTCGGAAACGGTTGTACCAGTTTGTCTACCAAGGAATTCGGGTCAGGGGAACCGTTGCGTACTTATCGAAGGCCTAGAGCAAGATGCCTCGTGGAAGATTGTACGAACCTTGGTAAGGGGTACCAAAGTTTCATCGGTACGCGCAATGAATGCAAGTGACAAGGAAGTGTTGCTCAAGAAAGGGACGGAATTAGGCACCTATGAAGGAGCGGCTTGGATGCGTAGATGTCAAGAGCGACCTACCAGCGACAAGGTTCAGGGTGCACGATTCGACGTGTCTTCACTTTTAGAGGACTGCCAAAGTACCCTGTTGGAAGAAAAGAAGACAAAGGCTGAGAAGATGTTAAACCGGTTCGCCAATATTTTCTCTACCAGTGATGCCGACATAGGGAAGACAGCACTAGTCCAGCACAAAATAAACACGGGAAGTGAAGCACCGATTCGCCAGAGGCCAAGGCGTGTGCCAGTGGCACGAGAACGTTCTCGTTCTCGTGCCACTGGCACACGCCGGCACACGCCGTGGAAGCTATGATCGACGGTATGGTGAAGCAAGGTGTAATCGAGCCTTCGTCTAGCCCGTGGTGCTCTCCGGTTGTGCTAGTTAAGAAGAAAGATACTAATACCGCCGATTAAATGACATCACTAAGAAGGACAGCTACCCACTGCCACGGATCGATGACACACTGGATACGCTGACGGGAATGAAGTGGTTTTCTACCTTAGATCTAAAAAGCGGCTACTGGCAGGTGGAAATAGATCCTCGAGACAAGGAGAAGACGGCATTCTCCACAGGCAAAGGATTGTGGCAATTTAACGTCATGCCCTTTGGATAGTGCAACGCTTCGGCTACTTTTGAGAGACTGATGGAGCGAGTGCTTATGGGATTGATTGGAGACGCCTGCCTGATCTACTTGGATGACAACATCATCGTGGGGCGCACCTGCCAGGATCACCTTCGAAACTTGGAGCAAGTGCTGTCAAGGATACGAGGAGCTAATTTAAAGCTGAGTCCGAAGAAATGCGCGTTATTCAGACGGCAAGTGAACTTTCTAGGACATGTGGTCTCTGAGAAAGGTATCCAAACCGACCCGGATAAGATCATTGCCGTGAAGGAATGGCCAGTTCCAGAGAATAAAACGCAGGTCAGAGCATTCCTCAGATTATGCTTCTTCTATCGACGGTTTGTGAAGAACTTTGCTGACATTGCTCGACCTCTTGGATGGATTACTTCACGAAGTGGCCTGAAGTGTTTGCAATCCCAAATCAAGAAGCTACCACAGTGGCCGATAAGCTGGTACATGAAGTTTTTTGTCGGTTTGGGGTGCCCTTGGAAATCCACAGCGATCAAGGCCGGAACTTCGAATCTGAGGTGTTCAAGGAGACTTGTCGCGTGATGAGTGCTCATAAAACCAAGACCACGGCTTATCATCCGCAATCAGATGGCATAGTTGAACGATTCAACCAATTACTGGAAAGGTACCTGGCGAAGGTCGTGGAGAGCAAACAAAGAGATTGGGACAAGCACATCCAACAATTCCTTCTGTCATATCGTAGTGCGGTCCACGAAACCACAGGAATAACACCAGCTTTTGCCAATTTTAGAAGCGAACTCCGTTTACCAGCAGACTTAATCACCGGTATTCCGCCAGTCTCCACGAAACATAACGGACTACGCGACCGAGCTACGCAACAAGATGAACGAAGTATACGAGCACATCAGGGAATCTGGGCAACAGATGTCTGAAAAGATGAAGACTCGCTACGACCGGAAAGCGAACAACAAAGGCTTCGAGGAGGGATCATTGGTGTGACTCCATAACCCAATACGAAGCAAAGGAAAATCGCCTAAGTTACAAGCCAGGTGGAACGGGCCATATCGCATAATTACCAGGATGAATGACGTCAGCTATCGAATCCAGAAAGGGCCGCGAGGTGCACCGAAGATAGTTCATGTGGACGGGTTGGCTCGTTACTATGGGTCCGACGATGTTCGAGACGAACACGTCTAAGAGGGAGGCAGTGTTACGAATGGCGATATTTGAAAATAACGTCATCAATCGGTGAATGAGAGTACTAGAAGAGAATGGCTATATCAGTGTTTCAGCTACTCTCCACTAGATGGCGTTGCTGTATCGACTGTTCCAGAAACTGTTCGAGAAAATTCTCGGGAAGGCTAGAATAGACTAGTTTGTTATCCGGCCGGTATAAATACGGCACGGACGGGCGAATAGAGACAGTTCATTTGAATAGACGAAGCGATAAACAACAAGCGAAGGGAAGTGAGTTGGAAGTGTTTTCTAGTAGTGTGAAATAGTGTTTTATTAGAGTTTTTATAAGTGTGTATAAGTGTTGTTGTTTGTAAAATAAAGTGCAGTTTTAGTGGCATAGGAATTTAATTTATCACCGAACCCCAGCTCGTAACAATATTAACATTTTAATTTGAAAACCAGAATATTAGCCAATCATTTTAAAAATCTTGAGTAATTAATCGCTGTTCTCTCTGCAGAAACGTACGTTAGTACATATGTATCGATGGCGGAAACCAATAGCCATAAAATAAATTTACGTAATAATATATGTCGTGTTAAGATATTTTTCTCTATGACCATTATTACTTTAATAAAATCCGTTGCGAGGTGTAAGGTGTTCTACTTATTTCATGCTTCAACTCGGTCAAAGCACGCACGTAATAGTCTTTTTAGGGTTCCGTAGTCCACAAGGAACCCTTATAGTTTCGTCATGTCCGTCCGTCTGTCCGTCCGCAGCCTAGCTCAAAGACGCCTGGTGCTAGAAAGCTGATATTTGACATGAATATAGACATACAATATTGCAACAAAACTGTAGAATAAAATTTAGGAAAATATTTTTTTTAAGCGTATCTGCCCTACATATATAGTGGGGTTGAATTTTTTTTTTGATTGAGTACCCCATCGTGTGGGGTATCATTGGATAGGTTTTAAAAAAATATTATTAGTTTGCTCAGATTATTTTGCGATCAAGTGATTGGTTTGTCAAATATCAAGCTTTGAGGTGAAAAAAATTGTTAGACTCAAGTGTCCCCCCCCCTCTGCCGGCTAAACTATTAATTTGCAAGAGGTGAAAAAAATCACAAATGTAGTACATATAACGAATTTAAAAGGAAAACTATCACGGCTAACTAGACATCACTAGTTTACGAGTAATCGGCGGTTAACTTATAAATACCTATTTCTGTGAGTTTACATTGGGAGCGCCTGGCTTAATCAAAATAAAGATGCCCGTTTTTAGTCCCATGTGAAACAGAAGTTATTATCAATAATGGGCATTATGGGCAACTACGGAACCCTACATTGCGCGTGGCCCGACACGCACTTGGCCGGTTTTTTTTATATTGTCTCACGCCTGTATCCCGAAAGGGTAGGCAGAGGTGTAATATTACGGCCACATTTCGCCGTGAATTTTGTAGGTCCCACGTAATAGGGGGCGAGCCTATTGCAGATACCGGGCACATCACCAGACTCAGTGCTACTACTGAGAATTCGGAAAAACCCAGTAACACTTTTGCCCGACCCGGGAATCGAACCTGGGACCGCCGATCAGCAGTCGCATACGCACGGACCACGGACGCAGTCCGATAAGTGAAAGACGTGATAGACAACTTTATTATTTACACGTAAATTAAAATAAAGTTATTGATATCATGAATAGTGTGTTTTGCCCGACTATTATTATATGATATAAACCTTTATCCGTAACATCATCAAGGATTTATAGTCATTTTAAAATAATATGAAACAACAACAAAGTATGTTATAATAATTATTCGTATAATTTCCGCACGCATCTGAACTGCGTGACTGGTTATGCTAATTCGGGTAATTTTTAATTATGCATGATCTATCTGTATGAACTAAAAGGATATTTGTACGGTTTCAAAAAATATGATACTAATGTGATTCCTTAGGAAGGAAAATAATTCACGAGGGTGGAGCTGAGCAAAGTCTAATTAAAATGTAATTGCAGTGATGATGTATTTGTACCAGTCCTAATCTCACTTCCGATACGATAAAATTGAATAAGAAAGCTTTGTTTCTACAAATTAAAGTCACAACAAATTAAATTAAGTACCTATAGTAGGTAGTATAAATTGTTAAAAGCACACTTGTAACTAATTATACCAACTGCTCTTTGGAATAAAAGACCACATGAGTTCAGTGCATGTGGATCGAACGATCGACTAGTAAGTAAACGATGTGTCCTAAAGGGAGAAACAATATGAAAGAAAAAAAATGTTTATTTGTGCCTCATAACAATTAAAGACAGAAAACACAATCAAAATAAAATAATAATAAAGTCTAATAATAAATTAGACAGAACAGCATTAGTGAGGACAGAATTGGAGCCTGCCTCAGCTAATGCTGCGACAAACTTTGCCGCAGCGCTGGTATTCTGGCAGGTCCATTGAATGGCGACACAGAATCACAAAGAATAAAATAAAAACATACATTAGAATAAGTAAAAGATCTATGCATAGAAGTCATTAAGCATTTTGTTTCTCTAATTCAATCATGCGTAGCCACATCGAAGGTACCCTTTCATACATCGCCGCGTTTTCTTTAACGATGTCACATAGCTTAAAAATGGTCAGGATTTTGTTTCCAAGACCCATAGTCTTTCAAACGAAAAGGAATCTAAATAATATCTCGCACACAGCTTATTTTATCTTTGCCAATCGATACCGTCCTTATCGTACAGCCCTGGTGAGTTAAAGAAAAATAATTATAAATAGACTACCGTGACACGTAGTAACCGCTAGTCTCGGTACTAAAGTTCCTAGACGTATTAAAGCCTGGCTTTTTAATGAGTAAGTGAATATCAGTAAAATAATGCAAAATATATATTCGCTTTTGGGCAAGGTTTATCACTAACGATAGGTGTTTCATGAGTTTGCACTATTTGCCGGAAGAACCGGAGTGAACTAAGTGATATTAAAATTTAAATTGCACGGATAGCGTAGGCGTAGTGGTTTGAGCGTTCGTCTCACCGGTTATCATAGCGCCGAGTGGTAGTGGATTCAATCCTCACACGAAACAACACTGTTTGTTTCGAGTTTCAATATGTTCTCTGTGTCCGTTGATTGAAGGTTTCTAAAGTTTTTGTGTGGGAGTAGTATTTACTCAAAAGTTATATAGGTAAATAACTGATATAACAGGAATAATAAACTTCTGTATAATACTTATAATATGAAAATCTAAGCAGCTGATGCACTTGAGCATTCACACCTGTGATGAGCAATCTTGTGTAGGTATGTTAACGACGAGGACGTTTTAGCGTAACTATTTAGTAATC
The DNA here is from genome assembly GCA_944739405.2 of Euclidia mi. NCBI lineage: Eukaryota > Metazoa > Arthropoda > Insecta > Lepidoptera > Erebidae > Euclidia > Euclidia mi. The sequence continues at coordinate 75,257,635 of OX123188.2, forward strand.
CGTGGTGCGGTCTGGCTCTGGCGAGCATTCTAGTGAAAATGAGGTGCCTTGACCAATGAATACAGATTTACATAGAAGCGCAGTTCTTAAGGATTTCGTGTGCCTATGCCAAGTGGAGGCTGTCTCCAGTTTAGGTCGTAGTTGGCGCCGTTGGCGGCGCTGGCGTCGTTCTCCGACTCTCTTGCTCTCGTAGAGACAGCTGTCACAGCACGACTGCCACGCCGCCAAGCGGCAATTCGGGTCACAAAAAGTTTGTCTCCAGAGCGCCCAAAAGAAATGCGCCTCTATGTAAATATCTGAGCTCTTTGCCTTGTCCGTCAAATCTGACATCCCCTTTCAAAATATATTTTTTTATGTCCGAGAGCGCTCGCTTGAATGAACATGAAAATGTTCGTAGCGATGTTTAGCGCTATGCTTGGCTCGTTCGACAAATTTGAAAACGGCGAATGCTCGATGTTCTGTTACAAGTGCATGCTCAAGTCTATCAGCACCTTAATGTTATGATTAACTAATGTCTAAAAAGTATGTCACCTATGCATTTACTTACTACTTCTATTTCATTCTGGGGCAATTCACTTTGTAATGAACCTGTAATGAAGTTTATAAAGGGACTTAATTCTATATCATTTAAATAAGGGATTAAGATAGCAATGATTTAAATAAAAATCTATCAATTATTATACAACTGTTCTAAGAATAGTCCGGTCAAAATAGATCAAAAATCAGAGGTGAAGTTACAATTACTGCACCCAGCTGAAAATTTGTAGGATTGTTCGAAACATCAATTATTAATAAATAATATTATTTAGGGCTACTTTTCAGCACCTGTGGCACATAGCAATATATGGGCTATCTAACCCAAACAGATGTAAGTATTCAAATGGAACTAGAAGTTCCTAAACTAGCGCGTTCAACCAAACAAACAATTCAGCTTTACAATATTTGTATCATCATCCTCCTAGCGTTATCCCAATTTCAACCGAGAGTCCGCTTTCTTGTCTAACCGGATTTCACTGAATATTCGTTTTTCCACGGAGCGACTGCCTGTCTGACTTCCGCAACCCAAAGGGATAGCGATATTCCATGGTTTAGACTAGTGTCAGTTTATTCATAGGTTCTGACACCCTATAACGACTGTCAAAGATCTTCATGACAGCCGGGACCGACGGCTTAACGTGCTCTCCGTGGCACCGGGCAGGCGATAATTTACAATTCAATACCCATATAACTTCGAAAAGTCATTGGTGCGCGTCGTGGTTTCGAACCCTCTGCATGGCAGTCCGTTGGTATCTACACTAGGCTATCGCTGCCTATACAACATTAGTAAGCCTTTACAAAATTAGTATATTGACATAAAAAATTTATACAACGTACCTTTAGGAAAGACTGCGAAAGCAACCAGGACTATTAATATTGTCATTGCGACTACACTGGACTTATCGGACCAACGTTACTATGCCGTCTAATTTATTTCATTCGATATAGAAATATACTAACATAGTAATATAAATATTCTTCCTCCATGACATCCAATACTCTATTTTCAGTTACATATAATTGTGCATTTTATAACAATGTGATATGATCGAACAGGAATAAACAGTTTTACATAATCGATAATGAAATAACATATTTTATAAAAATTGTGTCATGGAATATTTCCATGGCGGTAATTTGTTGATGTTAAACGTTTTCCTCTATATATTGTTCAATAATAATATAGGAAAAGTAAGCAAATTTATGTTACAATTATATAAAGGTAAAATATACTAATACATTATAATATAACGCAGAATACATAATAATCTTATTATCACACCAATGCACTAGCTTAGAAATGGCGCATAAGTTAAAAATATATTCATACTTTCACGATTTGTACAATTTATATTTTTTTTTTTTACATAGACTCACGACTTTGTCCCCGAAGGGGTAAGCAGAGGTGTAATATTACACCCACGTTTCGCCATGAATTCTTAGGTCCCACGTAATAGGGGGCGAGCCTATTGCCGTACCGGGCACATGACCAGACTCCGTGTTGCTACTGAGAATTTCCTAACGGAAAAACCCAATAATACTTTGCCCGACCCAGGAATCGAACCCGAGACCTCCCAGTCCCACGCGCGCATTAATGCCGCGAGACCAACGAGGCAGTCTGCCGCGAGACCAACGAGGCAGTCTGCCGCGAGACTAACGAGGCAGCCTGCTGCGAGACCAACGAGGCAGTCATATACAATTTATGATGGGTCTAAATCGTGTAATTTATTGAACATAAAGTTAAAATACCTCTTATTTTCCCCGACGTTTTGGCGTGAGATACACCAGCCGTGGTGACGGGTTGACTGATGCTCAGCGGTGCCAACTCCGGGAACTACGGGTTTCGGCACCTACCCATTTTAATTTTTACTGTTGGAAACCTAATTACTGTTTTCGGGGTCCCTAGCGGGAATTAAGGGGCTCGGCCCAAGGGGACTGTGAGTATCCCCGACGAGAAGCACCGGGACTACTCACTAAAACCACATTGGTGTTCCTCTATCCGATGGCATTGAATGACGGTGTCGCGGGAACTGTGTTAGGCACCTACCCATGTGTTCTCCTTAAGATTGGACTGTACGTCAACAGTGGAGAGACCGACTAGTAACGTCCTACGGACATTTTACCCACTTTCACAGCGTTCATAGCGTCACTTGACTTCTTACTTACTTGACCGTTCGTAATAGATGCAGGAAAGTTAAGCAACTCTGGCAAAGGTAACCAAATGGATAACCTATTTGAGTTCGAAAGCTGATGATTCGACTTTTATTATATCGAACACGGTGTGTAGATAATTCAGTCGTACGATGTTTTACTCCATCGATGCTTTATTGGTGCGATGTAACGTTAGTGCGAAACATTCTGTTGCGAAAAAGTCTTCAGCGATAAATTTATCATTTGTTCAGTAATTTATTAGTTCGATAGTAGGTATATCGGTTCGAGACGGCTACTGTTCCGTTACATTTAATTTATGACCTTACTTTGCATTATGGACGTTAACAAAATACATCGAATACCATATAGATTTTCACGTCTATTTTCCTAAGCTGAAGAAGAACATTAGTTACACAAAGGGTCACGGTCAAAATGGGCGTAAAACCAACAGCTTTAAAAAATATTTTATGTGAAAGCTAATGACCATTACTCAATTTTATACTATTACGGCAATAACCCAAACAACCGGTGAGCAGAGATATTCAGTGATGTTCAAACATATTTTTTATAGAATCCAAAACAATCGCTAATACAACGGAGATAACACGATACGATGTTGTGCAGAGCTAGGCCAATGAAACCAATCTATTGGTTGGTAACCTAACGGAATTACTACATTCCATCCCTTTCTTTCTTCTCTCTTGCTCAGACGCCGACCAAAAAACAAGCGTGCGGGCAGGCCGAGCAATGCGCGTCAGTCGTTAGTCATATTTAATTGAATTATATAGAGAGGAGTCATTAGATGATTTAAGGCAAGGACATATGTGAATTGGGCGTCATTAGGGGTAAATTAAAACCGTTTTCTCCGTAATTGTTATAGAAAAAAATCCATAAAATATGTCTTAATCTACATCATATAAAGCATTTTCTCTTCGGTACCAAATCCTAAAAAAAGCATTTTAAATATCTGAATAAAATATGCAACGTAACCTCTGTTTTTGTAGTTATTACCTTTTTTCTCCTAATCTATCAATCATAAGATTGTTTAAATTGAATCAGCCTCTTATGTATTAGAACACCAAGGGAACCTTCAGCTTATTTTTGCAAATAACTTTACATATTATTTTCTAAGGATTTTTTACGTCACCGATACTCGCAAGTCGCGAGTGGACAACTAACCAGTAGTAAGAGCAAGGTCAACGGCGTATATCCACCTCTTAAACATATGTAATATTCTGCAAACTAATGTGTGGTTTTTCGAATTAAAAGTCAACAGTCGCGGCATGTCAGATCGCGCACATATAATACTTACATTTTGATCGATAGGGACCAAATGAACGGTAGAAATGCGACAGTTGAGCATTACTGTACTTGCTTAACAGGTAGAAGAACAGTAGGAAGTTGTGCCCACATAGTTTCAGTTTTGTGGTTTTCAGGGTAAGGACGGCACGAGCCTTTCATTGCACCCGCAGAACATTTATTAGATGTTATAGTTGATGATAACCATTGATATTTAATAAATTGGTTTCAATACATAGTAGTTTTTAACAAATATGTGTGTTTTATTTAACCAATCTTTGGGACTTTTTTGCAGTGATACCCGGTCGATATTGGGGTTAAAAAGTATATAGGGGGTATTTAGAAGTACAATAAAGTAAATTACAACACATTTTATTTCTGTTGGTTTTACGCCCAGCTCTCATACAAAAATGCCCATGATCCTTTACCACGCTGCGTATTTAAGAAGTAAGTTAAGGAAATAATGCATTTTCACTCTCTTATTATTAAAAGTGTTAGGTACATGAAAATATTTAATGTAAGTAATCATGAATTTTTAAATTACGATTAATGTTGTGTTTATTTTTGTTCTACAAAAAAGATTTACCAGACTTAGGCCTGCCAAGTTTAGGTAAATCTATTTTGTTGTATAATTTTGAGGGTTCCGTAGTAAACTACAAGGACTAGGTAGTTTCGCCATGTCCGTCCATCCGTATGTCCGTTGCAAACCTTATGTTGCGAGTGTTTTTGATTGGAACATATTTAATTTAGTAAGTTGCGTATGACATTTTTTTATTATTTATATTATTAATATTTTATTTATTTTCATGTCAGTAACAGTATACTACTGATGTCACTTAATATCCAGAAGTTTCTGGATTCTAGATATTACATTCATGACGTCCGTCAGCCAGTCACACGGCCGTCAAGGGCGCTGTTGCAGTTGACCAAGTATTGGCAATGTCGGTTCAATCGTTCAATACTGAGAAGTGTATACTTTGGTGTTTATAGAATCTCAGAGGTCATCAGCCTTATTCCGCTACGGTGCCGCATAAGTAGCTAGCTGACGTACCGTCTACAATACTGCTACGTCGAATTTATGTCGATCTATCTTTCCAGCTGTGAGTTCTAAAAGAAGATTAGAAGTGTAGCTCTCAAGGCAAGGCTTCTATTATACTTCTGCATGTACTTTTCTCTACACTTCTGTTTTACATTCCTACTAGGTAAAATACTAATCCACTGGTCCGTTAACCCTACTCCATATCATCGCGCACACCATGAATCCAGCATCATCTATTGCTGTGTTCCGAAGCCGCCACGCCGCCTGCTAGCCTCTTTTCAGCAGCTTACTCTGCCTACTAACGTAAGCACAGCTTAAGAGCCTGAGGTCTTGAGTCCAGGCCAGTGGCCCCCAGCAAAAAACGGGGGCACGATGTTTAGTAGTGGACGTCTCTCGGCTAATATGACGATACAGCTCGTACCGTTGCGACTTACGTGAATACGTGAGCGATGAGTGAGGCAAACAAACTGTTTCGCTACGGACTAGTAGTTCTCATAGACTGATGATGGCACATTTGCACTTTTTTTATAGTAATAGGTGGCAAATGTGGGGACGGATCGCCTGATGGTAAGCGATTAAGTACCGTAGATAGGAAGAAGAGGAGTGGGATGAGGGAGAAGATAAAGTAGATGGGGTCTCCGGCACTCTCACTCACCGAACGAAGCGCTATAATTTAGGTAGGTATAATTTAGGTACTGTAACTTTACGTCAATTCTCTGTGAGAGGGTAGTATTTCACCGGTCGAGCCGGACATTCATGCTGAAATAAGCAAGGTGCCTGTAAAAGCACTGCTCGACATGATCGCCTCGTAAATCATCACGACCGATTTCATTGGTATCGAAAGTCGTCGCTTACCTAGGATACAACGTTAATGCTGATCAGTCTTCTTACGATCAGATTCAGATTCAAATTACGTATTTTCCTAATCAAACATATCTAACAGTTCCTAGAGCTGGTCAGACTCTAGTGGATCAATGAGGACGTGCCTCAACTCCTCTCCTTATTTAAAGTACTTACTGCGAGGCTCACTTTGTACCGCTGCCGCGGAATATTACTTGTTGGGAAGTGGGCAGCTCGCTGGTTAATCATCACAGGCTCTCCGACACCGGAACCTGTGGTTTTAAAGAGAGCGGTGTCCTTCACTCTCCAGTCTCCATTTTCAATATTACTGCCTCGTAAAAGGAGACGGTAATATTCTAGGCACGCTCGTTCTGAACCATGCCTCATACCGCCGATACAGGAGCAGGGCCGTCTTAAGCTGGGCACAGAAGAATTGAGGGCCTTCGGGCACACAAAAATGCCCAATAAGAGGATGTACGTGATATAAACAGATTTTGCTACAAATTTTCTATTTTTGTAGTGAATTGACACAAATCAAATAATGGAACTCGACCTTGGATAATTATGGAGCCACTCCCCCCTACTTTCATGGTGTGTTAGCTCCCTGGTGTGGGCGCGAAAATTATTACGCAGCGCGTGGTACCCGACCACGCGCTAAATCGGAAGCTAAATCTCTTGGATATCCACAAGACGAGCCGTTATCCCAACTGTGGTTCTGAAGACGTGCGACCCCGAGTTGACCCCATTTTAACGCGGCACACAGCCTAAAACGTTCCATCCTCAAGGAAATTAGCTCTTGTTCACGCGATCTCCAAGAAGAGTCAATAGTCAGACTCGTCAACTTACAGGCCCATACTATGCCCATAGCAGTATGTAACGTCTCGGCTTTCCAAGGTAATGAATAATAAACACAAGACCCCTAAGTACTTTTGCGGTCTTGGTTTCTGTCATAGTCATTCAACTGGTAGCCTTCTAATGTATCTTACGCACCGGTGAACAGATACTTGGAGAGGGGAAGCGAAACTCGTTGTTAGCCTCGATATAGCCCAGAGTTGCCGGCTTCTGGGACCATCGAGAGTCGTCGTCGACGAAAGCTGCTCCAAAATGAAATTTAACAATAACAACGCTGTTCATCCTACTTATCAATGATTTGTCGATTGCATTACTATATGGATGACAGTACGGATGAAACGCGACATACCAGCGGCTAGAATATCCATCAGAGCCAATTACTAAAAACGTTTCAACTTGCGTCTGAAGTGGAAAATTTTCTATTTCCCTTTTTGTTTTTGTAAAAGATGAGTTGTAGGTATTGTATCTGAAAAAATGTTTGAATACATTTAGAAGATCTTTTTCGGTCCTTCGGAAGCCCCCCTGAGGACGGGAGCCCTGGGCACGGGCCCCGAGTGCCCTTATGGTTTACCATAATTTAGACGGTACTGTTCAGGGGCGCATCATATCAATTTTTATGGCAAGTCTAAAAGCAACTATTGTGGCGTGCCCAAAGAAAAGCTTCCACAGTCCTGTGTAGTCTCTCGGCGACAGTTATTTTATACGTCGCTGTCGATTTTTTTACGCGAGTGTTACAGCCTTGTCCGCACATTTCTTTTTTAATTTAGACTATTCTGCCGGATCTCTTGGGAATATCGGGAAATCCCTTCTTATTGTACCTCTACAGTCCCCAAGGAACATACATGCGAAATTTCAGCTTGCACCCAATAGTTTTGGCTGTGGCGTGTCGGTTAGTCGGTCAGTAACGCAAGTTTTATATAATTGTACAGATTTGTAATAAATAATAAGCACTTTCATTTAATTAATTTATTTACAGTTTTAACAAAAAAAAATTGCGTATAAGTGCGTATGTACATTGTATCTTATAATATAATACCTGAAAGGCAATAATGGGCTCTCACCCAATAGGGTTACCTGAAGATACTTAAAACAGAAAAAACTAGGTAATAAAAATAAAAGCAGTCTAAAAATTAGTCATGTGGTAGGTACTGAGGTACCATAAAAACCTAGAGACTAACTAAACCTAAAACTAAAAGACTAGCCATAATATTGAAACAAAAATAAAATTTATAAGAATATCACAAAATCAAAATAGGAATAAAAAGGAGAATTTTCAAATTTTCTTTTATACCTACCACGTGTCAGGTTGAGTGCGTTCCCATCATATATATAACTAGACGATGCCCGCGGTTACACCCGCGTTATTTAAGACTACTGCTCTACTCCCGTCGTTTATAGCGCGATGTTATATAGCCTATAGCCTTCCTCGATAAATGGGCTATCTAACACTGAAAGAATTTTTCAAATCGGACCAGTAGTTCCTGAGATTAGCGCGTTCAACCAAACAAAGTCTTCAGCTTTATATATTAGTATAAGATAAGATATACAAGGTTCCCATTATCGGCCGGTCCCAATATTTGATATATCCAATCAAATCTCAATAGATCTATCAATATAGATCTATTATTGGCACCTTCCAATCCTTCCGTACGGACTAATTTTTGGAGGTGTGTCGTCGCTGGTTGTTACAGTTATTGTCAGTTGTGTACAATTATTGTACCGACTAATTATTGTCACCGTGTCGTGACAATAATTGTACGATACGAGACGATATTTTATCGTGGCGACTATTATTAACGAATAATAGTCGCAACAGCAACGCACGTTTTGACGTAATGTTAAGTCCTAACATTTTATACGATTGTATTGCTAGTCGTTCCCATTAAATCCACCCGTTCAAATCATAGTGTAGCAATGTATAACAGATCATATATTTAAAAAAATCACAATTATTATGCCACCTACCGTTAGAAAATGGGTAAATCTAACTAATTGGCGGTCAAATTACTGTAACAATCAAAATTTAAACTGACCCGTCACCTAATAAATAATTAGAAAAACTTGTGACGAATTCTCGTTGTCGACTTAGACTAACATATTCTCTCGCTTCGTTCGCTCTTTTTCCTTAAGCTTCTTTTGACAAACAACATTTTTTAACCACAACAATTATTATAAAGGTTACTGTTAATACCACTGTTACAGAAGCACCAATTATAATTGCTAATTTTGTAGAATCGATGCTCGCTGCAGGATCGACCTGAAATATGAAATATTACATCAATAAAAGAAAGTAGCGAGAAGTTATTCCAGACAACGATAGCCTAGTGGAGATACGAACAGATTACCATAAATAGTATTTTTTACTCACGCCTGTATCCCCGACCGGGTAGGCAGAGTTGTAATATTAATTACACCCACATTTCGCCATGATTTTTTTTAGGTCCCACGTAATAGGGGGCGAGCCTATTGCCGCACCGAGCACATTAACAGCTGTTACTGAGAATTTCCTAACGGATAAAGCCAATAACACTTTGCCCGACCTGGGAATCGAAACCGAGACCTCCCAATCCCACGCGCACATTGATGCCGCGAGCAACGAGGCAGTCCATACATAGTACCACTGACTTTTCGAAGTAATGTGCATATTTCAATATTTATTATACAATATATATATCGCTTGCCCCGTGCATCGGAAAGCACTTTAAGTCATCGGCTTAGGTCATCGGTCTCGGCTGTCAGACGATCTTTGACAGTATGGCCAAAGAGCTCAGGTGGTATGGCGAATCAATACAAATTAACTTTAAAATAAGAATATTGCAAAGTCCAACAAGATGCGGTCAAAACGACCGTAAGTATATTTAGGCATGTCTGATGACTGTGCCTGTAACGAAACAGGCTGTTAGGTACGTGAACAAATTAATTAGAACTCGAGGCATAAAATACTGTATGTCCATTCTATCAGATTGAGCAAAGACAACATTGTGACCCTAACACCACTATCATTAAGCAAAATATTACGTCTTTAAAAACAATAGCCTAATAGGCCTTTATCTTATCGAATAGGTAGCAAATAATTGTAAAAAAATATATTTACAGATATTTCTTAGAATAAGAAGGGAAAACCCACAAACCGATTCCAACAAACAACTTCGAGGCACGCTTTTAACCTCCATGCTGTATGAAAATATCTAAGAGTGAATAATAATATGTATCTAATTTTAATATAACTATTGATATTACTTGGAAAAAGTAAAGATAAGTAGGTACCAACATACATGTATGTAAAATTGAAGCGTCTGTCGGTGATTTCAAAATATATTTAAAGTGAAGTGCGTAAAACAAACGAGCTGTTGACTCAAACACGTTGAGATCACGTTCAAATGATGTCATCATACTTTTATTAAATAACTAGACGTCGCCAGCGGCTTCGCTCGCCTCAATTATACATATAAACCTTCCTCTTGAATCATTCTATCTATTAAAAAAACTGCATTAAAATCCGTTGCGTAGTTTTTAAGATTGTACAAAGGTACAGACAGACAGAAGCTAGACTTTGTTTTATAGTATGTAGTGATTATCGTAAAAGGTAAAAGCAGTGTATAATTTATATAAATTTTCCTACTAACTACGTGAGTTCTAACGGTAATTGGTACTAGCATGACGCAAAACTAACGGTAGATAATGTCGAGTCGGCAATTTACACCAATGTTAGGATATCAAATACAATACGTCTTTTTTTTTTAAGTCAGGAAATGATATCTCTTGCACCGCGTCATATTCGTGATCTTTAAGTACATCTACTCCTATACTGCAAGCCCCTTGAAAGCTTTCTTTAAATGGCTTCAATGCGATTAACATATGTGCTATAATGGGGGTTCCAGACCACTGTTGTGTACAAAAGCACAGGGTACTGCGCACCAAAGCTTAATAAAGTATTTTTATGGGCTTCATATTTTTGCATTCAAATGTTGACCTGATAATGAAACCGAAAGATTTATACGCCTTTTTTATAAAATCAATGTGCTGACCAATATTCGGTCATTTTGGGAGAGACTTATATCCAGCAGTGGACTGCAATAGGCTGATTGATTAATTGATAGTATGCTTATAAAGCTTAAAACTGTATAAAGTTAATTTAATGGTTGAAGACAATCGAAAACATTTGGAGATATTCAGATGCAATTTATTTACTATTAACACAGTACTGTTTAAAATTATTCTGATGAGTCTGTAAAAGCGTACAATCGGCGGGGCTGTTTATAGCCATAAATTAATTTTGTATTATCAGCGTATGATTAATAGTAAGCATGTTTTATACCTTAGCTAATGTCATTAATAAAGACTATAAAAAGTAATGGATCTAATAAAGAACCCTGAGGGAATCCTGAAGGGATCTTCATTGACAAACAAGTATAACTATTAATTGCTACCACATGAAATATGTTTGTAGTGGTGGATTTGCATAGGGTTCCTTAATAAGTTACCATGTAAGTATACGGGTTGTATTTAATTTCTAAATAAGCAATGATCAATATGATCAAATGCATTACTGAAATCGGTGTACATAGCATGTACTTGGCCTCCAACGTCCATGCAATTTTACAAAATCATTAAAACGAATAAGTCTAATACAGTCAACACTGCAACTCATGAATCTATACTGTTCCGACATAAAAGAGCATTAACTTTGAAGTTTGACGGTACACAATCCTCTTAACAATGTTTGTAAAAATGCAGAGCTTGGAAATTATTCTGGACACAGGCAAAAAGCATAGCACCGCTGATCCTGGCAGGTTTGATAGTGTACTGTCATATTTTTGGTTTAGTTTAATATTAAAGTAATTTAATTAACCCTAAAGCGATTTCATTATTACGAGAATTATTTTATAACACTCAACTGACTTATGGGCTATACGACAGCGCGCACCTCACTAATCCCTACATATGGGGGTCCAAAATACACCATTTTGGAAAAAAAAAACGGTTTTTAAGATTTTTCGAGCAAATTTAAACATTTTTGCTATAAATATCTTCTAAAAAATGATTTTGTCTATTACTGGTAGCAAATTGGAGCTTATTTAATAGTAATGGCCCATCTTTTAAAATAAAATAAAGCTAGGTTACTAACTCAACGTGAAATTTGAAAATAGAGCCAGAAAACACACAATAAATGTTCGAATAAAATAAAATGTGGCTACAAAAATGCAATTATTTGGAAAAAAATAATATGTGGCATGTTATGTAAAGCGTTGGAATAACTTTCTGGTATTACCTGCTATCCAGGGTGGGAGGCGAAGTGATTGGTGGGCAAGCGACAATTAATACGCTCATAACTTAAATACGCACTAGTGGTCGGGGTTGAGCACTGCGTGGCAGACTATTAGATATCCCACAGGCTAACGTTGCTCGAAAAAAAATACATGCATTATGAAACCATGGAGCAGTTTAAATAAATGAAACACTTACAGGTTGTGGAATTGTCTCTGATAGATTAAGGTTGTCGCACACATTTACGAGGTTAGCGTAGAAGTCAATTTCGTACTGCCGAGTGTGGTTGTCACATGGAAATGTTGCTGTTTTCAAATCACTTACATTGAACCTAAACTGGTCACATTTCTGCATCTGTAAGAGCCAAAAAGAAATTTGTAACTAATAGTAATTTACCTACTGTATCGTAAGATCCTATGGTCATTTCATTTTTGTAAGAGCATAGCGGTAGACCTATTACAACAAAAAAGGGACTGTGCCGGTATAGTATCTGTATAACTTTGATTCGTCAACAAATATCCTTTAAAGTATTTATTTAGAATGTTTAAAATCACTTATTAAAACAATGCACAAGCACTTAAACTCAAAAATGTAGTGACTAACTTACATCGAACGATGCGATTTCGCTGGAAAAGATTGGCTGAATAATAGTCGGGTCTTCAATATTATAGCTTATATTGTAATGAAGACAATCTACACCAGCTTCTGCAGAAAGGATTTTATCTAAAAATAAAAAAAAATATGATTAGTACCTAGGTACCTACTTTTGTATTTTGACCAAACATCGGCTGCGTCGCAGACCTGTCTGGCAGCACTATGATGTGACAGTGGATTGCTTTATGACAAAATAAGTTTTTATACATACATATAACGTTCTTTGTCTTTAAAATTATTTAGAACTACTGTTGCACTGAAATAAATAAGTATAACACAATTAACACAGTATAAAAGTTGGGAGCGTTATATTTAATTCGTCTAGATCAATACGTAGTGCCATAAAATAACCAAAAAAAAATACGTTTAAATACTTAACGACGTTTTAAACGTTTTACCTTTGGCATACCGATGGTCCATTAGAAAGTAAATGATATAATCCAGATAATTACGGTTTATATATAACTCAGTGCCATTTAATTTATTCTCAGCCTTAGATAAATCACTTATTTTAGTTTCGAAGTCATTTTTAGTTTTGCATGTCCTGAAAAAAAGTGTTGACTCTTTATACACGTTTTGGTAGTCAAGTAATCAGCAAATATCATTTTAATATTATGGAATAAAATCTAAGATTCTGGCTAATTTTCAGCTACTCCTAGTAATTGTATAAGCATGGTAAAGTCAGTATAGGTAATTATTTAGGCAACCTAGGGGCTCGGGTGCGGCAAGACCGTGACCGCAGATATACGATTTCAAGTTGATCGACTAAGTGTACTAATAGACATGGCATATATAGCCAGCGCATCTTATAAAACAAAATCGTCTGTATAAGGACAATTAAAAGTTGGACTATCGGCCATTAGCTTATTAATACAGACTCCGAACTGCAAGTTGCGACTCGTGAGCTTGTCTCGAGGTGATTTCATAACATTAGTATTGCATTGAGGAGTTTATACCAAGAATACTGAACAGCTCGTGTAGGTAACAATTCCTATCCGAGTTGATATGTGAGCTATGCTGAACTTGAATCAGTTTGACGACCGGTTGGCGCAGCGGTAGTGTAAGCGACTGCTACGCCGAAGGTCGCGGGTTCGATTCCCGCTCAAGTCAAACATTTGTGTGCATGAACATGAATGTTTGTCTTGGTCTGGGTGTTTCTATGTATAATATGTATGTTTTACAAAAAAAAAAAAAGTATATATGTATGTTTATCCATTATCTAGTACCCATAACACAAGCTCTGCTTAGCTTGGGACTAGATGGTGATGTGTGTATGTGGTAGAATATTACTTATTATTATTATTAACGATCTAACCTCGGTGTTGTTTCGAGTACGGGCTACTATACTCATTGTTTAGGGGCATTTACTCTATCTTCAATCCTATAAGTTCTTAATATTTCTTAAATAAAATATAACGATTTTAAAAGAAACAAACCGTAATACTTACTTATTTGTGTTGTCGTTGGTTTTTATATAAATTATGATGTCACTATAACATCGTTCCAGATCTTTTCGAGCCTAAAAATATAAAATAAAATATAGATAAGTTCAAAGACTGTATAAACTTATTGACAGCTAGGATATGTGCATCTTTCTGTTATGCAGTAGGTCCATTTTTCCAAACAAGCTCAAATATAAAACCTACTTACTTTTTCAACTGCCAATGCTGTACGATTATCATTTTCTGGCAAACCTGAAACATAAAGATTCTCAATTAATCCTAATAGGTTACTACTTTGTTTTTAAAAGCTATGTTTTAATAAAGTGACATGGCCGCAATTTCGAGTAAATACATTTTTGCTGTCCGCTGTTTGTCAGCAGATTGTATCCCTTAAGAGGCTACATCGAAAATCTAAAAATCGTTCTGTGATCATTGCTTAATCTTTAGCTATAAAGTTGAATATCACGTGATTTCTGTCATTTCGTGCAAGGCCGAAAATGTCTGAAATCTTATTTCGTTCATTACTCAAGTAATAATCGTTATAGAGACAATTATTCTTTCATTTTCTAATAAACTAGCCTTTCTTTCAGTGAGCAGCAATTTAAAGCCCAAATACTAAGAATTATTTAAAATATCCAAAATAATATTTAGAGAAAGCAAATTTGAAATTAAAATTGTATCGAGCAAAAATCTTTCAGTCATGTACGCGTCTTTACTTTTACTAGATAAAGCTCACATATAATATACTAAAGTTTCAGTTTGCTAGTGTGTCTCAATGCTTTAAAATCGGTAGACAAATATGGCATACATTTTCGAGGTAGCGCCTTAGGGAATCTTGAACCGCAGACAGTTTGAAACTCATCGCCTTGATTTGTTGTTTATGTTGTAATAAAAAAAATAGATTTTGTGAATCTTTAAACAATCTACCTGGGGGTCCGAACGCATGAACAAATGCGGATTCGAATCTTAGACTGGTACAATTTTGATGTAGGTACTTATTTTTAAAAACAATGGTTGTTTTTCTACTAACCGTTTCTATCCGCTAGAAGCGTATTATTTCAAGTAACCTTGGAAATCCGTCATAGGTAGTTCACTGATAAAAAGATATGAATCTTGCAGTAAAAGCTTAGGTTTTATGCTTATAGATTCTATGTAACGCTTAATAACTATAATTAAGTAACCACGCTAGAAGCAATATAATAAATATTATATACTGAATATTTTTATAATAAACGATTGTTTTCTCTATTTAGCAGTTATCTCGTGCGATTAAACCGCGATAAAACACCCTAAATCTCTAAAATAACTAATTTATTTAGGCTTTTTCTAAATAGTTCCTTAACACGTTAACTGCCATAGCCTAATTTTAAAGATGACAAATTCTTCTTTTTGTTTTTTGCTGTTATATCGACATAAATTACATTATATGAATATTTTGTACTTTTTTCGATAATTAGAACATAAAATAGGACAACAATAAATATTGTCAGGTATATGTGACTGACGAAGCCCAATCGGGAGAAAATATAGCCATTGCGCCATGTCAGGCATTTTGTCAGGTTTCGTACATCGAAGAACATAAAAAAAAATTAACATGTTATGTATTTTTTTTGTTTTTACTTTATTCTCAACTTACTATTTTTATAATTTTCTAAGCTTTTTTTCAAAGTAGAAATTCATTGTGACGTATTTTTTGCGTAAAACATGTACTAACTTAAAAATCAGTCCCATATGTAGGAAATGTTGGGCCAAGAAGAACATAGTTTCTTAGGGGCCTTGTCAGTCAATTTCAACAGAGAAAAACACCTTAAACGCGCCTGACGGCTCCCTGAGATCATTTGAATTACATACGTTTGCGTCAGGCACTAGTGACTGACACGGCCCATGTCTGTCAAGCACCGGTGCCTGACGTGGCAGCCAACGTGTTAAATATTCCAAATGTGGTATGTTGCTGTGTTATTTACCAAATTAAATCATAAACAATCTGGTTATGCGGTTTTTACAAACAAAAAATAAGGAAAACATCTTTTGTCCTGTATAATCGTCATAGATGTTGAAATTATTGCGCAAACTAGGAGGTTATCCTGTTGTGCCTTTTGTAATAACATAACGTTAGTATAAGTACATATGTCGATCTAATATAATAACTAGGTATATCGGAGTGGATAATTATTGAATAGGTACCAATTTAAAGACAGAGATAACCCCTAAAACATATTTTCATGAAAGTGTCGAGTTTATATTAAGATACGCTACAGTAATTTTATGTTAGAAATAATCTCAAAATATATACGCTCAGCTTCGAGGTAATTTCATATTCTATTGCCTTGCTTAGTAATTTTCCGAAATGGTTCTCATACAAACAAAATCAAAATCAACAAAAACGTTAAAGTGTAAGGATGAAATATTTTTGATATAAAAATTATTTTTAAATAAAAAAAACCGACTTCAAAAAACACTAAGGAACTAAAAAATAATCGGTTTTGGAGCAAACATTTTTGGAGTCGGTGCCAAGCCAAGTATTTCTGATCGGACTATAAAACCTCTACACATTTTTTATATAACTTTCGTTGTTGATAGAATAGTTAGTTTGTAATTTAGTAACTTTTTGCGTAAGGGCTTGGCACGGACTCCAAAAATGTTTGCTCCAAAACCGATTATTTTTTAGTTCCTTAGTGTTTTTTGAAGTCGGTTTTATTTATTTAAAAATAATTTTTATTTTTTGCTTTTTAGTGGTAGGTATACTAATAAAAAATAGTAATAGATGGTAAGTGGGTACATAGGAAAGTGTAGGTGGTACATAATGGGGAGGCCTTCCTTACGTGCCTCAATTTTAAAATGTACACCTGCAGCTTTCTGGCAATTTTTTTTTTATTTCAACTAACTACTTAGCCTAAATACGTTCGTTTCAGTTCCATCATCAGATCCCGGAAATCATCTAATACCCAAGTGTTTGCCAAGACAAAAAAACGAGCCTAAACACGATCAGATTGTGTTATTGTATTACAAAGATCCCATGGCCACCTTCCTGCTCCATCATCAGAGTTTGGTAAACATTCAGCACTAAAGTCCATGTAAAGACGAATCAAACGAGCCTAAACTCAATGGGATTGCGTCTTTGTATTACAAAGATCCTATGGCCACCTTCCTGCTCCATCATCAGACCCTGCAAAACATCTAGTACCAAAGTCCATGTAAAGACGAATCAAACGACCCTAAACTCGATGAGATTGGGTTATTGTATCACAAAGATCTCATGGTTACCTTCCATCTCTATCATCAGACCATGGAAATCATCCAGCATCAAAGTCTATGTAAAGACGACTCAAACGAGCCCAAACTCTACGGCATTGGGTTGTTATCGTCAAATCGCTTCAATTTTGCTTATAAAATTTGAAGAGTTCCTTCGCATTTTTCGGGATCCCATGATCAGATCCTGACCTCATGATTATGGGACCAACTAGAAAGTATACTCTTTCAATCAAAACAAGAATTTTAGAAATCCGTCCAGGCGTCTTAGAGAAATCGGGGAACATACATAAAAAAAAAAGATTCCGACGAATTGAGAACCTCCTCCTTTTTTTGAAGTCGGTTAAAAAGAAGATTCCTTCTTGATGGCCCAGCAACCCAGCAACCCATAGTGAGTGTTGGCCTGTGACACGAGATCTATCTATGTTTCCCTATCGTGGCTATCTATATTTTACGAAGCCAGTTTATTTTACGAAGTCCTGTTATGTCTTTTAATAATGCGTTATTCCAGCTATATGTAAGAAGGAAAGAGGAGGATTAATAATTATTGTTAAAAGAAAAGGTTATTTTGTTTCACCTTCAAGAATGAATATATATCTGAAAAAGCTGAATATTAAAAAAAACCTTTAGATAGAGAATTAATAAATATCTGAGAAACCTGAATAGTAAATTATATGTATAATCGACCAGTTACGGTTATTTTGTTATTTATTGTTAGTTAATATTAATTATGTTGCCTTCTAACTATGTGCTTTGAATGAGGTGGTAGAGGTTAATGGTAGAGACCCATAGAAAATAAACTCTTCACTTCATGTAAGCACTACTGGATTCCTATCAAAAGAAACCTAGTGTTTCCAGTACCCAGGTTACTTTGCTTACCTTAACCTTGGCTTTTAGTATACTTTATTGCGTGATTTGTCATAAAAATACTAATTAAACAGTTAGGTAGCACATAGATACATAAAACAGTGTTGAAATCATGTACAAATACTAAAGTGTCTACCAAAATATTACAGCTGCCTACGCGTACAAAAATACAATAATTGAAAAGTAAAATTGTTATTTCTAACACCGACTAGTTATAAAAATACGTAAGGCTATAAGTTTACTTAAGTACCATATTTAGGTAGTACAAAAATGTCTATTAAATAAAATAACAATAGTTAATTAAATGAAAATAAATCCCATACAGAGTTTCCTCATCTTATGTAACAAGTTGAAAAGAAATGTGCCGGAACGAATTTAAGTTATAAAATATTATATTTATTACGAATTTTAGTTATATAATTTATTTTATAATATAAAACTGACCTGTTTCCTGGGCTCCAACGCGTAAGTCAAAAAACTGACCTGCCACAAATATCGCGAAGCCAATAATAACAATTGTTCGGTACATTATGATCATTTAGACTGGACTGCTCGAGCCAAAGTTACTCTGATATCTGATGAAATACGTATATATACGCTTCAAATGAACGCCCCTTAATATGATTACGAATTAAATACAGTAATGACTCTCTTACTATAATTGACATGAATGCAATATAATATTATCCTTTTATTAGGAGGAGGTGCTCAATTCGGCCCGTATATATAACTTTTTATGTATTTACCTACACCATAACACTGGCGATTAAGAAGAGTGGCCACGAGTTTTATTGCCCGTTCTTTCTCGTGGTTCTACCTATTGCTTTGCGAACGAGGCAGTAAATGTAAATGTAGAAGCATTAGTAATTTACTTTAAAAATTTGACGTTCATAAGCGTCACCTTGTGACCTAGATGAATAAATGATTTTTGACTTTGACTTTGACCGATTTCGCCGAGATTTCTGAACCGATTTACGTTATTTTTTCCGTTTGATGTGGAACAGTTTCGAATTGGTCCCATAAAAATTTGATTCAGGTCGGCCCGGTAGTTTTTATTTTATGGGCATTTTTTATTTAGTAGTCTCAGCCTTTAATAGTCCACTGCTGGACTAGGCCTCTCCTTTGAAATAAGGAATTGGCCTACTATACCACGCTGGCCAAACGGGTTGGTATAGGGTTTGTATCAAGTTTTCCTTCTCTTACAGTGCTGTTCTCTGCATAATATGCTCCCTCTGTCGGCTCTTACGACACCCATGGGATGATATGGGGTGGTGACAATTCGTATTCTTAATCCGTCACCACACGGACAGTTTTTTATTTACTTTCACCTATCCCGAAGTCTGAAATAAAAGCTCGCAAGTAAAATTGATCTGCTTCCCGGTTACCGATTGAACTGAAATTCTGTATACGTATGTAAATTGGATGACAATGAAAATGATTATGACATAGAGCTGATCTGATGATGGAATCGAAAGGTAGCCATAGGAACTCAGTAATTAAATGACAAACTCTATCGAGTTTGGGCTCGTTAGATTCGTTTTGACGAACACTTTGGTGCGGAAGGTAACTAGGATCCTCTAGGGTCCGATGAAGGAGCTAGAAGGGAGCCATGCGAACTCATTAATTACAAAAATCAATTTGACTTGCACAATGATGATAATGGTGATTTCTAGGACGTACCTAAATCATGCGGTTAGTCCGAGATCTATATTTTTTTAGGGCACCGACTTTTAACCTATTAGTAAACAGCACATATAACTAATAGGTGGTATTTTATTAATATTAAATAATCGTTATTATTTTTTTACTTTTTGAGTTTTTATGTCAGTTTTTCTCAACGTAAGTAGTTATTTTTGTAAATTGTGTAATGTTATATAAACGTAGTTATGAATAAATTAAAATATTCTTCTGCTTAAAAGTTATGGCCGTTCTTATCTGTATACATAAATCCTTGCGTTACTGACTGACTGGCATACAACGCACATTCACGACTATTGGTCGCAAGAAGCTCAAATTTGCATTGAGGAAACTACTAACTTTAAAAGGTCAAACATAAGGTGTGCGAAATCGAATGGGTTGTAAAAGAAAATTAAATACTATAAATAATACATGTTTGAAATTTCAAGAAGAACATAATTTTTGTTTTTCTTATAACTATAATCTATAGGCGGGTCCTAGATTTTGTAAAGGCTTTCGACAGTGTGTTTGTTCCACACCTATTATAAATTAAAATAAGCATCTTTAGGTTTCCGTGGCCGCATATATACATTATAACGTTCCTTTGTTTCGAGTAACCGATAAAAATAATAAACCGATAGAAATATTTCGACCCTGTTGCAGGCGCCATATTCACGGGTGAACATGACGCAACAGTGACGATATATTTTGAAAGACAGTTTTAAATCAGTTTAAATGACCCCGAAAGTTTAAATTTCAATACAATTTATGAAATACCCTATGCCTTAAAATAAATAATCTTGATAACACTAGGCAACAAAAAAATACTTTTTTTTTCCCAGAGATTCGATTCTGTGATTCGGAATCGCCATGCTATGGAACTCGGAACTGTAAATAAAATATATCACTCACGTATAGCTTTAAAGAGAGATATATTTTAATTTAAACAATTTTTCGTGGCTATTTTCAAGTAAATATATTAATTCTAGACAGAAAAAATTAACATTTTTTTTGGTTTTTTGGCCTGTCTGTTGTAAGAAGAGGTTGGAGTCTCTCTAATCAAAAACTAACAGTAGTCTGCAAGCATTGCAGTGGTCTATTTTCCTTGATATCGCTTTTGTATTGAAGCAATTTCTTGGTAAAAGCACTCACCGTGCTCATCACTCACTGCATCTTTTTTATAAGCATTTAACAATTGATTTACAAAACTTTCATATTGAGGCGATCGTTTATTTCTCAAAAAATAAATCCGTGACTTGGACAAATGCCAACCAAGCATTCGTTTTTCGAAATGAACGACGGATCTTTTATTAACCTCCTAACGTCTAGGCCAATAAAAATACCTTCTATTAATTTTGCATCTCTCTTTGCATCACTCAAAAAAAAAAATCCCCTTATCTATACGTGACTGAAATAAAATATTATATTCTGGTATTAGCTAGATGATTATTTATGAAATACGGTATAAATTTTCCCCGGGAAATTTTGAATGTTGCCTAGTGTAATTATTGTAGACCACTCAACTGCGGCGTACCCCAAGGCTTAATTTTAGGCCCGAAACTATTCCTTATTTATGTAAACAACGTATGTAAACGATCTCTTCCAAATTGCAGCATTTGTGTAAGAAATTCACATTTTGTTTCAAATTGGGCTGAAACTCACAATAATATGCAGAAAAGGGTCTCGCCACTGTTATGTAATGATTTTATACAGGGTGAAAGGTAATTCGACCTATTCCATAAAGCGGTCAATTTGTTGCGAACTACCTTGAATATAACCTCCTTTAAGGAATAGGTTGAATTACTTGTCAAATCTTCTTGCAATGATATAAAGGCTTCGCGTTGCGAACGTCTATGTCATCACCATCGTCCTAGCGTTATCCCGGTTGCAACCAAGAACTAACCTAACCTAACCAGATATGACAGAATATCAACTTTTCCACGGAGCGACTGCCGTTGAACTGCGAACATCTATGTATTACGAGATATGCCAACAAATTACCTTGGTGTTCATACTGATCATTCACTGGTCTAGAGCTGACTCTGCAAGTCGAGCGGGCACAAAGGACTCTCCTGAAGGTTATGTTATTCGAGCCGTTTAGATAATTAGCACACTGCAACCCTCTACTTGAGAACAGAATCAAACTCTATTAGAGTGAGACAGCTCCTTGTGCGCAATGCTCCGTTGGCAAACAGGGTATTGTAGTTACTAATTGCTTTCTTAGATACCATTGTGACGTGACATTGCCGTGCAGATCTCAAACGAAAGCCCGTACGATCAAAAAGATAAAATTCTTATCCTGTAACATCTATCCTCCCTCTATCCAATTCTGCAAGAAGGTTTGTACCTTCTAACCCAACAACTACAGACACATAACTAGGAAAACATTAAATCACTACTTACATAGTATCAAACAAAGTCCGTCTTCTGTCTGTCTGTCCCTATGTATGATTAAATCTTTAAAACTACGTAACGGATTTTAATGCGGTTTTTTATGGATAGAATGATTCAAGAGGAAAGTTTATATTATTATGTATGATACATATATGGCGGTATGAAGTTCGCCGGGTCAGCTAGTATTACTATAATCTCAAGCTTGTAGTATATGATACATCAATTCCCCACACGACACATAACAAACAGTGACACACAGAAATAATATCAACATGTTTTGTTTAATTGATAGTCTAATAAGATAATTAGATCGATACGAGACCTCTGGATATCCCCAACGCATGTTTTTCTTAGGGATATCAGAGTTCAACTCAACTTATCAGTCTTATTGGTTGTTATCAAGTTTAATATTAATATTCTTCTCAAATTAAACTTTTGTAAGATTTATTGTTCCAACTTTTGTTTCAATAAATGAATATTATTTTTCAGAGACTGTTGAGCGGAACTGGCTCTCAACCTAGTTAATAAAAGAAAGTATAGTCCGTTCACAGTTATTTTACCTCTAGCTGTTAGATTGGCCAACCTGGGCGTTGTGTTGCTATATTTGGTATATAATACTCCCATTTTAAATACACATTATTGCTAAAAATGTAGATACTTATTTTTTTATTGCCTACGCGATCGAATTAAATATTTGGAAGTAATGTTTGTAACAAAACCTCTTGATACTGGCATGGCTATATGCATGTACATTTATTTTCTTACGAAATAACTAATTTCCTATGAAGATAAGTAGTTATAATAAAAATGTTGTCTATTTAATATACAAAGGTAAACGCGTCATAATGGCGCTAATCTAACCACTTTGCGGGTATGAGCTTCAAGCATTTGAATTTTTTAAGCATTTCCACTAATATTGGGTAAAGTGTTATGCACGGGTAACCCTATTTTACATTCCTGTCATCACAGAGTACAATTCCAACATAAAGAAAATAAACACCGACATTTGTCAGAGGTAAAATAACTGTGAACGGACTGTAGCAATTTCGTATTTTATTATTATGATTGGTGATTTGATTGATTTCAATCGGTATATATAAAATTCTTACATTACTGTCTGATTGACAGACAACGCACAGCCAAAACTATCGGGCGCAAAAAGCTGAAATTTGGCATATATGTTCTTTAGGGACCGTACGGGTGCACAAATGAAGAAGGGATTTTCCGAAATTTCCATAACATCGTGCAGAAACATTGACATATATATTACTTTTATATCAATGTGCAGAAACGAGTAAATTAAAATAAAATGTGCGGGTACAGCCTCAAGCATCCTCTGGTATTATTTATAAAATCTTTCTTAGTCACATTATAGGTATCTTAAGAGTATATTATTTACCGTGAAATCTAAAAACTTGCATAAATTTAATGGATAAATGTGTAATGTATATGTCATCGACTTAGCGTTATCCCGGTTGCATCCAAAAGTTTTACTTTGGAGCCCGGCTGCGCACAGAGTTTGATGACTAGTCTAACTAGGTAAAATAAAATATCTAACCTCTGCGACTGTTTACCTTTGCAACAGTCGGCCATGTACTCCTGCCATTCCGAATGGCGCTTGCAATCACCATTTAACAGTACAGGCAAGTATGTTGAACTATTAGTTAGTTTATCCTTATTAATGCGTTTATCTAAAAGTCAAAATAATTTGTGTTTATCTGATTGTGATTAATTTCGCAAACACTACTTTTTTAGGGTTCCCTAGATACGACCAACGAACCCTTATAGTTTTGCTCTTATGACTCTCAGTCCTTCTGACTAGTGTTGCCCAAATTCAGTCTTGGTCTTGCAGTCTTGGTCTTGTTCTTGCGTTTTTGCAAGACCAAGACCAAGAACAAGACCGCGTATTTTTAGCAAGACCAAGACCAAGACTGATCGTGCAAGACTTGAGCAAGAACAAGACTAAGCCTGCAAGACTCTTGCGTCTTGCAGCTAGGACTTAGCGCTATTTCACGGAGTAGTTAGGTGTAACAGTTCGGTGTATAGGTACGCTTAGGAATTCTATGAGACGCAAAAAAACTGTATCAAAGAATATGAAAAACTGGACCTATGCGCATTACGACTAATAGGTACCATAAACATACCTACATAGCGAATAAAAAAATATCCATTAAAATCAAACTGAGTGCATGCATAGTTGTGTTTTAACCATCGGCACTTTGATAATGCGGCATCAAAGGTTTTGTACTTACTTCTCAAAGAAATTTGCCGCTTTTCGGAAGT
The DNA here is from genome assembly GCA_944739405.2 of Euclidia mi. Classification (NCBI taxonomy): domain Eukaryota; kingdom Metazoa; phylum Arthropoda; class Insecta; order Lepidoptera; family Erebidae; genus Euclidia; species Euclidia mi. Next base: position 75,282,187 of record OX123188.2, read on the forward strand.
ACATGGTTATGATACACGCGCCGGCGGCTTCATTTGAAATCATATACAACAATCGTTGCCGCCGCGCCGAAATCACAACATTTGACACTATTTGATTGCCGCCACAGGGCGTAGGTAGACTCATGCAAAATAATTTCGAATTTTAAGAGTACCTACAGGTGTTCCAAAGAATAAATAAGAGCATCATTAGTAATTAGAAAACATAGAAATAGGTTAAGTGATGAGTCAGCCAGATGGTTACTTTGTATTAATTCTTGGTCAAAAGAATTGATATAAAGTAACATAACCTAATGATAAAGCTGTTGTGTACTGTTATGTTTGATTTGTGTTGTATTTTATTTTTTATTGAAATAAATGATAAATCGTAAAACTCTTTTATTAAATTTCATATAAGTTGAGGGTTCAATCTCTTTCTAGACAGATATTGTTCTTTAAAATACAGTCAAGTTATTGTAATTAATTTGTTTTTTTTACATGTTTTAGCAAATGTAAGCTTATAAATCATAAATGTTTATTAAGAAACAGTTACTTCCATGGAAAACGACATATAGGTCAGTTGATTTTTCGAATTTCTTATCAAATCTTCAGTTATTTATTAATCTGCTTGATCTTTACTATGGCTGTGTTAATTCAAGCTCACAATGTTCCAATTCTAATACGTTTTTCTAAGATTTAAAAACTTTAATAAATAGTAATAGACTGATAGGTAATTGCAAGACTTGCAAGACTCTTGCTGCAAGACCAAGACCAAGACCAAGACTGGGAGCGCAATACCAAGACCAAGACCAAGACCAGGTGTACTGGCGCAAGACCAAGACCAAGACTGGCTAAGTCTCGTCTTGTTCTTGCATTTGGGCAACACTACTTCTGACCGCTCGCGATTAAAACTTTTTGGAGACTTATTATGTTTATTGATAGCTATCATGTTTATTGATAGCTATCAATAAACATAATAAGTCTCCAAAAAGTTTGAAAAACTATACTTAGCTAAGTATTGTTCGCTAAGTATATTGTTAGCTAAGTATTGTTTGAAAAACTATACTTAGCTAAGTATTGTTCTCCTATGCCCGTAAAATAAAACAGTATCAAATACTTTAATATACAACGGATTATAAAGACAAAATAATAACGGCGATAGCCGAGTGGATATACCAACAGACTGCCATGCAGAGGGTATCGGGTTCGAATCCACGGCGCGCACCAATGACTTTTCGGAGTTATGTGCGTATTAAATGTTTAATTATCGCTTGTCCCGTGCCTCGGCGAGCACGTTAAGCCGTCGGTCCCGGTTGTCATGAAGATCTTTGACAGTCGTTACAGGGCGTCAGTACCTTCTAAGCAAACTGACACTAGTCTTTAACCATGGAATATCGCTATCCCGTCGGGTTGCGGAGGTCAGACAGGCAGTCGCTCTGTGGAAAAGCTAATATTCAGCCAAATCCGGTTAGACTAGAAAGCGGACCCCAGATTGAAACTGGGATAACGCTAAGAGGATGGTATAAAGACAAAATAAATACCAATAAAGTGAGGAATAAAGTTTTACTAACAATATACTATTTTTAGACATAACATCATAACAACAATATTACTGAGTACAAACACAACAGCACATAATGGCACGAGCTAGTTCACAGCATGCGATACATGGCGTCCAAACCAATAGCGCTAATACAAACAACAACATGTCAGTAAAAGTCCTCCAAAACGATAAGAAACTTAAGCATTGAGGATAGAAATATGGACATATGTAATAAACCCATATACATGGTCTAGTTCTCAATGTTAGTAGAAGCGTGTGCTTACAACTATATACAGCCGCATTTTCTCTTTTTTCATTTCTTCTGAGTCTTTTTCTATTTTCCCTTTCGATTGCCCGCATTTCTTTAATGTCTCTACCTTTACTTTGGATTACTTCATATAAGCCTGTATCCTTCGCAGCGTCCTCCAGGATTTTCATATTCTCTGAACCTTTTATGCTTTTGGCAATACGATGTTTTTGTTTCTGCCAATGTGCACTCCATCGTTTCGTAAAGTATTTCCACGTAGTCTCTGGTTCTTTAAATCTAGCTTTGAGATAATCACAAGTTTCTGTTGGCTTTCTGATTATATGCATAATCATTCTATATGTTCCTCTAACGCCATAAAACAATAAGACGGCAAGTCCTTTCACACAATCTGCCAGACAATTAGTAGTTCCCACCTCTGTACTAGCAACTTCATTTTCCAATTTTTTTAGTTCTTTCCAATCTTTTTTTAATTTCTGCTTCCGCCGCTTCTTTAACAAACGTTCCGCTCGCTGTCTTCGCTTTCTTATTACTTTTCGACATCCACAATCTGAACTTGGACATCCACATATGTCACATATTATTTTCTTTTTCTCTTTCTTTTTGTTCTCCTGTTTAGCAGCTTTTGCTGTTCCCTTCGATGAACAGCGAATGCAAGATTTGATTGATGTAATCTTAGATCGTAGCTTTTGTGCTGTTGTTTTTGGCTCCTTTTTACATGTACAGATAATGATTTGTTGGCTTCCTATGTTTAGTTTGAGGCAGCCTCTTTTATGTATTTTATTTATAGAATGCGTTTGTTTTATTGATGTACAGTCCCGGGGCACAATTGACTTAATATCTAGTTCCCTCCTACACCTGCGGTTACATTTGTTCCTAGTGCATATGTCAGATACATAGTCAGTTACTAGTTTAGATTTATTTCTGGACGGCAATGTTAATTTAAAACGTTGGCCTTGAGCCTGCCGTTTTCCCTCTACTGGTTTATTCAAAGTGAGTTGATCGATATCAGCCTCGGGTAATTCATAAATAGGCATATCGCCCATATCTTTCCTTTTATTTTTATATTTGTACGTTCGCTTATTTCTAGGTTTAGACGTAAGTTTCTCATGTTTTGCGTTTTGTGGTCTTAGTTTAATTTGTTCCTTTTGATTTTCGCTGCTTTCTTGTAGAAAAGTCTGAGAAATGTTCCTATTAGCATCAAGCTCTCTTTGTGAATATTTTATATGTCTAATTAACTTGGGCTTAAGCTTGCAAATACGTTCATGTTTTGTGTTTTGTGGCCTTAGTTCAATTTGTTCCTTTTGATTTTCGCTGCTTTCTTGTAGAAAAGTCTGAGAAGTGTTCCTATTAGCATCATGCTCTCTTTGTGAATATTTTTTATGTCTCATTGACTTGGGCTTAAACTTGCAAATACATTCATGTATTGTGTTTTGTGGTCTTAGTTTAATTTGTTCCTTTTGATTTTCGCTGCTTTCTTGTAGAAAAGTCTGAGAAGTGTTCCTATTAGCATCATGCTCTCTTTGAGAATATTCTATATGTCTAATTGACTTGGGCTTAGACTTGCAAATACATTTTATTTTACGCTTCAATTCATTAGTACAAATGCATCGTACAGACATTTTTCGTTTATTCGGCACGTCTTCACGCTCTTGATATCCATCAGGCTGGCAGACAGGCTGCACAGCACTGCCATTTTGGATTAAAATATTATGACTGCCTTTATTGCTATTTTTTCTAAATGAATGTCTAGTCTGGACTCGTTGATCCGTAAAATAAATTTTACCCAAACATGATGATTTATCGCATTGAGGTAATTTTGTGTTCTGTCTGTGAAAATTTCGAACTAAAGTTCCAGGACAGCCGCATTTTATACCATTTGCTGGTTTGTCGTTTTTATTCCTGCATAAAAAGAAATTAGTTTTTCGTCTTCTTCTATCAGGACGATAGCCATTGTAAGCTTCACATTCACTTCGGTCACGTCTCCGTGGCAAATAATTTCGTGTCTGCCGTTGTACAATTTTGCCGCTAAATGCGGTTCTTATACTGTAATTACTAGGATTGCGATAAGTGAATCGCATTTTGTATGAATTCTCAAAGCGACATAAATGAACTTCCAATAAAAATGTAATATATTCGTAACACTATCATAATTTTGTATGCAGGTTAATATTTACAATTAAAAGTTTCTCTACCACACCATAATTTTGAACATTCTGTTATAATTTCGCTTTAGTTACCAAAGTATAAATTTTTTACTTTAAAATATAATACACCCGGTAAAATTTTGCATTGAATGTGCAATGTCATATTTGATGTAACAGGCAAGCAGGCATGTCATACGTACAGTACAGTGTAAAAATATTTTGTTATAAGCGCAAAAATAGTATTTTGTTTAAAGGTAGAATTCCGTGCATCGCGATCGATCGCAGCCGCGCGCGGCCTACGACTGTCGTCGATCGCTCGCGACAATAGTCAAAGTATGAAAATGTATGGCACCGCTGCCGAGGCCCGCGACTGACGCGCGCGGCCGACGAATGTCGTGAGCCGCGCGCGGCAGTGTCTTGAAATTAGTAGTAATGAAAAAAAAATTCGGAAGTTTTGCCGACTATACAGGGTGTAAAAAGACCATTAACGAAAACTGAAATCCCATGTTGTTGTACCAATCACTACGAACATTTTCTACTTCGGCACCATACCAGGGAAAATACTGGTTCAGAAGATATTGAAGCTCAAAGTTAGTATGGAATTTTTCTAATTCGGTACAAAATCGATGCATTTACCCCGCCAATATGTTCTTTAGATGCCCTGTAAGCCCATGGATAAGTAGGTTTTTCGAGCATAATATTCAGCCAAATCCGGTTAGACTAGTAAGCGGACCCAGATTGAAACTGGGATAACGCTAAGAGAAAGATATAAGTACCTAAGAAAATAATAGTGTTATTATTATAAATTGAATTTGAACTTTTATTCCCAAATTTAAGGGATTGAATGTTCAAAACCTGAAATAGTTTGCTATTTGTAGGAAGAAGTCTGTGTTATTATTTCTCAGATGTCTAAAATGAAATCAAATATATTTATATGGGAATATCCACACAGACGTGCATTCCCTAATTTAAACGGGGGATGGTGATCCAACTATAAGTAGACTTCATTTTATAATATGTATAGATTAAGTTTAACATTATCTTAATCGGAATCTTTTATTTTAATCCAGCCTCTCTCCTCTGGGTACAGACCTCTTCAGTATCTTTGCATTCGTGACGATCCAAAGCTCGTCGCATCCAATCATGGCCTGCGTGTCTTCGGATGTCATCAACCCATTGTCGGCCTCTCCCTCGTGTGTCGGCCCTGAGTGTCCACTCAAGAACTCTTCTTGTCCATCTTCACGGCTCCACCCGAGCAATGTGTTTAGCCCATTTCTAGTTTTTGCGTGCAATAGAGAAGTACTAACGTTATAGTCGCGTACTTGATAATAACCTTTTGTGGTGAGCGATGTGGGTGTGTCATATAACAACCGTTGCATTGTATCGCATGGTGCTATCATGATTTATACGTTATAGCCTTAATGTTTACTTTTCATGGCGTAGAAGGCCAACGAGCAGACAGATCGTCTAATAATAATGATTACTGTTGTCCATGGACACAGACCGACAAAGAGGAGTCACAAGTGATTTGTTGACCTGGATGAGCAAAGTAATGAGATGAGGAAGAAGGACAGGGGGATGGTGCCGCACTCTCACTAACCAAACGAAACGCAATAGTATAAGTATTGTTACTTGACGTGAATATTCTGTGAGAGGATAGTATTTCCGTGGTCGCGCCGACCCATTCATGCTGCAATCAGCAAACCTCTACTACCTACGAAATAACCAATAGATAAAATAAAAAAATGTAGAAGCTTCCATCTTTGGCAAGCAAGCTTAAGACTCCTATGGTGTTAGGGCAGCCGCCTTCAAAATGTTGTGATGTGACTAATAAATATTTCATATCTTTTCCGCTAACCTAATACCAACAGACTGTCATGCAGTGGGTAGCGGGATCAAATCCATTGCGTGCACCAGACTTTTCGAAGACATGTGCGCAGTATGTGCCTGTTAAATAGTCCGCTCTGTCGATAAAGGTAATATTTAGTCGAATGCGGTTGGACTAGTAATCTTCGGATCCCCCCCGTGGGATCTCCACCTTGTCGTGGTGGGAGGGGCTCAGTAACCGTGGGTTTCAGGTACACCCACAGTGAAGCTAAGCGGGATCCCGGGAGGGGACGTTCCGCGTGGGCTTAATGGAGGCTGCGCAGGATGCGCCCAATGGTGCGGGTGCGAGGGAGAGTTCTTCTGTCCCTCTGGTCGTGTGAATCCCTATCCCTGTCCATTATGTGAATCCCTACCCTCCGACACACGGGTACATGAGGAACACGGGTTGGTTTTTAGTCAGTAAGAGTCTGACAGTCCCCTTCGTCCTTCTCCCGGGGCGGAGGGATTCCAAAGACTATAGTTAATTACTACATTTTAGGTGCCTACCGGTATCATCATCATTATCCTGCCGTAGTCCACTGCTAGATATAGGGCTCTCCAATTATATATGAAACATGATTTAACGCCATACTAGTTTTTGCCCTGCTGCTTCGCCTGAAGATAAAAAATACTCAGCAACAGTTTTAGAACCATTAAAATACTTTATCCAACGTATATCAAACATGTCGTGATGTAGATACAGTTGGGTAGTATCTCAAATAAGCACACTCCCATACAAATTAATGTGATTAAGTAAGACCTCTTAAAGTACAAAGAAAACAAGACCAAGTTTTTCGAAATTATTTATTTCTTTTTGAAGACCAGCACGCAATGGTAAGCTTCAATAGATATTGTCGGGTTGCTTGTTTTGTGTGCTGGATATAATACAAGAAGCGTAGATACAACCGGAGCCATATTCTGTATAACACAATAGATAATGATCGTTTATTTAATGAATTTGTATAAAAAAATTTGCTCTCATTCTTTTGGCTTACAATCGCAGTATAAAGTACGTCACCGATTATTAGCAATGCAGTATTTCTTTTTCTTCTCCTCTTTTCTCGCTGCATATTGTTGACTTTGTTCTTGTAATGTCTGAAATCTCGTTGCGTAAACAATTTATGTGTGTGTTTTGCTAAATAACACTCACAAGAATTATTTGAATGATTTGGGTACACATCGTCGTTATCAACTTCTTTGTTATTATAATCATCATGTCTATATCTATAGGGGACGTGATCATATCCATCATCGGAAACTTCGGCGCGATCACGTCTCTCTCTTCTTCTCCTTTTTCGTTCTGCATCTTTTGTCTCTCTGTGTTTTGATTCCTTTGAAGCCATACTATTCAAAGCACTCTCTATCACATCCGATATATCCTGTTCAGACATTTTGATAGGTAAGCCTTTTTTAACAGATGTGGCAAACTTACCCTCTTTCTTAAATTGAATTCCAGATATTATATCTTTTTTGTCGTTTTTTTCACGGAATTTGTTTTTAAACTCATCTTCTAACTCCTTTTTGAATTTCTTGTACCACTCTGTTTTTTCTTCTAAACGATCTGCATCGTTCCGTTTTTCTAAATCGTTATGACGTTTATTTGGAGCGGCGCGCCTTATTGGCATTGTTTTATTAAACTCTTGCCCATTCTCGTAACCATTTAAATCATCAGCCTCATTATCATTGTTCATATCGTAGGTGCTAGACTGATTTGGTAAATTATTTCTTCTTCTGAAACATTTTTTTGGACACACATAATCATATCTTTCTTTCTTAAATTGTCTATTGTTATATCTTTCTGGCCTTATTATGTTGTCCCGATCTATGTCACTTTTGTTAACAAAGTCATCGTCGAAATCTTGCTTTGCAAAGTCATAGTCTCTTTTATTTCTGTTGTAATCAATGGGTCTTGATCTATTTTCATATTTTTTATTGGGATCTCTCAACTGCATACGGCCTTGGTCGTCTATGGAATCACTTGGTTTTCCCCTAATATCTCTACCTATATTTTGATACGAGCCTAAGTGAGCGTCATTTTGTTTATAATTATCGCGATACATATCTGTTCCGTCTGCAAATTCTCTATCAAAATTTGGCCTCGCAGCTCGATAGCCATCTCGCCTTTTATTGTTGCCTGCTCTTATTGGGTGCTTATAGGGTCCTAATTCACGACCTTCAACTGATCTTGTTTTTTCTAACATTGCTTTGGCACACTCGCAGTCAATTTTCTTTTTCTTATTATGCCTATTTTTATTTTTAGGACCAACTGGTTTAAAATTTGGTTTATCGCGATACATATGTGCTCCATTTCTAAAGTCGTCATCAAAGTCGGGCCTCAATGAGCTGTAGGGTTCTTTATTTTTCTTATACCTTACAGGTCTTGGGCTATTGCCATCAGTTTCGTAACGGTCACGTTTATTCAATCTATGATACGGGCTTAATTTGTTACTATCGTATCGTTCAGCGATATCTTCATCAGAGTCTTCAGTTACAATGTCACGATCCATTTTGTTACTAATGTACCTTTTGTCGTTCGTGAGGTCATCGTCTAAAACTTCGTTTTGAAAACGATAGTATGGCTTATCTTTATCGTATTTTATATGTTTTGGCGGGCGCTTAATTTTATTTCTTTGTTTACCACTGAAGAAATCAGTTTTGCTGTCAAATTTGTTGTCAAAATCAGCACCATCCTTGTAACTTTCAGGTTTTATATTTAATCTTGGTTTATTACTTATGACATTATTACCTCTTTCCACCTCAGTTTCTCTAGGGAAATTGTTTTCAGAGCCTTTATCTGGGTAATCGCGATATATTTTATTTCCGCTATACTTTTCAGGCTCCTGATATAATTTTATACCATTTTTTCGCTGTTCTATTAAACCAGCTTTGTATGGTAGATCGGAATCAGAATCATCACTTGCATAACTGGGATCAGTTTTATAATTGTTATATCTTTCATGTTTTGGGATTAATCTTGGTGTTATTTTCTGTTCGGTTTTGCGATGATAGGGAGTTTGTAGATTTCTATTTCCATGATCAAAATCGGTACTTACAAAGCTGCGATCATCGTCATATTTTTTCTTGTTGTACCTCTTAGCACTTGGTCCCAATTTTCGCATAGGTATTTTGTCGTACATGTCTATTTCGTCTGTTAAAACATCTGCAGAGTCGACGTCCTTAAATTTCTGGTCACCTAATTTAGTTCTTTGTTTAATTTTATTGTTATCTTTATAAGCATCAGGTTGTCTTTGCAATTTGTCACCAGAGGAAAAGTCGTAAGGTGTTCTATTTTTTTCGTATATTTTATAGCGTGGTCCTAATCCAGTGTCATATTTTCGTTTATCTGGTGCGGTTGTTATTTTTTTCTGCAAACCTTCATTAGCTCCCGTGTCTCTTTTATACCTATGTTGCACTCTTCTTGGTGAGTAGTCATTAACATGCTTTGGAGTAAAATCGGTATCTGTTTTATCATTATTATCTATGTCAATATCTTGCCTTGTTTGTTTTTTTGTTTTGTATCTCAAATCATAATCAGATTGTTTTTTAAAGTCTCTATCTGGTTTATTTTTGCGCCTGTTGTCACGATATTTTCTTTGTATTGTATCATCATCAAAATCTTGATCTAGAAAATCATCTCCCATTTTATCTTTAATTTGCCTGTACCTTGCTGTCTTTCTGAAGTCATTAGGTTTATAGACGTTTCTTTTATTTCTTAATTTATTAAAACAATTCGCAAGTTTTCTGCACATCGGGCTTTTGCTAAAGAATAATATACTTTCTGTAGAATACTTAGCTGCAGTAATTTTCTCACCTGATGTTTCAGTGTCAAGAAGAGATACTGTTACACAGGAGTTCCTTCCATCTATAGAACACTGACGTCGCGCGTCATTAAATACTATATCGGCGTATTGGATGTTTATTGAATCCTCGAATGTTTTGTTACCAGGCGTTATCAGAGAGTCGTTTTGATTTATAAACGAATTAGACTTTATGCTATAAATCTGTGAAAAAGTTGCGTCGTGGTTTCTTTCGCCCGTACTTGTTTGGACTGTTGGAAGCTGAGCCATAATTAAAACTTCTGAGCTTTTATTTGGGCAAATATGACAATTTTCATTTATATTATTAGGCGACCTCGGTATCATCAGTTTGGTTCTGTATGTTGAAAATCTTCCCCACCGTCTGACTTTATTCGATTGACAATGTCTATTGTATTTATACTTATGCAAAGTGCCAGATTGTTGAGTTCCATTAACTACACTGTATTTACCCATTCTTGAATTTGAATTGCAATAATCCTGTATATTATTATACTTATTACATCCAATGAATTCTCTTTTATGCTTAGGTCTTTTTATAGCGTTCTTATTTTTTGATGGTGGACATTTTTCAATTATTTCTATTCTCGGTTTAATTATTATACTATGGGATGAAATGTGGTTCAAGAGCTGATAGTTTCTATGAAATTTGTTTTTCAATAAATTATATTTCTTTTTAGACGAGAAACCAGCTAATTGTTTTGACTTTGACCAGCGCAGCGATCTGTAAGCAGGATTTAAACATATTTCAGATACCTGCTTACCGAAAAAATTACTGGTATTTTTTCTAAGATAGCTTTTTTGCGCAGTGTAATTATTATCACCTGCCATAAATCCTTCAATAAAAGTTGTGTAGAATGGTTGTTTAGACAAGAACCCTTTTCTTCTCGTTGCCTTCAACGAATAATTTCTATGCGTTTCTACACCTTGCATATCTTTTGCTATCATTTTGATTTTATTTAAGTACCGTACAGGCGCCGCGCACGTCATTTTATGTGAATTATTATTAAAAAATGCCTTTGTTTTCAGTTTCGTAAACTGTTTCTGAGTTAAGAGGCAGGGTTTCAATTTAAAAAGATATTTGCTACTATATTTCATATGCTCATAGAGGTTTGTTAATGATTTCAAATCTTGCCGTCGTAGAGTACAGAGTGAAATAGTGTTGTTGTTTTGTACATTAGACACACTTGTTGATTTTATGACTGGGGACTTGTATTTTCCTTTATCATTTACTTTCTTTAATTTCGATCTTGATAAACTGTCTTGTCCGATATACATTTTGCTGAATGGGCATGTAATTTATATTCGCCTAATGTTAAGCTAATGTTACAGTAAAAGTATCCTTACTTGCAGGTATTACTTCTATTTAGATATCATTTACATCACTTAGCGATGTACTTAAATAAGAATTAAACATTTAACGTCACTGCTTCGAATTTCTATTCTTGTCATTTGAATAGTTTACCGTACATTTAATATAATGAAAAATAAGTTAGTAGGTTATTTCTGATAGACTGTAGATATTTCCAGGTACTTAATAAAATTTTCAACATTTATTATATCTGAAATGCAATAATATCCTGTTAAAAAATATTATAATAGTAGTAGTATAAGCCTGAATCATAAAGTGGCTGTTCTAAGCATTCATAGACTAATAAAGGATGCCACCAGCTCCAGCTCCACATTATTTTTTATGCGTTCTTTCTTGATCCCGGGGGAATTTCGGCCAATCGCTTCTTAGCGATCTCGGCCTCCAAAGAATATAGCCATCAAATTTCAGCTTCTTGGGCCAGCAGTTTTGGTTGTGTTCTCTGTCAGTCAGGTGGTAGCGCAAGAATGTTATAATACACCAGATGATTAAATTTCAAAGTACATTATGAACGGACTGGCAAAAGACAATAATTATGAGTAACTTAATCAGTAAATCTATGAAAACTATAAATAATTGAAAGGATAATCCTTACTATTATCCTATAAATTTCCCTGTGCGCATTACGTACTAATTCTGGATAAATAGCATGACTACGAGGAAGGATAGCTTCTATACATGGCAGCAAAATAATTTAACAACAACCAATTTGTATTCCTCTGATAATTATAATTATTATTTTTCAAACAATCAGCTTACGTACATAATAATATTAGTAATATGACCATTAGAGAATACGTACTGTCACAAAAATGTCATCGTGGTGTGAGTCAGTGTGAGTCAATGACAAATGATTAACAAAGCCAAAGAGCGTTTTTAGTTATGGTGTTGCAAAAAAACAAAGAAATATAACCTTATTACTAGTCCAACCTCTCTGCAAAAAAAGGAACCAAATCCCAAAACTATTGGCGATGCTAAGATTCTAACTAGCGACTCTAGTGGCGAATTTGGAAGTTGTCCGCGTACGATACTTTTGACAGCTCAACACAATTACCACTTTAACCTTGAAGCAAAGTTGTATTGAAAGCTATAACGCAGCGATATCCTAGTGGATATACCAACAGACTGCCGGGCAGAGGGTAACGGGTTTAAATCCACGGCGTGCATCACTGACTTTTCGAAGTTATGTGCGTATTACATTGTTAATTATCGCTTGTGCATCGGAGAGCACATTAAACCAGAAAAGTCAGTATACTCAAATAAACTGATACTGGTCTAAACTATGAATCACTATCCCTTTGGATTGCAGAGGTCATCAGACCACAGTCGCTCTGTGGGAAAGCTGATTTTTCAGTCATGGTAAGACAAGTAAGTGGACCTCGGGCTCCAAGGCGTGTAAGTCTTGTATATACTATATATATAACATAGACACACATAAATAATTTGGTCCATAATACTAAATACATATTTTTTAGAAATATGAATCGTATGCAGAAATTTTGAAGTCACTCAAGTTTATCTAGCTGGTTTTCGGCGAGATCGAGATAGCGACGTCTGCATAATCAATAATCGGTAGAAAAAGAGATTTTGCTTCCGCAATTTTGGTGGTAGTGGGAAGAAAGTTCCTTAATCTTTTTAGTGAACCTGCTGAGGCAACTTTACGACTCACTTCTTGGATCTGCGGATCCCAAGATAGAGTGGAGTCTATGGTGAGACCTAAGTTTTTAACTTTATCCTGTATCTGAATAGTAGTGCCATCAAAATAACTGGAGTAAAGACCAGTCCACTTTGGATTTCTTTCTAGAACTACCAATAACAGTGACTTGGGTTTTCGTGGGATTCACTTTGAGTCCAACGGTATTGCTCCAACTGTTGATCAATGCCAGATCACGGTTAATGATAGCTAAAGATTGGGACAAACTTGCTAATGACGACCATGTATATATTTGGAGATCATCTGCATAAAGGTGATAGGAGGAGCGAAGGTTGTTTGAGATAGAATTTATAAAAATTGCGATGAGTAAGAAAAAAGCAGCGATAACCTAGTGGAGAGACCGACGGACTGCTATGCAGAGGGTCCGGGTTCGAATCCACGGCGCGCACCGATAACTTTTCGGAGTTATGTGCGTATTAAATTGTTAATTATCACTTGCTAAACGGTAAAGGAAAACATCGTGAGGAAACCTGCATGTCTGAGAATTCTCCATAATGTTCTCGAAAGACATGTGAAGTCTGCCAACTCGTACTTGGCCAGCGTGGTGGACTATAGCCTTACCCTTCTCGATGCATATACGCTGTCGGTGGCCACACAGGTAACTGCGAAACCAATCAATCACCGTAGGAGATATGTTAAGAGAGCAAAGGCGACCAAATAGAAAATCGTAATCTACCGTGTTGAAGGCATTGCTGAAATTAAGAAGAGCAAGAATAGTGAGTTCTCTCAGCCCTGATGTCAGCCGTAATATTGACCAAGGATGTGACGGTACTATGAGCCGAACGGAAACCGGATTGAAAAGGATTAAGTAGATTAAATTATTTAGGAATGAGTTCATTTGGTTGTAGACAAGACGTTCGAGTACTTTGGAGAGGAATGGTAGGATTGAAATGGGACGATAATCAGAAAAGGATGACGGGTGAGAAGTTTTCGAAAAATATGAGTAATTTGGGGATCCTTCCATATTGACGGGAAAATACCACTGGAATAGGAGTGATTTAGGATGTGAGATATGATGGGAAGTATTAAACCGAGGATAGGAAGGATTATATTACGACTGACACAGTCACTACTAACTGCGTTGGACGTGATTGACAATATGCTCTTCCTAACATCATTATAAGTGAAGTGATTAAAGACAAATTGTGAATAACTAGGGGTAGGCAGAGAAAAAAGATAATAATTGTGCTTGCCTTAGTAGTCCTATCAATATTGGACGAGGCAGATAAATGTTGATTAAGTAAGTCAATATTGAAATCATTAGGATTGATTTGTTGACGAGCTTTGCCGACCCCTAGGGTTTTAAGAAATTTCCAGACCTTAGCTGGATCACCGTTTTGTACAGATCTGTGAATATGTTGGCGTTATGCATCCTTACAGACCTTATTGCAGAGATTCCTTATTGCGACATATTTTTGTAAGTTGAGAGCGTCAGGCCTTATTTTGTGGGTGATTCTTTGAAACCGAGTGAATTTGACTCATTGATATGGCTCAAATTGTTTTTAACTTTTGGATCTTAATTAAGATGTTGTCTTGTCCAGGTCATTAAAAGTTATAACATATGTCAAAGGCACTGATTTGCACCCAGTAGTTTAGGACTTAGACTGTGCTGATTAATTGGTTAACCAGATTAATGATGAATAAAGCAGATGAATGAGAGTTTGCACCATATTAATTAGAATCATACAGATAAATGAGAATACAAAAAATTCTTTAATCAACTTTACTATAAATTAACGGACAAATATGGAAATAATTACTGTTACATCTACGTTTTGACTAAAATAAGATAATTTTATATTAAATTCTAATTTAAACACAAAGTGTAACATTTTTGGTCTAATTAAACATGCGTTAAACTTAAAAAGCAAGTCAATCACGGTTTCTTCAAAGTTACATTTAATATAATTTTTAATGAAATAGGTAACACGTTATGGCACAAATAAAAATATCTTAATTTAAAAGTAAACCCTTATAGCCTGGGCAAACTGGCGGACGGGACGGCAGAGGATTTTAATTTTATCAATTGAATTTAATACTTATTCAATCGAAATAAGGTGTATATTTCAACAACCGAATGATTCAGTTTCCTCTGCAGCAAAGAATATTGAAAATACCTTATTGCGATTGATAAGTATTAAATTCAATTAAAATAATTAAAATCCTCTGCCATGCCATCCACCAGTGCGCGCAGGCCATTGCAAATTCTTAATACCTAACAAAATAACAATAAATATCTTCTTTTTAAACAAAACGCTTACAAACTCTTAATAAAAGTAGAATCGTAATTACTATGAGCATCAAAATCAGACTATTAAAATTAAATAATTAGCAATAGGAACTTTAAGGAAATCTGTCAATGTAGACCTAAAAATTTAATAATTGTACGTTTTTTTATTAAAATTTTGGGCCACGTTAACGGAACATCCAGAAACATGAGATCGTAGAAAACTAAATTTATGACGATAATTATATTAAAAATATAGAGATTATCTTCATCACTTGAGTCTAACAAGTATGGATCAACATTTTCTAAATCGATGCTAAATTTATTATTTCCATCTCTTGAAAATGTTATATCTGAGATATTATCGAAGACAGTATCATCGATCAATGCCACGCTTTCTTCTGCACTTGCCTTCCTTACGCCTTTTTCTGTAGTTATAGCAACTTCTTTATCTATACTATTGCTTATGCCTAATGAATTGCGTATATATTTACTATTTATTGCTCGTTTATTTGGTATATTAAAAACAATTTCATCATCTTCACTTTCTTGATTTATGTCATTATTTTTATTACTATTTTGTGTGCTTTTGCTTTTATTTTTCTTTGAAGAGATGTTGCTTTGTTCTTTATGTGTTGTCCAAAAAGATTCACCGATTTCTCTAAGTTGTCTTTTTGAGTTAGCTAGCGGTGTGACAGATATGTTTTGCTTTGCGGCGTCTTCTACGTTATAAAAACCAAGATGTTTCATACCATGATCGCAAATGACAGCTTGATACAGGCAAGCATTATCTGTACAGCTCAGTTTGCGCACGGCTAACGAAGTAGAATCGAAGTTCCATACTATCTGGTGCATTTTCATTGAGCCTGGAAAGCTTTTTACGTTTTGAGGGAAAAGAAAGTCCTTTTCAATTTTTTTTTTTTTTTGTCCTTTAACATCATATTCTGAAACAGTTTTCAATTTCACTTTCTTTAAGTTTTGCTCCATTACATTTAAAAAATCATCCAAATCTTTTATATCTTGTCCTTGGGAAACAGCACGATCCGCAGTCCTCTTCATAACAGCACCTACCCCATCAGGGGCACCCTTTCCATGACCAGATTCACTGTAGTTCCACGTAATGGTTTTGATGGAGCTCAGGTAAATGTGTAAAGAAGAAATTAGATGAAATATTTTTTTATTCCGATACTGACTAGATGGAGAGTCAGAAATAAAATGTATAGTGTGAATGCCTGTCTTTGTTTCACCTAGATATTCTAGGATTGGTACAATATGAGCCCATACAGCTGAAATGTCATGACGAAGGCATTCACTCACCGTACAAAAAGATTGTACTTGCTGTGTCTTCTCGTTGTCCAGAAAGTATAATACTGAAGTGTGTAATGTTAATTGTTTACGACTACCACCAAAATGATACGATTGTATTTCCTCGTTACACTTGACTGCATAATTTTCAATATAGTCAACGTGCACAATACATTCATTCTCTTGAAGATGATCTTTTAAACATTTAAAAGCCTTTTGTTGAGCAACTATATTACCACAATGTATGAAATACTCATTCAATATAGATTCAAATTTATCAATACATTTCTTTGGTTCTTCTCTTTTTTTATTTTTTTCAGTAGTTCTTAATTTTCTTGCCGTACCTTGAATTATGTTTTGTTTAGTCTCCCACTGCCAGTACGTTATATCGACAGAATTATCAAATTCTTGATAACAGACTGCCTTATTCTTGCACGCTGAACAGGTTCGATGCAAGCAATCAACATCATATACGTCGCAACATAACAAAGAGAGAAGATCTTGGGAGGTCTTGGTTGATAGTATTTTCCTCTGGTACAATCCCTGAACGATTAAATCCATGTTAGTGTGCAATTTGCACAAACAAGTGTCTCGTGATCTAGAATCAGGTAGTAGCACCCAAAAAGGTCTTAACTTGCAGAATGCTGAATAGCTTATAGCATAATTTGAGTTTTTGAGAAACTTTTTATGCAAATTCAGAAGACTGTCACTTAGATACCGCTTTTGTTTGCGTATCTTGTTTCTGGATATAAATTCCTTTTTTCCAGAGCAGAGTCTGCTATTTTCGTCTGCTTCGTAAAATATTTCGACTTCTTTTTTCAGAAGTTCCGGCAAAGAATTTAAACCTTGATTCAGTATTTTATTTGACTTTATACCGATACGTTTTATTTTAGGGACACTACTATTTTGATTGGACATTTCTAATGCTGAGGGTACTTTTGTTATTTTTGCCGACATTAATCTTTGTAGTCTTTTCTTGTAACGTTCATTTTTTTGTTTCATCTTAAGTATTATTCCCTTGAGATTATTAATCTCTTTTTGTGATTTGTAACGGATATGTCTTACGGTAGAAGAAACAAGTGAAGAACAGGAAGGAGATTTTGTATTCAGCTTATTTGAATCTAAATCAGTCAAGATCTCATTGCTCTGTCGAGAAATGCTGTGCAAAATTCTAGATGGTCCTGGTACGGGTGACTCCAGTACTCTGTTTGGAAACTGGAAACGTAAAGGTGGATTATTAATTATGTCTTGGAAAGCTATCGGTTCAGTATCCGACAGAATGCTAGGACTTTGAGGTGGAGTGTTTTCTTCAAGCAGGGCCATTGTTCTGTTTTCTTGTTTCTTTCTAAGATAATATGCCTTATAATTTTTTCTCCATCTCTTTCTCTGTAATCTCTGTTGTCTAGGATTCATTTCATTTATTGGTAGTTGTTTTTTTTCAATTTTTCTACGTATGTAGTTTTGTCGATTTTTTTCTTGTTTCTCTTTCCACAACTCTTCATTATTTTTAATTCTTTCATATCTCCTTTTCTCCGCGAGTCTTTTTTTTCTTAGTCTTTCTTCTCTTGTTTGCTTCTTTGGTTTTGCCATTTTAATAATCTAAAACAAAAAAATAGAATTCAAGCGACAGCTAGTGTAAGTATCGTTTAGACCTACTAATAAAAATACTAAAAAACCTACTATAATTGAAAAATAATCAAAATGGCGACTGGCTGTGCCATAAAGGTTATATGCTCTTTACTAAAAACAAAATACTTACTTATTCATTAAACCTTATTCATCTGTTAAAGAAAAATTAATCTGGTCTTATGAGATCATCCTCATTTGTATCAAACCTAATTCTTATGCCCCGTTCAAATTCATCTGGTCATAAAAGCCAGATGAAACCAGACTAATGAGAGCCAGACAAATTAGGAATTGTAAGAAAATCGAATCCTGCTCCTATATTTATGAACAGATGGAATCATAGGTATAATGAACATGAGTAAACAACCTTATCACAGACTTTGGTTTAGATGCAAAACGTAGCTACAGACACACAATCCATAAAAGAAGACAGATTAATTATACGACTTACCTGACAAACGCCAGATCACAACTTTCGATCGTACTTTTTCGCAAAATTACACTCGCGCACGTGCACTCC
The DNA here is from genome assembly GCA_944739405.2 of Euclidia mi. NCBI lineage: Eukaryota > Metazoa > Arthropoda > Insecta > Lepidoptera > Erebidae > Euclidia > Euclidia mi. Next base: position 75,300,560 of record OX123188.2, read on the forward strand.
GTGTGGCAGATCGCCACTGACTGAGGCGGCCAATCACGAGTCTTTATTATTCTATCAAATATTTTGTGTTTACATTGAAATCATGCTTGAACAAATTGCGCCAGCTGTATTATGATTTTAGTCGGGGACATTTTTTAAAGTAATGTAATTACGAATTTATGCAAATATGTTAAAAACAAATGATAAAATATCAAGAAACAAATATTCAAATATCTGTGGAACGTAGTTATTTTAACATATCGCTTCGTTAAGACCACATGAAATTGAATAATTCAATAAAAAGCGGCATGGGGACATACCAGATTAATTAGTTTTGACTGTTTTCTGCGGACTTAATTACTGCTTGATATAAGTAATCCCAATCAACTACATTAGGCCTCGATAGACATTTACATTTACTATAAAACCTGTAATTGATGTTCAAATTGGATATTATATTAACGTGTTCTTTAGTCAAAAACCTTTCAAAACTACGTTTCGAAGAATCACCCTTGTATCTAAATTTGGCAGAAGCTTTCTTGTGAATCAGCTGTTTGATATTATCAGTTAGCCATGGGGAGGGAGGGTGCTTCATTTTCACAGGGCGATTTGGTGCATGCGTGTCGTACAGTTCAGTGATTTAACTTGTAAATATGCTGACCTTTTCATCAATAGATTGCGAATCAATTGACAAGCTGAGTCCAATCAATATTTCTGGCATCTTTAGAAAGATTGTCAGTGTTCATTCCACCAAAATTTCGCTGCATAAGTACTTTATGTCTTATTTTAGGAGGTCGAATTTTGTAAGATAGAAAAAGCAAATCGTGATAAGAGATCATGTCAGCTGGGTACTACCCGTGCATGGCGACATGTTCTTTTGATGAAACCATTATAAGATCAAGGAGTGAAGGGCTAGAGTTAGGAAAATTATGAGTTGCGCTTAGTGGCAATATAGACAGATTACATGATGCACAAGTTGAAGAAAGAGAAGACGAGCGGGCATCATTTTTTAGCAGGCAGGTATTAAAATCACCCATTATGATTATGTGACTGTAAGAGGGCACCGAGGGGTCGCAATATCGCCTCACTTTCTTAATATCGGTATTTTCGATATTGAACATTTTATAATTCCGGAATTCGATGTTTTCGATATTCTCGATACTAGAAATTAGACGAATGAAAAGCGATGAAAAATGGAAAATAGGGTCTCTAAATCCATCATCATCAGCCTTCAACAGTCCACTGCTGGACTAGGCCTCTCCTTTGAAAGGAGGAATTGGCCTACTATACCACGCTGGCCAAACGGGTTGGTATAGGGTTTGTATCAAGTTTTCCTTCTCTTACAGTGCTGTTCTCTGCATAATATGCTCCCTCTATCGGCACTTACGACACCCATGGGATAATATGGGGTGGTGACATTCTGTATTCTTAATCCGTAACCACACGGACTCTCTAAATTAAATAAAAAGAAATATTGAGGTCAAATAAGTACCTAATTTTTTATTCACTGCTTTGGTGACAAAAAAGTGTGGCCTATTACAAACTGGTAGTTATTTATCAATTTGAGTGCAAATGGATGAAACAACTTGAAAAAGAAATTAGTTAGACTAATATTATATTGATTTGCCCATTGCTAGGATATTTGAAGGTTTTTTTTATAGTAATAGGTGGCAAACGAGCAGACGGATTGCCTGATGGTAAGCAATTACCGCCGCCCATGGACACAACAACACAGGAGTCACAAGTGCGTTGCCGCCCCTTAGGATTGGGAAAAGGGATAGGATGAGGAGTGGGATGAGGGAGAAGGAATAGGGGATGGGGCCTCCGGAACTCTCACTCACCGAACGAAACGCAACAGCTTAGGTACTGTTACTTTACGTCGATTTTCTGTGAGAGGGTAGTACTTCCCCGGTTGAGCCGGCCCATTCAGGCTGAAATCAGCAGGCTCTACTACCTGTGAAACTAACTACCCGTTATGACAGACGTAAATGTTCCACTGGGACGTCTGGGACAGATAGCTTAACGTGCTCTCGTGCTCTCCGAGGTATGAGACAAGCTTTAATTAACTATTAATTACGCACATAACTTCTATAACAATATTAAATGAATTTCGAAAGTCATTGGTGCGCGCCAGGATTCATACCCGAGACCTTCCGTATTGCAGTTTGTTAGTCCCGCCACTGGGCTATCACAGTCTCCTAGAAACGACTGATATATTATCACTAAAACTTTATGAACATGAATATAGAGTTATAAAAATACATTTGGGCAGGTAGGAAAGTAAAACGATATCACGCAATGTCTTTTAAGACGAAAGTCTTTGACCAGTGTGTGTTGCCAGTGATGATCTACGGAGCTGAGACGTGGTCGCTAACTATGGGCCTTATCCGGAAGCTCAGGGTCACTCAGGGGGTGATGTAGAGAGCTATACTCGGAGTTTCCCTGCGAGATCGAATCATAAATGAGGAGATCCACAGGCGAACCAAAGTCAACGACATAGCTCTCCGAATAGTCAGGCTGAAGTGGCAGTGGGCAGGGCACATAGCCAGAAGAACAGATGGTCGTTGGAGCAGAAAGGTTCTAGAGTGGCGGCCACGCACAGGACGTCGTAGCAGAGGTAGGCCTCCCGCAAGGTGGACTGACGATCTTGTTGGGGCGTGGGCAGCTGATGGATGCCGGTGGCTTAGGATCGGTCTATGTGGAGAGCCTTGGGGGAGGCCTATGTCCAGCAGTGGACGTCTTTCGGCTGATATGATGATGATGAGAGCTAAATCTATTTTATAATAGGTAGGTAAATCAAGAAGGCATGCATGTCTATCATGAAATGAAATAAAACTATACCTATAACAAAAAGTATTACTTAGGTACGGATCAAAATCGGAAGATAATTACTGGTAAAATGGTAGCGACGAATACTCGCAATATTACCATATTTGGCGCGCTAGACGCACTCAACGCAATACCACAGTCTTATTATTATTTATTGTTCTTATTATATAATATTTTTTTATTTATTGTTCTTAATACATTCGCATGCACAGATTATAGCGCGCCTCGAATTATTGATTTTGAAGAAGTAATATAAATAAAATTCGTTAGGTGGGTCCACACAGAGCGAGCAGCCTCGCGAGGCATTTGCCGCGCGAGGAAACGGTCCCCGAAAGAGCGAGGCCATAGAATAAAGCTGCGTTCACATTTACCTGACGTGATCTCTCGTGACGGTCTCTGTCGTAATTACTTACCGTTCACATTTGTCTGTAGCCGTCTGTCGCGATCTGACGCAATTTTAAATCAGTTCTGTCTTGACTCTCGTGGAGTTCACACTTTCGCAATGTTTTTGATGAATTATCCGATTCAGATTAAGTAGATATCCAATCATATCCATAAATTATTTACATAGGATTATATTATTTCGTATTCAATTAGCTCATCTATAGGTACTGTATAAGAATAATATTATATAAAGGAAGTCAATTAGTTCGTCGTCCATTGCGCACAATTGCATACGCGCGTCTGACGCTTTACGACAGACAGTGGCGCGTCCACATTAGTCTGACGAGTTGTGTAGCGCGAGTTAACTGTACGGAACCCAACAATGTTAGCTTCGTCAGCACATCTCTCCCACCAAATTATCTAGATAATCTTATTGTCATCTTAGCATTAATTTATTATAAATACCTTTGTAGATCTAACATTAGCGATTACTATTTTATATTTTAAATATACTGTCAAGCTGTTATACTTATAATTAAATAAAGTAGTGTTTTTTTACAATTAATCTGAGTCCAATCTCTACATTCGCGTTGTACCGTCCCCCCCCCCCCCCTTCTCTGTCACAAACCGGGATATTGTCTGTCGCGACACGACAAACGCCGTCACGACAGATTACATCAGATAAATGTGAACGCGGCCTAGAGCGCGGCAGCCTCGGCACCGTAGGAAAAAAAATTGTAGTTGTCATAAAGTTTGAATTCAGAACATGAAAATATAGTTGAAAATCTATTATGTATTAGTGCGCATGTATCAAATTGTCGACTTGTGAATTAGAGTGAAATAGTACATTTGCCATCTATCGGTCTACGTATCAATGTGAGATTGTTTGTCTCTCCTCTCTCTTATTTTTAAATTTTGTTTATAAATATAGTACTTGAAAATGGTCATACTGCAATGTGGTTGTGGCATGTGTTTTTACTAGCCGGCTGCCTGACTGACGCCGATTGCTGTACCTACTTTGGGTACTAGACAATGGTAATAATGGGCCATAATATACATATTTACTTATACTTACTTTTTTTGTAAATATATATATAGAAACACCCAGACCAAGACAAACATTCATGTTCATGCACACAAATGTTTGACATGAGCGGGAATCGAACCCGCGACCTTCGGCGTTGTAGTCGCTTACACTCCCGCTTTGCCAACCGGTCGTCGATTATTGTTATACCTAAAGGATGGAATAGGTAGACATGGAAAAAATATAGAATGAATTATAGGAAATGAATGTCTGTAGGCAAGGATACTGTAACCGAAGCACAGACTGAAGGATTATTATTTGTACAATAAATAGCGTCAAAGATGAGAATGTTATGATGAATGTATCCTCCGTCATTCAGTGACCAGTGGATAGGGTATGCGACTGCTGAGCGGAGGTCCCGGGTTCGATTCCCGGGTTGGGCAAAAGTGTTACTGGGTTTTCCCGAATTCTCAGAAGCAGCACGGAGTCTGCTGATGGGTCCGTTAACGGCAATAGGCTCGTCCCCTATTACGTGGAACCTAAACATTTCTTGGTGAAATGTGGATGTAATAATATTACAACTCTGCCTATCCTTACGCGGATACAGACGTGAGTCTATAAAATGTTGTAAAAAAATGTCCAACATACAAACACACTTATGAATTTATATTATTAGTAGGGATTACTATTTAGCGTACAGACCGCGGCAAAACAAAAAACCAAACTCGATGGCTCGCTCGGTGGCGGCGCGCCTCACACGCGCTTGCCTCGGCCGGGGCACGTCCACACAGAGCGCGCAGCCTCGCGCGCCAATTCCTCGCGAGGCTGCGCGCTCTGTGTGGACGTGTCTAATTCGGTAGCTCGGGCGCACGCGTGCGGCCGGCCGCGGCTGCTGTGCGCTTTCCTCGACCGAGCCACGTCCACACAGACCGAGCAGCCTCGCGAAGCATTTTCCGCGCGAGGCTGCTCGGTCTGTGTGGACCCGCCTATTGATAATGATTATTTGAAACAATATCGTAAATATCGAAAATCCCGGTTTTTACAAATCTAATATCGATATTTTCTGGCACAATATTTTGTCCGATATTTTCGACATTCGATATTCCGATATTCATGCCCACGATATTGACCAATAAAGTTTCGAAAGTAGAAAAGTAATTTATTCGTAAAGAAGGACAATAGGAAACGCCGATTAGGATTTTGTTGTGGTTTAAAACTTCCAGAAATAAACGCTCGCTGCACTTGGCGGCGGTGGCTGTGCTGACATACCAACAATTGTTTATGGACTAGGTATGTGAACGAAGATATATGGCAACACCACCACTGCCCCCAACGGCCAACGGCACGGTAATTTCTGATAAGTTGAAGACCAGGAAGGGAGTATAATGTAGAGGGCTGACAGGGCTTAAGCCATGACTCAGAAACAAGGATAACGTGAATATTCTTGTTCTGTTCTCAAAAGCCACATATAATTGGATGTCCGCAAGTTTTAAATTCACAAAAAATCGATTTATTTAACATGTTTGCGAAATATCTCGTTTTCTATGGATTTTACGCTATTTGCATTTATTATCAATATTGTAGAGCATTAAATTCTCTACAACTTTTCTATTTAATTTTTTTATACCTTGAACTGTTTTCGAGATAGAGGCCGTAGAGCGCGCGGTCAGAGAATTATCTGAGGTCAACTGGTAGTCTCGATCAAAAACTCGTAATATAATTACCTAAGGTTATAATTTTATTTATTGCTCAACATGTAGATTTTCCGACATTTGCACCTAATTGGGACTAAAATGACTGGACTATAAAAGTGTTATGTCGTTACTTGGTCAGGAACTCAGAAATTGTGATCCCAGTGCCCTTGAACTCGGTTTTAGCAAACTATAGCTTATCACGTACGGATGCATCGTTCAAATTTAAGAAATGGGTTTGGGTTTGTGGTCATTTGACAAGCGTCCCATTCTATGCCGTCAAGTCGGTTTTGAGGTACTCCTTGAAGACTTTCACCACTACCTTGGATGTGTCGTCCTTGCTGTCTTCAGACACTCCATGCAGCAACAATATCTTCCGCCTGGCTCTCATCTCCATAGTGTCCACTGTGTGTGCAAGAAGCTCAATCTGCCGTTGAAAGCCATTCAAAGCCTCCATGACAAATACCTTGAACAAATACCTAGAATATTCCGAGGCCAATCCTGTCATTGAAACAGAGCTTTGGGATTGTGGTAGCTCAGCTTCAAAAACCGCCATCCGCTTGAGGAACATGTCTCTCAAACTGCTCATAAATTCTTGGAGAGACTCAGCCATAATTTGTGATTAGTGTTTTCTGTTGTTTGTATACGTAGTAGGATGTTGTCAGCGCTGTACTAGCAGGTAGTAGATGTATTCAATAATCTAAGGTCATTAAACTTAATAAAATAACACTTTAAATATTGTATTTAAATTTTCAAAGTAGGGCTTAAAACTGTAGATATTATTGATGCTACAACTACCCACAGTCCATTAAGTCCTCTATGGTGGTAATTGTATTGAGAACTGTCATGTCATATCTAAACTGTCCCACTGCTGCTGGGCACGGGCCTCATATCATCTCACTATGAGAAGCATAAGGCCATAGTCCACCACGCTGGCATAGTTCGGGTTAGCAGACTTTACATTATGTCTTTCAAGAACATTATGGAGAACTCTCAGACATGCAGGTTCCTCACGATATTTTCCTTCACAGTTTAGCAAGCGATAATTAACAATTTAAAACGTATATAACTTCGAAAAGTAATTGGTGCGCGCCGTGGATTCGAATCCGAGACCCTCTGCGTAGCAGTCCGTCGGTCTCTCCACTAGGCTATCGCTGCTGACCTAAAACCTAACCTGACTAATCCATACTAATCTGTGATAGAGTCGTACATGGACGACAACAAAATTTCACCGCTAGTTGTATTGTTTTGTTTTTTTTTTAAAAGACAACTCACGCATTAGGACTAAATCCTGTGTCGTGGGGGACTTTACAAACATACAACTAACGGACACAATGAACACCCAGACTCGAAACAACAATTTGTGAATTACACAAAGTGTTGCCTCGTGTGGGGATCGAACCCACAACACTCGGCGCAGAGTCAAGCGGTGAGGCGGCCGCTTAAACCACTACGGCAACCGCAGTCAAGTCAAGTATTCCTGTAATGTCATAAAGCTTGAGTCTGAGTCAGGTGCTATTGTGAAATTAGCAGATTATTTTGAAATGTTCAGACATTTTGTCATAATATGACAAAATATTATATAATATTATTATGAACAAATAAATTATTAACTGAATGTGGTATCTTGCACACAACTTTTATTTTGTAAATGCCACGGAATTAGGTAGGTACATACGTGCCATTTTTAGAAATCACGGAAAGAGATGCTTTGATAATTTTTACATGACTGTCAAGGAAGATTGCACGATTTTCTAGATTATGTATCAAGTTTATTTGATACATGTAAGCTCTGTTGTTTTGCCGTAATATACCTACTATTCCTACTTGTCTACTACTTCGAATAGTACAACATGAACTTGAGCTGTTTGGTCTAATCCCTGTTCATCTTAAGGCCTACTTGTTGAGAGACTTCAGAAGCAATCGATGTTAACGCATATTATTTTAATTCCCTTTGGATCAGAAAAGTGATATGGGCCGGCCCCGCCCAATATGAAATCAGCAAGGCTTTGCTAGTTAAAATTCCACATCTTTATGGTAGATACGGCAAAGATAGAAGGCACTGAATTGTTAAGTGCGCGACGGTATCTGTTCTACCGTGTAAGATTAGCACCGAAACGTTTCGTGTGAGGCGGTATCTGTTCTACTGTGTAAGAGAGACACTGAAACGTTTCGTGTAAGACGGTATCTGTTCTACCGTGTAAGAGTGGTACCTAAACGTTTCGTGTGAGACGGTATCTGTTCTACCGTGTAAGAGTGGTACCTAAACGTTTCGTGTGAGACGGTATCTGTTCTACCGTGTAAAAGTGGCACTGAAACGTTTCGTGTGAGACAGTATCTGTTCTACCGTGTAAGAGTGGTACCTAAACGTTTCGTGTGAGACGGTATCTGTTCTACCGTGTAAGAGTGGTACCTAAACGTTTCGTGTGAGACGGTATCTGTTCTACCGTGTAAGAGTGGCACTGAAACGTTTCGTGTGAGACGGTATCTGTTCTACCGTGTAAGAGTGGTACCTAAACGTTTCGTGTGAGACGGTATCTGTTCTACCGTGTAAGAGTGGCACTGAAACGTTTCGTGTGAGACGGTATCTGTTCTACTGTGTAAGAGTGGTACCTAAACGTTTCGTGTGAGACGGTATCTGTTCTACCGTGTAAGAGTGGTACCTGAACGTTTCGTGTGAGACGGTATCTGTTCTACCGTGTAAGTGTGGTACCGAAACCTTTCGTGTCAGGTGGTATCTGTTCTACCGTGTAAGCGTGGTACCTAAACGTTTCGTGTGAGACGGTATCTGTTCTACCGTGTAAGAATGGTACCTAAACGTTTCGTGTGAGACGGTATCTGTTCTACCGTGTAAGAGTGGCACTGAAACGTTTCGTGTGAGACGGTATCTGTTCTACCGTGTAAGAGTGGTACCTAAACGTTTCGTGTGAGACGGTATCTGTTCTACCGTGTAAGAGTGGTACCTAAACGTTTCGTGTGAGACGGTATCTGTTCTCCCGTGTAAGAGTGGCACTGAAACGTTTCGTGTGAGACGGTATCTGTTCTACCGTGTAAGAGTGGTACCTAAACGTTTCGTGTGAGACGGTATCTGATGTACCGTGTAAGAGTGGTACCTAAACGTTTCGTGTGAGACGGTATCTGTTCTACCGTGTAAGAGTGGCACTGAAACGTTTCGTGTGAGATGGTATCTGTTCTACCGTGTAAGAGTTGCACTGAAACGTTTCGTGTGAGACGGTATCTGTTCTACCGTGTAAGAGTGGTACCTAAACGTTTCGTGTGAGACGGTATCTGTTCTACCGTGTAAGTGTGGTACCGAAACCTTTCGTGTGAGGTGGTATCTGTTCTACCGTGTAAGCGTGGTACCTAAACGTTTCGTGTGAGACGGTATCTGTTCTACCGTGTAAGTGTGGTACCGAAACCTTTCGTGTGAGGTGGTATCTGTTCTACTGTGTAAGAGAGGCACCGAAACGTATCTTGCGATACGGTATCTATTCTACCGTGCAAGAGTGCACCGAAACGTTTCGTGTGAGACGGTATCTGTTCTACCGTGTAAGAGTGGTACCTGAACGTTTCGTGTGAGACGGTATCTGTTCTACCGTGTAAGAGTGGCACTGAAACGTTTCGTGTGAGACGGTATCTGTTCTACCGTGTAAGAGTGGTACCTAAACGTTTCGTGTGAGACGGTATCTGTTCTACCGTGTAAGAGTGGTACCTAAACGTTTCGTGTGAGACGGTATCTGTTCTACCGTGTAAGAGTGGCACTGAAACGTTTCGTGTGAGACGGTATCTGTTCTACCGTGTAAGAGTGGTACCTAAACGTTTCGTGTGAGACGGTATCTGTTCTACCGTGTAAGAGTGGTACCTGAACGTTTCGTGTGAGACGGTATCTGTTCTACCGTGTAAGAGTGGCACTGAAACGTTTCGTGTGAGACGGTATCTGTTCTACCGTGTAAGAGTGGTACCTAAACGTTTCGTGTGAGACGGTATCTGTTCTACCGTGTAAGAGTGGTACCTAAACGTTTCGTGTGAGACGGTATCTGTTCTACCGTGTAAGAGTGGCACTGAAACGTTTCGTGTGAGACGGTATCTGTTCTACCGTGTAAGAGTGGTACCTAAACGTTTCGTGTGAGACGGTATCTGTTCTACCGTGTAAGAGTGGTACCTAAACGTTTCGTGTGAGACGGTATCTGTTCTACCGTGTAAGAGTGGCACTGAAAGGTTTCGTGTGAGACGGTATCTGTTCTACCGTGTAAGAGTGGTACCTATACGTTTTGTGTGAGACGGTATTTGTTCTACCGTGTAAGAGTGGTACCTAAACGTTTCGTGTGAGACGGTATCTGTTCTACCGTGTAAGTGTGGTACCGAAACCTTTCGTGTGAGGTGGTATCTGTTCTACCGTGTAAGCGTGGTACCTAAACGTTTCGTGTGAGACGGTATCTGTTCTACCGTGTAAGTGTGGTACCGAAACCTTTCGTGTGAGGTGGTATCTGTTCTACTGTGTAAGATAAGCACCGAAACGTATCTTGCGATACCGTATCTATTCTACCGCGCAAGAGTGCACCGAAACGTTTCTGGGAGACGGTATCTGTTCTAGTAGGTACGAGCTGTTTAGTTACGATGTTTTGTGGAAGTGGTTGGACCACTTCCACAAAACATCAGGGAGCTTAAACGTGTGATCTCACCTGATTGGGTACGTACACAGTCCACAGGACACCATCAAAAGCCTGGTGGAAAGTATGCCAAGACGATTACATGCCGTAATCACTGCAAGGGCAGGTCATAGAGGTACTCGTTATAAATTTTTATTTCTTGACGTATTTTTTTATTAAAATACCATATAATACTCGTATAGTCTTAATTTCATTATACCCATAAAAAAATATATTTTTCAACACGGCTCTGTTTAAATTGACTAATAAAGTGTTAAAATATATTCGCATTGTTATTAAGAAATTTCTAGTCATTTATGCTAATGACATACTAAAATATTAATATTATCAATAGAAAATAAGCCAATGACTGAGGTGCCCGTTTTTTTTTTCCAAAGGAGTTTATTATTGATCTCAACCATAGATTTATATGTCAACACCATGGAAGAATAACTAAAGCATGGAATGAACGATATTTTTATGAACAAATTGAATATAGCTACACTCTTCACTCATATGACAAATTAGAGTTGCCAGAAGAAGATGGCACTATGTTTGTCAGTTAGGGCTAAAGACAATTTGAACACAAATTTCGTAACTTTTTAATTTTTTAGTGATTGAGCAAATCCGCTATCGATATCGATCAAATTCTCAATAATATAGGTTCAAAATCAAACAGACTTGTAAAAGTAAGTATGTACATGTTATACATTCCGTAAGTTTGTGTCCACAGCAGTCAGAACGCTAGTTACATACATACATACATAGACTCACGCCTGTTTCCCCGAAGGGGTAGACAGAGGCATATTAAACGCCCACTTTTTGCCAGACTTTTGATCCCACGTAATAGGTGGCGAGCCTAATGTTTTGTTTGCCAGAGCCTCATCCGTTGATAAGCAGGTACACCACTTGCAGGTGAGGTTGGCTTGGGACCCTACGTTCTTGGTGGGAACCCTATGCACTGATAATAAAATTGTAGAAAATATTAAAATTAAATTATTCCTTTGGTCGAGACATCGAATGGAGCCCAAGATCCGACTCCTGTTTGGCGCTGCTACCCTAATAAAAGTAAAAGCAAGTAATTATTTAAACACTCACACTGATACGTTTAGAATGGAGGAGTAATGTTGGCACAGAATTTTCTTTTAGTCTGCGCCATCTGTCATTACTATAAAAACATTCCGCAGTAAAATGCTTGGAACAAATTCTATGGTGCTTTCTAGGCACCCAATTTTCTCCACGACATACTGCAGCAATCCACTTATTTTATAAATCTTTATCACGTGCACAAAGAATCTAAAAAATAACGAGATAAAAATATACGGTGGATAGACATATCGATAAGATTTCTTACAACACTTGAAAAGTCGATATAAATATTATACGGCTAAATGCAAAATCATGATAGACCTGTCATAAAAGATGAATCACTAAAGTTATATAATTTGATGGCATTAAATTGTCTAAATTGTATCTTACACGTCAGTTGACTGTGTTCAATTTTTCAGTACTAGGGCTACCTCTATGTATTATATATCCAATCTCTTTGGTCAACACAAACTTATTCGTATTTCTTTATCTGTCTGTAGCTGCACGTTGAGTCACGTAATCCTTAGTATAGGTATTACCTACTACTTTGGAGATTTTTGTTTTGCGATACCTACATTTGTCCCACTACTAGATTATCGATTGACCGCCTAGGTAGGTATGTCTTAACGGACCATCACTGTTATCTTCCAATAATCAGAAGTACTGAGTTAGGCATCTATGTCCTATAAGGCCAGCCTCACGTTGTATGCTTGTGGTCTCGGGCCTCGGCGTTCACTCTGTAGTACAAACCGAACGCACGCCGGACGTTCTGTTACATCCCATATTATAACGTAGACAAAGCCTAGTCAGCAATTTCACTGCATCGCGTATTTTCCATTATATTCTAGAAGCTCTTAATCAGCATTTATTCATTTCTTTACTTCAATTATATTATTATGAGCCAGTTGGGCCTGGGACGCGACAGTGAACGGTTGAGAAACCTAAATATAGGCATTCAGTATAGTGTAGTGTGTGTGTCAAGGTAATAAAAGGACTCTAAATTAATTTGTGAGTTTTTTTTAAAAAGACGAACGGGGTCGGCCTCCTAACAATTTGGTGTCAGAAGTGGGATGTGTCAAACAGAAAGCCTTCATACGGCATTGACACATCTATTTTATGTGCCAAAATAGAAAGCCTTCATACGGCATTGTCACATGAAATTTTGTATTTTGGGAGCCCCGTCTAGTCGCCGGTCGACAATAAGCCTTAGCCTCGAGGCTAAGCCTGCGCCATAAAGAAAAGTTCGTGAACCTTGGACGACGATAAGCCTCGACCTCGAAGTGCGAGCCCGCTCCAGCACACCACCGCCAGATCAAGAAGCCTCCGCCGTCGCGTCATCACATTAAGCTGGGTTAAAATACAGCTTCAGTAGCTGTAACCCGCACCAGGTACCACTCACCCATCTACATCTTTACTATCTCATTTCTAATACCATTTCCGTTTTGCTATTTCCATATTTCTACATCGTTTTCTACACGACAACGTGGTTCCACGGGAAAGATCCCGAGCATCAAGGACAACGCGTCGCGTCGCCGCTACTGCGCATCAACTCACATTACACCGAGTCGCCGAGTTCCAGGAATGACAGCGTCGTTTTACATCGCGTCGCTTACCTTGTGAGTCTTTGTTATAAACTGTAATTATTACTACTTATTTTATTCAATTTTGTGTGCCAATTCCGTGTGCCTATTTTTAGCGTTATACATATGTGATTTTCGAATTCTATTTGTCTACCATTTCATTACTTTGTAACTATATGTCTGTAAAATCGGAAAAAGTCGATATGTCCGACAAAATAACATTAACTTTTCTTACCAAATTTATTAAGCCGTACAATGGTGACAAAGAGTCACTACCAGCTTTTCTCACAAATTGTGATAACGCTATTTCTCTAGCTCGTGAGGACCAAAAGTCTATTTTGTGTAAATTCATAATTTCTCAACTTGAGGGAAAAGCCCAAGTTGCATGTACTTTGAAAACATTTAACGAGTGGTCCGATTTAAAATCATTTTTAAGGAAAACTTTTGGGGAAAAGAAACATTCCACACATTTGCTAGTCGATCTACAGAACTGCAAACAAAGTACATCTGAAGATGTCACTAAGTACTCCCTCCGTGTAGAACATATTCTCACTAGAATTTTAGCAGACGTCCAGTACAATTGCAGGGACGCCAAAGAGCTTCCAGGCAGGTTAGCCGCTATGGAAGATCTCGCACTCAATACATTTATGTTAGGTTTGAATCCTTCAATTTCAAATATTGTCAGATGTCGGAACCCGTCATCCCTCAATGAAGCTGTGCAACACGCCACTGAGGAAGAGAAAATATTTAATCTGCAGTCTCATTCTTTAAAACATAAATCCAAATACGATTTCCAAAATAATTGTAATAAATCTGATAATCATAAATTTTCGTCTAACTCTAATTCGAATTCAAATAATTTTCATAAGAGGTCTAACTTTAATTCTCAACAAAATAAGAATTTTAAACGGTATTCTAATCCTAAAACAAATGTTATTACTTGCAATTATTGTAAAAATGTAGGTCACTCTATAGATCAATGTCGTAAACGACAGTATAACGCGCAGCGTCAAAATCAGTCTAATTCTAAATCAACTTCCAATAATATGCCCGTGCACACCTTATCTCAAGGTAATGACGTAGTTAATAGTCAATTACCCTTAAACTAACCAAGATTTCGGATGCGTGCCTGCCGAAATCGATAAATCATAACGGCACAAACTCTTATACTATTTCTTATTCTAAATCGAATGATAATACTTATACTAATTCTTATCCTAAATCTTATGCCAATTCAAATCTTACGTCTTATAATAATTCGTATACTAATTCTTATGCTAAATCTTATACTAAACCTTATGTGAATTATTCTACTAAATCAGTTACTATTTCTACATCTCAGCCACCCAAAAGGGAACTGAGTCACACTAATTCTTTTACATCTCAGCCGCCCAATGAGGGACTGAGTCATGCTAACTCTTTTACACCTCAGCCGCCCAAAGAGGGACTGAGTCATTCTAGTTCTTTTACATCTCAGCCGCCCAAAGAGGGACTGAGTCATGCTAACTCTTTTACACCTCAGCCGCCCAAAGAGGGACTGAGTCATTCTAGTTCTTTTACATCTCAGCCGCCCAAAGAGGGACTGAGTCATTCTAACTCTTTTACACCTCAGCCGCCCAAAGAGGGACTGAGTCATTCTAGTTCTTTTACATCTCAGCCGCCCAAAGAGGGACTGAGTCATTCTAGTTCTTTTACATCTCAGCCGCCCAAAGAGGGACTGAGTCATGCTAACTCTTTTACACCTCAGCCGCCCAAAGAGGGACTGAGTCATTCTAGTTCTTTTACATCTCAGCCGCCCAAAGAGGGACTGAGTCATTCTAGTTCCATAACTAAAACTTATTCTAATTCTAAATCTACGAGTGAACCCATCTTCGAGATGAGCTCGTTATCAAATAAAATATCGTTACCTTATACGAAACTATTTACGAAAGGCTCTAGTAATTATCTTAATTTTCTTATCGATACCGGTGCAAGTATCAGCATTGTTAAACAGTCTAGTTTGGGAAATATGCCTGAGCTTACCTCTGACACTATTAAAATAAGAGGTATAAATGATACTAATTCCTATTGCGAAACTTTAGGAGGAGTTTATTTAACATTTATTTTATCCAATACTTCTTTTCAACATAAATTTCACGTCATAAATGACAATGTTAACTTAAAAAATTATGACGGTATATTAGGTAATGACTTCCTCCATCTGTATGATGCTAATATAGATTATAATTCCAAATCGTTAGCCTTTAAAGGCCATGAATTACCAATTTTTCTACATCAACCTACTTACACACATCAACAAAGTCTAGGGATATCTTAATCCTAAATTATTTACGAGTTTATAGTTTAGAACCTTGTTAGTTTCCACAAAAAGTTTATATACAGATTAAAACCTCTTTTATTCTATTTTCAAAATTTGAACATGGAAAGAAAAAAAACAAAATATGGCGGCAAATTTGCTAGTAATTCGTTACATTAAAGAAAGTTAAAACTGTTTTATTATAATTATTAATGAAAAGGGTTTTTAATTGTTTTTCTTTTTTAATTTAACGTGACGTACGAACTTTAAAAGTCATGTCACGTCGTCATTTGAGTCGAGATGAAATGTTACGAGCCGTGGGCATGTTAGAAAATGGTGCAATTCAACGCGTCGTTGCTGAGGCCCTACATACCAGTCAAAATGTGATATCAAGGTTGTGGTCACGTTATCGCAGTACTGGAGATGTGGCCGAACAGCACACAGGTAGATATCGTGTTACTACGCAGAGACAGGATCGATTTCTCCAAATGACCGCCAGAAGACAACACAATATCACAGCGCTGCAACTAGTGCAAAGGCTCCAGGAGGACCACCAGCTGCTGGTAAGCGACCAAACCGTGCGAAGAAGGTTACATGAAGTTGATCTTCATGCTCGAAGACCATTGCGTGTTCCAGCATTGCGACGTGGCAATCGCGGTCGGCGGCTTTCGTGGGCTCGGGAGCATTTACCATGGAGTGACGAACAATGGTCTTTGGTGCTGTTCACCGATGAGTCCCGGTTTGGGTTTCACCCGGATTCACGAAGAACACGCGTTTGGAGAGCTCCAGGGAGAGTTAGCCGTCTACGGCACCCTCAGGAGGTCCACCCATACCAAGGCGGGACAATCATGGTGTGGGCAGGAATTCGTCTTGGCGGACGAACCCAACTCGTTTGGATCCAAGGCAGCATGACTGCACAAAAATACCACGAGGAGGTAGTAGAGCCCGTTATTGTCCCACACAGAACTCAAATAGGCCATGAATTTCTACTCATGCACGATAATGCTCCTTGCCATACGGCGCGGCTGGTATCGACCGCTCTCCGAGAGCACGATATTCAAGTTTTGGATTGGCCTGCACAGTCGTCCGACTTAAATCCTATCGAGCATGCCTGGGACATGTTACAACGAAAAGCTTTGAGAGATTTTCCACCAAATTTGACGACTGAACAACAACTTTACGAACACTTGCAAAGGACATGGGACCTCATACCGCAGCAAGACATTGACAATTTAATTTTAAGTATTAACAATCGATGTCGATGTGTAATCAATGTAAGAGGTGGCAACACTGATTATTAATGATTAGATTTTACAAGATTTTTTCCATTTTTATTAAAATTAATAGTTTTTTAAGAAGAAATGTTTGTTGTTATCATACTAATTTTCCATGATGATTAAAAAAAATATTTTTTTTATTTAAAACAAAAAAAAACACGAAATGTTTTTTATTTTTATTAAAGACCTTAAAATAATCTATGATTCTTCTATTTACTGTATCAGAAAATTCTTCATAGATTTTTAGATATTTGATGAAATATAAAATATCCCTAGACTTTGTTGATGTGTGTATATGATACCGGCACGCTCCGAGGCCGTTATCGAATGCGCCGTATCCAATTACTCTCCCGAGCTTTATCTAAACAATGAAGCCTTAGTACTAGATCATACCTTAAAGGAAGGTGTTTATGTCGCAAATTGCATTGTATCTATTAAACCGAATAGAAAGGTCAATGTTACTATATTAAATACTACTGACCTAGACCTTGAGGTCAAAGATTATGTCGTAGAGTTGTCACCGATTGATTATGGTGAAAACCTAGAGTATAATTCTTCTTATAATATTAATTCTATTTCTTATTCTAAATCTGATCGGGCAAATCAAGTATTAAATTCTATTCGCTGTTCACATTTAAATGAAGAAGAGAGGAAAGCTCTTCTTAATTGTTGTTCAGAGTATACAGATATATTTTATCTCGAAGGCGAACCATTATCCTTTACTTCTGCCGTAGAACATTCAATTGATACGGGTAACGCAGCCCCTATTCACGTGAAGTCGTATCACTTCCCTGAATGTCACAAGGAAGAAGTCGATACTCAAATTCGAAAGATGCTTAATCAAAATATTATACGTCCTTCAATTTCACCTTGGAGTGCCCCAGTATGGGTAGTTCCCAAAAAGTTAGATGCATCCGGCAAAAAGAAGTGGCGAATTGTAATAGATTATCGCCGCCTTAACGATGTCACTGTCTCAGAAAGTTATCCGCTGCCTCTCATAACTGATATCCTCGACCAACTAGGTCATTCTAAATATTTTACCACGCTTGACCTTGCAAGTTCCTTCCATCAATTGAGAATGTCCGAAAAGGACGCACCAAAAACAGGTTTCACTGTTAGTTCTAATTCTACTATGTCCGGCCACTACGAATTCACTAGGATGCCCTTCGGGTTGAAAAATGGCCCTATTACCTTCCAACGACTTATGAACACCGTATTATCAGGGTTACAAGGTCTACATTGCTATGTTTACATGGACGATTGTATTATCTATAGCTCATCCTTACAAAATCATATAGAAAAATTAGAATTAGTTTTGACAGACTACGTAAATACAACCTAAAACTCCAACCTGATAAATGCGAGTTCCTACGTCGCGAAGTGAGTTACCTTGGTCACATCATCACCGATAAAGGTGTTTCTCCGAATCCCGAAAAGGTCAAGGCCGTGTCTCAATTCCCAATTCCTAAAAACCCTAAGGAGGTCAAATCATTTCTAGGTCTTATTGGTTATTATCGCCGTTTCATTAACAATTTTTCAAAACTTACCAAACCTCTTACGTCCTTATTAAAGAAAGATGTCACTTTCCACTGGTCCCCGGAACAACAAACTGCCTTCGAAATTCTTAAAGAAAAACTAACTACTGCACCGATTCTCGAATATCCAGATTTTTCGCAACCTTTTATTGTTACTACCGATGCCAGTAATTATGCCGTCG
Source organism: Euclidia mi (assembly GCA_944739405.2). Classification (NCBI taxonomy): domain Eukaryota; kingdom Metazoa; phylum Arthropoda; class Insecta; order Lepidoptera; family Erebidae; genus Euclidia; species Euclidia mi. Next base: position 75,319,075 of record OX123188.2, read on the forward strand.
GAGCTGTCCTCTCGCAAGGACCTATAGGGAAAGACAAACCGATAGCGTTTGCCTCTCGTACTCTGAATCGTGCTGAAGGAAACTATTCGACAACCGAAAAGGAGTTGTTAGCTATTTTGTTTGCCGTTAAAACGTTTCGCCCTTACCTATACGGTAATAAATTTAAAATCGTTACGGATCATAGACCTCTCGTATGGCTATTTAACGTTAAAGACCCAGGCAGTAGATTAATACGTTGGCGCCTCAAACTCGAGGAGTACGACTATGAAATCGTGTATAAACAAGGTCGCCTCAATTCTAACGCCGATGCCTTATCCCGATGTCCCATTCATGTTATGGATATTAATAGCTTAAATAACCTAACTTATGAAAAATATTTTAAACTCCAGTTCACGAATCGCCTTCCAATTTCTAATACTATTATTCAAGAATATTCTCAAAGTTTACATTTAACTAAATTAAATACTATTGTTCTCCCTGTTTCTTTAGATTTCGACAATTCTATACCCCACTGTGAAGAAATTTTAACACAGCTAGAAAATTCTGAAACGTTGCTAAATTCTGAACGTGAACCTTTCACAATTCAAATGTTTGTCGAAAAGAACAAAACTTTCTATTTCTTATATACTAAAGTTCATCACTATGAAGAGACTAAATTTAAAGATATTTATAACCTACTTCTAAAGCTTAGAGATAAAATCATTATAGAAAATTCAAATGTTACTGATTTAGCAATATCAGACTTCTCTGACCCTTTTTCTAAGCTACCTTACACTAAAATCTATAATATGATTTCCTATATCTTTAGTAACACCAATATTAAAATCCACATTTACAAAAATCAGTTAATAGGTATATCCAACTCCAGCCGAAGTGCCAAAAATATTAAAAGAAAACCATGATTCTCCAATTGCTGGTCACCCAGGTTCTAACCGAATGTACAAGAGAATAAAATCATCCTATTATTGGAAAGGTATGCGCTCAGATATTACTGACTATGTAAAGAAATGTCAGCTATGTCAAATTAATAAACCTTTAAGAATGTCAAATAAAGCTCCAATGGAAATCACTTCCACCAGTACAAAGCCATTTGAACGACTTGCGCTGGACGTTGTTGGTCCCCTTCCCGAAGCAGGCTTTCAAAATTTTAAATACATATTAACCCTACAAGATGACCTTACCAAATTCTCTAGCGCTTATCCCATGGTAACAGCAAGCAGTGAAGAAATTGCACGGAATATTGTACACTTTATGTCTCTTTTTGGTTTTCCTAAAACTATTTTAACTGATCTTGGTACTTGTTTCACTTCGGATTTATTTAAACAGCTTACAGAGATACTAAAAATTAAAAATCTTTTCACTACTCCGTATCATCCACAGACAAATGGAGCTCTGGAACGCTCTCATGCCACTTTAAAAGAGTATCTCAAATCTTTTGTTAACGAAAATCAAAACGACTGGCACTGTTACCTATTTACTGCAATTTTAGCTTACAATACTACGCCTCATTCTAGTACAAATTTCACGCCTTATGAGTTGTTATACGGTTATAAACCAGTAATCCCCTCTTCACTTTATGAGACTCATACTAATGCAACATATCATGAATATATTCGGGCTTTACAATATCGTATGCGTTTCAGTCGCGAAAAAGCGATTCAAAATATAATAAATAACAAAGAAAGGTCAAAACAATATAATGACAGCAGTTCGCGTCAAATATCCTATAAAGTTGGTGACTTAGTTTATTTAAAACATCACCATCGTTTAAGAAAGGCTCTGTCTCCTATATGGAAAGGCCCATATAAAATCGTTCAAGTTCATGGTAATCGAAATGTCACTTTGCAAGTAGGTCGCAAAAAAGTTAAATATCATGTTAACGAAATTAAACCAGCATCTTCTTAATTCTTCTATTTTCTCATTTCCAGAATATTATGCTGCGGAAGGCATTGCCTAGCAGACTCCAATATAATTCATATTTCTCACAGTCCTGGTTTATATTTTGAACCTCAGACTAATATACATTTTTATAATGACTATTGGAAAGTCATTACACATATTGATTTAATAACTTTAGATCCATATCTTAACAAAATCGAAACTCTATTGCAAAATACCTTAAATCTATGCGTAAAATCTCAATCCAAATATCTATCCGAATGTAAAGACTTTTCTAGCCCAATCGAAATCTTAATACAATCTAGTTATGTCAAACTCGAATCTCTGTCTCATATTATAAGTAATCAATCTAAACATAAAGTTAAAAGATCTTTAGAATTCGGTGGCGAAATCCTTAAATTCTTTTTCGGCACATTAGACGCCGACGATGCTCGCAAGTATGATGCAGCAATTGAATCTTGTCGCAAGAACGACAAGGAATTATTTCATTTGTTTCGAGATAATATACATATAATTAAGTCAACTATAAATAACTTTAATTCTACTATTTCTAAACTTAATCAAAATGAAGTAAAATTAAATCAACAAATTGATACTATGAATCAAATATTTTCTCAAATTACCAAAACTGATAACATTCTTCTTTATATCTCTAAGATAAATAATCTTTTTAGTGTTATTGAAAGTTCCTTATTGTCTATCTCTAATTTACTAGATACTACTCTTAGTGCTATTTTATTTCCTAAGCTAAATGTCCTGCACCCTACCGTTATCAGTCCACTGAATCTTTTCAAAGAATTGTCAGAACATAGCAATCAAATAAGTAAGCAATTGGAATTTCCAGTTCCATTAGATATAAATAATATTAATTCAATTATAGATGTATAACAACTTAGCTGTTACTACTATAATAATAAGATTGTTTTTGTGTTACAAATTCCGTTAATATCGTTAGATAATTTCACTGTTCATAAAGTGATTCCCTTACCGACTCCTCACGAGTCAAACTCTCATATTCAAACATTTGCTTTGATTCAACCTTCTAATAATTATATCGCATTGAGTGATGATAGAATGCATTATGCCATGTTAAATGACCTTAACAGTTGTAAAACTATTTATAGTAACTATTCTATTTGTGAATTAACTTCTATATTTTCGTGTTTGAATAATGCAAACTGTGAGTCTAAGTTACTGACTGAAGTAACCTTAACTTTACCTAGAGAATGTACCTCTAAATTGTTATATGGTCAAATAGACATGTGGCAAAGACTTAAAAATAATAGGTGGATATTTGTACAGTCAGATGTAACCAAATTAACAATTAAATGTCAGGACGATATTAACGATTACCCTATTGTTGGTACAAATGCTGGCATTTGTTTGATATACATAGAGTACAGTTATATATACAAGATAGTAGTCGTATGATATTAGGAAATAGGTACGGTACTGATCTACACTTTCCCTATAGAATGCTATTGCTTATATATATATTTCCTAAAAGCGTGGAAAAAATTACAGTTTACGCGAGTAGTACAAATGCTGGCATTTGTACTGAGAGAGTGCAGCTTAATCTTCAGGTACGTAAGCTTAAAGCTGTCTGTTATTTCAGGCTTCAGCTGTAAACGTGATGGCTGTAGCTGTTATATAGAAACTTGGGAATGGGCTTTACAGGCTCTTGGGAATATGGTATCTACGCGTTTTGTGGGCGTTGCAATTCAGTTAGTACCTACAATGTTTTTGTATCTGCTTGCTGTCGGTAAACATTGTGTTGTAGAACTTTGTTCCTGTTTCTAACTAATATGGTCTAGCAAAACTTTTTTAAGTTCGGTAGCTAGCTATAAAACCGTTAAATTCTGTTGATTTTATTCGATACCCGCGTAGATAATATCTTTTTTTAAATCAACTTGAGATAAATATATGTACTAAGTATGACATATTAAATTCACAAAATGTTCTTAATTTCATTTATTCAATATAGATACAGTAGTTATAATGTTATGTTAATACTAGGCACTATACAAATATTAGATCACAATTAAACTAACTTAAAACAAACATAATTTTAAACAACAAACTGAACACTTTAGAATAGGGTATTTGACTAAAAAAAAACTAATTAGTCCGTCAGTTAGATTATCGAAAAATATTGGACACGTATATTATTCGAAAACCATCCAGTTGTTGCCTAGTAACGTTTATTCCTTTTCTGTTAAATCTCCTATTGATATACACTTTGACATAACAAATGACGATTGTTGCAAGAAGGATATATTTAATGAAAGTTTACCTCACTTAACGCCTCTTTCCTTAACTAAAATCAATTTGGAATCGCTAAAGTATCAAACTCATCAATTAAATAATTTAGAAAACGAATTAAATAAACTGCAAAATGAATCTCATTTCATTAAATATAGCCACTACTATTCTACATTTACTATTATTCTTATTGTGTTTCTATTTTTATACTTAGCTTATAAGATGTACTTATAAGTGTTATGCAAATCATTCTAATTCTGGATGTTGTATACAAATCTTCAATCAATGTAATACAAAGAAATCTGTCCAGCATAATTCAAAACTTTCTAGTTCTTTTGAAATGACAGACCTATCAGCATCAGAAGATGACAAATCTGTAAAATCATTACCGAATGTCACTACCAATTATAAACCTTATGGTTCTTTGCATAAAGTTCAATTTAATTCTACAAGAAATATTAAAAACTATTAGAAAATGTCTATGTACTAAATGATACATACAAACTATTTACATTTTTACATTTGCTAAATATTTACTATTTCATTTGTTTACAATTTACTACTAATTAAAATTAATTTACTTTACTATGATATTTCTAATCAATTATTACTTACTATGTCGGTTTTAATTTTAATTATACTTTCTAATTAAATTGTTCAAATATTCTAATCAATTTCAAGTTCTATATTCTAGAATAATAATGTTGAACATTATAATTAATTTTCCTATTTTCTATGTCCTAATTAGATTTAAATTCTATATCCTAGAAAAATAATATCTAATTGTAAGAAATTATTTTACTATTTATTTTGTAAAGGTTTCTCAATCTCATCTCTGACTCCACTTATCTTAATTTAGATAATGCTCCGTCAAAAGGGGGGAGCTGTTACATCCCATATTATAACGTAGACAAAGCCTAGTCAGCAATTTCACTGCATCGCGTATTTTCCATTATATTCTAGAAATTATATATTATATCAGCATTTATTCATTTCTTTACTTCAATTATATTATTATGAGCCAGTTGGGCCTGGGACGCGACAGTGAACGGTTGAGAAACCTAAATATAGGCATTCAGTATAGTGTAGTGTGTGTGTCAAGGTAATAAAAGGACTCTAAATTAATTTGTGAGTTTTTTTAAAAAAGACGAACGGGGTCGGCCTCCTAACAGTTCGAAGAACGAGCATCTCTAAATGTGTTCCCATCTCATCCACAGGCCTAACATGAATTTAGCCTAGGCATTTTGTGTGGGATGTCAGAGGTGTGGTATAATGCGTTTCATCTTATAGTTCCTGTGCCGTCATGTTGGCAATAGTGCAAAATAAATATTGCCTTATTAACTTATTATCCTGAATGTGCTTCCTTGAAGTCAGGGCGATTTTATTAGTATATTAATAAACAAAGTAAGATAATCCACTTTTGCGAATGTAAATAGCTTCAATTATGTAGGTATTTATAGTTTATTCCTTTGAAAAGTCCACTCCCGAAATAGGAATCAATCTTACTTAACATCATACCAAGTGTTGTCTCCTGTGGCCTGTGGGGATCGAACCCCAAAATACCTGACCCAGGGCAACTGGTTCTTAAGCAGTAACCACGCCGTTTAACCCTGGGTCAATCGGCGAGGCTGCCATATTATGTGTTAAGATATATTGAAGTAGCATTAAGCCATTAAATCCACCTTTATACATTTCTTTAGTTTTGTGCATGTTTTAAATAAATAAATATAAGAAAGAAAAGGTGCATAGGGTTCCCACCAAGAACTTAGGGTCCCAAGCCAACCTCACCTGCAAGTGGTGCACCTGCCGATCAACGGACGAGGCTCTGGCAAACAAAATATCCCGATAAGCGGCAATAGGCTCGCCACCTATTACGTGGGATCAAAACACTGGCGAAAAGTGGGTGTTTAATATGCCTCTGCCTACCCCTTCGGGGAGGCAGGCGTGAGTCTATGTATGTATGTAAATATAAGAAAACCACCATTTTAAGTGATAGCAAAAGTTAATAATATTTATTTATGACAATAATTTTGCAGTGTTGAAACTTTTTTGGACGCCAAACCTGCTTTTTCTCTTTTTGGTGACCATCGAAACTTTATCGAAACATTTTTTTCTCAGATTATAAATAAAACAAATAAGGTAAACGTACGTAATTCCGGCAGTGTCCCGGTACCCGGTAACTAGACGGTTTTTATATTTTTTTAGGTTTCTACCAAAAAATAATTAAAGTTTGAGAATTGCAATACATATGTACTTGATATTATTTCGTATAATTATAATATTAACGTTGGTCAATATTTGTAATGGTGGCAAAACTATACTACTATGAAGGTGTGGTGTGCGAAAAATTTGTGTAATTTCGAGGTTCTGTCACTAAACTACGACGCTACCACATTGTATTGGTTTGCTTATCATATTGCTGCGGATAGCGGCACAGTGAGAGTGTTTATTTGCTTAAATATTTGAGTTAATTTTCTAGCGATATAAGCCATAAGCTGCGATGAATTTTATGAAATAGCAAGTATTTTGGCATATTACATTTACTGGGACTCAGAAACCCCTACATGACCCAGTACCCGGCAATATTATACCCTTTTTTACCGGATACTGGTACACAAGTTAACTTCGTACTACCCGTTGCACCGGAGCCCGTTACTGCACCTTAATGCCTTGCAATAAGTATCATTATCCTTTGAAAGTATAGTAGTAGAGTATTATAACAATATATTCTGCCTGATGCTGAGACGTACACTACCACTTTTCACGATTCTAAGCCCTATCATATGAAATGGCTTGATGTGTATATTTCAAAACGTATTTTATTACGAGGCATTAATAATTATTTATAATGAAAAATAAGAGAACGGTGCCCCGCTCCCATTTCTTAATTTGTATAGAGCTAATCGCATGATGGAGCTGGAAAGTGGCCATAGGAACTCCGCAATAAAACGACACAAGCCCATCGAGTTTGGGCTCGTTTCAATCGTATTGAGGAGTACTCTGATCCTATATGGCAACCAGATTTTGATGATGCGTGGTCAAAGTTGACTTCAACTCAAAGTTGATTTCAAATCATAGTTGAGTTCACCTTACAGATGAGTTCCACTGAAACATGAGTTCAATGTGACAGACCAACTGGGCGACCACAGAGCCCTCGACCACGAGCCACTTCACCGAAGTTACCTATCCCGGATGCCGAACAGAGCGAGGTACGGATGGCCTTTGAGCAACTTAGGAAAAACAAAGCACCTGGTGATGATGGCATCTCTGCAGAACTCCTCAGAGCAGGTTGGGACACAACCTTGAGAGAGCTAGCAAGTATTTTCAATACCGTCATCCACAAAGGTTCAAAACTACGGGCATGGAGCGGGAGTGTGGTGGCTCTTTTCTTCAAAAAGGCGACAAAACTTTTGAAGAATTGCAGATCCATTTCACTCCTCAGTCATCTACAAGTTGCTCTCGAGGGTTGTAACAAACAACTCGACGTCTTCCAGCCATCAGTGCAAGTTTTGAAAAGGCTTCATCACCGTGGAGCTCATCCATACTGAAGACCCATGAGTACAACCAGCCGCTGTGTATGGCATTCGTGGACCACGAGAAAGCCTTCGACTCTATCGAAACCTGGGCAGTTCTTGACAGCCTGCAACGATAACGCATTAGCTGGCGATATATCAAGGTGTTAAGACATTTGTATGAAACCGACTGGCGACCATGACCGTTCAGATCCAAGACAATTAAAAGGACATACACCATAGAGTTGCGTAGGGGAGTCCGGCAAGGGGAAGTAATATCTTCCAAGCTGTTCACTAACGCACTTGAGGATGTCTTTAAGACATTGTAGTGGGCTCAACGAATATAAACGGCGAGTACATCTCACACCTTCAATTTGCTGACGACATCGTCCTAATAGCAGAGACGTTGGAAGAGCTTAGCGGAATGCTGTACGACCTTAATGAAGCCTCCCCGGTGGATTGGTCTTGGCATGAGCCTGGCTAAAACGAAGGTGTGTGATCAATGAACACGTCGTATTGAGACCGATCTGCATTGACGGTTCCTTGCTCGAAGTTGTGCAACCGAATGTTTACCTGGGGAAAATAATACAGTTGGGTGGACACAGCTTCGAGAAGGAAATAGATAAATGGATTCAGTTGGCATGGCATTCGGTAAGCTACGTCGGATCTTCTCGTCGCCTATCCCGCAAAGCCTCAAGACAAAAGTCTTAGACCACCAGTTCTACCAGTAAAGATATACGGTGCCGAAATCTGGACACTCACGGTAGTGCTGGTCCATAGATTTAAAATAACTCAGCGTGCTATGGATCGAGCTATACTCGGAGTCTCTCTAAAAGATAAAATTCGCAACGAGGTCATCAGGAAGAGAACTGGAGTCACCGACATAGCTCGCCGTATAAGCAGTGTGAAGTGGCAATGAGCTGGCCACGTCTGCCGAAGGACCGACGATCGATGTAGCAGACATGTCTTAGAGTGGAGACCACGTTTCGGCAAACAAAGAGTGGTTGTTGAGCTCACTGCACGGTTGGCGTCGTGGTTTAAGAGGCCACCTCGCCGCACTGCACTTGCCTAGTGTTGTGGGTTCAATAGTGGGTGTTCATCGTGCCCGTTTGCTGTATGTTGGTAAAGACTCCCGCGACACAGGATTTATCCCTAGTGCGTGAGTTGTTCTATTAAAGAAAGGGCCTTGCGAAGCTATAAATTGTACGTAAATTGTAATTAAACCAATCGCTTACCATATTTTCTTCTAAGTACCTGTTGTTAAATTGATTTATACGATAGGATTTGATCTGTGTTTAGAAACCTAAAAACAATTTTGTTGTTTAACTTTAATCCAATGAAAATTACTGTAAGAAGTCACTTCATACAGTAATTTTAAAAGTTCAAAAATAATGTGACGTAGGTATACTTTTGTTTGTTTTAGTTTATTTTAGAGAAAAGTTTAAAATATATAAATTTAGTATTACGACAATTTTAATTCCGGCTTGTGATATCCTTTGAAATACATTTCAATAAAAATAAATATCTTTTCTTTGGCCCCTTTAAATACATAACAATTACATTACACAATATTTATTAATAAAAAGTTCAAATATTATAAACTTTAAAGTGAAGCAAATAGGGTTTAAATTCGCGGTTAAAATTTGCCGGTATCTGGGACAATCTACCGTTTACTAGGACAAATCTACCAGATACTGGTACAAATGGGTCTTTTCAAACTTTATTTAAATTAAAGTATTCTTACAGTCATATATATCAAAAACTATAAAATTATACGAAAACAAGAATAAATTGTCTATAAACGCGAACATGCAAATTAGGTATTTACATACCTTATTTTGCTTGACGTTTCGAGACGGTTGCACGTCCCGTGGTCGCAAGCTGACTGGTGCACGGTGGGCTGAAAAAGTTCGCTAGTGGACTTAGGGATTTCGAAAATACTAAAGTGGAATATAAATAAACTAATTCCATTTTTGGATTCTATGATCAAATACAACTCAAAATTATTAATACAATTTTTTTGATTAAACGCGTGCTTTTTGAGTTATTTAATTTTAAAGAATTTTTTGTATGGAAGAAAACAATAAAATGAGAATTGTTCGTAATTCTTAAACTATCTTAAGAAAACAATGAAAGTTTATGATAGAAGATATTTTTGGCTATTTATGCACTATATCGCGAACTGCGTTTTTTTGCGTTTTGGCGGTAATAATTTTCTTTATCTTTTATTCGACACCACCCAGAGAGGTTAAATATTAGGCGCGTTTTTTTTATGTGGTATCCCCAGTAGGTCTAATCCACTTGCTACACTTGAAAAAATCATCATTAGTCATATATCTGAAACTTTAAAAATTTATTAGTTTACCTGATTTTGTCAAAATTCCGAGAAAGCATAATAATATATGTAATCCTAAAATCCTGTAAGGGGTGGTGTGGATATTTTATTGTTTCATTTTTGTTGTATTGACTTGTTAACAGTGGTATTAAAAAAATTGGGCAAGTGCGAGTCGGACTCGCGCACGAAGTGTTCCGTATCTATAAAAGAAAATCACGTTCGTTGTATGTATACTTAAATATTTTTTAAGTTTCTACCTGTTTATTAAGATCGAGTAACAAATTGCTTAAAAATTACGTTTGTTGTATGGGAGCCCCTTTACATATTCTGTGAAAATTTAAAGCGTCTACCTGTAACAGTTAGTAATTTTGAGCAAAAAATACGAAAAAAGACACGTTTTTTGTATGGGACCTCCCCTTAATATTTTATTTTTTTTATTTCCAAAATACATAATTTGTGAAAATTTCAGCTTCCTAGCTGTCACGGTTTATGAGATACAGCCTGGTGACAGACAGACAGACTGCGGAGGCTTAGTAATAGGGTTCCGATTTTTACCTTTTAGGTACGGAACCCTAAAAATCGATTTCGTTTTTTTTATTTTCCACTAGTTTCATACAAACTTCAAATAATTTTATCTCGGTAAGTATGTACTTTATCAAAAAAAGTCAAAGAATAAAAAAATATTGTTTTCATTAGTAGAATCCAAAAACAAGTCTCTTAGCCCCTAAGTCCACATTTTGATTTTTCAGCCCACCGTGTGGTGTGGCGATGTCACGTCTCCGAGTGCGAGGTAGAAGATTCTATCTCTACCCCCAGGTCGTTGATATTCGAAGTACCGGCGCAAAACTCACTAACCGTATCTGAATATTGAACATTCGCCGACTGCGATTAACACCTAAGCGAATACCGTACGAAAATATAATCAGCAGAGTTGAGGAGACGATTATCCGTAATAAAGTACCGCCCGGTGATGCCGATACCCTACGACAGGACGTCGCGGTGATATTACGGCAGTCGAAGATACCCACTAGCAATGTCACTATGGAAGAGCGTCAAGCACTGAAAAGGATTCGGGACAACCAGGATATTTTAGTGCTTAAGGCCGACAAGGGAAACGCCACTGTAGTGATGAATACGGCTGATTATACGGACAAGGTACGAGAGTTGTTATGTGATAACAAGGTGTATAAACCGGTCTCATATAACCCCACAGCCAGAGTAACACGCAGAATACGAACATTGATACAAGACCACCAGGACCTGTTCACGGAAGACGAGTACAGCAAGTTATATGGTCCCAAGCCATACCAACCACCTAGGCTATATGGTCTGCCTAAGGTACATAAGCCCAACGTGCCACTGCGGCCTATCGTAAGTCAGATTTCCTCGCCTACTTACGACCTTGCGAAGCACGTTGCATCGGTATTGCAGCCATTAGTTGGTATGACACCGTCTTTCGTAAAGAACTCACGTCATTTCGTCCAGATCGTACAAAGTATCCGATTGGAACCGGAAGATGTAATGGTAAGCTTTGACGTTGAGTCGCTCTTTACCAATGTTCCAATAAGGGAATGTCTGGACGTAGTGAGGGACAGACTGAGTGACAACGATATGCCTCACAACTATATTGATCTACTAAAACACTGCTTAGATGGCAACTACTTCCTCTTCGAAGGCCAATATTACCTCCAGATCGATGGCGTCGCAATGGGGAGTCCAGTAGCCCCAGTACTGGCAAATATCTGGATGATGGAAGAAAAGGCGCTTAGCAGCGGGCCCAAGACCATCAGGCTTTGGAAAAGATACGTGGATGACATCTTTAGTATCGTAAAAGGAGGTAAGCAGGAAGTAGATCAATATGTGCAACACCTTAACGCCATTCATCCGAAAATGAGGTTCACCTACGAAATGGAAACTGACAGATCGTTGTCATTCTTGGATGTCAAAGTGACTGTGAGACCGACGAATGACGCGGCCTATCAAGCGCGATAAACATCCGGCGGTAAATAGACAACCGACCTACATGCCCTACATTAGAGGTGTTACGGATAAAATAGGAGACAAGTTAAAAAACTACTCCATTCCGACAGTATTTACACCAGGGGCCAAAGTATACAACATGGTGGGCACACCAAAGGATGTTCTACCGCTACAAACCCCAGGTGTCTATAAAATCAACTGCAGCTGCGGAAGCTCTTACATAGGGCAAACGAAGCGGACTATCGCTGAACGTATAAAGGAGCACATCGCAGCTGTAAAGAACCGTCAAACGAACAAATCGGCGATTGCGGAACATTTACTTCAACGGGCACCAATCACTGGATTGAATTTCATCGTCCCCAAGTCCTCTCCAAGGAACGCCACTTTTACCCAAGAGTTGTGCGTGAAGCGATTGAAATCAGAAAACATAAAAATTTCAATCGGGAAGAGGTGAAAAACATAAAAATTTCAAATTGTCATCGGCGTGGAATCCTGTGATTCGGCTAACAACACCCCACTTTAACGCGCAGTCGGCGAATGTTCAATATACAGATACGGTTAGTGTGTTTTGCGCCGGTACTTCGAATATCAACGACCTGGGGGTAGAGATAGAATCTTCTACCTCGCACTCGGAGACGTGACATCGCCACACCAGTCAGCTTGCGACCACGGGACGTGCAACCGTCTCGAAGCGTCAAGCAAAATAAGGTATGTAAATACCTAATTTGCATGTTCGCTTTAATTCCCGTCTATATATATATTCTTAAACATGCAACGCGAGTGTTTAAAAGTTTCTATTGTCTATAAACTTCCGTAAATTTCATTTTTGTTAGTCTTTTAATCTTAACATAGCAGACTTGCAAAGTCAGCGAAGTTCAGGATTTCACGGCTATTGGGCCGTTTACCTTAAATAAAATTTGTTAATTATATTCCTTACAAGCGATAATTACTACTTTTAAACTACCACGATTTGTACACATATTAAAAATTATGTAACGGGTCTGAATCGTGTTAATAAACGAAAAGAAAGATGAAATATCTTTCTATTTGTCCCGACGTTTCGGCATGGGTTACACCAGCCGTAGTCACGGGATGACTGATGTTCGTCAGTACCAAGCGAGCCGTATCCATGAATTGTGTAGCATCAAACATGAGGCGAAATACACTAAATTGCTACGTCAGCGCGACAGGTATGTTCAAAAAAGTGCAGTGCGTAACCAAAGTAACACGGTTATTAATCTATCGAGCACAAACATAGACACAGCCACACAGAACATATTGGCTAAAGGATTAAATTACGCTATGACACCCCAACGGATTCCGTATGAAAATATCATAAGTAGCATCGAGGAAGTTATAATGCGCAACAAATTACCATCCAACGACGCTGACACACTGAGACAGGATGTTGCAGTTATCTTGCGAAAGTCGAAGCTACCGAGACCGAATGTTACTACGGAATAGCGTCAAGCACTGAAAGCGCTACGTGAAAACACGGATATTTTAGTTTAGGGGCGGAACATATCTGACCGAAGATGCGTCGAACGTATCTTCGGTCGCGTCTATTCCGTCAAATGAATCGGTACACATCTGACGGAAAATGCGTCAAGTGTATGTGCACACATTCGCTGAAAGCGTGGCTATTATGCACACATATAAGTTTGTTCGTGCAGGGCCGTACTCAGGGCAGCTCAATATTTTACTGTCATATTCTTTTACCTAATCATTTTTCGTGTTCTCTGATGTTATGTAGTCACTGAAGTTCTGTAGTTATTTATATTGCAATTCGAGTTTGACTATTAAAAATATGTCGGACTTCGAAGATTTTTATAGTAGCCAACAAGCGTTATTTGAATATAATTATATCCTATTTAGGTGTGGAGGTTCAAAAATAAAAGACGATAATACGATTTGGTTACGGTTTTTCACAAAACTTATACAAATTATATAGAAGGGGTTACAGACTACAGTTGCAGAGCAAGACACAAAATGTTTTCTATATAGGTATGTATGGAAATTGTTCCCGTGGACATTTAGCACCTCATACCCAAAAATTGGCCCTCGATTCAAGCTAGCAAATATGCGTACACTCATAGCACATACTAACACGACATTATTCTACACATTTCGTTTCTGAAAAAATAAGTAAGGTCTGGCGGCCCTGGAATCTTACGATCTTAAAATCACCGATCTGGGAATGACATGGATATGGTATGTCCAATACCTACGAATTTAGCATGCACACCTACGAAATTAGCGTGCACACCTACGAAACGTTGGGCAAATAAAATGGCTGCCATTTGGGTTGTTCTCCAGAATGTAATCGATATCGATATGGAGCCGGTTAGAGGAGAATAATACATTTTTGTAGTAAGTTACCTTTGTTAGTTTAAATCTTTTGCCAGATTAGTTTATTCCATAATGCAAATGTGGGCGAACATGGCAAAGCGAAAGACGACCCTTGTATGAAACATGTAACAAAATATTCTCTGAGAGCCAATATCGGTGTTTTAGACATATTTATGCACAAAAAGAAAATTACTATGTTCGATAGACAACGATTTCACAGCAGATGTACCACAAACCTTGGCGAAAAATATGTCGATAGTGGCACGAATGACATTTCTAATAAAATATCGTCATGATTAATTTATTCAGTAAACTATGGCTATCTCTTTTTTCTGACAGAGATATCCCTAAGACAAAACGATACAACACTATGTCTGGTAGCTTTATGTCGATTTCGTATATATGTGTATAAAAAAAATCATGGCGAAATGTGGGTGTAATATTACACTTCTGCCCACCCCTCCGGGGATACAGCCGTGAGTCTATAAAAATATAAAATATAATAATATATGTGAATAATGTAATTTTTCTATATGTACCTACTATTTGCCCTCTCCATTTATATTCCTTACTCAAAGGTTTAACATTCACGTGGTGCGTGGTGCGCGCGACGTCGACGGATAATCCGTTAGTACGCTCGACGTACTAACGGATTATCGGTCAGGTGTGAATGGTTGAACGTTTTTCTATACATTTGTATGTAATGCGTTACGCGACTGATAAAACGCGACGGATCTTCCGTCAGATATGTTCCGGCCCTAAGGCCGATAAGGGAAACGCCACCGTAGTAATGAATTCCGGTGATTATGATAATAAAATGCGGGATCTATTAAGCAAAGTGTCCACATACAAGCCGGTGTCATATAATCCCACTGCTAGAGTCACAAAACGTATACGAGCGCTTGTCAAGGACCACCAAGATCTTTTCACGGACGATGTGTTTGAACGCCTCTATAGACCTAAGATCGTTCAACCGCCGAAAATATATGGTTTGCCGAAAATTCATAAAAATAACGTGCCTCTACGCCCGATCGTAAGTCAGATCGATTCACCCACTTACGACCTAGGGAAACACATTGCAGCGGTACTGCAATCATTAGTAGGTAAGACATCGTCGTTTGTGAAGGATTCTCGCCATTTTGTAGACGTCATCAAGAGCATGAAAGTAGAACCCGACGAAGTGATGGTGAGCTTTGATGTCGAGTCACTATTCACAAGCGTTTCAATTCAAGACTGCCTTGATGTGGTCGAGAGTAAACTGATGTTAAACGGTCTGTCTGATAAATACATTGTTCTACTGAAACACTGCCTAAACGGGAACTATTTTCTATATCGTGGGCAATATTACCTCCAGATTGACGGAGTGGCCATGGGTAGCCCTGTCGCACCGGTAATGGCCAACATCTGGATAGAACATTTTGAAGAAAGGATCCAACTACAAGCGTTCCACGTAAAGATATGGAAAAGATACGTCGATGACGTGTTCTGTATTATAAAGGGTAACAAACAGGTTGTAGAACAATTAGCAGATCACTTGAACTCCATACACCCTAATATAAGGTTCACTTATGAAATGGAGACAGACAGATCGTTAGCCGTCCTCGATGTGAAGATCAAGGTGAGAGAAAATAGAAACCTGTCACACACTGTTTACAGGAAGCCCACACACACGGACAGGTACTTACACGCAAATTGACATCATCACCCGCGACATTTGCAATCCGTTATTGCTTCATTGACAAACAGAGCATATGACATTTGCGACCCCGAACACTTGGATAGTGAGCTCACACATGTTCGGGAGGTACTCAAGCAAAACGGTTACAAACACAATATGCGAGGTTCAAGGACAAGGTCGAGACTGACTGAAGTGAACAGAGCGCCAGCATTCATGCCCATACATAAAAGGAGTAACGGATAAAGTTGGAACAGTACTACAAAAATACTCCATTAAGAGTCTATATAGTCCGTACTCCAAAGTAGCAAATTACCTGCGTACTCCTAACGATGTCATTCCTTTTCAAACACCAGGCGTGTACAAGGTGGATTGCAGCTGTGGTAGTTCCTCATCGGGCAAACAAAAAGGACCATCGGCGAACGAGTTAAGGAACACATCACGGCCGACAAAAACCGACAAACCACCAAGTCGGCCATAGCTGAGCATTTGTTGGAGTCAGGATCCAATCACTGGATTGAGCTACATCGGCCCCAGGTTCTCTCCACAGACCGTCACTATTTTTCAAGAATAGCACGGGAAGCGGTTGAAATCAAAAAGCACGCAAATTTCAACCGGGAGGATGGTTACCGTTTATCTACATCTTGGAATCCTGACATCAGCAAATGTAGACACCGACGAGGTGATATTACGCGCCAGTGTGAAGATACCATTAGTGTTGTGTGTCGAAGTACCGACAGTTCCGAACATATAAAAGTTAATAATTGTGAAGACCAAGTGAGAGTAGGTTCCAAAACCCGCACTTCTCGGATGCAGCGCTGACGAACATCAGTCATCCCGTGACCACGGCTGGTGTAACCCATGCCGAAACGTCGGGACAAATAGAAAGGTATTTCATCTTTCTTTTCGTTTATTAACACGATTCAGACCCGTTACATAATTTTTAACAAGCGATAATTAATTAGTTTCTCTTCATGCAGAGGGTATCAGGTTCGAATAAGGCAGCGATAGCCTAGTGGAGATACCAACAAACTGCCATGCAGAGGGTATCAGGTTCGAATCCACGGCGTGCACCAATGACTTTTCAGAGTTATGTGCGTATTAAATTGTTAATTATCGTTTGTCCCGTGCCTCGGAGAGCACGTTAAGCCGTCGGTCCCGGTTGTCATGAAGATCTTTGACAGTCGTTATAGGGCGTCAGTACCTTCTAAATAAACTGACACTAGTCTAAACCATGGAATATCGCTATCCCTTCGGGTTGCGGAGGGCAGACAGGCAGTCGCTCCGTGGAAAAGCTAATATTCAGCCAAATTCGGTTAGACTAGTGAGCGGACTCCAGATTGAAACTGGGATAACGCTAAGAGGATGATGATGATGATGAATTAATTAGTTTCTCTTAATATTAGTAAAATATTAGAAGAAAAAATCGTCAATAGAAAATGGGTGGGTCTGTCAAACTGATGCTGGTAACCCTTTTCATTTACCTATGGCGACAACTCAACACACAGGGCAGCCAACATGACGGCATAGGAACTATAAGATGAAATGTTCTATTCTATGATAGTTTTTTTTTAATTTAATCGCTTTGACGATTAGCAACCACATCGCCAGTGGTAATAGTCTAGTTTGGTCACTTTGTTTGCAGATAAGAGGGCTTACAATAAAACAAAATGAAACACATCATGAACTCTACAATACAACCTATTTATTATAATTATTTATTTACAATGCGGTGCACGGGCGTGCCCGCGGGCCTGGTCAGAGCGCGGCCAGCGCGCGGGCAGGAAGCGCTGGCAGCGGGTGGACTGGCGCGTGGTGAGCCAAGTGTGGAGGCGGCTCGGGCTCATCTAGATCGAGGGCAGCATCGATCATGGTAGTGTCATGGAGAAGACGTAGACGGGAAGCGCTTAACGCAGGCGCGGGTGCTATAGGTTCCTGCTCGCGTGAACGTCTTGGCGGTGTCAACCGCCTCGCGCGAGGCGCCTGCTCCACATCTAGCGTGTGGTTGCTATACGCGTGCCTCGGCTCCTCGAACAGGTTCGTGTAGCTGCCGGTGGGCGGGCGCAGTTCCAGGTCGCCGGCCTGCAGCGACAGTGGCGCCGCCTGCTGCGACAGTGGCGCCGCCACCACCGGCGTCACGCTTAGCGCGCGCACGAAGATTGGAGGCAGCTCGTCACGCGCGTCGATCGTGAATACGCCGCGACTGAAAACATAACACACACGTTATGATAATGCCAATATTATTAAAGAACTAGCTGACCCAGCGAACTCCGTATCGCCTTTTTAAGAGTTTTTATTTAATTCCCTTTTTTCAAGCCCCTTTTCCAAAGTTACCATTGACTTACCGCTTAATCTTTTATCATTTCAGAGTCTATAAATGATAAACAAACAAACATAGATTTTTATATAATATTGAATTCCCCATTCCTTAAAATATCGGAGACGATACCCATATCGACTTAAAAAAAATCCCGTCCGCCATCTTTAATTTCCTATCCGCCATCTTTGATCACGAAATAGATGTTGTATTTGGATTCACCATCCCTTAAATCATCAGAGACGATACCCATATTGATTTTTAAAATTTTTCCCATCCGCCATCTTTGATGTCCCATCCGCCATCTTGAATCACGAAATAGATGTTGTATTTGGATTCCCCATCCCTTCAAACATCGGAGACGATACCCATATTGATTTTAAAAAAAATCCCATCCGCCATCTTTGATCACGAAATAGATGGTGTTTTTGAATTCCCCATTCCTTAAAATATCGGAGACGATACGCATATCGACTTTAAAAAAATCCCGTCCACCATCTTTGATTGCCTATCCGCCATCTTTGATCACGAAATAGATTCGCCATCCCTTAAAACATCGCAGACGATAACAATATTGATTTTTTAAAACTTTCTCATCCGCCATCTTTGATTTCTCATCCGCCATCTTTGATCACGAAATAGATGTCGGATTTGGATTCCCCATCCCTTTAAATATCGGCAACGATACCCATATCGACTTTTAAAAAGAATCCCGTGCGCCATCTTTGATTTCCTATCCGCCATCTTTGATCACGAAATAGATGTTGTATTTGGATTCACCATCCCTTAAATCATCAGAGACGTTACCCATATTGATTTTTTAAATTTTTCCCATATGCCATTTTTGATTTCCCATCCGCCATCTTGAATCACGAAATAGATGTTGTATTTGGATTCCCCATCGCTTTAAACATCGGAGACGATACCAATATTGATTTTTTAAAATTTTCCCATCCGCCATCTTTGATTGCCCATCCGCCATCTTTGATCACGAAATAGATGTTATATTTCGATTCTCCACCCCTTAAAATATCGAAGGTGATACCCATAATGATATTTAAAATTTTCTCATCCGCCATCTTTAATTTTCCGTCCGCCATCTTGGATCACTAAATAAATTTCATATTATTAATCAGCGTCCCGAAAATCTCGAAAACGATACCCATATAGATTGTATCCTATTCGTTTAGCCTTTTTTTGCCTTTGACCCAACCCTCCCCCTTCTCGTTTGACCATTTTATTATTTTTGTCTGGCCCCTAAAAGTTGTGGCGTAATTTTATATAGCCTATAGCCTTTCAGAATAATTGGGCTATCATAGTCAATAACAATTTTTAAAATCCGACTGCTAGTTCCTGAGATTAGCCGACATTATGTTTTAACCTTTTTAGCCTTTTGCCCGGCCCCAAAGGATCGAAGCGTTATATTATATAGCCTATAGCCTTCCGGAATAACTGGGCTATCGTATACAAAAAGAATTTTTCAGATCCGACCGGTAGTTCCTGAGATTAGCGCGTTCAAACAAACAAACAAACAAACAAACTCTTTCGCTTTATTATATTACTAGCTGACCCAGCGAACTCCGTATCGCCTTTTTAAGAGTTTTTATTGAATTCCCTTTTTTCCAAGCCCCTTTTCCAAGTTACCATTGACTTAGCGCTTAGTCTCTTATCATTGCAGGGTCTATAAATGATGCAAAAACAAACATAGATTTTTATATAATATTGAATTGCCCATTCCTTAAAGTATCGTATCCGATATTTATCCATATCGACTTTTAAAAAAATCCCGTCCGCCATCTTTGATTTCCTATCCGCCATCTTTGATCACGAAATAGATGTTTTATTTGGATTCACCATCCCTTAAATCATCAGAGACGATACCCATATTGATTTTAAAATTTTTTCCCATCCGCCATCTTTGATATCCCATCCGCCATCTTGAATCACGAAATAGATGTTGTATTTGGATTCCCCATCCCTTAAAACATCGGAGACGATACCCATATTAATTTAAAAGAAAATCCCATCCGCCATCTTTGATCACAAAAAAGATGGTGTTTTTGAATTCCCCATTCCTTAAAATATTGGAGACGATACCTATATCGACTTTAAAAAAAATCCCATACGCCATCTTTGATTTCTCATCCGCCATCTTTGATCACGAAATAGATGTTGGATTTGGATTCCCCACCCCTTTAAATATTGGAGTTGATACCCATATTGATTTTAAAAAAATCCCATCCGCCATCTTTGATCACGAAATAGATGTTTTATTTGGATTCTCCATCCCTTCAAACATCGGAGACGATACCCATACTGATTTAAAAAAAAATCCCATCTTTGATTTCCTATGACGTCCTCTTTGAACGTGCTACTAAAAAGACGATACCCATACTGATTTTAAAAAAAATCCCATCTTTGATTTCCTATCTACTGATTTAAAAAAAAATCCCAGCTTTGATTTCCTATGACGTCCTCTTTGAACGTGCTACTAAAAAGACGATACCCATACTGATTTAAAAAAAAATCCCATCTTTGATTTCCTATCCGCCATCTTTGATCACGAAATATATGTTGTATTTAGATTCGCCATCCCTTAAAACATCGGAGACGATAACCATATTGATTTTTTAAAACCTTCTCATCCGCACTCTTTGATTTCTCATCCACCATCTTTGATCACGAAATAGATGTCGGATTTGGATTCCCCATCCCTTTAAATATCGGCGACGATACCCATATCGACTTTAAAAAAAAATCCCGTCCGCCATCTTTGATTTCCTATCCACCATCTTTGATCACGAAATAGATGTTGTATTTGGATTCACCATCCCTTAAATCATCCGAGACGATACCAATATTGATTTTTTAAATTTTTCCCATCCGCCATTTTTGATTTCTCATCCGCCATCTTGAATCACGAAATAGATGTTGTATTTGGATTCTCCATCCCTTTAAACGTCGGAGACGATACCAATATTGATTTTTTTTAATTTTCCCATCCGCCATCTTTGATTGCCCATCCGCCATCTTTGATCACGAAATAGATGTAGTATTTCGATTCTCCACCCCTTAAAATATCGAAGGCGATACCCATATTGATATTAAAAATTTTCTCATCCGCTATCTTTGATTTCCCGTCAGCCATCTTGGATCCCTAAATAAATTTCATATTATTAATCAGCGTCCCGAAAATCTCGAAAACGATACCCATATAGATTGGATCCTATTCGTTTAGCCTTTTTTTGCCTTTGACCCAACCCTCCCCTTTCTCGTTTGACCATTTTATTATTTTTGTCTGGACCCTAAAAGTTGTGGCGTAATTTTATATAGCCTATAGCCTTTCGGAATAATTGGGCTATCATAGGCAATAACAATTTTTAAAATCCGATTGCTAGTGCCTGAGATTAGCCGACATTATGTTTTAGCCTTTTTAGCCTTTTGCCCGGCCCCAAAGGGTCGAAGCGCTATGTTATATAGCCTATAGCCTTCCGGAATAACTGGACTATCGTATACAAAAAGAATTTTTCAGATCCGACAGGTAGATCCTGAGATTAGCGCGTTCAAACAAACAAACAAACAAACAAACAAACAAACAAACAAACAAACAAACAAACAAACAAACAAACAAACAAACAAACAAACAAACAAACTCTTCCGCTTTATTATATTAGTATAGAAGTATAGAAAAGGATTAATAAATATGTCAGATTTGATCATTAGTATAATTTTGAATTTGTCTTGAACCGACAGTGTTGCACTGGCGTATATAACAGGAGGGCCGGGTGGATCGTGCCTACCCCAGTATGGTCTAGTACCCACCCCAAAATTCCAGATTCGAAATTCTAGACTAGACCGCAAGTTCGGTATTGAGTCCGCCCCTATGGAACATCCGTTATGATTATTATCATTATATTATTATTCTTCAAGGCATCGCCGTTATTTATTGCGTTGACTACACTCTCGTTATGGCACAAGAACGATCGTTTGAGGAAGCAACAGTATTAGCAACTGCGGGCATTGCGCAAGTAATTCGAAGGATCCGGCGACCAGCCTCAAAGTGGTCCTTAACAAATTTGTGGCTCTATGTTTACATATGACCAAAAGCGCACCACCTTCAGACGCCCATATTATTGTAGGTGTTCGCATTGCCATCGAGCCGACAATGAAATATCTGGGTCTCGTCCTTAACAGTCGGTGGAGCTTTTGGCCACATTTTCGGCAGTTAGTTCCGAAGCTGATGACAACTGCTTCACTCTCGCGACTGTTGTCAAACTTAGGCAGCGCAGACGCCTCTTGCAGAAGACTCTACATGGGAGTGCTACGGTCCATGGCTCATGGGTAAATAGGCTTACGATCCGTAACGTCACAACGTTACGTAGACCACAACGAGCAATGGCCATCAGAGTAATAAGGGGCTACCATACGATCTCATTTGAGGCAGCAAGCCTTTTAGCTGGAACACTTCTATGGATCTCGAGGCGAAAACCCTTGCGCTAACAATAGCGATACAAATCAGTGATGTGAGGAGGCACAAAATCGGGGTCCAATGGTTATTGCCTCGGGAAGTAGAAGTGCGAAGATCTAAAATCCATCAGGTTGTCGTGTCAGAATGGTGGCAGCAACTTGCGCAACCCACAGCAGCGGGGGAACGGCGAATGCTTGATCGATCCCACAATCCCGGCCACAAGCAAAAGTGGAACACAGTGGAGGTTTAGCCGGTAGAAGTCCAGCACACCCTACTTAAAAACATACTCCACTTAAAAAAAACCATCAAAGCCGAGATATGTCAATGCAGTGTAGACACTTAGCAAGCTAGATGGCATATCGCGGTATGGTACAGACGGTGGTATGCTGGACAGACGGAATAGGCGGACGAACTGAGCATTCAGTGTCCGATCGTTCGAACAGTACCTCGCGAAACTAAGACTATATATGTACCGAGTGCGTTTAATTATAATTTTCTATACTTAGAATATTATAGATCTAAAGAGGTTTTTTGTTTATTTTGTGGCGCTAATCTCAGGTTTCATTTGAATTATTATTTTTATGTTAAATAAATAGACCATTTATTAAAAATGGTTAAAGGTTATACCTATAACATCACGCTATGAGCCACGGTGGCGGAGCAGTAGCCCTAAATTCAATTCAATTCAAAATCCTTTATTCATTTGGGTCACAATGTGACGCTTATGAACGTCAAAATAATAAATTTATAAAATAATTACTTATACTCAAATTTAAAACATTATTACTGTATGCTTCTACATTTACATTTACTGCCACGTTCGCAAAGCAATAGGTAGAACCATGAGAAAGAACGGGCAATAAAACTCACGGTCACTCTTTTTCATCGCCAGGTTTTGCATAATACACAATTTACATTTTGTAAGGTGCTGCAACTGTTACACCTTCTATATCACTTGTATAATGCGGGTGTAGCCGCGTACAAAGCTAATACGAAATAAAGTAAAACGATTGCTTACCGATCGATGAGGCTGGGCGCGAGCGGGCCGCACAGCACGTGCCAGCAGTTGGCACACGCGTTCCCTCGCGAGTACGGGTTCGGATTGGACACGCCCCGGCGTGTGGAAAACGAGCCCTTGATCTGTAGAAGAATGAAAACAATGGTTGATTATTTAAAGTCTTTTTTATAAAAGACTAACTACCGACGACCGGTTGGCTCAGCGGGAGTGTAAGCGACTGCCACGCCGAAGGTCGCGGGTTCGATTCCCGCTCAAGTCAAACATTTGTGTTCGTGAACATGGATGTTTGTCTTGGTCTGGGTGTTTCTATGTATAATATGTATGTATTTACAAAAAAAAAAGTATATATGTATGTTTATCCATTATCTAGTACCCATAGTACAAGCTCTGCTCAGTTTGGGACTAGATGGTGTTGTGTGAATGTGGTAGAATATTATATTATTATATTATATAAGCTTAGAAGAATTCGGAAAGCTCAGTAACATTTTTGTCCGACCCGGGTGTCGAACCCGGGACGTCCCGTTCAGCGGAGGCATACGCTATCCACTGGACCACGGAGGCAGTAATAGAACATAGCAGAATGATTCTTTGGATTGTTATACAAACATCATCTGATAGTGCCTTACGGCCGAAATTAATAAAAATAAGGAAACGCTGATATTCTGTCAAGGTAGCGATAGCTTAGTAGTGGAGCGATGCAACGGTTTGCCATGTAGAGGGTACCTACTGTGTTTGAATCTACGGTGTTCACTACAGGCTTTTCAAGTTATATGTATACGAACTAAATTGAAGGTGTTGGCTGTCATGAAGATCGTTGACAGTCGTTACGGGGAGTCAGTACCTTCAAATAAACTGATAGTGGTCTTAACCATAGAATATTGCTACCTTTTGTGTTGCGGAGGTCAGACGGCAGTCATTCTGTTGAAAAACTGACATAATTATCTGGTTAGACCAGTAAACAGATCTCGGGCTACAAGGCATGTAAGTTCTTGATGCAATTGGGTTAACGCTAGGACAATGATGATGATTAGTGTGACTGAATAGGTAATTATCGCGCGCACTTACATCTTCATTAGTGGTCTGGTCAGTGGAGGCCAGGTATGTATGGAAGCCTGCCAGGCCGAGCACCGACCACACGGAGAGGAAGCACACCGCGGCCACCACGGCCGACGCGGGCGTCGCGCGCAGAGCCGCCGCCAGCCCCGCACCCCGCGCCTCTAGCGCGAGGTGAGTCACTGCACACGCGAAAACGAACACCGCCAGGAACGACAGCGACACCACGAACGTGTAGAAGTACCGGTAGTTCCTCTTCCCCACGCAGTTCCCCACCCACGGGCAGTGGTGGTCGAACCTGTCCACGCAGTTGTCGCACAGCGAGCAGTGCGACGCGCGCGGCGGCCGGAACATCTTGCACGTGAAGCAGTACTTGAGCTTGACGGGGCGGCCGCGAACTAGAACTTCGCGAGCGCGCGGCGGCGGCCGGCCGGCGCCCGTGGCCGCACCTGACGCCGCCTCACCCGCCTCCAGTGCCGCCGCCTCGGCTGCAGCAGCGCGTGGTATGATACCCGGGTCGGACAGCGCTGTGCGCAGCAGCGCTGACAGTGTGAACAGGAACAACGCGCCGCCCACGGCCGGCACTGCGGGCGACACGCGCGCCGCCAGGAACGGGCAGTCAAACGCGAAGTGCAGCGCGCACGTGCCGCAGATGAGCGCCAGCGTGAGCGCGAACACGCCGGGGTGCGGCGCCGTCATCAGCCGCCCGTCGCACCAGAAGCGGTTGCGGCCCGCGAACACCTCCCACTTGCGCGTCACGCGCCGCGAGGCCATCGCGGCATCACCTCCCGCGCGCTCGCTGCCCGCGCCTCGCCCGCACCACACACCCGACCGCCTAACCTGCACCACCATCATCACGACCCTTGTTATTCACCTGTCCTCGAAAATCAAACATTTGCAAAGACAACAGTAACAGATATACCACCTCTAAATCGCTGTAATGGCTGGCCAACTCTGCTCGAACAGGCTGTGACCGTATTAATTAATCACACATAAATTGAATTGGAAGAGGTCTGCTACACACTAATGGCTGATTTATATTTGGCACTGTCACCTGAAAAGTAACAAATTAATTGAGTTTTTAAAATCTTGGCAGTAGTATTATTTGTGTATTGCATACATTCATACATAGACTCAGGCCTATTTCCCGGAGGGGTAGGCAAAGACTACGGAACGCCATTTGCAACGATCCTGACATATCTCTCTTGCTTCATTCACTCCCATCATATGCCTCATGCACGCTCTTCTGTTCAGGGTACTTCTAACCTGTCCTGTTTTTAGGATGTCTCCAATCTGGTCAGAGAACGTCCGCCTAGGTCTTCCCCTTCGTCCTGTCCCATTCACACTTGCCTTGTATATCTGCTTGGTCAATCTTTCGTCATCCATCCTCTCCACGTGCCCAAATCACCTTAGCATACCTTTCTCGATGCTTGTCACTACATCGTCTTTTACCCCACAACACTCTCTTATCACACAATTCTTTACTCTGTCAGTTAAAGACACACCACACATACTTCTCAGTGCTCTCATTTCTACAGCATTTATTCTAATTTCATGACTCTTCTGCCATACCCAATTTCACTACCATACATAAGCGTAGGTACTAACACTCCTCTATGCACAGCCAAACGTGCCTTTTTGGCTATTCATAAACGCCTTCAGAGCTCCATTTACTCTATTACCTGCATTAACTCTGCTTTCAATATCTTCTACATCCTTACCATCTCTTGTAAACAGCTTACCTAAATATACAAACTCATTCACTTGTTCCACTCTTTGTCCATCGATCATAACATTACAAGCCGTAACGCATTCCTCCTTTTCAAAAACCATAACTTTCGTTTTACTTACATTCCTTTCCTCTCTAACGCACCATGCATGATTGTTACCATCTCCTGCAACTCCTCCGCTGAAGACGCAAGTATAAGCTGATCATCAGCCTATAGAAGGCATTTAACAAGTAACTCATTCATGCTTAATCCACAATCACTGCGTTTCAAATCTTGCAAACAACTGTCCATGAAGAGGTTAAACAGCCACGGCGACGCTACACATCCTTGTCTAACACCTGTGTCGATGGTAAACCAGTCAGTGTATGCCCCATTTATCCTCACACAAGCTCTAGAATCCTCATAAAGGGATTTCAGAGCTCGGATGAGGCTGCTGTTCACCCCATACATCGACAGTACCGACCACATTTCATTCCTCACCCCTTTATCGTAAGCCTTTTCCAAATCCACGAATGCGCAATAGACCTTTTGACCTTTGGCCAAGAATTTCTCGGCTATGCATAGCAAGGAAAAGACTTGATCCGTACACCTCATACCCTTTCGGAATCCCGCTTGTACATCCCATATTTTCTTGCCGGTTACTTTCATAACTCTTTCAATCAATACCTTCGCATACAATTTGGCCAACGATGCTGAGAAGGCTAATGCCTCTATAGTTTTTACAGTCTTGTTGCGAGCCTTTTCCTTTATAAAGAGGCACAACTACTGCTGTGGCCCAGTCATCAGGTACTCGGCCAGTGCTCCAGCACAAGTTAAATAAACGCTGCAGCTGACGAACTATGATGCCCTGTCCAACCTTCAGCATTTCGACTGTAATCCTATCATACCTTCAGCCTTACCTAATTTCATACTGGCCAGTGCCTTCAAAATCTCATCCATGCCA
Organism: Euclidia mi; assembly: GCA_944739405.2. Lineage (NCBI taxonomy): Eukaryota > Metazoa > Arthropoda > Insecta > Lepidoptera > Erebidae > Euclidia > Euclidia mi. Next base: position 75,346,616 of record OX123188.2, read on the forward strand.
ATATCGCTTTTATCATTACTATTCATTTCACCTGTTGATGTCTCTATGGTCGTTCTTTCAAATAATCCTACTAAAATACTCTTTCCATCTCTTCAGCACGCACGATTCACCATTCAGCATCTTTCCATTCTGGTCTCTGATTGCTATGTATTCTGAGGATTGAGATTTTCCTCGAACTGCACGAACGGATTTCCAGAAAAACTTAATGTTTCTCCGAAAGTCGTCAGATAATCTACTATCAAACTCATCTTTCTTTTGCTCTTTTTTTCCTTTTAACCATTTCTTTCACTATTCTTTTTGAACATACGAACTATTTTCTAGCTTCATCTAAGTCCTCAATCGTTGCTTTTTCCATTCTTTCATTTGCTCTGACAGACAACCAATTTAACCAAGCTTTTTTCTTCTGTAACACTGCTGTTTGTACATCCTTGTCCCACCATGTATTCTTAATCTTTCGTATTTTCCTTCTCATGATAACACCACATACTTCAGACGCTACACATACTACCTCTTCCTTAAGGGACTGCCACAATTCTTACATATCATTTATGCTATCGAACCTCTCAAGTGTTGCTATCAATCTTCATTTATACTCATCTTTCACATCTTCCTCTTATGAGTTTTCAACTTTTATTCTTTCCAAGACCCTCTCTTGATTATTTTCTCGGTGTCGCCATCCTCTAAAAAGCCCACTTATCCGGCTTAACACCCAAAAGTGGTCTGTATGGATGCCGATCCCTCGAAACACTCTAATTCTTTCCAAGACCTTAACTTGATTATTTTCTCGGTGTCGCCATCCTCTAAAGAGCCCACTTATCCGGCTTAACACCAAAAAGTGGTCAGTATGGATGCCGATCCACCGTATCTAGGGTTATTTTTTAGGGTGGGCCTGGGTCTTCATAAAACAATGGTGTTAAGTTTCGTAGGTGTCCAGCAAATTCGATTCGATAATCAAAATCCTGGGGTGCGCACTAGACCATACTGGGATGGGCGCGGCCCAATCGGCCCACTGCTTTATACGTCTGTGGTGTAATGACCCCAACAGAATATTCTACAATTTCTGCATCCGAATCCAACCGGGTAAGTTTCAGTTATCAACATATCACAAGAAAAGGTAGTCTTTATGATATTTTGATTTACGTAGGTATGTATAAAATATTTTAAGTGCAGTTTCATGAAAATCAGTTTTTTAGATTTGTGTGAAAGGAGAAAACCACACCAATACATCAATGCCACATGGCAAACATTTACTGTACAAAGAGCCCTTCTTTTGTTAAGGAAACAGCCCTTTGGCAATCTGAGATTGTTGATTTCACCAGGGCTATATTATATATTTGGCACAAAAATAAATCCTATTTAGCTATTCGCAGTGAATATATTTCCCATAAGATTCAATCAAGAGACACATATTTCTTCCAACCATACATTTGCTGTGGTCAGGATTTCATGTTCAACATGACGATTTTGTAAGCAAGAAATCAGTTAATTTGTAAAAGAAAGTTGATGCTCAATATGTGCATTTATCCTGTAGATATAGGTATTCAAATACTGTGCAGTTCTGTGGCCACTGCCACTCGAGCTTGATTATTTGGAGAGCTTTATCCGTGACTTAGGTTCGTCTGTGGATCTCCTCATTTCTAATTTGATCTCGCAGGGAAACTCTGAGCGTAGCTCTCTGAATAATCAAGCTGAAGAAGCTGTATTAGCTTTCCACATTACAAACAAAGCATTTCCACACTAATCTTGTGCACGTCCGGGATCTCTTATGTATAGTGTCGGGTCAATCCAGCTCTGGTGTCTGGTCTGGGATTGCAGGTGGTCGCGTTTCCATAGAACTTTTCGATCTTCTCCAAGAACTGGCCATCTAGGTGATCGCAAGTCAGAGACTTAGATATCTGTCTATTGAGGTGCCGATATTTTGGCATGTTGTCAGAGGACAGCAAAAGCCCTAGGGTCGAATGAGAAATTTTGCCAGCTCTCTTGGTTTTTTGGGGCTTGGAGTACTTGGACACCGTTTCATGGATAGCATCTACGAACCCGCCACTAAAGTCTTCCACATCTACGCACTCGCCCAAGCATTCGAAGCTAAAGCTCTCTAGGTTTTGGAACTGAACTGGTACTGGTTGGAGCACAAGCCTGGAACAGTCGAAATTGATGAAGTCCATTCATCAATTTCAACTGTTCCAAGCTTGTGCTAATATTCAATGTGCCTCTTACCATTCAGTGACTGCTACCTGCTTGAAGCAAATTGATCATGGAGAATACATTGAATATTTGCCTCTTTGTTGACATGATGATGTCAATCTCATTTTTGGTGGCACTGTCTGGACTTATCCAGGTCCACTTGCGGCATTCTCACTTTTTGAAGGATTTTATCATAAAGAGTCCTTCCTTCACCATAAAGCTAGCCAACAATATATTACAATAAAACATACAACAATAGTATATTGTTACTAACAATAGTATTCTAACATTTCATTTGATAAGCAAGTTTTCCTTAGAGGATAAAAAGGTTAACAACACAAACTTTGGCAATCATTAAAAACTATTGACAATGACTATATACTTGAATACTTGAGCACTTATACATTAAAGTAAATACCTTAGAACAATAGCACCAAGGAGAAATGCTATAAAACATCTTTCATAAATAAGTATGTAGAGACAAGCAACAAGTGGCAACACAGAGGCAATAACCTTCCTCCAAACCTACAATTAAAACTTATTAAACTTCAGAAACAACCTTGTAATTATTTTTTTTATCCCGTGACCTACTTGAGAAGATTTATTATGAATTATATACTAGGATCAACTGATGTGTAAAAAAGATGAAATTTGCACAGCAATACTTAATCTTAATTATCTTTTCCCATGTGTCCTTAAAACTCATAATTTACACATGGTTATGGCCACAGAAATCATTAGCAAATTCATTATTTAAAAGTGTACTTATAATAAAAAGTTTAGAATGTTTGATGGAAATATATAGTTTTGCAATAGATATCTCCATTTTATTTGACTCTCTAAGACACTAGTTGAATCTGATTGTAACAGAAGTATGCTTAATTGATGTTGGTAGTCCTTAACCTGTTGATATTTCAATAGAAAAACTGATGTTCATATTCAACAGGTAACCATTTATACATCAATGATTCAACATTTATTAAATCCAGCCAAATCAATTTAATAACATATAATCATACCTACTCACATGATGACTTATATTAGAAAATGATTTTAAAGAAACTAAGGCATTGTTATACTAAAATTGTAAGTTAAAATCTATAGGAAATCTTAAAAACATTCTTACTTATTTGTATGTTTATCTGCTAAACCATTGTTTCATCACTTAACAGAATTAGGCAATGAATGAAACACAGGTTAGCAAAATATTACCTAAATTTTATTATTTATCTATGCTATCTGAAATGCTTAAACAGCTGACTGAATTATGCCTAAGGTCTTATTAGTACATTCATCTAATCTATAAAATATTATTACAAAGTCATAGTTATGAATTAAAATAGATCTAATTTTTAGCAACGATTGAATGACATGATAAGGATAAGAGAACATTGCAATCTGATTGAAATGAAGTTCAAGATGGGTGGAGTACTTGAATCAGCATTTCTAACAGCCTTAATCCATTTAATCGATTATTCTACACAAAGGAAACGAATGCCAAGATTGCTTACCTCACTTGTAATCCCACAGGATGACCAGACGATTACAAATAATGTATAATATGGTCCTTGTAGAATGTATGTACTGATTAAGTTTGGGACTTCCTCAAATGCTACCTGAATGTTAACACAACTTTATATCTACACGTACTGTTTACAAACACTTTGTTTTCAATATTATGATACACATTATATTAAATAAAAATAAATTCAATAAAGTAATACTTGGAATAATAAAATAAAAACTTTCTTGTTTTCTACATGACAGCATAGATGACCAACCACAGACAGATCTACCCAATGTTGCCAATTAAATTAATAATAAATTTGCATAATAATGAACGCAGTGTTGCCGTTCTACAAAATTAAAAAGTCGCTAGTCATATAAAAAATCCGCTAGATATTGGTAATTATCGCTTTTTTTTAATCCGCTAGAAGCCGCTAAATCGTATCGCTGACGTTCAATCTATACTTGAAGTCTGCGCCTCATAACTTGGGATTTTTAGTGAGCGCCAATCGTTTAATTTTGGCAAACATTTAAATTTATCGCAAAAAATAAAAAAATTAAATCAACATATTTATTTAAAAAATCCACAACAAATGTTCTGGATGATAAAATATCTGAAACTGTTACGTTTTCTAAGAATTACATAATTTACTACCTATATTTCAAAATCAAAACATATGTCCACTGGATATTCAGTATCACTGGCACTGGCAGTGGAGGGTTCTCCGATGCCTACACCAGCTACTTTGGGCATTGGTTTTCCGACTTGATTAATAACTTCATCAGGCAGATCGTAACTCGAGCAATCTTTATTTTAAATTTTTAGCCGGTTTCTAATGAGCAGAATGGAGTTCAAAGTTTTTTCTGAAATTTGATTTCGGACTTTGTTTTGCTGGGGTTGAGGCTATTTTGTGCCAGAACGGATGTTTATGGTTGTTCAAGTGTAGTGATGGTCTTAAAAACAAATTATTCTTCAATTGTTTTCGAAAAAAAGTCGCATATTATGTGACGGCTCAAAATCCGCTAGAAGTCTCTAAACATTTTTTTGTCGCTAACTCAATTTTTTTTACCGCTAACCACTCATGAATTTCTCCAGATCTAGCGACAAAGTCGCTAGAACGGCAACACTGATATGAACGTCGCGCGTCGTGTCAAAGTGTAATACCGCATTTTCACATGCGTGTTCATCATTCGCCTCGACACTCCACGAATATTCGTCGAAACATTCGTATACGAATGCTGTCGCGAACTACTGTTCACACATTCGCGGAGTGAATCATTTTAAAATTCGCACACGAACATGGAGGACGTGAAAATAATCGCAGCGCGCGCGCTACATTTAATGAAATTATATAATTATTAGATAGGTATGCGTAAAAAAGTAAAAAAAAAGCTATCGTCACAGACGATTTCTTTTTTGAGCATGTAAATTATTAAATTACTTTGAGAATTACTCATGTAAGTAATTCATTTTTTTTATTTTATTTATAGACTCACGCCTGTATCCCAGAAGGGGTAGGCAGAGGTGTAATATTACACCCACATTTCGCCATGAAATTTTAGGTCCCACGTAATAGGGGGCGGGCCTATTGCCGTACCGGGCACATTACCAGACTCCGTGCTGCTACTGAGAATTTCCCAAAGGAAAAACCCAATAACACTTTGCCAGACCCGGGAATCGAACCCGAGACCTCCCAATCCCACGCGCACATTTATGCCGCGAGACCAACAAGGCAGTAATATCTTTTACTATGTTTGTTGATAATCAATTTTGTTTTAGCGAAAGTATGATTTTTTCATATTTAATGTGCTTACATAATGGCAACCCCATTCTAGCAGATAATTATACGGTTCCAAGCATCGTTTATCTTTCTGATGTTTTGGGTTCCAAATGAGCTCTTCTTTTTGAAATAGTTCAAGGAGCTCTATAATTCGCGCTTCACTCGACTCCATTTTGACAACACGTCCGGTTGGGTCGGGCGCTAGCTGTCAACTGAATGCAGACGAATGTGTAAATAGTAAGTTCGTGTTCGCCATTCGTGCCCTTTGATTCGCGTCCGAAAAACCGCTCTCAACGCGAACCCACGAATCACGAGGCGAATAGTGTTTACACATGATTGTTCGTTATTCGCCTCGTTATTCGCACGAATGTGTAAATGCGGCATAAAGTTTAATAAGTACCTTGATCAAATGAGTACCTAATATTAGAGTTTATTTTCACCTTTGAGATAATAATACAATCATACGCAAGAACGTATGGCTAACTTGATTATTTGTCAAAATAATGTTATAAATGTTCTTAATTTCATTCTGACATTATTTTTATGGATTAACCAATGTATTATCTATTTTATGATATTTTTTTACCATTCTGTTTTCTTTATATACCTACCTTTTTTAATAATTCATTTATGCATTAAAGGTACCTCTTAGATACAATTAACCACCGGATTGTCCGGATTCAATATCCGATATATCCATACGGAACCGTCAATTTGTTTGACAATAACAATTTGTTGTATTGGTCTTCCCCTTAAAAAGGATTTGTCGATAGCTAGGGCTGAAAAGCCTAGCTTCAACATCAAAATTCTACATTTAAAAAGTTAATATGCCACTTGTCTAATGTCTTGTCGAGTTGTCAAATTGACATCTCAGAGACTCAGCTGTTGTGTTCTTGAGCCATTCACTTTACTTGTAATATCTACATCTATCTTCTTTAAATAAAGATACATTTTACTTCCTTAACACGTGATTATAGAAAAATGGTTATATGATTAGTTTCAATACGATTAAGTGCACATGTCAGTTATAATACTAATAGAATGCGGTGGTGAAGTAACCTGTGCTGTCACGGATGTTAAACTATTCTATCGATAATGAAATTGTAGACTTAGCAACTAGGCAAAAATATTTATTGTTAGTATGAAGCAAATGACGTTGAAGGTATAATAGTGTGATAGATATGTGTGTATGTCTCTGCATAATTTGTGATACATTAGGTTAGAGAGTAAGTGTCATTATGGGGTTAGAAGGGTCTCGACGCGAAGCGTTGGTGGTCTTGGGGCTATGTCTGACGTGGTACGCGATCAGCTCAGCCAGCAATGTGGTCGGGAAGCTGGTGCTGACGGACTTCCCGTACCCAATGACGGTGACAATGGTGCAGTTGTTGTCGATCGTGTTGTGCAGTGGGCCTGCGTTCGCGGTGTTCAGTGTGAGGCGTGCCACCGAGTTCCCCCAGCGTTACTATTGGCGCGTGCTGGTGCCTCTTGCCTTCGCCAAGTTCCTCACTACTATATGCTCACAAGTTTCCATTTGGAAGGTGCCCATCTCATATGCACACACAGGTAACAATATTCAGTTCAATGCAATTGACTTTCAATAATAATCCTGCTTGGTGTTGTTGATTTTATATCTGAGAATATATTTGAATGTCTATGCAAAGATATTATATCACAAACATATATATACATTTATATTCAAAACATTATAGTAGGTACTAGTTTGTTGAATTAGGTTAACCTTGGTGTGTTAGACAAATATAATTATGATGATTAATTAATTATTAGAATTCAGAAATTACATTGTAGTGTTTTGTTGTGACTGATAATGAAAGAAAGATACTAAGAAAAGGCTGATCATTCTGTGATCCATGAATCACTTATTGTTCATAATAGTTGATATTATACTTATTTTTCCCAAAAAAAGTGTATATTGCATAGAAATTATAGTGTCTATACTCTATAGAGTTACTGAGCTATGTCAGAGGCCTTCAAGCAGCCTACGAACTCTTATACCAGAGCTGACTACAAGTTGATATCCTGTCAAATCTGGTTAGACCAGACAAGCTAATACAAACTTGCCTAGGAAATGCATCCAGGAGGATTAGGAAGATGATGGGTGTTCATTGTATCCATTACTTGTATGTTTGTAAAGTCCCCGGTGACACAGGACTTAGTCCTAATGCAGGAAAAAGAAAAAGAAAGAAAGAAAAAAGATGACCAGAGCTGGCTACACACTCACACAAAAAAATAAAAAGAATTACATTTATTTTGAAAATAAAATAAAATTACATTTATTTATTGATTCTATAGCAATATTTTGGTTTTAGTTAAATTACATTTAAACCGGATGATCTAAAAGGAAATTTTTTAATAATTACTAGCTGACCAATAAGAATAAATTTCTATAGTGAAGGCGACGACGCCGCTATGGACTGCGGGTCTGGCGTGGATCCTGTTTGGCGAGGTGCAGCCGCGAGGCGTGCAGCTCTCTTTGGTGGTGATAGCTCTCGGCGTGGGTGTCGCCTCCGCCACAGAGCTGCAGTTCGACGGCCTCGGCCTTGGCGCCGCGCTCGCCGCTGCCGCGCTCCTCAGTCTGCAACATATCTTCTCCAAACGAGTCATGCGTGAGACCGGCGTACATCACCTGCGGTTGCTGCAGGTAAACATTCATCTTCCGTTTCCTCTAAACTACGCTAGTTCCAAAATTACCTTATCTGACTAAAACTATAAATGTGCAGCTCCTGGGCCGGCTAGCGCTGATACTGTTCCTGCCAGTGTGGCTATGGCAAGACGGTGGCGCGCTGTGGGACGGCGCGGCTCCTACTGGAGGATGGGCGCGCGGAGGCTCACTCCTCGTAGCAGACGGGCTGCTGGCATGGCTGCAGGCCGTGGCCGCTTTCAGCGTTCTATCGCGCGTCACTCCTCTAGCGTACGCGGTAGCCTCAGCCGCCAAGCGCGCGGCCGTAGTAGGTGCGTCGTTGCTGTTGCTAGGCAACCCCGCGCCACCGCTCAATCTGGCGGGTATGGCTCTGGCGCTTCTAGGCGTCTTGGCTTACAACCGCGCCAAGATCTACGCGCGGGACCGTGCGCCCTCACGCCTCCCGCTACCAGTGTGACCCCCGCCGCGCCTACACCTCCTTTCTAGAGCTCTTCGGCTACAGCCAAGAGCCGTGTATGGGTGTCTAGATAATTTCCTTTCATCTGCGATTCCGTTTTAAGCATATTCGCAGCGTCTCTGTGGACTACATTCAGTAGGACCGACAATTAGTCTTCGCTACATACCTACTAAAAGTAGGGAATCATAGAAGAATTAACTATATATTTTTTTCATTATGTATTTTTATAGTAAAATGATAAATATTTAATTAAAGTATTACAATTTTATATTGCTAATTAATATAATATTACATTTCTGTGATACCATTATTTTGCATTGGACATGGTGAATTTGAAGACCGACTAATTAGAGGTTTGTTCGTTAGCAAACCTGTTATCTAATTAGTTATATGTATTAAGTGAAATTATTTCAATGGTAATTAATATAATTAAATAGAATTATAAATTCGATTGAAACTAGTTGTAAAATTTGTTTAAACACTATTCAAGATCTTAATTGATTCATGCCGCATTATGAGTCTATTGTGTGCATGTCGCGCATTCTGATTATTGCAAAGGCACGGTCTTTAAATTTAACATGTACTACATAGTACTACGAAAATATTGTAAATAATATAATATACGGTCGCATTCAGGCATTTTAGTTTACTTTGAGTGTCATTGATACATAATATTTGTGCAGGTGCTATATCAATTAATAATGCGTAAGGAAAATACATTAATATTCTAAGCATAGATTAGCAAGTGTATACAATTATATTTCAAGCATGGGTCTCTGTTTAATCTATCTGTTGTCACACTTCTTTTCACTAATTAAATAGTGGCGTATCCAAGATTTTCGTAGTTGCAAGGCTTGACTGGGTAGGCCTGAGGTTTTATCAAGAGAACCACTAAAAAGTCATTTTGCATGGGCGACTCAGATGCTTTTGAAAAGTTCTTGAGCCCCTTTGCCCCTCTCTTAGGCCTACCTCTGATCATTATCTTCAGCCCTGTGGTAAAACCGTTTCTTCGCTGGACACGAGCGTTTTCGCAATATTTGAACAGTAAGGCCACCACGTTGGCCAAGTGTCGTTGCCTTTGCCTAAATGGTAGGTACTATTTTTCTGATCTGACTTTGGAAGAAAACGAATCTCTTTATTGAACACTCTATGAAACATGGTGAAAATTATAATTCTCGTCAATCTAAAATTAAAATTCGAGACGACTTCAAGGTTCTCCTTACACGAACAACTTACATGGGTACCTAATAACATCACCTTTTTCTCTGCCCACTCTCTTTACTCTCTTGTAAAAATCGCCAAATATCTTTATAGCTCCGTTGTTTGAATTGATTGAACGCCTTATCATTGCGAGTAGGTAAGTAAATAAACTGACCCTCTATGTCTAATGAATTAGAAGCGCCTTATAACTTTCATTAGGTAATTTAACTATTTTAACCTGAAAATCCAACATAATCTTACATGAAAGATTACGTAACCGAAAGGATGAGATTTGTCGATAAATAAACCTACTCTGAATGCCTTTACCTACTTCAGAAGCCATTATAGCTGTTTTCTCTTAATTGTTTCTAACTTGACCTTGTTCAGCGCAACCTGTACCTACCTACATAATACGCATGAATGGCGTTGAAATAAAAAGAAATGTTTAGGTAGGTGGAGATCAAGAAGGCTTTTCAGGAATTCACATAACTATTATAATTACCTATCTATTTCTCTCATTTACTTCATCGACCTGACAACCCTACCCTTCTTCCCGTATTACATACCTACCAATGGCAGACTTTCAAAAGAACCTAGGTATATCCCCTTAACCGATACAATTAGATGCTAGGTAGGTAGTTAGGTAATTTAAACTGCTTTACTACCATCGACACCTGTCGCCACACCTTTTTGTTATATCTCTTCAATAAATAATAACCACGTATGTAATCTATTGATATACGGATGGCATAACTAGTTACAACATCGACTGACGTGTCTGTATTACCTACGTGTAATCACAGATTTATCTTTTTTAATGTGCGTTTTATCCGGTTTCGATCACGTTATCAATGTAGGTTTCCCCGCCACGAATTAGGCAATGATCATTGCTAATTATGCCAGTTATTATTAATATGCATAATAAAACATGTTTTTTATTTTAAACATGCCTATTCCAAGCTGCGTTCTTTAAAAAATCTTAAAATAAGTGTAGGTACGTAGTGTGCTGTTAAGGGTCGGCGCAAACGGGCCACCTACCACAGCCACTGGTCTGGTGGCCAGCGACAGCCACTTAACACACTTTTTCATATATTTTACTTCTGTAGCGAGTGGCCGCCACCGGCCACACGTGTGCGGAGCGTCTATACAAAATATATGAAAAAACTGTGCTGTGGACACCAGTGGCTGTGGCCCGTTTGCGCCGACCCTAAACAATAATGCGGCGGTTATTATATCTACAAGTCTTACTATCTTTATTTACAGACAGAACTAAATAGTATCTGGTTAACCTTGAGTTTGAATTTATTAAGTAGTTTTAAAAAGATACGAATCTCGATTCAAAACAATTCTTGTACCAGACTTCGATGTCCAAACATCTTAATTTTCTAAAGAAGATATTTCCAAGTCCAGTTGGCGTTTAACCTATGCATGATTCTGCTAAATAAATATTCAATAAAACAAAAAATACGAGGAGCAGTATTGTTAAAAATAATACTAAAGTATTTAAGCAGGGTTTTTTATTACCTGTGTTTATTACCTACCAATGCGTTTAACTATACGTACCTCAAAACTAGATTTTGAGACATCATGTTTTATAAATGAAGAATAATAACTTACTTAGGTATATCAGAGTGTAAATTCAGTAATACAAAAAATTTTATGTGTGCAGCGAATTTTGTTACGTTGCCCATGACAAACATTTTCCTCGTCTGCGTGTATTATAGACCCAAACCATCCTCGGGAATCCCACTGTCTAGCGGTGAAAAGCGTAGGTACAAAAATCCGAACAGTAGTTTTTGAGTTAAGGTGTTCACAGATATCGCAGATACTCGTGAATTATTATTGCCAGGGATTTAGCCATGGTTCTTGCTAGAATAGCCAATCTACTTAGTTACGAATCTATGTAAGGTGTTCTTTCATATAAGAAAATATCAGAATCTAATGTTCCTATAGCTAAACGTTAATAATAATAATAATCGTTTATTTATCTCTTTTACAAAGGTTTTCACAGTTAGCAATACAGTTGATTTCTGTTTATTGTCTTGACGGTGTTACTTACACCAACTTAATAAAGGTCAGTCTCCCATTAGGCGTGCGCGTTCCTCGAGCGGGTGCCCGGCGTGCGCTTAGCTTAGCGTTCACCCTGTGGAAACGCCCTCTACCCACCACCGTCGAGGAACGCGAATGCCCAGTGTATGAGGCCTAATTTTGTGTTTGTTCTAACATATTATGTAGTTTAGTCTGATAAATGATTATGCTTGCTAAGTCGTCTGAACTGCATACACAGACTTACCCACCGCCACAGCTTCAAGTGATTCTGTCACTCACAGACTAGAGTCGCAGTCTGCCGGTGATTGCACTTAGTGCAAGGCAGTAGGGGAGGGAAAGTTTTGGAAGGCAGTCCTTCCTTTTCATATTTACATGTGGCTATAAGCTTCGAAAGGCAACCTCAACTGGCCTGAAGTCAATTCCAGGCCGAGTTTGATCTGTGATCTAGTTACGAATCGTTGCTCTATCTACAAGAACAATTTCCAAGCATTTTTCAAAAGCGGTGGCGGTAGCGATTAGTCGCTGTCAATTGTTAAGCAACGCTTGCACAGGTTGCCACTTGGATGGGTGACCGTGTGTGGCATTTTCATCTGAGCGCTACCGTGCTTCGCAGGGCACGTAAAGCTGTCGGTCCCGGCTCTTGTCTAAGGATAAGGGTCGTTAGGCCATGTCGGAGGCCTTTGGGCGGTCTGAAAACTCCGACACCAGAGTTGCCCACATACTTACACGAAAAATAAATAAATAACCGTCAATAGAGATCGCCAGATTTACAAAATGAATGAAAATTGATCCCGTCTAGAAACGAACCGCAATTTTATCAGAACTCACACTAGACCCCCTAGCTACATTTGTGAGATTCCGTAGGTAGGTACATGAGTACCGTATTAATATGTTAGTAAGATAATTGTGTGAATTTGTGTGCAAGAACTGTTTGCCTTTGCCGTAGCATTAAGTAAAAGTGACTACCTATTGTGGCAGATACATGGCCTAGCCGCTTTATTTTAATAGTCAATTATTTTCCGAATTTTCTAAATAAATAGCATTATTTTTGTTTTCTTTTATTTTTTATTTATTTTCCTTACATCACAGGTATATAAGCATCAAGCAACAAAAGTGACACTGCTTGGCATACGGCTTATCCCAAAAAGTTGGGGTTAAACCCAGGTTAAACCCCAAAATATGAATTCGAAAAATATGCCATACAAGCTTGGTTAATAATTTTAGACCTACCACAGGCCACGCACCTGTTTGCTTGCGAGGCAATGACACCGAAACGACCGGTTCGAATCAATTTACCGACGCAAATTCGCCTCTAAGATAAAATTCGCATAAAAGCCACCGAGCCTCGTGAAAACTATAAAATTGTGGCAAATTGTTAAATCGGCAATTGCAATAACGTTGTGAAACGCGGCGGATGGCAATCGCTTATTTACAACGGCTTCAATGAGAAATTGATGTCTTAGGGCGTTATCATACTAGCGGTTTGGGAGCGGACGCGCAGCGAATGCGTCGCGAACACGCCGCGGCTGCGCAGCGAAGACGCCGCGGCTGCTCAGCGAAGACGTCGCGGACGCGTGGTAAATACGTTACGTTTTCGTCGCGTGTTTGTAGCAAATTATCGACGTACAATAAATCCAGTAACAAAATGGATTCCGACGAGGAAACACTGTTGTTGGCTTTATTACTTTTACTCGTTGCGCGGCGTGTTCGTTGTGAGCCCGTAATGGCCGGCGCGCACTGACGTCGCGGCATGGCACGGCATGGCAAAGGATTTTATTACCAACTGATCAAGTCATTTTTATTCTTATTTCTAGCAGTTTAGAGTTCATATTACTTTATTTCGATACAATCGTACCGCGGCCCGCCGTGGCATGCCGCGGCACGTCGCGGCAGTCCTGCAGTGTGCCACGACGTAATCAGTAGGTAAATAAGTTCCTGAATTCACCTTTAGTAAATCTTGTTCTCATAAATAATGTATCCAGAATTGTTTTCTCTTCGACATATCAGTTTGTACTTGTCGTTCTTCATCTTCAGCAAGAAGTGCTATTGATACTAAATTCCAGTCAATTGGACGCCTCTGCATGCTCCGGCATGCCACGACGCGTCTCGACATGCCGAAGCGTCCTTCGAGCTGCCGATACATGCCGTGCCGTGCCGCGACGTCAGTGCGCGCCGGCCATAACGTATTCGTTGCGCGCCCGCCCCGACGTTTGTAATCCGCTAGTATGATTAGGGCCTTACTGCGTGACGATTCATGATGGTGAAATGTGTTTGTGGCTCGACCCAACGTGCAATTTGTTGAAAATGATTACTTACCTATATTTTTTACTCTACTTCGTCTTCAGTCAATGGACGACATAGACCGGTCTTAGAATGACCGCATTGTACCATTCTCGAAGAATCCATGCGGATACATAAGTGCTTATTCAGTTTCGATCGTGTCTGCTGTTAATCATTCTAGTCCCGTAGTTGTCTCGAAATATTTTTTTCTAGTTTATTAGACTAGCCAGAATAACTGAACATTTTTGCCGATATGAAATGCTAAATTGTAATATATTAATTTGCAATTTCGCAACCACAAAAATGTATGTCATGGGAGCATGATAAACCCGTACACATTTCGTTCAAAATTTATAGCACGTCGTAATTCTGCTTATCATGATCATATCACCATGTAGACGTCCTCTACTGGATATAGGCGTCTCCCATTATTCTCTACACAGACCCATCTTTGGCGCGCCCGTATCGTTGATCGCAATAAGATCCTACCCATGCTGGATTGTCTTTGTGTGTGGCTACCGCTCTAGAACCTTGTTGCTCCAACAGCCACCGGTTCATCGGGCTATGTCCGTCCCCTTCCCATTGCCACTTCAGCTTAGTTATTATAAGAGCTTTGTTTTGGTTATTCAAATAAAACAAAAAAATATGTAATAAATATAATTTATTTACATTAGACATAAGACTATCAATTTAATGTTACGCACACGAGCAAGTATAAAAAGTCCTGTTTCACTCTCTCACGCACACATCACATTCAGTCGGTGCCGTACGTAGTACACTAGTATGGTGTGGCACTGGAATGATCTAGAATGTTCTAGACTATTCTAGAGTTCGTCATGGTCTTCGGCCGCGAGTTCTTCGGCGTCGGCGTCGTCTTGCGCGGCGTCGTCCTGTGGTTCGTCCAAGGGCTCGTCTTCTGGGACGGCGTCGGCCGGCACGCCGAGCGTCGACTGCAGCATACGTTCTACTGACTCGGCGAACTCAACCGCCTGGCCTTCTTGTAGCATGTAACCCGATCTGTAGACGAAAAATGTATATTAGTAGAGAAGAGGCAACCATGTAGAAACCCAACTAACAAGAATACCATGTCGACATCAACTAACGGACTCAAAAAACATGCAGACTTAAAAACAACTGAATCTCAGTTTTCGTGCGAAGATCGAACCCATAACATTCGACCCAGTTCTAAACGACAAGCGACCGTTTCACATTCAGTCCTAATAGACATATTTTGCATGGAGCCTATGTCAAATATGTATCTCTAATCTCCAAACTCATGTATAGATCGAATATTACTACACCATGCAGTCAAAAGTAGTACGCAATATTTTAAGTCACTACCTGATAGCTGCAGTTCGGTAGAGTGTGTGTGCGGCTAGCTGTGTGTCGGGGTGGTCGGGGTCATCCTGCACGCGTCGCAGTAGCTCCAGGATCAGCGGGTGACGAGGGTTGATCTCCAACATCTTCTTCTGGGTCAAGTGGTGCTTGCGCTGGGCGTCGTCAGCCTGGCAAACGAATTTAGAGTTAGTTGGATCAACTTCCAGGAAATGTCGAAGGAAAATTCCATTCTGCTACTATTGACAGATTGATTACTATAATTGATTACCTACCATCAGAGGCGAATACCAGGCTAACAACCTGAAGCTCTGCCCAAAACTATCAGTTTTATTACTTTTTAGTGGTTTTCTGGAGAAAACCTTCCCAAAACAATAAAAAATATCCCCCCATGACTGACGGCACTCATATTGAACAGAGTTATTAATAAGATTAAGGCTTCCGTCGTGCGTGAGCGCGGTGCGTGTGCCCGGCGAGCGCTTGGCGTCCACTGCAGTATAAAGTGACGCAGGGCGCACGCACGAGTTCGGCCTTAGTACGCACATAGATAGACCGACATAAACCTGTATTCTAGCGACAACTCCTACCACGATAGTATGCAGGGACAATCTGTAAAGGTGAGGATTCATAGACCCAAGCAAGAATGAATGCATGGCGCGTCTCCACAGATCATGGGCAGGCCCAGGGTCGTGTACGCTTGACGACCTGTATGAGGCAAGGCCTAATGCTATTCGAGTGGCCGAGTTTTAGGCCAAATCTATTTAATGTGTTGCAATCGACACGATAAGTACGTAAGTAAGTAAGCACAAAGCTGTACGTTACCTTCTGGTGGGCGTTGGAGAGCGCGAGCCTCTCCATGTTGCCGGTCCAGCCGAAGGCCGTGGCGGCGAGCGCGGCGGGCGAGCGGGACAGGCGGCGGGACACGGTGGCGCGAGTGACCCACGCGCCCAGCTTGTTGCCGAGCCACGTCGTCAGCGGCTCGAACTGCTTCTTGTACGCGCTCATGCGCTCCTGCTCTTGTTCACCTAACAAAACATACTTTTTTAGTACCCATCTTTCTAAATAAATATATATCAGCGTTTCCACTGAGCTACTGCCGGCTGACCTCTGGAAACCAAAGGGATCCCATATGCCATGATTTACAGCAGTATCAGTTTATTTGTAACGATTGTCAAAGATATTCATGACAGTCGGGATCTACGGCTTAACGTGCTCTCCGAGGCACGGGGCAAGCGATAATAAACAATTCAATACGCACATACCTCCGAAAAGTCAGTAGTACGGTGTGCGTTCGCGCAGCGGAATGTTGTTGAATTTAAAGATTTTAATTATGCAGATATTTAGTATATGACGTCGTATAATTGTGTATGGTAAAAAAAAAATTGTGCACGCAGCCATTGTGGAGAAATTCACCAAAAACTGATTCCGCTGGGCGAACGTTGTCCTGGCGGAACTTTTTTTAATCCATTGACTTTAGAAGAAAAGAGATGTGTCCAAAAATTAGTGTGTATTTGTATGTAATTGTGTATGTATGAATAAAATTAGTGCATGCATAAACTTCGGAGAAATTCAAGTTTCCGCTACGCGAACGTTTGGCCATTAGCTAGTTTTCATATAAAGCGCTTACATAGAGAGCTGTAGATTTTTACATACGTTGTTTTGAATTTGTTTATATTTGTTTAAAAAACAGATTTAGAAAAAATCGTACGGCTTAAAAGATAAAAATATAAACGTAAAATACGCTTATTAGGTCTTAGTTCTTAAAGTATGCACTTTGGGGTCTAGATTTTCACGTTTATACAAACCTTGTTAAGTGTCTGCAAGATGTTGCCAAGTATCAATGATATTCCGTTAGTAATTAAAGAGCTATAGGGCAATTTACCATGAATAGATCACTGTTTACAAAGCAGTCAAATATCGCGACGTTCTAAAGGAATTGCATGGTAAAAATGTATGCCAATAATTAGTGTATTCATTCAACTATTCACATGCAAAATTTCATGTCATTAAATTCAGTAATTAAAGAAAAACAATTATAATACTGACGAAGCATCGAAAACCTACATAACCCGACCAAGTTCGGATAAGTACAAAAAAGCGGCCGTGCAATATATTTAGGTAACATCCCAAAATTTACAGTATAATACCGGTATTGAATTGGTATAGGTGATAACAAAATTGTTGTTTCGATATAATTTATAGGTCATTTACTTTTGTACACCTACTTTTTTAAATGTATTTGACTATGACCGAAAGTAGGTACTATTTACGTAGGTACTTTATTTAAGTATGCGCTTGAGACTTGAGATATAATCTAGATATATTATTAAAATTTAAAACAAATAAAATTCATACAGCTAATTTCTATTAAAGAGTTCACGGATCAGAATTCTAACTATAGACCTCTTAGGGAAATTAAATAATTACCACATGTAAATACTACTGTTTAGGTAAATATTTATCATATTGTAGCTTATTACACTATTTAACCAATGGACTAGGTATGCACGAGCGTTCCCCTTTGCAACTTTAGTGGATCAAACAATCTAATAACTTAAAAAAAAACTACTTCTTGAATCGATTTTTTAATTTATGTATACCGTTGTACTGGTAGTGACTTATGTATGTGAGCGTGTTCCCCCGCACCCCACCAAAATATGCAGAATTATTTTGTTCAAAGCGGTACGCTAGTCCTTTGGTTAAATAGTCTAAGTATTGTAGTTATGAATTGATCAAAAATATTCTAGTGTGAAAAAATAGACAACGCGCTGCGCGCAACGAGCGATAGGCGGCTTCCCGCTTGAAACGGTACTTCCATCCTTGAAGAAAAGAGAGGGCAATATGTTTATTAAACCTGTTTTAGTTAAAACACATTTAAGTCCATTGCTGTCGTTGCAAGCGTTTGTTAAAGTTATTATAATTACATAATTATGTAATATGTAATTAAAAATATTTTTGTACACGGATATTTAAATACTTGTTAATTGAAGATTTATTTTTATCGTAGATAGTGGCGTTATTATTTAAAAAATATTTTTAATTCAAGAAATGCAATTGTTTTATTTTTTCCTAACGCTTGTGAACGCAACTGTACCATATTAATAAATACTATATTGGAAGGTTAAGAACGTTTCTTAGATATATGGCACGGCCGCTTTTTTGTAGCCATCCGAACTTGGTCGGGTTATGTAGGTTTTCGATGCTACGTCAGTATTATAATTGTTTTTCTTTAATTATTGAATTTATTGCCATGAAATTTTGCATGTGAATAGTTGAATGAATACACTAATTATTGGCATAAACTTTACCATGCAATTCCTTTAGAACATCGTGATATTTGACTGCTTTGTAAACAGTGATTTATTCATGGTAAATAGTCCTATAGCTCTTTAATTACTAACGGAACATCATTGATACTTGGCAATATGTTGCAGACACTTACAAGGTTTGTATAAACGTGAAAATCTAGACCCCAAAGTGCATACTTTAAGAACTAAGACCTAATAAGCGTATTTTACGTTTATATTTTTATCTTTTAAGCCCTACGATTTTTTCTAAATCTGTTTTTTAAACAAATATAAACAAATTCAAAACAACGTATGTAAAAATCTACAGCTCTCTATGTAAGCGCTTTATATGAAAACTAGCTAATGGCCAAACGTTCGCGTAGCGGAAACTTGAATTTCTCCGAAGTTTATGCATGCACTAATTTTATTCATACATACACAATTACACACAAATACACACTAATTTTTGGGCACATCTCTTTTCTTCTAAAGTCAATGGATTAAAAAAAGTTCCGCCAGGACAACGTTCGCCCAGCCGAATCAGTTTTTGGTGAATTTCTCCACAATGGCTGCGTGCACAAATTTTTTTTTACCATACACAATTATACGACGTCATACACTAAATATCTGCATAATTAAAATCTTTAAATTCAACAACATTCCGCTGCGCGAACGCACACGTAGTACGCGCCGTGGATTCGAACCCGATACCTTCAGCACGTCAGTCTGTTTGTATCTCCAAGAAATTACCACATCGCGTACAATATTTCTCAAAATATTCGACACTGCACTTATCGTGTCCAACGCATTATTACACGTGAACACAACTAACGGCATCACTGTTATCGAACATGGAGTAGAGATGAAATTTCATTATAGTATTTTCCACAGACCATGTAAAATTGTAAAATGATTAATTTACCACGACGAGAGTGACATTGAAATATTCTCATGAGTTTTCAAATAACTTCTCATGAAGTACAATGTCGAAAGTACGTTACATACAGTGTTATATGCGTATTGAATTAAGAGAATGTTAAGCCGTCGGGCCCGGTTATCATGAAGATCTTTGAGAAATGTTTTAGTATGTAGTTGGTACCTCCAAATAAACTCACACTAGTCTAAAATATGGAATATCGGGTTAGGTTACGAAGTTCAGACAAGCAGTCGCTCTGTGGAAAAGCTAATATTCAGTCAAATTGAGTTAGACTAGTAAGCTGAACTCCAGGTTGCAACTGGGATAACGCTAGGAGAATTAAGTACAATGTCCAATATTTATAAATCAGAAATATAACACCCAAAAATAATTCAGAATGACTCACTTTCATCCAAATCAAAGATTTCCTTGGCGATGTTCTGGAACTTCTTGCCATCATACTCAGGCAGGGAGGATAGGCAATATTCATCGACGGCCTCAGTGAGGTACAAGACTTCGTATCCACGTTTCACAAGGCGTTCGGCGAAGGGTGACTTCTCAACCTCAGCGCGGCTGGCGCCGGCGATGTAGTAGATATGGTTCTGGCCGGGCTTCATGCGGGACACGTAGTCGGCCAGGAAGGTCATCTCCTCTGTACGGGAGGAATGGAAGCGCAGCAGCTTAGCCAGACGGGAACGGTTGGTTGGGTCTTCGATCACACCGAGCTTGATGCTATTGGAAAATAAAAAATCATTTAGCAAATCAATCATGTACATTCTGAAATCTATCATAAAAATAAAATGTAAATTATGAAAATCATAATATTTCTGGATATTTCGATTCATAGCAGTAGTGCTGCTATGACTGAAGCTGTCAAACGCTGATAATACCGCGAGGAAACAGTTACAATATTCAAAGCTAAATAGCTTTCAACTTACTTGGTGGAGTATTCCTTCCAGAAGGCTTGGTATTCATCATCGGGAATCTTCTTCAGCATATCAAGTACCTTTCGCACCAGTTTCTTCTTGATAATCTTGATCAGTTTGTGTTGTTGTAATGTTTCACGAGATACGTTTAGCGGCAAGTCGTCACTGTCCACAATACCCTGGAGACAAGAAAGTTATGTTGAAAAGTATGGATGTTTAAAACACTAGAAAATAAATGTAATGGACATATCTAACTGGAATGATAATTTCACGTATCAATTGCATTAATTATGCAATTGTAGTACTCTCTAGGCCGAACTATTAAACAGCAATAAGGTAATTTCATAATGTAGCGATAAATTGAGCAATTTCGTTTTATGACTTGTCGCATACTGATTAGTCGAATCACTGAGAGGCAGTATCGAATGATCTTGAATATAGTCGCATTCTAATAACACGCATAAAGGAATCATCAACAACAGCACGTGAGTGGTAACTGTATGATGTATGTAAGCAAGGCAGTAGGCATAAGGTCATTGAACTCGTGAAACTATCGAATAAGATTTGTGTTAATAGTAGTCGTAATAATATCACGCGTAAACGAATCATCCAGAGCACGTGAGTGGTCTTGTACGTTGGCAAAGCAGTTAGGCTAGAGGTCATTGAACTCGTGAATCTCGAATAAGACTTGCGTAAATAACAGTCGCATACCAATATCACGCGTAAATGAATCATTAAGAGCACGATAGTGGTATCCGTAGGTATGCTTGAGGTCATTGAAATCGTGAAACTATCGAATAAGATTTGCATAAATAAAGGCCTTGACAGAATGCGTATTTAGTGCTTTCTGTTAGCCTGGCACTAGCAGTACGCAACGCCGGTGCCGGCGTTATGTTTGACAATGTAGTACCGTCATAGTTCAATACAAATCGGTGCTATAGCGCGACGTCAGGATGGCACCTTGACGCGCGCTAAGACCGCGTTCTGTTTGACGAAGTCTTAACAGTTGCGTACACGAATCGTGATCAAGACTATGTGACGTACCTGTATAAAGGCGAGGTAGTTGGGCATGAGGTCGTTGAACTCGTCGGTGATGAACACGCGTCGCACGTAGAGCTTGATGTGGTCGGTCTTGGCGCCGTAGCGGTTGAACGAGTCCGTGGGCTGTACTCGCGGGACGAACAGCAGCGCGCGGAATGTCACCTCGCCTTCTGCTACGTGAGACGTACGGACGTACCTGTATAAAGGCGAGGTAGTTGGGCATGAGGTCGTTGAACTCGTCGGTGATGAACACGCGTCGCACGTAGAGCTTGATGTGGTCGGTCTTGGCGCCGTAGCGGTTGAACGAGTCCGTGGGCTGTACTCGCGGGACGAACAGCAGCGCGCGGAATGTCACCTCGCCTTCTGCTACGTGAGACGTACGGACGTACCTGTATAAAGGCGAGGTAGTTGGGCATGAGGTCGTTGAACTCGTCGGTGATGAACACGCGTCGCACGTAGAGCTTGATGTGGTCGGTCTTGGCGCCGTAGCGGTTGAACGAGTCCGTGGGCTGTACTCGCGGGACGAACAGCAGCGCGCGGAATGTCACCTCGCCCTCTGCTACGAAGTGCGCCCTAACAAAAAATATCAAATTATACTACTGTCATCTCATCAATCATCTGCATATTAGCACTATCCTTATTGCATCCAAGACTTATGTCTTTGAGCCTGAGGGTTGCTCATTAGTCTAACCTGATTTGGAAGAATACACGTTCACTGTCCAGCCAAAATATCGAAATAAGCTCTCACGTCCAATTTAAGTTTTCGTTCCTATGTACTGATGTCACTGCATTTATCCACTTCAGGCCTAAAAATGCCATAAAAGTATTGGGGGGACCTTGTAACCCCATTTTCAGCGTGACCCACATGTATGTCACGGACGTAGAAGCTAACAATTCAATGACACACCCATGTGTCATGGACGTTAGAGGTCAAAAGTTATAAAAAATACTTTGTCTGTGGTAGAGAGGATTGATAAAATGGCGAGATAACAGAGACGTGCTGATGCCTTCGACATTTCATAACCATGAGATGGAAATGTCTATTGGCTTCAGACCTATTCTGAAGCCCAAAGTGGGTTTGGAATATAATCGAAACAAAAAGGGTATAGATATAGCCAATCAGCTAGCTAGCTGTAACTCACCATCGTAAGACACGCATCTAGTATAAGAAGTTTGCAACTGATCTTATTTTGATAGCAGTTATAAATGCGGTGCTTATTTACAAGGACATCAAGGCAAATAACAGATTTCCACTGTTGAAGGGACATGAGATAATTATAAAACGCCTATTGGGAGTTTCAGAACCATGCCCGTCACGTGGAATTTTACTGGCATCATCTTCACCTGCATCATCCACATCCTCATCTACATTTATCACAAGAAGTCCAACTACCAGAGAGGTCCACAAGTTGATAAAAATAGAAAGGCAGCTGAACAGCGGAATCTATCAAAAAAGGTGCAGTGGATGTTACAAAAAAATTAAAGATGAAGGTAGTTTGGTTGCTGATGCACGTCTAAAATATAAAAAGACAGACACAGAATGCCGTGTCTGCGAGACACCCCTGTATCTTGTATTTTTTAATGAAGCTCATTAGAATAAAATGATTCATCATTGATTATTTTGTTAAATTTTCAGACCTCTCTGTAAGTCCTAAATTAAAAAAAAAATTCGATGGCTCATTGCTTTTTTATTTTACCTACACTATTGCTCCTACAACCATGTACAATACTAGTATGTTTTTTTTATTTCCACGAAGTAAGAACCCATTATGTATTAAAAGTGCAGTGACCCACATGTATGGCACGGACGTCCTGTTCCAACCAAAAATGACCCACATGTGGGTCATGGACAGTGAACGTGTAATATGTATCAATACATCCAAAAAACTTTGTCTAAAGCCAAATAATGTATATACCTAACTAATACTCTAAGGTAGGCTGTCTGGATCAGACGCAACCATGGGCAAACAGGTTTTGAAGGTCCTAGATGTCACCCAAAACTATCTTCAGTATTTTGGTACAAATCAACAAGGACCTCAGATTTTAACACTATGGCCCTAATGTGAAATGTGTGTAATTCGGTGTTATTCGTGATTCAGACATTCGAATTTGGAAAAAAATTTACTTAGTTGAAAATAAAAGAACACAACTGAATTAAGGCGACTAATTTATCTTAAATGCAGTATTAAATTCCTTCGAGTTTATTACTAATACTCTTCAGAAGGAAATGAACTTGTCTCTTAGATAAAATCCCTCATGTTTAGTTCTATGTTTTTCATAGGCAGATGTCTTACCTAGCAAGAGGTGGTGAGGTGTCCTTGGTAAGGCTCTTGTAGAACTGGTTGTATTCTTCATCAGTAACATCAGCCGGCTTGCGGGTCCAGATGGGCTTGTTGTCATTCATCAGCTCCCAGTCCCACACAGTCTTCTCAGTCTTTTTGGTCTCACCCTTTTCTTCGGCATCTTCCACCTACGAAATACAAGTTCACATGTTACTAAAATTATTTAAGTGTTCTTTTTTTAAATTTATGTGTTTCTATAAGGCAAATAAATATAAATAAAAAGATTATAAATTTTCACTAATGTGTCGAGTTTAACTAGCGCGAGGCGAAGTAATAAATGTTATGTCTATTACAAGCCCAAATCAAACCCAGTGGTGTGCCATCGAAAAGGCCGAATACAGGAGGTTAATTATCTTGAAAATGGTTGTCATTTACTAATGCACTTAACTCACAGAATAGCTACACAATGGTTCTAACTCATACACATCACTCGAAATTCCATGAGTATATTTATAATGTACATTGTTCATATGCCTGTATGCACACATATGGGCATACATTTTATGAATAAAGCATTGAAATAAAAATTCAACTCCAATCGAAGAGTATGAAGTGTGATTCCGGTTGTTTAACTTGATAACAGTTGCATCTGTTTTTTATCATGTAAACATTGTTATTTTAAACATTCAGAGTAAAATCTTAATATATAAAATCCTTGCGTTACTGACTGACTGACAGACACGCTACAGCCGAAACTATTGGGCGCGGGAAGCTGAAATTTGGCATGTATGTTCCTTGGGGACCGTAGGGGTGCACTAAGAAGGGATTTCCCGAAATTTCCACGGGATCGGCCAAAACAGGTAAATAAAAAAAATGCAGGCGTAGCTGCTGGCGTCCTCTAGTTTAGTTATATCTGTTTTATAGCAGTAATGGAAGTTTTACATATCAGATTGCAATAATGACAGCTAAAATATGCAGGCACATGCATAATTAAATTACAGAAAGGTTCTAGTCAAAATGGTTTACTGCATCCATTAACTTATGTAAAGAACTGTTCAGTTCGCACGCAGGTCTAGGAGCTTAGTACGACTTTACCTACCGCTGGTCTTATCTCGATTAGAGCAGGGTTCGGCCCACTGATTGGCTCTCACCAATTTAATCGAAGATACCTCTGAACCAGCCCAAGTTTATGTAGAACGCCGATTGAATCAAGACGAGAGCATTACCATATGAACATCATTTACTGCTTGAGTATGATATCAATAGCTACTAAAAATTTTACTAGTAGATGTCTACAATGTGAAACAGTTGCAGCTCCTTACAAAAATAAAATGTACCACCATTATATTTGTTTGAAAAGAGTGACCATGAGTTTTATTGCCCGTTCTTTCTCGTGGTTCTACCTATTGGATTGCGAACGTGGCAGTAAATGTAGAATCATTAAGTAATTAACTTAAATTTTGACGTTCATAAGCGTCACTTTGTGGCCTAGATGAATAAATGATTTTTAATTTTGATTTTGAGCAGCAGTGGCTAAAGTGGTACTAAGAATAATGCTGGATCAGCAGGTTGAATAAAAAGTAAAAATTTTAGCCTCTATTACCTGTGCATCATCATCAGCATCAACCTTATCTTCGGCGTCAGCCTCTTCCGGTTCCTCGACAGTCTCCGTGCGTGAAGCCCACAGGTAGATGGGGAAGTTGATGAACTGAGAGTACTTCTTTACAAGGTTGCGGATTGTGTCGGGCTGTAGGTAGTCTGCGGCCTCTTCCTTGATGTGCAATCTATGGAACAAAGTTGGTAATTAATAAGGCTATTTTTACGGTAGAATGTTAATTAAAGATGAAGTGTTATGGAAACGGCTATCGTTTTTGAATGACCCAACCTTTCTGAATGGATCGCGATACCGCAGTTTTGTTTAAAAATTTCAAATATTGTGATATCTCAGAAATCAAAACACCATCTTTGCAAAACATTTCATGTTGTAGATTTTTGTGAAATAAGCTTTATTCGCAGTGTTGACATTTCTAAATTCAACAGAACCACTCTTACAATTGGACCGTGTTGTGCAGAAATGATCCAATCCACAAACTAAGCAAAACCAAGGTTTTCATTCCAAACAATCGAAAATGATCTCTATTTTCATGTCACAAAGACACATTCAATTCTGTCAACTATAAATATTATTTTATGATGTGTTATACCAACCCACAACTACGAAAGAAACTTAAAAAATAAAGCAAATATGGTTCAAAACTCTTGAAACATTAAAGCAAATAATAGTTAGGATATAATATTTTTTCAGAAATGTTCCATGCGCCTTGATCTTACAGCTTAACAGGAAATGTAATTTGCTAAAATGATTCAAAAGCATTTGGTACATTTCTGCAAAATGCACCAAGAAATTGCATTTTGCGATAATGATCCAAACATTTGAAACATTTTGTACAGAATGTTTGGAAGAAGTTTTTATTTCCGCAGAAATTATGCTGCGAAATTGATTGTAATAAATTAATAATCTAAACAGTGTCATTAGCAGAATGATATTTTTAAATAGAGAATTAAGAATATAATACACATTCACATTATTAACGAGGCAACATTATTTAAAATACCTTCATATTATCAGATAACTTAAAAAATAATGATTGGATCATTTCCTTTAAATTAAAATTTTATATGATCCACAATATTTAACAGTTTTGCTATAATGATCCAACATAAAATAATTAAAATATATACATTGAAATTCCTTATTTTGCCACCAACCATTCTAACATTTTTCAGGTATATCACTACTCAAAAATAAAATGCATAAATTTTTTAATTTGCAATATTTATTTGCTGCCAAAAATAAAAAGATCTCAAGGTTCAAAATCAAAGTCTGACATCATCAATTATTTGGTTACTTCCTTTTAAATTTTCATAAAATGGGCGACAGTTAGCAGGTATTAACTCAAATATTGACTTCAAATCATCAAGTTTAGGTTGGGCTATTGCCTTGCCATCGAGCCACAAAAGGACCAATTAATTCCTTTGGATGTTAACTCAATAATTCTTTTTCCTGCCCGCTTTTTAATACCCAGTTCTTCGAATTCCGATTCTTCTTTGATGTCACTACGCATGAAAATAGAAAAAGGAAACTCTTTCTTCAAAAGACTTTCTTTAGTACAAAGCCAGTTAACTTTCTTCTTACTTGTGTACATTTTTGTGTTTATAATATTTTCTTCGATGGTTTTGCAGTTCAAAAAGTTTTCATTTTTCATTCTTATGACCTTCAAAGGATTTCGTGTTTTACATTGCCTCATTATATTCATGTAATCATCTACTGTGTATATCCTTTCATATTCTTTCAGCTTTGACTCTATTTTTGAAAAATCCGTATCGTTAAGCAGGAACGTGAACGATCAATATGATGACACAAACCCACCACCCACCACAACTGGCGTTTATAAAATACCACATTCGTAGGATGGGAATACAATAGTGGCATACACTCGGCTTCTGATGACAAAGGTCACTGCTATGTATGGGTTGAAGGAGAAGCCAGTGGAGGGGCCCAAGAAGTTGGTTCGTGTTTACTTCATCATATTGATAATGAGGTGCGTCCACACACAGAGCACCACATATTTTGTGAAGTGATTCTTGTGGAGGACAAAATCGCAACATCAAGCTAACTTTAATGTTGAAGACAGCTCTACATTCACACACCAATTTGAAAAGTATTTCTTTAAGATGTTTAAAGCCAGGGCACACATTCCTGCCTAATGATACGGATTTTTCAAAAATAGAGTCAAAGCTCAGTGAAAAGATAATTATACATGAATATAATAAGGAAATGTAAAACACGAAATCCTTTGAAGGTCATAAGAATGGAAAATGAAAACATTTTGAGCTGCAAAACCATCGAAGAAAATATTAAACTTAAACAGAAAACTGTACACAAGTAAGAAGAAAGTGAACTGGCTTTGTACTAAAGAAATTCTTTTGAAGAAAGAGTTTCTTTTTTCTATTTTCATGCGAAGTGACATCAAAGAAGAATAGGAATTCGAAGAACTGGATATTAAAAAGCGTTCAGGAAAAAGAATCATTAGAGTTAACATCCAAAGGAATGAATTGGTCCCTTTATGGCCCAATGGCAAGGCAATAGCCCAACCTAAACTTGATGATTTGAAGTCAATATTTGAGTTAATACCTGCTGACTTTCGGCCATTTTATGACAATTTAAAAGGAAGTAACGAAATTATTGATGATGTAGATGGGTTTGGTACAGTCCCAGACTTTGATTTTGAACCTTGACTTCTTTTTATTTTTGGAAGCAAATAAATGTTGAAAATTAAAATATATGCATTTTATTTTTGAGTAGTGATATAATAGAATAAATACCTGAAAAATGTTAGAATGGTTGGTGACAAAATAAAGAAAATGTTGGATCATTATAGCAAAACTGTTAAATATTGTTATTCATACAAAATTTAATTTAACAGAAATGATCCGATCATTATTTTTTAAGATATCTATTAATATGAAGGTATTTTTAATAAGCATTAAGTCATATAGAAATCTATATTCAATTGTTTATAAACCTATAAGTATAAGATGGTGTATTCGGATCACAGTCACAAAAGAAATGAACTTATGTTTTAAATCATCATAACTTTTCTTTTAGTTTTTGTGGGCTGGATCATTACTGCACAACACGGTCCAATTCTTTGTAATATGATATTTCAGTAAGCTGAAGTGGCAATGGTGCAATGGGCTCGAAGGATATGGATGGAGTGGCCACCACACACCAGTCGACGGACCAGAGAGTAAACCCTTCGCAAGATGGACTGACGATCTAGTTGGGATAGGTCGGAGGGAAGCAGTTGGAATTGGACCGCTCAAGAACGATGTCGTAGAGGTCGACTTTGGGCTGAGATGATGATGAAATGAGATGAGATGAGATGCTATCATAAATGTAATTTTAAACACATACGTGATGTGTGTTCCCCGCTTGAGCGTATCCCCGCGCGGGTCCTCGGCGACACTGAACGCGTTGGCATCAGACTCCCACACGTGTTGCTTGTCGTCGTTGTTCTTCGACACCACAGTGACCTTGTCAGCTACCAGGAAAGCCGAGTAGAAACCCACGCCGAACTGACCGATCATGTCGTTCATTTCTTGAGCACCACTCTGCGATAGACATGAAAAAACATGAATTTAAATTTTCGTGGTCTTTAATATTAGTTAAATATTGTATCAGTACTTCCGCGATTATGGCGCTTGCAACAGTGACGAATTATCGGATACCCGAAATAAAGATACATCTAGCATAAAAAACATTATAGGCAATTAACTTTGTATTGTGGCAACAAAAGCATGAACTGCCTCATGGTAACAGTTATCAAATAGAATTCTATAGAGGAAGTCAACCAACTCTAGTGAGTTTGGGACTACGATACGCCTACTAAACGAAAACATGATAGTAGATTCTAATACTATAATATGTTATTTTAAACTTTCGCGATTAGTATACATTATACAAGGTTATATAGCGGGTCTTACTCGCGATAAATCTTATATTTAAGGCATAAATACCTCGGTTTTTTGCCTTTAACCTTGTATAAACTATAAGGGGCGGAACATATCTGACCGAAAATGCGTCGAACGTATCTTCGGTCGCGTCTATTCCGTCAAATGAATCGGTACACATCTGACGGAAAATGCGTCGAGCGTATCTGCACACATTCGCTGAAAGCGTGGCTATTATGCACACATATAAGTTTGTTCGTGCAGGGCCGTACTCAGGACAGCTCAGTATTTTACTGTCATATTCTTGTACCTAATCATTTTTCGTGTTCCCTGATGTTATGCAGTCACTGAAGTCCTGTAGTTATTTATATTGCAATTCGAGTTTGACTATTAAAAATATGTCGGACTTTGAAGATTTTTTTATAGTAGCCAACAAGCGTTATTTAAATATAAATCCTATTTAGGTATGGAGGTTCAGAAATAAAAGACGATAATACGATTTGGTTACGGTTTTTCACAAAACTTATACAAATGATATAGAAGGGGTTACAGACTACAGTTGCAGACAAAGACACAAAATGTTTTCTATACAGGCATGTATGGAAATTGTTCCCGTGGACCTTTAGCACCTCATACCCAAAAACTAGCCCTCGATCCAAGCTAGCAAATATGCGTACACTCATAGCACATACTAACACTACATTATTCTACACATTTCGTTTCTGAAAAATAAGTAAGGTCTGGCGGCCCTGGAATCTTACGATCTTAAAATCACCGATCTGGGAATGACAAATTTCAAATTCAAATTCAAATTCAAAATCCTTTATTCATTTGGGTCACAATGTGACGCTTATGAACGTCAAAATAATAAATTTATAAAATAATTACTTATACTCAAATTTAAAACATTATTACTGTATGCTTCTACATTTACATTTACTGCCACGTTCGCAAAGCAATAGGTAGAACCATGAGAAAGAACGGGCAATAAAACTCACGGTCACTCTTTTTCAAAGCCAGGTTTTGCATTATATACAATTTACATTTTGTAAGGTGCTGCAACTGTTACACCTTCTATATCACTTGTATATATTTACTGTACATCATAATACTCAAGCATAATACTTTTGGTTAGCCTCAGAATAGACATGGTGAAACAGGAGCATCAACTTACATTATATATACCTAATAATGCAGGCAATCCGCGAAAGTGATCAGAACCATGATGGAAATGATGCAGTTAAATATTAAAATCTAATACCAGCCCCCAAAACCGTCATCGACCAGTCATCGCAAGTAGCACCCGTTCACGAGTATGACGCATGTGCCAGCCATCATCCCTCTCGCCATATTAGAGGGACAGGGATGACCCGACACACGACGCCACCACAAGAAATGACATTTTAGTGAGCATGATGACAACGGTATACGAACCAGCAGTAAGAAAGAATCTGTTGGTATACTGACCATGACCGCCAATTACCTCCATTTTCCAGATCGTTATTATTAACATAAGTTAGTGGAACGCGTGAAGGAATGCAAATGTAGAAAGAATTTTGTGAAGGTGACAAGTGAACAATGATATGATCAGAGATAAATAATGTTAAACTACATTCAACAAATCATAAAAATATCCAAATCCTGCAAAAAAAAAATCATGTGTTCACGAGGCCCCTCCACTTAACATGTAAATAAAATAATCGTGAGTTAAACAAGCCTAAGCCTATCCCCACGGTGTCTTATCATTAAAAAATTCCTTAATAGTGTAATAACCCCTTTGTAAAAGAAAGTTCCTAATTGTCCGTTTGTATTTGTGCATGGGTAAATTCATTATTTCAAGAGGCAATTTGTTGAAAAATCGTATACCAATCCCCGCAAATGAGTTCTGAACTTTATGTAGACGGTAGTTAGTTCCCACCAGTTTATGCTTATTCCTTGTGTTCACGTTGTGCAAATCACTATTTTTGCGGTATAGAATTAAGTTTTTCTTAATGTACATTAAGTTAGCATATATATATTGCGATGCAACTGTCAATATGTCTACTTCTTTAAATTTATCACGTAAAGAATCTCTAGCACCTAACTTATAAATTGCACGTATGGCCCTTTTTTGAATGACAAAAATAGTCTGTATATCAGCAGCTGTACCCCATAACATTATTCCGTAAGACATTACGCTGTGAAAATAACTAAAGTAAACTAGTCTAGCAGTATCTATATCTGTGAATTCCCTAACTTTTTTAACTGCAAACGCTGCAGAACTAAGTTTTACTGCGAGACAGGATATATGGGCGCCCCACTGAAGCTTACAATCTAAAGTTACACCTAAGAATACGGTTGATTCGACTAGTTGAATTGTTTCCTTATTTAAAATTATATTAGTAGGAACACTTTTGACATTAGGCAAAGAGAATTTAACACATTTGGTTTTGCTTGAGTTGAGTACCAAATTATTTGTCGAAAACCAATCTAATACTTGTGCAAGAGTGCTATTGACGGTATCAAAGTTACTTAAATTACGATCAACTTTAAAAATTAGTGACGTATCGTCGGCAAACAAAACAATATCACATAAATTTTGTACAAAGAACGGCAAATCATTAATATATATTAAAAAAAGAAATGGACCGAGAATAGAGCCCTGTGGAACGCCCATTGCTACTGGCAAACCTAGAGACCTACTCCCATTAACATCTACATACTGAATTCTATCATTAAGGTAGCTGGCAACAAGATTGAGTGCGGTATCTCTAATACCATAAAGTTTCAATTTAAGTAAAAGCGTATTATGTTCCACACAGTCAAAGGCCTTTGATAGGTCACAAAAAACACCAATGGCATCCTTCGAGTTTTCCCAAGCATTAAAAATATGCTTTAACAAAGTTACACCGGCATCAACGGTGGAGCGACCCTTAGTAAAGCCATACTGTTCACTGTGAAATAAATTATTTGTGTGAAAGTGGCTCTCTAGTTGATGCAAAATAATCTTTTCAAAAATTTTACTAATAGCAGGCAAGATAGAAATTGGCCGAAAATTACTAGGGTCGCTCTTTGATCCCTTTTTGAATAATGGTATTACTTTACTGTGTTTCATTAGATCAGGAAATACTCCTGTATCTACGCATCTGTTGAATATTGCAGCTAAATATGGAGCTAAGCTAGAAATAATTTGTCGCACAAGTTTAACAGAAATGCCCCATAAGTCATCAGATTTTTTATTATTGAGCGTCTTGAATACCTTCAGTATGTCATTGGAGTCAATATATTTAAAACTAGCTTTTGCCCGCCGCTTCGCGCGCGTTAAATTTGGGGTAACACAAACATACTTTCAGTCTCAAGATGTGTGAAGACACTCCTGATTATTCTAAAGACTTCAGAAACTTTATGGGGTACAAAGTAACTCGGTCAGTATCCATGACATTACAGCAACTGTTATCTTCTGAAAGGTAGGTACATAATATGAATAACATCACCTTGCATACAGTCAAATGTCAAAGCCTTGTTCTAATACTTGTTCAATATATCTCTATAAACATTTTCGCATGTTTTATATTAGTAGGGAAAATCGTTTCAGGCGTTTAAATTTATTATATAATTATTAGTTTATATATGTGAACAATTT
Source organism: Euclidia mi (assembly GCA_944739405.2). Lineage (NCBI taxonomy): Eukaryota > Metazoa > Arthropoda > Insecta > Lepidoptera > Erebidae > Euclidia > Euclidia mi. The sequence continues at coordinate 75,379,655 of OX123188.2, forward strand.
TATGTAATAGGTCGGGGCAAAAGTATTTTAATATTTCGAATGTATTATTAGTAATCAAACCTCTTTGGCTGTACTGAATGTAACTGGCTGGTTTTTCAACGTGCACAATATGACATTATGTATGACGTGACAGTACTGACAGATATGTTAGCACATGCGCAACACTCAATTATCAGCGCATGCGTTCTTACTTCCAAGAGGTAAATTTGTGCCGTACAAACTTCTACCCTCCCTACCATCCCTCCCAGTTTAATTTTTGCAACTTTTGGTAGCCTATGTCCGTCTTCATGGTCCAATATATCTCTATATTAAATTTCAACAAAATCAGTTCAGCCGTTTTAGCGTGAAAACGGAACATACATACATACATACATACACACTTTCAAATTTATAATATTAGTAGGGATTAAAAAGCACATCACACTCATTCACATTGCCCCTAACCAACATTTCTGCTTTGCTTGGACATGAATCTAGACAGCTGGTTGTGTTCACTGGTATGTTTATGAAGAAATTGTTAAATGTCTGAGCAACATCAGTTTTCCTAGTAATAATTTCACCATTAAATTTTAATTCATAATTGTTATCTACCAATTTAGCTCGACCAGTCTCATTGTTAATAATGCTCCAAGTAGTTTTAATTTTGTTCTTGGATTCTTTGATTTTATTGCTTAAATATAAGGATTTGGCTAAAGCACATGTCCTCTTAAAAACCTTTGAATAATTTCTAACATATTGAATAAATTCAGGATTAAAATTGTATTTCTTCATACCATATAGATCATACAACCTAGCTCTACTTTTGTATATACCTACTGTTGCCCAATCACAAAAATTTACTTTAATGCTCCTTGCAAACGTCTTCAGTTTAAAAATTTTATTGTACTCATCATTAACAATTTTAAATAAGCATTTATATAATTCATCAGGATCATCAACGGTTAAGTCAATACTGGCGATCTTGGCAGCAACATCATTACTAAAGTGTTTTAGGCGAGCAGAGGTCATTGGCCTACATGTAATTTCTTGTACTTTAGGGGTTGTATTAGTTGGAATTACAACCTTTTGCCCGCAGTGATCCGATGTCAAGTCAGTTAAAACAGCCTTACTTAAATAAAGACAATTGCAAAAAACATTATCTAAGCATGTAGACGAATGTGATGTTATTCTAGTTGGTTCAGAGAACAAAACATTTAAATTAAATGACCTAAATAAGCTAACTAACTTAGTACAAATTGGTGATTTTTCTAACAAATTGACATTAAAATCGCCGCATACGATTATAGACTTCTTACTAGAAATTATGTGTTTTAAGACATCCTCAATAATGCTTTCAAACTGAGTAAAGTCGCTTTGTGGTGGTCGATACACACACACTATAATATGTTGTTCAAGCTCAACACAAGAAATCTCAGCAGTGCGCTCGATAGAAAGTTTAGCTATATCCTTACGTTCTTTACATTTCAAACTATTACATACATATATTAGAGAGCCACCACGAATAGCCTTCTTTCTTACGAATGCACTTATAACTGAGTAATGTTGATTGTTAAATATTAATTGGTCACCTCGCAACCAATGTTCTGTAATACATAAGATATCAATCTTATGTTTATTTAAAAATAAATCTATTTCTAATTCTTTGCCAGATAGGCCTTGTATGTTTTGATGAACTAAGTTTAAAACACATGAAAGCCTATCTGTTGTCTCATCTAATAGTTTAAACTAATAGATGTGTCAATACTACTATTGGTATAACTATTATCTACCAAATTCTTAAGTACTCTAGTAGTACTCCTGTCAGTATATAAATTAAATGCTAATAATTTAGCAAGTTGTCGCCTATGTACATAAGAAAGATACATAGTATCTTTTGTTAAAAAGAAATTACTAATAAAAATATTAGTGTCAAAAAATAAAATCCTGTCACTATGACATGTCCTATTGTACAATAATAGATTTAATTTGCCTATCTGCCTGTTTTGGTCATCTGTGAGAGCATATAAATAAGGCAATGCACAAATAATAAAGCTACATCCTATTTTTGTGCTAACATCTATCATTAAGTCTGTTAATTCTATGAGACTGTTTTTGGAGACTAATGAGCTGTCACCATACAATATGATGACAGTAGTTTGTGCATTCAAGTCGGCATTCTTAATCTTATCAACTAGGGTACAAGACTGAGCTCCAGGTGAACAAAAGTTCTGTACTGGTTGCTCAGTGTAATGATCAATTAAGCTCCCTAAACCCACTCCCAGTTGGTCTGAAAAAATTATTACATTCTTACTGTCAGTCTTTACTGGATGCAGTTTGTTTTGTGTATTATACTGACATCCATGTACATTCAATTCCATTGATTCAGCAGGTGTAGTCGCACACTTAGTTGTACAACTGGAACAGTAATTATTAGAGTTGGATAATGAGATAAGTTGTTTTAAATTTTCTCGACCAACTCTTGAAATTTCTTCATATTTTAAGATGTATTCATGAGTCTCATTCTGGTGTTCCATTATAGTTCTAGTGAGTTGAGCTTGTAGATTTGATATTTGTGCTTGCAACTCACTTGTGTGTTGTTCATATAACAACCTACCAGAAACTAATTCTTCATTTGTTTCCTCAAGCTTTAATAAAAGAGACTCACACTCTTTATTTAATTTACAGTTATCTTGTGCATACTGACTCAATTTGGTACACCACTTAGGACCAGATCTAAGTTTCTTAATTAATTTATTTAACTTAAACAATTTTCTAAATTTATTCTTACTAAGGCATTTTTTGAAACAGTTACATTTAAGAGCTTTTAGCACATTAATTTTGTCACCCAGGAGCTCAGAGAATAAGTTGTGAGTAGCAGTACTGTTAAAGGCCGCAATTGTGTCTTCTAGAGTTGAAATTCTGCCATAAGCCTCATTGAGACTTGCTTCTAACTCCGCATTGCGGCTAAGTTGTCTGGAGTAAATTTCGTCGCAGCTGCTGAAACACCTTACTTCTTCTCGAAGTCTGTCCCGTTGATCCAAGACATCCATATGCTCTATATGCAGCTCCGTGAGTTGTGTCTTCAGCTCAGATATACGGTCATTTACAATTTTAATTTCTTCTTCACAGTCAACGCGTTCCCTTAATAATTGACTGTTGTCGTCCTTGTATTTTTTTAACTCGAGCAGAGTTATTCTTAATTTATTTTCCACCTCCTTGGCCGTTGCCTTCCGAGTCATCATATGGGTAGACATTGCCAAGGATTACAAATTACCTAAAAAATAAGAAAACAGCTGAGCAAAGTCAAAGAAGAGAAGAGATGTGATGGGGCTTGAGTATTATTGTATAGACAGAATAAATAAGAAAAGTTACAAAAGAAAAGGGGGGTATATGAATAAAAAATATATTAAATTAATTAATTGTAGAAACTAAGAAATTGAGAACAATTTAGGTAATTTGAATACTTTAGAGTAATTATCTAATACTTTTACAAGGTTTCTATTGAAATATCTCAGCTGATGAACTTAATCAACTTATTAATAAAATGTAAGTAGGTATACAAGTTACAGGTTTAAACCAATAATAGCTAATACAGAAAAGTACACAAATATTTGAATTACAGACAAGAATAAACAGTGTAGTAATTGTGAAGTGTATCTGTAGATTGTGTTTGTCTGGGGCTGTTGTTTAGTCCTCGATTTTGCTTCCACATATAGTCAAGCAAATGGAGACAGAACTGAGCCAGATGTGTGTTGGACGTAGCTCACACGGGGGTGAGCCGAGTAATTCGGTGTTGTGGAGTGTTGAGTAAGTTTTAATAAGTATTATACTCCCCGGGTTTAAGTCGTAGCAGATGTAAATTCAAATCCGTCCGTTGACACCAAGTCTCCGTTCTGTTCGCTCGAACTTTGGCCGTGTAGATATTATACTTTTTACAAACACAATTTTAACAATAACTTCTTGTCACTATTTTATCAATATATACTAACTTATATGATAAATAATCAATTAAAATTATATTAAAACTTTTTTAATTACGGAGCTAAAATTATTGACGTCTGGCGGTTACAGTTGCCAGAGCAAAAAAAGACATGGATATGGTATGTCCAATACCTACGAATTTAGCGTGCACACCTACGAAATTAGCGTCGCACACCTACGCAACGTTGGGCAAATAAAATGGCTGCCATTTGGGTTGTTCTCCAGAATATAATCGATAACGATATGGAGCCGGTTAGAGGAGAATAATACATTTTTGTAGTAGGTAAGTAACCTTTGTTAGTTTAAATATTTTGCCAGATTAGTTTATTCCATATTGCAAATGTGGGCAAAAATGGCAAAGCGAAAGACGACCCTTGTATAAAACATGTAACAAAATATTCTCTGAGAGCCAATATCGGTTTTTTAGACATATTTATGCACAAAAACAAAATTATTATGTCCGATAGACAACGATTTCACAGCAGATGTACCACAAACCTTGGCGAAAAATATGGCGATAGTAGCACGAATGACATTTCTAATAAAATATCGTCATGATTAATTTATTCAACTCATCTTTCGCACTGTTGTTGAGAACGGACGTGTTGAATCGCATGAGTAATTATTAATTAAATATTTTTAAATCGTGACCTCAATCAACGCGTACAACTATCTGCGAACGTAACAAAACTGTGTGTTATAAAATGTATCGTGATTGACATTGTAAGCAATATATAATGGATCACAGTCCTTTCACTCCGAGTAGGAAGACTGCTCGGAGTCCTCCTCCGACGCCGGCACCTGCACCTCAGCGTCCAGCACCTGAAGTTATCCCTACGCCTGAAATCCAGAACTGGATGTCATCTATTGAGCAGTACCTCAACGAAGTGTGTTCTATAGCACAAGAAGGAAAACTAAACTCTGAGCAGAAGATGAGAGTCAGCAATCTCTGTCGCCATGTGGGCACTAAAGTTTCGCAGTTGGCAGTTCAGTACCAGTCCCTTAAGTCACATGCTATCCAGGCCCATTCTACCATCAAATCCCAGCAAGAACAACTTGATTTGTCTCAGAGCCTTCAAGATCTAAAGCAATCCATACAGGAGTCCTCGAAACCTACCACCTCTGCACCGTCTTTCGCGGAGATGGTTAAAAAATCTGCACATAATTTTATTCAGCCCATTAGCGTAAGTTCGGTGGCAATCTATCCAAATGACAAGCTAAAATCGAGTGACGACACAAAATCATTAGTGCAAAAAATCATCAGGCCTGAACAAATGAACCTCCACGTGAGAGCACTACGCAAGATTAAGAACGGCGGCGTGATCATCAGCACCGAGACCAAAGATGATATTGAGAAAGTAAAACAATCGGTACAACATGCAAACTCAGGCCTTATAGTCAATGAACCCCACAAACGGAAGCCTAAAATCGTGATCGTTGGAGTGCCTTCAAATATGAAAGAGACGGAAGTTTTCACGTGCCTGTACCACCAGAACTTAGCGGAGAAACTTCAAAGCTGCAACCTAGAGACCTTTCTCAATGAAATCAAGCTGAGTCATAAATCGGGCCGTAAAGATGCTGAGACCTGTAACTACGTAATAGAAGTATCTGCAGCCATTCGTAGAGCACTGATAATCCAAGACAGGATCTTTATAAATTGGTCATCTTGCCCGGTGAAGGATTTCACCCTAGTTACTCGCTGTTATAAGTGTCAGCAGTATGGTCATGCGGCTAAGTCTTGCAGAGAGTCTCAATATACATGCGGTCATTGCGGCAACCAAGGACACACGATAAAGGACTGCACTAGGAAATCCGAAGACCCAAAATGCGCGACTTGCTTACACTTCAAGAAGCCCAGCAACCACAACACCGGTTCTAATGACTGCCCAGCAAGAACAATGGCGGAAAAGAGGTACATAAACTCCGTGGATTATGAAGGCGCCTAGGAGCGACGTAATATCGTATTTTCGACCTTTTATCTACTATTTTTTTTCATATTTATTATTTAATTTTAAGACTTGATATTTCATTTTGTGATTCACCTAACACAGCTCATTAGAATATTGACCTACTAACATCAAGCATCTAGTTTAATAAAATGCACACATGAGTTATTTACGTCATACTAAATAATAAAGGTTTAATTAACATTGACATCATTTACGATTATGCTGACCCACAGCTTTATAAGTTACGTTCGTGAATTCTCTAAAATGCTCGTCAGGCAATTATATCGTATATTACATGATCATCTTAATTATATTCATGTAGCTATTAATTATTAACTAAGTTTTATATTGACCACTGTCTTTTGTTAAATACGTAATATTATTGTTGTATTGTAAAATACAAATCTCAAATTTGTAAAGAGAGACCCAACCGCCTGTGATACAGTTTCTTACTAGTACAGGGGTATGGTGTTCTTTCCAATCAATTGAAAATCCACAGCATTTATACTATTATTATATTAGAACATTTTTGTTTGTATTTTATGCTCTCTGTATTTCTGTGAATAAAAATTTATTATTTATTATTATTATTATTATTATTCAGTAAACTATGGCTATCTCTTTTTTCTGACAGAGATATCTCTAAGACAAAACGAGACAACCCTATGTTTGGTGGCTTTATGTCGATTTCGTATATACCTATGTGTATAAAAAAATCATGGTGATATGTGGGTGCAATATTACACCTCTGCCTACCCCTCCGGGGATACAGCCGTGAGTCTATACAAATATAAACTATAATTATGAATGTGAATAATGTAATTTTTCTATATGTACCTACCATTTGTCCTCTCCATTTATATTCCTTACTCAAAGGTCAAAATTCACGTAGTGCGTGGTGCGCGCGACGTCGACGGATAATCCGTTAGTACGCTCGACGTACTAACGGATTATCGGTCAGGTGTGAATGGTTGAACGTTTTTCTATACATTTGTATGTATTGGCGTTACGCGACCGATAAAACTCCGACGGATCTTCCGTCAGATATGTTCCAGCCCTTATATGTGTATTCTATTAATTAAAAGTTTTGACGAAATGCAAGATTTGCGGTGATATTGGAAACTAAATACCTAGTTCTTCCTTATCATGAAAATAAAAAGAAAATCGATAGAGAAGCTTGATTTTATATAAAATATCTGGAAAAGGTGGTTACTGACACTAACCACTGAGACTGAAGGAGTTAAAGTGTATTACTTTGATACTCAGCCAAAAATATTGTTGAATATTTTTTTTTATTTATAGACTCACGCCTGTATCCCCGAACCCCGAAGGGGTAGGCAGAGAAGTAATATTACACCCACATTTCGCCAGGAATTTTAGATGCCACGTAATAGGGGGGGAGCCTATTGCCATACCGGGCACATTACCAGACTCCGTGCTGCTAATGAGAATTTTCTAACGGAAAAACCCAATAACACATTGCCCGACCCGGGGATCGAACCCGAGACCTCCAAATCCCACGCGCACATTTATGCCGCGAGACCAACGAGGCAGTGAACCGTTGAATACTTTTAAACTTTCGCAATTGTACACAGTAATATTTATGTAACGGGTAGTACATCGTGTAATTACACTATATAGACACATTACATAAATATTACTATTAATCCCGTTACTTAGCAATATGGAAGCGTAAGATCCATCTTAGCAATTGTAAGAGGTTGTAATATGTGATAAATATTAGTCCTAAAACATAACGACCACAACGGCTCTGTCAAAAGCGCAACTGATAAGAAGTAGAAGAAGACTAAATCTTACCTTTTCAACATCCTGCATCTTAGACAAGAACTCCGCAGTACCAGACTTGGCAATAGTACCGAGATTGTTGATAAGCTCATTGCGGCTCATACCAATGCCTGAGTCAATGATATGCAGCAGACGTTTCTCTGGCTCGGCCTTGATGCGGATACTCAGGTCGCTGTTAGCGTCTAACACGTTGCGGTCTGTCAATGACATCAGACGGATCTTGTCCAGAGCATCAGAACCGTTCGAGATCAACTCACGGAGGAAAATCTGAAATTATGAGGTAATTTGTTACTATAATATAGAGTTGTCACATAAAACCTATATACCTAATAAGCTGCCGCTTATATATATATCAGGGTTCGAGGATATATATCAATGGATATATATCAAGATATATATCCGATATATATCAACCTCGATTCGACGATATATCGACTGTTTACTGGCAAAAGGTCCTAACTAATTTTTACCAACTTTTCAGGACGGACAAAAAGGTGTTTAATATGAGTCTGAGGCACGTAGGGATTACAAAAAAAAACACGTCATTAGTAATTTTAGACTCTTTATTGAGTATAATATTTGACTTTTATACATCTATAATGCAGTCGTCAGGGCGCGACTTAGGACTTATTGCACGAAAATTTCGTACACAAATAGGACATATTGAACCTAAATTTTCGCTGTTTCCTACAGCAACTTCACAAAACTTCTTCTTCTTTCTCTAAAAGATTCTGCATCATTCTATATCCGATTTCCAGAGTATTTAAAAACATTTCTCTGCACACTTGTAAATTTCCTTCATGACATCCGTTGTTTAGTATTATTCCAAAGTAGAATCCCGTCTAGATTCTTCATTTGTAATCGTGTTTTTCTTCGTAGCATTTTGTGTGACCTGTGCAAAACCCTTTCTTTCTTTCCAATCAATATACCAGAAATGTTCAAATATTCATTTTCTCTGTTCTTCTGTAAACTTGTCACAGTGTCTCTATACATCGATTTTTTACACACTTTACTTTTGCATGTTTCTTTCATACGACGGCTCTGTTTTGGTTTGTTTTGAATTCATTCATCAGATTCTCTGGTAAACGCCAAATATAGTTTTCCTTCCATTCTAAGGTTTTATTTACGTTGCGTTTCCATTGATCTGGCTCTGAAATTCTCCTTCTTTTTCGTCCTTCGTCCATATTATGATTATAAGGATCTTCGTCTGTACCATGTTGTGGTACAGTGATACTTGTACTTGGATTTGATGACCCAGGATGCTCATTATTATCGCAACACTGTGCGTTTGTCTGGGGGACTTCGTATTGTACATTTTTTTGAGCGCAACTATTAGTTCCAGCGTCCTGTCTTTTATTGCCAGCAAGTCATCATCTTCTTAGCGTTATCCTAGTTTCAATCTGGGGTCCACTTTCTAGTCTAACCGGATTTGGCTGAATATTAGCTTTTCTTCAGAGCGACTGCCTGTCTGACCTCCGCAACCCGAAGGGATAGCTATATTCCATGGTTTAGACTAGTGTTAGTTTATTTAGAAGGCACTGACGCCCTGTAACGACTGTCAAAGATCTTCATGACAACCGGGACCGACGGCTTAACGTGCTCTCCGAGGCACGGGATAAGCGATAATTAACCATTCAATTCGTACATAACTCTGAAAAATCATTGGTGCGCGCCGTGGATTCGAACCTCATACCCTCTGCATGGCAGTCTGTTGGTATATCTACTCGGCTATCGCTGCCTGCCTTTCATTGCCAGCAAGTACACAAGTAAAAGTTTCATCTGCAGTCAAGTCTCTGAAAACGTCGTCAAGCATAGTGCCATAGGGATCGAATCAACTGATATCTTGAGACGGGTTTAGGGATGCGTTAAAATCTGAGTCAAGAACAGGCTCTAAGCCTAGTGATGAGAAACTTTCACCAATGTGGCTTATTAATTTTAGGTCTTCAGGTATCTTCACGTCGGCATACAAATTTATTGAGTTTTTAGGGAGTCACCTTGTCATTAATCAGTGTAGAGGGCTCACATTCTTCAATTTGGGTAATGATTTTTACCTGAAATATTAAATATTATAACATTCATCAATTGTAGGTATTTTAATTAGAGGATTCCCGCCTCCAGCAAGAATCCGCTGCTAAGTAATAAAATAGGAAGATAAATAGATAGTAAGCTAAGTCAGTATGAAAATAGGTAGGTATAGGTAATCTGGGTAAGGTACACAGATAGGGTCTATAAAAAGGTAGATACAGGCGAAGGTAGGTAAGTAGTTTGGGTGACATTTTGCCCACGTATTAGCCGTCCAGCAACCTACCTACATAGGCACTTTACACGTAGATACTTTCCTGGATAATCACACCTTGTATGGTACCTACCTGCATTGCAAAAGACATACCTACTAAAAGGATAAGCTAGGAATATAGATAATAAGCAAGCACGTAAGTCGATAGTCTAGGCAGGCACACAGATTGAAATAGTAGGTATTAAATAGGTAATTACGTAAGAGTTTAGATGCAATGATAGATGATGAAAGAAAATACTTACCCACTACATTTCATCCGGCAGATTTTCTTTATTGGTCTCATTTTCTTTTGTTCCCTAAGTAGTATTTAAAATCGGGGTAAGTAATTGCTTGCCGCGACCACTTCGTAACATTGCTGCCTTTAAAAGAATGACAAAAATTAAGCATTTTAGAACACATTTATAAAACAAACATGAGTAAAAAACAGGCAATCTCATACATTTGCTAGATGTAATTAGTCCTATCTCCTAATACTTCGTCTGTAAAAATATGTTCCAATTAGTCCTATCTTAAAACCTTTTTTAAACTATGATTTTGATATTATAACATAAGTTATCTTACCTTTGTTTTTGTTTGCGATGACGTAAAATACAGTTATCCATCACTGGCATTCATCAGAATCACATTTCGCGAAGGATAAGTCTTCAAATACTTACGAACACTAGACACACTGCACGAAGAACAAGTCAAAACATGAAGATAGTACTTGTTGCTTCTTATTTCAAAAGGGGCTCTGATAGGACGTTACGTTTGACGTTGATTTTAGCGTGAATTTCAAATATACCAATACCCGCTTTAAATCTACTCTGGACAAGGGAGTCAGATAGGATCGATTGCAGTAATAATCCGAAAATCCAAAAAAATCAGATAGGACCTATTGCCAGTAAACAGTCGATATATCGAATGTTTTTGTGATATATTGCAATACAAAAATGGTTTAAAAATAATATTATTTTTGCGTTTGTTACTGTATTTCTACTTCCCAAATGTAGATGGCGTGGGAGCCGAGTTAAATCATAATCCCTAATGGTAAGTTCTAATCTAAAAATGGCAACACTTCTGCCGGTATTAATGACGTCAGTCCGTCAGTGGTATCAGAAAAACTCAAATAAAAAAAAACTTTAAAAACATTTCAGTTTTCTTTTTTTATCATTTTAGTATGTTTATGAAACACATATGCAAATAGTATTCATAAATAATACAATTAATTAATAATATGACTTTCATACAAAATTGATATATATCAAACTTGATATATATCCGATATATATCGTAAATATCCGATATTTTGATATTTATAATAAATATCGGATATTTTCGAACCCTGATATATATTATTTATAAGTAGTAGTAGGTATACGATAAAACTGTTCTGAGCATCATATTATGGTCAGCAAACTTGTAGTTTGGTTTAGCGTACGATTTAGGTAGCATAAATAGCCGCGCTCATAATTTTATTTATATATTTTGCCCGAAAATATAATCTAATTTTTTTTATTATAAGTTTATAACTACTTTCTCATACATTTCGAAGCAACTAAATTTTCGAAATGTATGAAAAAATTAATAGCCGTTTTCATAGAGACTTGTGACAACTACTGAATTAAGATGTCTGCACGGTGGGCGTAGTGGCTTAAATGGTCATCTCGCCGCTTGACACAGCGTGTGTTGTGGGTTCGATTCCTACACGAGACATGAATTGTTGATCTATGAATTGTTGTTTCGAGTCTGGGTGTTCACAGTGCCCGTTGGTTGTATGTTTATAAAGCTCCTGCGACACATAATTTACGACAAACGCGGGAGCAGCCTTCATAAAAATAAAAAAAAATGAGTGAGTTACCTCTTTGTTCCTGTAGAGTGAGTTAATGATAAGTTTCATCATGCGGTTGACCTCAGTCTGGAACGTGTAGTTCTGCGCCTTCTCTCTGATCTCACGCATCTGCGCTACGCTCAGCTCGTCCGGCGAAATCGCCTCCTCCTCACGAAGCACCGCTTCCGCATCTGGAGGAACAAACGTATCTATCAAATTCTACATAGACAACTTTTACTGCCAATACTACTAAGATGTTGAATAAGCTTACGGTGTTCTACGTTATATGATCGACGCTGACAATATTACGATCTGTACATTGCTGTTAATTAAAAGAAAATGCATTTTGGGTGGGCGGTGCAGCATATTTGTTTATCCTAATTCCTAATGCACCTTAAATCATACTGTTGTTGGGAGAGTATATATACATCTATGTACATACACTCGACCATTAACCCTAAGTATTGCACCATCGCCTGTTCCGTCCTGGTCTGTCATGGTACCCATAGTACCCTTGTTTTGGTTTACTTAGAAACGGTACGCGTGTCAAAATCGATCCAACAATATGACCGACTTGGTCAGTCTCAGTATTATCGTGTGAAGTGAATACAGAGAATATGACAAGCGAAGTCGGAGAGAGTCAGCACGCGGGTGCTAGTGCAGAGAGAGGCGCTCCTGAAGCAAGCGGGGCTGGCGAGATGCACAGAACATTGCACGCGCGCTCCTTCAAGCTGAGGTTCGCTTCACAGCGGGAACAGGGACGCTCCTACGTGTCGCTTGTCAAACCACTTGGACTCCGTTAGTTTGAACTGAGTATTTATTTAGCTCGTATTATTTATTTTTTATTTTTTTTTTATGGTAATAGGCGGCAAACGAGCAGACGGATCGCCTGATGGTAAGGTCCAAAGCACCCGGAACCGGCGATCATGTATATGAATGTATAGGAAGTGCGTGAGGTTTGTTAGGATAGAAGAGTATGTATTAAGTGGAGTTCCGTTGTGTTTGCCTACCCCGAAGGGAAAAAGGAAAAAAAGGCGTAACTGTATGTATGTGTAGGTATTAATTTATTCGATTCCCGTAAACCTTGTCGTAAGATCTTTAAACGACAGCCTTGGTCAGCGAATAATTGTTACAATGTAATCGCAAAGCAAAGAGAAAATAAAACGTTTTATTTTTCTGGATGTCATGGCACCCATGGCTAATTTATTGTAAGCGTTTAGCAGGCGAATAATTTTATATCAAGATGTGACAGAAACTTGTTTATACATAGAAAAGACTGAGATGAAGTTATTAATATCATAATTTATTTATTATCAGCGGATACAGTGACCAATAAGTTCTACAGCCGTGAAGAACCAACAAAGATTGATGAGGAAGGCACCCAGGGCGCACTGAAACGCATCCAGGACATGTTTGAGAAGGGACCCCGTGAACGATTCAACGCGCCAGTCACCAGCTCTCAAGTGTCAGTAACTGGCTTTAGACATTTTCCTTTACGTAGGAAACTATTTTTAAAATCCTGACTTCTTACCGTCATTAGCTCTCAAGTATCAGTAGGTAACTGGTTTTACATTTTCCTTTACGCAGGAAACTAGTTTGGAAATTGTGAATCTTATACTAATATATAAAGCTGAAGAGTTTGTTTGTTTGTTTGGTTGAACGCGCTAATCTCAGGAACTATTGGACCGATTTGAAAAATTATTTCAGTGTTAGATAGCCTATTTATCGAGGAAGGCTATAGGCTATACATCACGCTATGAGCGACGGGAGCAGAGCAGTAGCCTTAAATAACGCGGGTGTAACCGCGGGTACCGTCTAGTACTTAATATGGTCAAGCTGCTTGATAGACAATTGTTATTTTATTGCATAAAAGAGATGATGATATTTTCAGACTTTTTGAAATAGCACTTCTAACATTTTGAATTTGTCATGACAAACATAAATCAGATTTCCACCTAACATTCTGTTTCCATCAAAGATTAAATGAGCTCTTCATTGTCTGATGATGGCATCCTAAAGTACAACAATATAAAAGGTATTTGTTTGTTTAGATACGGGTGGTTCTCGGAAAGTCCGGACGCGGCGATTATCCGCTCTGACCGGCGGCTGAGCCATCACATCCGCGACTCGGCGTGGCTACGGGCCAGACTATTAGTTCTCGCCGCTGACGACCGGCTTAAACAGCGATAGAATCCATGTACACAGCACTTCATAGTTCATACAAACAGTTGTTATGTACACAGTATTTTTTATTCATAAATGAGTGGAAACGCGAGTCATACTGCGCGTCTAGAGTTCGGTACACTCTCAGTACCTGCACAAGGGCACACACTAGGTACAGAGTTTGCGAACCTCTGGCTCCTAGGCGTGTAAGTCTTGGATGCAATCGGAACAACGCAAGGACGATGATGATGATGACTGTACCTACTGAGCTCTAATAGTTGGTCACAATAATTGATCTATCCATGGATAATGCTACTAAAGATACATAATTGACGGATTTTGTATGGAGCTTATGACAAATATCTGTCCCTATAAGCCAAATTCATGGTTCGGGAATAAATTGAGACCAACCTTAAGTCCATAGGTATAACTTGCATTCCAACCATTTGTATGATGTAAGTGAAATATTTTATAGATAACATTACCATGGCAATAGACAGAAGTTCAGTGACCTCAATCCTCGTATAGAAAAAAAATTATGTTTATTTTAATAAACTGTTTACGGCTTTGCCAATTTTATTATTTATTTATTTTTATCGGCACACCAACAATTGTATACATTTATAAAATCAAATATACAATAAAATGAAAGTGAGTAGAGTGTAACCATTACTTACAGATAAGCACCACATCTAAGACTATAAATATATTAGAGTATTACAAATCAACTAGGTAATATATTCTTATGTATATTCTTTTATATCAACTAATATATTATATTAGTTTAATTTTGTAATATTATAAAATTGGTTTTTCTATTGACCTTAAAAATAATATTTATGATTGTTTACACACATGGATATCCTATGTTCAATTGATATTTTATGGGTTCACTGAAAATATAATCTGTCATGATTGTTTTATACTACTATCAAATTATCTGATGGCTCTTTAACCTCTTGAATGCCGGAATGCCAGACACAATTAAAAAGGTATTGTGTCTCGCGTGGATCCGCATTCCAGCATTCAAAGAGTTAAATCTGTGAAGGTGGAAGCTACAGGTTCACAAATTGCCATCAGAAGGCTTAAAAGTAGAGAGTTGTCAGAACGGAGCTGTACAGCACCTTTAGGAGCTAGGAGGATAAGTATAGCATAATTACCTGCTATATTTGATTTATTTAGGATCTGTAATTTATTTATTTAAAATCTGTGTATAGATTTTGACAGAATTTTTGATAATCTTTTGGAAGCTGTACATAGTAGATAACATAGGTAAAATGCATGCATTTGTCACAGAAACATAATATCTATACTTAGATACATGTTCTATTACATACAAAAGTATGATGGCACTAGTTATGATTATTGTAATACATACTTCAGAAACAGATAGGCATTTATCTAATATTAATTTATAACCCAGTTACTTATCAATTATTTAGATAAGTTGATAAATAGCCTACAGTAATACATTAAAGATAATCAAGTGCTTAATACTGTTCCTACCTTTTAAAATCCTTTGACTTGATAATATATGAATTTTACAACATGACCCGCATTCCATATTACAGATTAATTATCATTAAGTACTTATTGGAGAACCTTAATAGATATGTTTTTTTATGAGCCCAGAACTGCCCAGAAGGCCACCACCATGACATTAGAAATATATTTTTGTGTAGATGGATGGCTATAGTCATAAATATTCATATGGGTAAATAACACACTCTTTTTACCTGACTGTGTTATGACTAGAGATCGGATAATCGGATGCATATTTACCTAAAGTTGAGGTGTTGGCTATTATGGAATGCACTTTTGATTCGAAAAATCCCGGGATTACGGAATTGACAAATTTCGTTTTTTTTTACTATGAAATCAAATCGGGAGAGGATATATTTACTTATTGTAAGGTGTTGGCTAATATGGAATATATGTTTATATCGAAAAAAAACCCTCGACAAATTTAGTATTTTTACTATAGAATCAAATCAGGTGTATATATTTACTTATTTTAACTTTTGTACCAAAAAAAAGCTCTAAAAATAATAAAACCCTCTTAACTTTCTTAAATTTTCAAAACATTTATCTCAAGTGAATACTAAATAAGAATTAAAAAGAAAAACCATTCAATCTCTTAATAATTATTAACTTACAACAGCATCACCAACAAACTCCAGCACTCAACTGAGTCTGACTGATAGTATCGTATTAAACAACTAAGTTGAAAGTTTAGGATACATATTATATATGTTTTTTTTTTAATTAACACCCACTGCCTACCATTCCTCTTACCCTCAACATACTCGTAAATTGATGGGGAGCTTAAAATTAACTTCAAGTAAATACACATTAATAATTATGTAATCCGGGAGACCAGTTCTTTTTAAATAAAAACCACATGCTAAAGACGTTGTTTCATCATCTTACAGATTAGTTTCACATTCTCGAATTTTCTGGAATCACGGGATTTATATTAAAAAAAATATGTTTTAAGAAGCCGCTTCCATAATATCCTAGCCAAAAATGAACTTTAGGTGAATATGCATCCGATTATCCGATCACTGGTTATGACTTATGATATTATATGCTCATAATTATTATAATCTTTAATTTTGTCATAGATAAATTTAATATGAAATGTTCAAGATGATTAAAATTATACACATAATGCAAAAATTCAGAAAGAACATGATATGAGATCATTATTATACAGTATAAAAAATATTTCTTTAATATAAAAACATGCTAATATAGAAATTATGCAATGCATGTATGAAACACATTAGATTAAGTATATCGCAATATATTAGCTAAACTAATTTCGAAAGAAAATAATCAATGGCCGATTGATTTTTCTTGGCAGTCTTATTTATTAACAAATTATTGCATCAGGTTTGCAGTTTTGATTTACAGTTTAGTGTCTATTTATATCATATTGACTTAATGCTATTGTGAATCGTATGTGTTGTAGATGCTCAAATAAGAAGAAGTCCCCAGCAGGGGAATGGGAAAGGCTGTATGATGCTGTATATTTATAGTCAGCATTAGGCATTAGTAAAGTAACTTTAAGAGTGTACATGACTGAAATAGAATATAAAATCTTCTGGCTTGCCTAAGAATATTGACAACACAATTTGAGACAACTTAATTTCTGGAAAAAAGGTGTAGCAGATGTCTATGAAATAAGATGTAAAAATAGGCGTATTTACCTGTTCGTGATCCTTCGCGGGATGCGCCTAGGTCAGCATCTACTGTCACCTCTTCCACCGTGCCCACACCGGCACCCTCGTCTTGGGCGTGTGACCATCCTGTAACACCACACACATTCTAAAAACCGGCGATCCATTCACTTACACGTTGGTATCGTACCTCCGTGTCAAATTGACGGCAAAACGATCGAAATTTCTAGGTGCCGCGGTGCGGTCAGACAATGATTCTAAGAAAGTACCACTAAAATATTAACTTCAAATACTTAATGGAGCTGTACAAAAGATATATCAGTCATAGTCTTTCATAAGTTATGTTACTTTGTTGTAAAATCAGAAAAAAAAACAATGAAAATACGCTACGTAGACACTTACCTGCAAGCAGCAAGATGCCGACTCCCAGCAACAAGAAATACTTCATGTTGGGAATATCTATATACTTAATTTCTTCTGTTAACTTCCTCACAGATATTTATTCAAAGTACTGCATTAATATTTTAAAACCGCGCAGCGCTTTACACTAAACGCGTCTACGTTTCGCTTGAAATTAAAATGAGTTTCTTTTTGACGTTTCACATAGGGGCATAAATCTAAAACCCCGGCCAGACTGTTGTAAACAAGCCCTCCACATCGATCTCCACCGACGGTTTACAACAGTGTAAACACTTGTTTGCAACAAAAATTCGTTTGACCTTCAACAACCTCTGTGGACGGACGCGCGTTGCCAACCGCGTGTGGATGCCGCCGTTATAAAGACGTATTCCACAGTGTAAACGCTTGTTGTAAACCACGCAAGGGCAGTTGCGCAGCAGCAACCATTGCGTCCGCACGTTACCATATTAAAAAATAAATATATTTTTAAACTTACCTTTATTGTTTCTTATAAAACTTTGTAAATTACCCAACAAGTTTCAGGAATTATTTCCGATAATAGTTCATGTGATATTATAGAGCTGTATCTCAGATCTCTATAACATGATCCAGAGGCTAGGTATCTGAGAGTGACTCAGATTTGTCTTAGCCTTCCTCAGATGCGATTTTTTTTTAGTTATAAATGGTCTCACCATTTCTAATAACTCATAGAATGTTTCCTTTTCCATTCTGAGAAAGTTGCGCAGGTCAACAAAATCAAGTAGATTCATTAAATTTAGATGACTAAGTTTTATTCTTTCCTTAAGCCAACGCTTCATCCAAATTATTTTCTTTTTTCTCCTCACTTGCGCACACAAGTGCTAATGCCACGCCAACTTTTTGAAGTTTAGTTAAATAAGGAGCCATATCGCAACGCGTGCTTCCAAACAAAGAATCGACAACAAACTGAGGTGGGAGCCTGGTTGTAAACAGTGTGGACGCAAACACCAACCGTGGCCTCCACAAACCTCCCACCAAGGTGACCCCTGTTGAAAGCTTGTTTAGAACAGTCTAGCCCGGCCTTTATTGGAGAGGATTATAGCTTTAGGGTTATTTGGACCAATCATTTGCGACCACGACATGTTTCTAGCAAATGGTAGATAATGAAATACAAATGTCGTTATTCTATTGGTTATATTATTTTAGATTGGGAACGTCATCATGTTTTTCAATTTCACTTGCGTATAAAAAAGTATCGTAGAATTGTTTGTTGCTTTTTTAACGTAATGTAACTAAAATACTGATATATTGGCACTAATAATTTTTTATATTTCTCAATAAGTTACAACAAAGAAATAGCTTATTACAGTTTATAAAATGTCAAGTAACTTATCACATTTAATTCAACATCTTTTGTTTGAAGTCGGTTTAAGTGTTAAGTTCAGGGCCTCAAGTCTGGTATTACAATAGTGCCAAAATGGTCGATCACTGACTTCATAATTGTTGATTTTGACAAGTTTGGTAGTCTACTGTTACAATGGTGTCATTATGATTTTCCGATGGTCAACCACTGACACTCCATTGAAAGACATGGCATAGATTGGAAGTCTCGTACATAATGACAAATCAATGACTGACGTATGCGGTAGTCTGGTAATATTTTGACAGTTCCTTTGATCAGTGACCTACCATCGTAACGCCATCGTGCAAACTGCAATCATTGCTTTTGACGAGTGTTTGCTTGTGAAACATAGTGACAGACAATCAAAAAGTTAAATGTACTACAAAAAAGAGATTATGTATTCACTGCGAACTAATATTCTCGAGCTAACTAACAAGCCCGTCGTTTAACGAGGATGACTACAAACCCTTTTACGGATATTCCCGAGGCGAAATTTGTGAAAACGTTTCATCTTAGAGAGGAAAGGATTCAGTAAGGGAGTTATTTCAAAAACTCATTCCCCTTAAGGCCAGACCGCGTCAAAACGATAGCGTATCGGCAGAAATGAAGGTGACAAAACTGAAGTTAATATTGATTTATTATTCTATTCCTATAAAGAAGAAATTTATTAATTAATGGTATATTTTTAATGCTGATTCTGGTAGCACTCATTGTCCGCATCAGGATCTTACCAGACCTTGATTGGACGGGGTGCCCTCCATGACATTTCGCCAATTACTGTGTCGACTCGCAGCCCATTAAAGAAGTTACAGAGGCATTATATAAAATATACCATCAACATATTAAATGGAAAGGAATATCATAGTTCGCCTAGTTCAGTTTGTGGTTTTCCAAATTTGATGTTCAAGTGTCTACTTGAACATCAAATTATACATGTACATTCTGCCTTCTGAAATATACAAGGACATCAAAGCTAAATACTCATATTCCAAACATAAGAAACAGGAAATTCAATCATATTTTCAAACATTGTAGCTGTGCTTTTAACCCAACTATGCTAGAGCTCAGATGAACTTAGTTCATCTGAGTGACGGAGCTAAAGGAAAGAGTAATGTTTTTACACATTGGGAATGGAAGTGTTAGTAGTAGATAATGATGACTATAGATAGTGACCAGCATAGATACTTAAAATATGTCATACCTATGTGATAGTTTGAAGTATTAGTACAATAAGATCTTCCTGATCTCTTTTTAATATTGCCAAACCTACTTGACAGGAACGGTTATGTTAATGATGACTAGGTAGTGACCAGGCTTTATATAATGTTCATAATTTATCAATATATTCTATCTACATTTTATGGAGTCTTGTAAAGAATTTAAGTACATAATTCAATTAAATAATGTCTGAATTATGATGAAAAGTGTTTTTAAATTAATTGCATAGTATAGAAGATCTTAGTATAAAAGAATATGATGTAATGAGTGGTGTGTTTATAAATACCTATTTACTTATGTCTCTTACAGATACAATGTTCAAGCAAACGGGCAACTTCTTTATGAGTTTTGTGACCGCTCATATCCATAAGTTTGAGACATACATATTTGTGAGGATTCGGCAAAGCCAGTATGAAGAAAGTTGCTTTGCTAGTAGATGCAAAAGTGAAGATTTATGATAGTATATGAGAATAGTGTTCAATGTTTGTGTCTATAATTGGAACCAACAATTCTTAATAAATTCATGTACAAAAATTATTTATCTTTAATAAAACAACATTGTTAATAATAACACATAATTATGAGTTTTATTTTTCTTCTTGATACAGTTACAACACATGAAACACGAATATTATTTTAATTGTAATAGGAATGTATCTATGATCTAACTCAATCTTCAATATTTTATGTTTTGATTATGCCAATTCTTCTTCGAATATAAACACCTTTAGTAGTTAACTCGCTATCTTTAATTATAATATTTACTCCTGTCGATATAATCACTTTTCTTTGAGGTGTGAACTGCATAACCTTGCTGTATCATTTCCTTTGGAATTTGTTATCCATAAAGCATTTTCCATTGATATCTTCGTTTTGGCTCTAAGAGAAACATACGAGCTACTCGGTATTTAACAATTCAACGCAGTGCATTGAGATTATTGAGAAATATATCAAATATAACAAACTAGGACTTTGTTTACAAAAATGTAGTTTTGAACTTTTGACAGTTCTTACGTCAAAACATGATTTGACTTTGACAGCTAAACAGAACAAATATTGTTGAGTTGAATGGTTAAATTCATTGTTTTTTTGCTATTTACGAACTTTAATACAACTTTAAAGTGCTTATAACACTAGTAATGAATATTTAAAAAATATTTAAGTGAAATCTGGCATGAAAAATAATCAAATTTAATGGTAGTTTTTCAAAAATCATTTCTTCTAATGGTTTTTTTATCTATGGCAATACAACAATGCCATTCTGCCACCATTCAATTACGAGACCACTGATCGATCACTGAACTATCATAATGAATTACCAGACTACGAACTTTTGTCAAAATGACAATGGGATCGTTTTGGAATGACGAATGTGTTTAAAACAGCAGACTTGAGGCCCAGGTCCAAGGCCCTGCTGACCCTGCTCTTTATTGGCGAAGCTAAGATTCTAACAAGCGACTCTAGCTGCGAAATTGGAAGTTGTCCGGGTACGACACTTTTGACAGCTGAATACAATTACCACCATAGACTAATATACTTCTCTCATCTGTGAATATATTATTAGGCCAAAATATTTTTTATTAGTTATTTTGTAAGCGAGGTGGGTAGCGTCACCAGTGACTTGTATAAAAGACCTGTGCGAACGCTTAGACGTCCATTTTGTTGGTTGGCGCTCGAGCAGGAAGGTCGTTGGTGTTCGTTACGTACCTCAGCTAAGTGGTTATTTTATTGCATTTATACATAGAGATATATAATATAGAGATGATATTTCAAACAAAATTACTGTCACTCATTGTCACTCAGACTGATTGTCTACGCATGCGCGCGTGGGTTATTTCGTCATAGATTAAGAATGTATATACGCAGATGTGACAAACTGTTTATTTTACCTACTTGATATTTCGTGGACACAGAAAAATACAATCAGATATTTTTTTATATTTTGTGCAAGTAATTTATTTTTTATAGATACTTCACGTAAGCCTGCTTTTAGTTTAACTTTTCTTGGGCTATCAAATATCGAATCAGATTCAAATACGTGCATATTATGTAGAGAAGAAGGCGATGCTTTTTAAGGAGTTTCTAAAATCTCAAACGTGTCATATGGAGTCCAACAAGGATCATAAGGAATTGCGTCTTTATTAAGATACCTTCTTCCAGTTTTGGAAATTGTGAAATCATCAGGACGGAGATGCGCTGAGCAGATATGCGAGTGGCAACCACCTTTCTTTTCTTCTCTCAGCTTGGACAAATTTGGTCCAAATTTCCCTTTTCTCAATGTTTTCGCGCAAGAATCTAAAATAATTAAACTTTTACGTCCCGTGCTCGAAACGTCAAGCAAAATAAGGTATGTAAATACCTAATGCATGTTCGCGTTAATTCCCGTCTATATAGTATACAGGGTGTAAAAAGACCCTTAACGAAAACTGAAACCCCATATAGTACCAATTATTACGATCATTTTTTACTTCGGCACCATACCTGGGAAATTACTGGTTCAGGAGATATTGAGGCTCAAAGTCACGATTTTTTTTCGAATTATTCCAAAATCGTGTTTAGAATGATAAATGTACACTTTCTGCCAAATAAACATAAACAAAATTTTCACAATATTTCCCTAAAATAAACGGCTTTAAAGTTCCCGACGCGTAGTGTATGCCTACCATCAATCAGCTGCGAGGTCATTCCCCGCGCCCCGCGCGACCACGTGACCATAATTATCATAAACTGCCGCCACCGCGGCGCACGGTGTAGGTAGATACGGCCGGCGCGGCGTAGGTACGATGTCTGCAAGCGCGCGCTATACATTTGTTTCCCAGGTATTATTTTCGCGTAGTATGACTTGGCATGATGTGCAAAACGAGTAGACTTCGGCTTGGTGATGGGTCTTGTGACACCATGTATATATATTCATATTTAAACTTATAAATAATAGGATACATTATATGAGGTTTCATAAACAATAGGGTACATAGGAGGGATTGCACAAATTATGCCATGCCGTACTGTCCATCACGGCATGGCATATTTTTTGTAATAAAGGAACACAACTTAAATATAAGTAAAACTTTAATTTCAATGACAAATATCAATAGTAACAAGCGAACGGGAATGCCATGGCATCCCGCGGGATTTCTTTCGGAGTTCAAATTTCAAACTTATTGTCATATACCTGCCTAAGCCTAAAAGAAAATTATCAATTAATGATATTTTTTTTTCTTTACAGAATACCACTCCATGCCATTCCATGTATGAGCAGCAAGGGGCCTTATCAGTTCATCCATTTCATAAAAATATGCCAAAAGTATGAAGGAACAATGACCAAAAAGCTATATTTTTCTCGTACAACTACGTAGGTACGATGATTCAGGATGTTACGCAAAAGTGAAGTAGTAGATGTTTTAATTGATATTCTGCCTGCGATCACGAAATTTCCCGTGCTGTAGGAATATTTTTTCGTTCGCAACAACAGCACCCGCTTGTGGACCGTAGATGGCTAAGTAACAAGACCTATGTAGGTAACTTCAAAAATACAAGAAAAGTCGTCAATATCGGTAAAGAAGAAGACAAACGAACATTTTATTTTTTGTTCTCTGGCATATTATATACTTATAATAAACATCAGTGAAATACCTCACTTGTGGAAAGTAACTCCTGCAGCTTTATTTGTATGTTTGGACGTATTTTTACATGAAGGTAGAACACATGACGGCATCGCTGAGTACGAACGTAGAATACACGCAATCTATGAATTTAAAACTATATTATTTATAATATAGTTTTAACTACATACCAACCTTTAATAAATATTATAGAGCAAAAAAATATCAAGTCGGTACTCGAGATTCTCAAAGGATTTTTTCCAGTCTGTAATTTTATTCTATGACGAGAACTGCCGACAACTCCGCGTATATATCTGTATCGTTTTTGCAAACGTAATATCGCGCATATGTGAAAGTGACAGATAGTACAATGGACTCGCCCTCATTTATTCATCATGGACTTGCCCACAATGGACTTGCCTACAATGGGCTTGACCGGTGCACGAAAATTGATAATATTGCCTAGTAATTGCGTTGCTAAGATGTTTTATGCCGAAAAGTAGATTAGTTACCAAGCAATAAAACAGATTTGCACAGAATAATCACTGAAATCTTTCTTAGTCCAATTAAATAAATAATTTCGTAAGCAGTTTGACGGAGCGCGGTTTCGTGCGCCCAATAGAGAGTTGTCGAACGAACTAAGAGCTGTATGGCTCCCAAACCATAAGTCAGTGGAACATTTTCGTTGTACAGAAGGGCGCATCTAGTACGTTAGTACATATAAATCTATGCATTTATACCTTCTTTTTATTTATAAGCTGTCGGTTGTTTCCTTTGTTTAAAATATTAAATTCATTATAAAGCTAGAATAGCGTTATTTTCGAATTGTATAGTGTGATTATTTAATTAAATCGAGTCAATTGGTAATCTGTCATATTTTTTTTTAATCAAATACCCTGCGGGTTTCTAAAATCAGAAGTGGGATTAGTAAACCTTTGTCCACAAGTGATTTTTAAGTTTAAAAAGGAAACAACCAACTGCTAGATTGTGTGCTAACGATGCCTCGTTCGTCGCGTTCACGTAGCGACTCTTCTGAAGTGAACTATCGTCGTAAAAGTAGAAAATCGTCACGGGGATCGCGTCGTAAACGTACTCGTAGTCGTTCGTCTCGTTCTCGGTCTCGAAACTGCTCTCGTGGATACCACCGACGCGAATCACCTATTCGAACACGCTACGACTCTCGTGGCCGTGCTAGCCGTAGGTCTCGCGGTCGTGATAGTTCTATGAAACAGGCGCTGAGTACTATAGTCGCGCGCCTTGACGCTATAGAAGGAAACTCATCGAGTGTGCCGCAAACTCCACCTCGCCCTGACCAACCTCAAGATAATGTTGAACTACCTTCAATACAACAAACCTTATCCGATTTCTTTAAGACAGTAGTTCCGAAAAAGTCTCACACCTACTTTGTTTCCAACTTTGATCCCGCCATCAATGATATCGAGGTTTGGTGCGAGGAGGTGGAGCGTGCTAAAACAGCAAATGGTTGGGGGGACTCTGAATGTTTATCGCGAGTTTCAAACTGCTTAAAAGGAGACGCGAAGACCTGGCTTAACGAGTGGGTTACTAACGATCGCTCCTGGACTAATTTCCGGTTAGAATTTACCCCATTATGTCCTCGTAAGCTAGATTACGCTAATATTTTATTTAACGTCATGAACACTACTTCGGACAAATATACTACGTATGCGGAATACGCTCGCCGTTCGCTATTGCGTCTTCGTATTGTAAAAGGCTTAAGTAGTGAGTTGATGGTGCAGATTGTAGTGCGAGGTATAACAGACCCTCAAGTGCGTGCCGCAGCCGCGAACGCCGAGCTTACCACAGAGAACCTAGTCTCATTCTTAGCCATCTATGTGAAACCCTCCCGTTCAAAAACTGATACACGTCTACCCTCTACTTCGATAAAAAAGCATAATGTTTCCAAATCCAATTTAAAGTGTTTTGTTTGTGGCCGGATGGGACATAGAAGCTACGAATGTTCAAAGAAATCTAAAAATTTGGATGATACTTCTAAACCGTCAGATAACAAAGCAAAGCCGACTCGCTCTTTCTGCAAAAAAATAGGCCACAAGGAAAGTGAGTGTTTCGCAAAACAACGTAGTGAGACTCAGAGTAATTATAAAAATCGGAAAGTAAACTTATGTAATGAAGTTGTCCCTAGTTCTCATAATAGTGATGTCGTTACTGCAGTTATTCAGGGCATTCCAACTGACGTTTTAATAGACAGCGGTGCTATTAATGTTTCTCTGATCTCTTCGGAAGTAGTAAAACTATTCTCTGGCCCTCGTAAATTCAACCAGTGCGTTATTAAAGGTATAAGCGCTACCCAAATCACCGCTAGGGAATATGTTACACTGACAATCGAGTTTGAGAATCTCTCCCTCGAGGTTGATTTGGTCATAGTGCCCTCTTCTTGCATGAACTTCCCTGTCATTATAGTGACAGATGTACTTAATAGGGACGGCATTGTTTACCTCAGGACTAGAGACAAGCAGTACTTAGCACACTCTTCCGATACTCTTATAAAAGTTAACACTACTCAGGCTGATATGCTTGGCGAAGTTAATACGCCCCTTCAGGGCGATGACTGGAATACATTGATGTCGGTAATTAATGAATTCTCTGGCTTTTTAATATCCGGTACTGCCTCTACTACAGTAAAAACCGGAAAGATGCATATCAACTTGACTAGCCAAACTCCCATAGTTTACCATCCCTACCGCCTGTCGTATCAAGAGAAGCTAAAGGTTAGGGAAATCATAAATGATCTGTTGGAGAAGGGTATAGTCAGGGAATCGGAATCGGAGTATGCTAGCCCGGTGCTGCTGGTAAAGAAAAAGGATGGCTCCGATAGACTTTGCGTCGACTTCCGCGCTTTAAACCGAATAACCGTCAAAGACCGGTACCCACTGCCGCTCATAGACGATCACATCGATCGTTTAGGAGCCTCTAAGCTCTTCTCGTGTATCGATATGGCATCTGGTTTCCACCAGATTCCTATTGATGAACGGTCTATTCATAAGACTGGCTTTGTGACCCCGGAGGGTCACTACGAATATTTAAAAATGCCATTCGGATTATGTAATT
Source organism: Euclidia mi (assembly GCA_944739405.2). NCBI lineage: Eukaryota > Metazoa > Arthropoda > Insecta > Lepidoptera > Erebidae > Euclidia > Euclidia mi. The sequence goes on from OX123188.2 coordinate 75,406,508, forward strand.
CTCCGACAGTATACCAACGAATAATCAATAACACCCTTCGTAGATATATTGAAGCCGGGCAAGTTCTGGTGTATATTGATGACGTATTATTGATGAGCAGCACTACCTGCGAAGGCATACATCTACTCCGCGAAGTTTTAAAGACGCTCACAGACGCCGGGTTTTCAGTAAATCTACGAAAGTGCGCGTTTCTTGTCACTGAAGTTGAATATCTCGGGCGCGTCATATCACATGGTCAGGTTAGGCCGAGTCCGCGTAAGGTGTCTGCTCTAATTGATACCCCAGCCCCGTCTAACGTGAAACAAGTACGGCAGTTCCTGGGACTCGCTGGTTACTTCCGTCGATATATCGAGGGCTACGCATCAAAAACGCTTAGCATATCGCGCCTTCTTAAAAAGAACGAACGGTTCGAATGGGGACCCGAACAGGAATCTGCTCGTCAATATTTGATACAAAAATTAACGAGCGAACCCATACTCGCGATCTTTGATCCTAATTTGCCTACAGAGGTCCATACGGATGCGAGTAGTGCTGGATACGGAGCAGTACTATTGCAGGCACATGACGAGGGTAAAAAGCGAGTGGTCGCCTATTTCAGTAAAACTACTCAGGGGGCTGAGAGTAGGTACCACTCGTACGAGTTGGAGACTCTGGCGGTCGTCAGAGCACTACAACATTTTCGGCATTACCTTATTGGAATTGAATTTAAAATCGTCACCGACTGTAATGCTCTGAAGGCCACTGAGCGTAAGAAGGACTTACTTCCGAGAGTGGCTCGCTGGTGGATGTACCTGCAGGATTACAATTTTAACATCAAATACAGAAAGGGCGTACTTATACCTCACGCAGACTATTTGAGCAGAAATCCACCAGCGACACTAGTAAATCAGATCGATAGACCGCGTAATTGGGCTCAAATTGCACAAAATGCAGATAGTGAGACCCAAGATCTATTACAAAAGTTAAAGGACGGTATCTTAGATTCACGTAGATATATCTGTCAAAATGATCTGCTTTACTACCGTTATACACCTACCGGCGAAGAACCTCGTCTCTTATGTTATGTTCCCAAGGGCCATAGATTGAGCTTATTGAGAATATTTCATGATGAGCACGAACATATCGGGGTCTACAAAACTTTAGATTTGATCCTTAAACATTTCTGGTTCCCAGGGCTCAAGACGTTTGTAAAAAAATATGTATCTCATTGTCTAGCTTGTGTGTCAAAGAAACGTATCCCTAGAGCCCCACATCAGCCAATAACATCTTGGGAAAAACCAGATCTGCCTTTCCATACAGTTCACGTGGATACTCTGGGCCCTCTGCCCGAATCTAAGGGGTACAAATATGTGCTAGTTTTAGTTGATTCATTTTCAAAATTTTGCCTTCTGTATCCTATGTACAGACAGGATGCAGACGACCTAAAGCGTGTAATGAATCATGCAATCTCTTTATTTGGTGTTATTAATTAATAGCTTTGTTAAATTAATTTCTGATATGGGTTGTGACATACACTATATCACACCAGAAATGCATCACGCAAATAGACAAGCAGAACGGTACATACGTGCCGTATTAAATATGATAAGGATTGAGGTTAGCAATAAGAATACTTATTGGTCAGACTATATGTGGAAACTCCAATTAGTGTTAAATGTTACCAAGAATAAAACCACACAATATTCCGCTTTAAATTTACTCATTGGTTCTAATGCGACCACTCCCCTGATTCGTGCTCTGGTCCGAGATGTGGCTACAGAAAATGTGCAACCTAATCGTCAAGCTTGGCGCGAGATTTGCAGAAGCCGATCCAGTGAGATGCTCAAGAAGAATCAATCACAACAAGATTCTTCTGTGAACCGGCACCGACGTCCTCCGAGGCTGTTTAAAGTAAAAGACTTGGTGTTCGTGATTAAGTATTCACAGAGCACGGGAAAGCTGGACTCTGGTATGAGAGGCCCTTATCAAGTCACCAAGGTCTTACCCAGCCATAGATATGAACTGAAACTATTGTCTGGTGCTCGCGGAAAAACGACACAAGCAGCCGCCCAGTATATGGTGCCTTGGAAAGGAGAGTGGTGCCCCGACACTTGTGCATCCTTCTTTGAGTGTGAGTAATGTGTGCTCTATGTTACAGAGGTTGTGTGATATAGGAGCATACAGAGCGCGTCATGCGAGCGCTCAGTTATGCGGACGACTCTGAGCTGCTTCGCGTGTTGCGCATGGTCCAGAGAAGTCTTGACTTGTGCTGCGGTACTTGTCAGGAGGGGTGTTCGCTGCGGTGACACCCCTGGAGCTCGGATCGGTGCTGCGGTATCCGAACCGATCATTTGGACAAAGCGCTGCGGTGCTGTCCTGTGGATGTGTTGGACACGTACTGCGGTATCGCTGTCCGCACATATAAGAATGCGCTGCGGTGCATTCCTTTTCAGACACATTGCTTAATGTGTAGTAGCTTTGTAAGCCATGGCAGTAAAGGCAGAACGAACGTGTGATGTTTGCAAAGTGATGAATGTTATCATGATTCCGAACGAGATTTTGCTTTACTTTGAGATGTGTGTATGACAGAGGGCCTTGTATGTGTGATGAATGAAAGATCAAAATCAACTAGGTGACGTAACCCTAATGTGAACAATAACATTTCCAGGTGATGATGACGATGAGTTCACAGAGGCTGGAACTTCAGCCGACGCTGGACCTCCAGCCAATGCTAGCGTCTCAATGGACAGCGGACCCTCAACCGAGGCAGGACGTTCGACTGAAGCCCCAGTAAAACCTACCGAAGAATACGCCGTAGAAGTGGTGCCCGAGGACGAGCACAGTCAGGAGAGGCCGTATTAGGCCAAAATATTTTTTATTAGTTATTTTGTAAGCGAGGTGGGTAGCGTCACCAGTGACTTGTATAAAAGACCTGTGCGAACGCTTAGACGTCGATTTTGTTGGTTGGCGCTCGAGCAGGAAGGTCGTTGGTGTTCGTTACGTACCTCAGCTAAGTGGTTATTTTATTGCATTTATACCTTCTTTTTATTTATAAGCTGTCGGTTGTTTCCTTTGTTTAAAATATTAAATTCATTATAAAGCTAGAATAGCGTTATTTTCGAATTGTATAGTGTGATTATTTAATTAAATCGAGTCAATTGGTAATCTGTCATATTTTTTTTTAATCAAATACCCTGCGGGTTTCTAAAAATATGTATTACTAGCAGCCCGACCCCCCGGCTTCGCACGGGTGGACATTTGTTTTTTAAATATCTTTCTATCTATCACCACCATAGGTACCCCGGGCACATACCTCTGTCTTTTCGAAGTTATAGGTATGTGTGTATTAAAATGTTAACTATCGTTCGTTTGCTTAATAATGTGTCCGCTAGATGCCAATAGGCTCGCCCCCTATTACATTGGGATCGAAACATAACTGGCGATGTGTGTGTGTGTGGGTCTGCCTACCACTTCAGGGTTCACTTAAAGGCGTAAAGTTATGATTCTTTCTCTCTATCTATACACACATCAACAAAGTCTAGGGATATTTTATATTTCATCAAATATCTAAAAATCTATGAAGAATTTTCTGATACAGTAAATAGAAGAATCATAGATTATTTTAAGGTCTTTAATAAAAATAAAAAACATTTCGTGTTTTTTTTTGTTTTAAATAAAAAAATTAATTTTTTTAATCATCATGGAAAATTAGTATGATAACAACAAACATTTCTTCTTAAAAAACTATTAATTTTAATAAAAATGGAAAAAATCTTGTAAAATCTATAATCATTAATAATCAGTGTTGCCACCTCTACATTGATTACACATCGACATCGATTGTTAATACTTAAAATTAAATTGTCAATGTCTTGCTGCGGTATGAGGTCCCATGTCCTTTGCAAGTGTTCGTAAAGTTGTTGTTCAGTCGTCAAATTTGGTGGAAAATCTCTCAAAGCTTTTCGTTGTAACATGTCCCAGGCATGCTCGATAGGATTTAAGTCGGGCGACTGTGCAGGCCAATCCAAAACTTGAATATCGTGCTCTCGGAGAGCGGTCGATACCAGCCGCGCCGTATGGCAAGGAGCATTATCGTGCATGAGTAGAAATTCATGGCCTATTTGAGTTCTGTGTGGGACAATAACGGGCTCTACTACCTCCTCGTGGTATTTTTGTGCAGTCATGCTGCCTTGGATCCAAACGAGTTGGGTTCGTCCGCCAAGACGAATTCCTGCCCACACCATGATTGTCCCGCCTTGGTATGGGTGGACCTCCTGAGGGTGCCGTAGACGGCTAACTCTCCCTGGAGCTCTCCAAACGCGTGTTCTTCGTGAATCCGGGTGAAACCCAAACCGGGACTCATCGGTGAACAGCACCAAAGACCATTGTTCGTCACTCCATGGTAAATGCTCCCGAGCCCACGAAAGCCGCCGACCGCGATTGCCACGTCGCAATGCTGGAACACGCAATGGTCTTCGAGCATGAAGATCAACTTCATGTAACCTTCTTCGCACGGTTTGGTCGCTTACCAGCAGCTGGTGGTCCTCCTGGAGCCTTTGTACTAGTTGCAGCGCTGTGATATTGGGTTGTCTTCTGGCGGTCATTTGGAGAAATCGATCCTGTCTCTGCGTAGTAACACGATATCTACCTGTGTGCTGTTCGGCCACATCTCCAGTACTGCGATAACGTGACCACAACCTTGATATCACATTTTGACTGGTATGTAGGGCCTCAGCAACGACGCGTTGAATTGCACCATTTTCTAACATGCCCACGGCTCGTAACATTTCATCTCGACTCAAATGACGACGTGACATGACTTTTAAAGTTCGTACGTCACGTTAAATTAAAAAAGAAAAACAATTAAAAACCCTTTTCATTAATAATTATAATAAAACAGTTTTAACTTTCTTTAATGTAACGAATTACTAGCAAATTTGCCGCCATATTTTGTTTCTTATTTTGTTTTTTTTCTTTCCATGTTCAAATTTTGAAAATAGAATAAAAGAGGTTTTAATCTGTATATAAACTTTTTGTGGAAACTAACAAGGTTCTAAACTATAAACTCGTAAATAATTTAGGATTAAGATATCCCTAGACTTTGTTGATGTGTGTATAGTCAAGCCTGTCTCCCATTAGTGTAGGCAGAGGCTATGGGACGCCACATACTTCGGTTTGTATATGCCTCAACATTAATTAATCTTGTGGCGTACTACGTGCATATACCTACTTGCACAGTACGCACAACCCTACGCAGCGTAATCAACAGATAAGTGTGATAGCTGATAACTGATAAGAGCTGATAACGCTTCGTCGCGTCGCATACGCGAGCGCGAGCGCCGTCCACCTCTCCAGTTATAATATACTAGCTGACCCAGCGAACTCCGTATCGCCTTTTTAAGAGTTTTTATTCAATTCCCTTTTTTCCAAGCCCCTTTTCCAAAGTAACCATTGACTTAGCGCTTAATCTCTTATCATTCCAGGGTTTATAAATGATGCAAAAACAAACATAGATTTTTATATGAATTCCCCATTCCTTTAAATATCGGAGACGATACCCATATCGACTTAAAAAAGAATCCCGTCCGCCATTTTTGATTTCCCATACGCCATCTTGAATCACGAAATAGATGTTGTATTTGGATTCCCCATCCCTTCAAACATAGGAGACGATACCCATATTGATTTAAAAAAAAATCCCATCCGCCATCTTTGATCACGAAATAGATGGTGTTTTTGAATTCCCCATTCCTTAAAATATCGGAGACGATACCCATATCGACTTTAAAAAAATCCCGTCCACCATCTTTGATCACGAAATAGATGTTGTATTTAGATTCGCCATCCCTTAAAACATCGGAGACGATAACCATATTGATTTTTTAAAACATTCCCATCCACCATCTTTGATTTCTCATCCGCCATCTTTGATCACGAAATAGATGTCGGATTTGGATTCCCCATCCCTTTAAATATTGGAGATGATGCCCATATTGATTTAAAAAAAAATCCCATCCGCCATCTTTGATCACGAAATAGATGGTGTTTTTGAATTCCCCATTCCTTGAAATATCGGAGACGATACCCATATCGACTTTAAAAAAATCCCGTCCACCATCTTTGATTTCCTATCCGTCATCTTTGATCCCGAAATAGATGCTGTATTTAGATTCGCCATCCCTTAAAACATCGGAGACGATAACCATATTGATTTTTTAAAACATTCCCATCCGCCATCTTTGATTTCTCATCCGCCATCTTTGATCACGAAATAAATTTCGGATTTGGATTCCCCATCCCTTTAAATATTGGAGATGATACCCAAATTGATTTAAAAAAAAATCCCATCCGCCATCTTTGATCGCGAAATAGATGGTGGTTTTGAATTCCCCAGTCCTTAAAATATCGGAGATGATACCCATATCAACTTTAAAAAAAATCGCGTTCGCCATCTTTGATTTCCTATCCGCCATCTTTGATCACGAAATAGATGTTGTATTTAGATTCGCCCTCCCTTAAAACATCGGAGACGATAACCATATTGAGTTTTTTAAACTTTCCCATCCGCCATCTTTGATTGCCCATCCGCCATCTTTGATCACGAAATAGATGTTGTATTTCGATTCTCCACTCCTTAAAATATCGAAGGCGATACCCATATGGATATTTAAAATTTTCTCATCCGCCATCTTTGATTTCCCGTCCGCCATCTTGGATCACTAAATAAATTTCATATTATTAATCAGCGTCCCGAAAATCTCGAAAACGATACCCATATAGATTGTATCCTATTCGTTTAGCCTTTTTTTGCCTTTGACCCAACCCTCCCCCTTCTCGTTTGACCATTTTATTATTTTTGTCTAGCCCCTAAAAGTTGTGGCGTAATTTTATATAGCCTATAGCCTTTCGGAATAATTGGGCTATCATAGACAATAACAATTTTTAAAATTCGACTGCTATTTCCTGAGATTAGCCGACATTATGTTTTAGCCTTTTTAGCCTTTTGCCCGGCCCCAAAGGGTCGAAGCGTTATGTTGTATAGCCTATAGCCTTCCGGAATAACTGGACTATCGTATACAAAAAGAATTTTTCAGATCCGACCGGTAGTTTTTGAGATTAGCGCGTTCAAACAAACAAACAAACAAACAAACTCTTCCGCTTTATTATATTAGTACTAGCTGACCCAGCGAACTCCGTATCGCCTTTTTAGAGTTTTTATTTAATTCCTTTTTTTCCAAGCCCCTTTTCCAAAGTTACCATTGACTTAGCGCTTAATCTCTTATCATTTCGGAGTCTATAAATTTTGAACAAACAAACATGGATTTTTATATAATAATGAATTCCCCATTCCTTAAAATATCAGAGACGATACCTACCCATCGTGTTTAAAAAAAAATCCTGTCCGCCATGTTTGATTTTCTATCCGCCATCTTTGATCACGAAGTAGATGTTGTATTTGGATTCTCCATCCCTTAAATCATCAGAGACGATACCCATATTGATTTTTTTATTTTTTCCCATCCGCCATCTTTGATTTCCCATTCCCCATCTTGAATCACGAAATAGATGTTGTATTTAGATTCCCCATCCCTTCAAACATCGGAGACGATACCAATATTGATTTTAAAAAAAAATCCCATCCGCCATCTTTGATCACGAAATAGATGGTGTTTTTGAATTCCCCAGTCCTTAAAATATCGGAGATGATACCCATATCAACTTTAAAAAAAATCGCGTCCGCCATCTTTGATTTCCTATCCGCCATCTTTGATCACGAAATAGATGTTGTATTTAGATTCGCCCTCCCTTAAAACATCGGAGACGATAACCATATTGAGTTTTTTAAACTTTCCCATCCGCCATCTTTGATTTCTCTTCCGCCATCTTTGATCACGAAATAGATGTTGTATTTAGATTCCCCATCCCTACAAACATCGGAGACGATACCAATATTGATTTTTAAAAAAAATCCCATCCGCCATCTTTGATCACGAAATAGATGGTGTTTTTGAATTCCCCATTCCTTTAAATATCGGAGACGATACCCATTTCGGCTTTAAAAAAAGCCCGTCCGCCATCTTTGATTTCCTATCCGCCATCTTTGATCACGAAATAGATGTTGTATTTAGATTCGCCATCCCTTAAAACATCGGAGACGATAACCATATTGAGTTTTTTAAACTTTCCCATTCGCCATCTTTGATTTCTCATCCGCCATCTTTGATCACGAAATAGATGTCGGATTTGGATTCCCTATCCCTTTAAATATCGGAGATGACACCCATATTGATTTTTTTAAAAATCCCATCCGCCATCTTTGATCACGAAATAGATGGTGGTTTTGAATTCCCCATGCCTTAAAATATCGGAGACGATACCCATATTGATTTTAAAAATTTTTCCCATCCGCCATTTTTGATTTCCCATCCGCCATCTTAAATCACGAAAAAGATGTTGTATTTGGATTCCCCATCCCTTTAAACATCGGAGACGATACCAATATTGATTTTTTTAAATTTTCCCATCCGCCATCTTTGATTGCCCATCCGCCATCTTTGATCACGAAATAGATGTTGTATTTCGATTCTCCACTCCATAAAATATCGAAGGCGATACCCATATTGACATTTAAAATTTTCTCATCCACCATCTTTGATTTCCCGTCCGCCATCTTGGATCACTAAATAAATTTCATATTATTAATCAGCGTCCCTAAAATCTCGAAAACGATACCCATATAGATTGTATCCTATTCGTTTAGCCTTTTTTTGCCTTTGACCCAACCCTCCCCCTTCTCGTTTGACCATTTTATTATTTTTATCTGGCCCCTAAAAGTTATGGCGTAATTTTATATAGCCTATAGCCTTTCGGAATAATTGGGCTATCACAAGCAATAACAATTTTTTAAATCCGACAGCTAGTTCCTGAGATTAGCCAACATTATGTTTTAGCCTTTTTAGCCTTTTGCCCGGCCCCAAAGGGTCGAAGCGTTATTTTATATAGCCTATAGCCTTCCGGAATAACTGGGCTATCGTATACAAAAGGAATTTTTCAGATCCAACCGGTAGTTTTTGAGATTAGCGCGTTCAAACAAACAAACAAACAAACAAACTCTTCCGCTTTATTATATTAGTGTAGATTAGTTTATGCGTCCACCTGCCTCGCCAACGCATTACATCTGACTGGCGACGAATATCGCGGCCACCGAGTTTTGTCATCATCATTGACTTCTTCTCACCACCCCCTACGGGGTAGTGGGGTTCCTTTTGGAGATTGTCTCCTTAAGGGTGTCGTCTTCGCGGCCCAATACTATGGGCCGGTCATTGGGTTTGCCGCCCCCGAGGCTGACCAACCGGGTGAGTCTCCGTTGGGAGAGACCCAGTTAGTCGCCTGCGAGAGGGCGGCGGCTGGTCATCTGGATGGTGTGGTGGTGGCGGTATTGATGAAGCCCCGCTCGAGGGAACCGGGATCAGTTCCCGAGCGGGGCGCTTCAGTCTCCTCCGGATGAGTATCGTTGAATCAGGATGGGGGAGGGGAGCGATGTTGACGAGGTGGGGGTGTTCTGAGCGGTCTGCACGCTCGAACATACCCCGGGCCAACCCGCTCACAAATCCCTCGATCGGCTCCCACTTGAGGTCTCGATGGATGGTCGCGTTTCTGAGGTACCTGGGCGCGTCCACCGCCAGGCGAAGACACTTGTTCTCCACCCGCTGCAGTCGCTGCCGCGTGGTCCCTGCTGTCAAGTTGTACCAGGCCGGCCCCGCGTATGTGAGGCGCGACCTGATATAGGTTTTGTAGAGAGCCAACTTGGCTCCCAGCGGCAGTCTGGAGGACAGCAGCGGGCGAAGTTTCGCCCTCGCAGCCTGGGCCTTCGCGGTGGTGGTCTGGACGTGGTGGACCATCGTCAGATTCCTGTCGATGGTGACGCCCAGGTACTTGACCGTCGGCGACCAAGGGATTTCCTCCCCCATCAGTTTCAGGCATGGTGGGTACTGTACCCGTCCAGTCACCATAGCCTAGGTCTTGGACACGTTGCACTTGAGCCTCCACTTCTTCAGCCAGCCCGGGAGCGCTTCAAGTGTCGGGCTCAGCTTCCGTGCAGCGTGTCTGGCGTTCCGTGAGCTGGACAGGTACGCGGCGTCGTCCGCAAACAGCGCCAGCTTCACGTCGCCCACTACTGGGATGTCGTCCGTGTAGTGGGCGTACAGAACTGGGGAGAGACAGCTCCCCTGTGGGACTCCGGCCTTGATGGTCCTCTCCTCTGACGTGACGTCCTCGACGGCCACGTGGAAGGTTCTCCCTCGGAGAAATGATGCGATGACCGTGATGAGTTGTCGTGGGATAGTGGACGTCGACAGTTTGTAGATGAGGCCGTCATGCCACACCCTGTCGAACGCCTTCTCCATGTCGAGCATCACGGTCACCGTGTGGCCTCTCTTGTTCATCCACGTGGCCATCTCGCCCAGTACGCGAGTCAGCTGCAGCGTGGTGGAGTGTGCTTGGCGAAACCCGAATTGTTCGGGCCTCGGGCTGAGGTGCGGGGTGATCTTCGCCAGCAGCAGTCGCTCGAACACCTTGGACGTCGTCGAGAGGAGAGTGATTGGCCTATAGTTCTCCGGCTTCCTGAGATCTTTGCCGGGCTTGGGGAGAACAATGACCCGGCCCCGCTTCCAGCTGGTCGGGAAGTGGCCGGTTCTCAGGATGCCGTTGAAGAGCTGGGTCGCTGCTATCAGTGATTTCCGAGGAAGTCGATGCAGCGCGGAATTCGGGATGCCGTCCTCACCAGGCGCCTTCCGGGGGTTGGTTTTGCGGAACACCGCTGCAACCTCTTGCGGGGTCACCAGCAGGTCACCTCCATCCGATGGGCGTTGAGAGGTAGGTCCGGACTAGCTCCTCTACCTCTCGTGAGTGGGCCTCGTCTTGGACCTCGTGGGGGGTGAACTGTTGTTCGAGGCTGCTCGCGATGATCTCCGCCCGGTCAGCGGCCTTGTATCGCAAAAGGCCGTCGTTGCCGAGCAGGGGGCGCGTCGGGTTTGGCTCCGCAAACAGCTGTCTGCAGAGGCGTGACAACGAGGCTTGCTTTGCTTGTGTTCCCACAGAGCGGCCTTGAGCGCGTTGGTGAGGCGGTTGTACCGGGTTTTGTCCCTGGGGTGCCGGGTTCTCGTCCAGGTCTTCTTGGCATCGCGCTTTTCCTCGAGCAGCTTCCGTATCGAGGCGGGAAGGGGTGCCCGCCTCTCGGAGTTGGCCCTGGTGCTCGAGGATGCTCGAAGCGCGGCCTGAATGGTGCTGGAGAGCTCCTCGGCGGCTGCATCGACTTCCTCAGAAGTGCGGATGGTGGACGGCTGGTAGTAGCCGGCCAGCTCTTCCTCGAACTGGTCCCAGTTTGTCTGGGTGCGTGGTCTCGGCAGGTTGACCATCGTCGCGGGTTCCCTGAATACCAGTAGTACCGGTCGGTGGTCGGAGGGCAGGTCTGGCAGGACCTCTTGCGTGGGAGGCGCCCTCAGTCCTCGGGAGATCAGGATGTCCAGCACGTTGTCATTGCGCCCCGAGGGATCCAGCCGGGTAGGCTCTCGGGGGCCGGCGACTTCGTAGTTGTAGGTGCTGGCATCCTGGAAGATGAGCTCCCCCGCTCGGTCGCTGCTCGCGCAGTGCCATGCCGGGTGCTTGGCGTTCAGGTCTCCCGCGACGATGGTGGGCGTGGTCGGAAGAAGAAGATTCCTCAGCTCGGCCACGTTGAATGAGTTCATGGAGCCGGTCCCTGGTGGTCGATAGGCCGCGTAAAGGCGCATCTCCCGTCCGCCGACTTGGACATCAACACCGAGGGCGTAAATGGTGTTGTGTTTCTTCGGCTCGACGAGTTGATGCACCATTGTCCTCCTCACCAGGACAGCAAGTCCCCGGTAGGCTATGCCTGCCGGCGAGACCTCATCCTGCCTGTACACGATGTACCCCGGGATCTTGAGTGGGGCGGTAGTCTTCAGGTGGGTCTCGCTTATCAGCATGATGTCGACTTGCTGCTCCTTGACGAAGAGGCGTAGGAGGCCTATCTTTCCAGACAGGGACTGGGCATTCCAATGGACCACCCTAACCGGTTTATCCATTGGAGGGGATGGTCTGCAGCATTCCTGTCACGTCTATGTCGCCGGCCCTGACTTTCTGGGCGAACAGAGAGAGAAGGGCGGCGAGCTGCTCCTTCTCGCTGGTGGCGGAGACTGGCTTGACAGGTCCATCCCCTGCAGTGGCCGCAGGAGGTTGGTCCGATCCAAGCTGAGGCTTCTTCTTCTTCTTTTTCTTCTTCGACTGAGTGGCAGCTATCTCAGTCGGAGCGTTGGCTTTGGCCATTAGCGTTGTCGCGGCTGATTCCCCGACTTGGTTGGGGTGGGCGACTACTTGGGGAGGGCCAGTCTTGGCCACGAGTCCCACTTTGCGGCTGCGAACTTCCCGCTTATAGGCGGGGCAAGCAGGACTGCTGGCGGTGTGGGTTCCTTTACAGTTTGCGCAGGACGGTGGTTGGTCTCTGGGGCGTGGGCAGTCCGTTGCGTGGTGTTCGCCACCACAACGCACACAGGCAAGGGGCCTGTGGCAGTTGTGTGAGCTGTGTCGGAAGCCCTGACAGCGGTGGCATTGCGAGGGGCCCTTTTTGCCTCTCCATGCCTCCACTGTCACTCCTGGCATGAGGGGGACTTCGTTAACCGCGTACGCGGCCTTTGCGGCTTCGGGGGTCTTGTCCACCTCCGCGAAGAAGATGCATCCCGGTCTGCCCGTTCGGGCCCGGATATGCTTACTATACCTGACCGGTACTCCCTTGTCGGTCAGGTCTTTAGTGATCTCCTCCGCGGGGGTGTCGGCAGGAAGACCACGGATGGCCACCTTCAGTGGTCTCGCCGAGGGCGGTGCGATGGCGTAATACGGCGCCTGGTCTTGGCCCAGGTTATCCAGGTACGCCTGTATGACCCGGAGCTCCTTGTCGTCGCGGGGTGAAAACCTGATGCCCTTGCCAAAGGGGCGTCCGTTGGGAGGGTGACCAAGTTGGTCGGCCAGCTTCTTGAAGTGAACCGTCCAGTTTTCCAGTCCGGTTTTCGGCTTCGGTGATGGCGCTGCTGCCAAAACGGCGGCTGCCGTCCTTGGGCCGGGTGTCAGGGCCGGCGCGGGGGTCGGTGCGGGGGCGGGTGCTGTTGGCGTCGGCACTGATGCCAAAGTCGACGCCGCTGCTGCCGAGGAAGTCGTTTCTCCGGCGGGGAGGGTACGCTTCCCTGAAGGGGGGGCACGCTGAGGCAGGGGGGGGGGACTTGTAGGAGGAGGAGAAGTCCTCCTGCACGTCCATCCTTCCTTCGCTGGTTCCCGGCGAGGTCGCGCGGGCTGGGGTTGATTGGCCGAGAGGGGGGGGATTCCCCCCTTTCGGATGGGAGGGAGTCTTCCAGGTCGGGCCTCTTCACCGTCTGGTGGTCGTCTTCCTCTTCACGCGGCCTCTTGGTAGGCGCTGCCGTAGAGGGGGTGATCTCGGTGGTGGTGGTGGTGATGGTGGTGGTAGTGGGGGTCGGATCGGTGGTGGTGGCAGATGGTGTGTCACCGCAATCCTCCCCTGCACTCTGGATCATCAGCGCCCGTTCCCGCATGCGCGCTGGTTCAGGCGAGGTGGTGGTGGTAGTGGTGGTGATGGTGGTGGGGCCGATGGTCGCCGTGGTGGTAGTGGCGACGGTGTCCGGTCCGGTCAGTATATCCGGAAACACGGCCTGGACCACCTGTAGGGTCTTGAAATCGGTGGGGGTGAGGTCCTCCTTCCTCATCTCCCCCAGCATGACGTCCATCGCCCGGAAGTAGGCCTCAACCCAGCGCTGCAGGCCCCGCGTGATGCCACCCTTCGCAAGAAGGGCGTCGAAAGCACGCAGGTCGCCCTCGTGTTCCGCACGCCTGGTCTGCAGCTCCGGGGTGGTTTTAGCCTCCATTCCGGACGAGTCCTGATGTTGTTCCGCCATCTCGGGGTAGTGCCGTCACGCGGCGCCTAAGCGTGGTGGCTGGATGCCAGTCACCGCGCAGTCGGGAGTCGGGGCTTGGCGCTGGTGCCAGACCGACCCCTCCCACACGGCGAGGGCACCACCACGCCGTCAGTCAAGTTTGCGGCACTCCCCGCACGATTCTGTTCCGACAGAACCGGGCGCAAACGTTAATAATTTTATGATAAAATTACTTTGTTTTGCTATTACGTCACACGTAAACGTCACACAAAGGCGCCCGAGCGTTGGCGAGCGAGCGAGCCGTGATGTGCGGCACGTGCGTTCGCCTCGACGTCCGTGGCGGTCTCCCGAGTTTTGTTCAGTGTGCCACTTTATTATAAAGTGTGCGTGAAGGACAGAGCGCAGACAGAGTTAGAGTGAGTTGACCGATGTAAATCAAATTGTGTTTATAGCTAGATAAAATATGTAGTCATGTAAGAACCGTTAGTTGTAAGTGTTCGCGACAGACATTAAAAAACTATGACAGTGAATAGTGTATTCGAAAACCGCGAGTGAAAAATCGTATAAAATTAATGTTATCTAATCGTGCGGTACACCGGGCTCGGTTCCCGGACGTGTCAAAACGTTAAAAAATAGCTAAAATAGTGTAAATAGTTAAATCTTTAATATAAAGTACTGTATAGTACATGAACATTAGTCTAAACCTTGTGCTAACTGTAGAGACCTAGATATCGATCATAAATAGTGTTATCAGTTGTAATTGTAACAGATAAGAACTAATACTTCATAAAACAGCTGTTTGTTTATATATTCGTTTTATAGTTTTATAAGTGTTTTTTGGCTTCATAGTTCATATAGACTTGAAATCATGTCTAGATACTTTCTTATTGCTAGTTATTACCTTATATAGTTAAAATAAGCATAATGTTTTTGTATGTTTATCATAAAGTTTGTTCATGTACGATAGTATTTACTTAAGACATTCTGTATTTTTCTTATGATTCATAAGTTTTCATGTAATAGGTTCGAATTGAATAAAGGTATCTTCATGGTGTTTGTTTTAATAGATGCCCCATATACCTAGTTTCACACAACGGCCTTCCAAAATGATATATATAAATTTAGTATACAATAGCTTTTCAATAGAAAATATAGTGGGCGGGCCCTTGTGTGACAGCATTTTTTGGGAGTTTTTATGGAATAACTTAGTGACGCTAGTAGTTAGGTTTAGGTATTGTATACCGATAGATAGAACTTAATGAGACCTATCTAACGATATATAGAACATGTACGTACGTATAATAGGAACGAATAATACGTAACATTTGTACTGTATTTGAAATAAAAATAAACGAAAGATTCTCTGTGCACGTGTTCGGTGCGATGGTCGTCGATAAGGTAAAGTTTCGAGGTACTTAAGCGACCACCAATTCGGCCAGTTGTTGGCGTCTCAACCACGGTCAACCACCATCTTGTTACCATCAAGCACCGAACACCTGAACAGCATCGCTCTCAACGTATGAAGATGTTTTATTTTTGAAGCCCCAATACATCGAAGCCATACAGTCCACACACATAGAAGAACACGCATCGTCGTAGGCACACGTCAGCAACACACCACCAGCGCACTGTAGCGGACTAGCAAAGGTTCGATTCCTGGCATCCGTTACAGTAAGTCTCCTTTTATTGGTCAATGTCGATATTGTGCTCATCGCCACCAGTAACCTCTCTGAATGTAAATTTTTGTATATAGCTTGCCACTATTTGTAAATAAATTATTACCACTTACCGATACCGATCTTCAAGAATAGTTTTATTATACCTACTCGTCACGTCGTCAGTCTGAACAAGTACCTCGTCACTCTGCCAGTACCCAGTAACCCAGTAAAACCAAGTATCCTTCTATCCTACCATCAAGGAAAATCTCATTATGCATGCGATGCGCAACTATTATGGGTACTTTTAATTTGGCCCTTTTTCGCCTTGGGCGTTCGCTGCCGACATGTCCGTACAATTACTTATAATGTACTGTAAGGTGCCATTCACACAATTACCTGCTTTCACTCTCCTTTCAACATCTCCCTCACATTTCCCATCTCTCGTAAACAAAGACCCGTAAACGTAATACACAAACTCATTCACTTGTTCCTCTTTTTCATCTCCTATCAATATGACATTCAGGTACACTATCTTCCCTTGCTATAACCATGACTTTAGTTTTGTCACTTTCATACTTTGGTCATACCTTTCTTTTTATACTCCTCATATATGTACATTTATTTATTTATTTATTTTATGGATCTTAAACAAGAATTACACAATGCTATACATAATAAATAGGAAAATGGTTTATCCTTAATTATAGAAGACCACAACATGCACATAAGTCTGGTGGTCACCACATCATGGTGACCATCGGCTACAAATCCGAGGCATTTGATTTATTTATGTAATTATATGATTTATGTCATTATTATACACACAGAGTACCTTTGTATATACCTAGGTATACATTTTAAATAGGTACCTAATCCATCGCATCAAGAAAGTCCGACGGAATATCGGTGTGCGAGCGGTGAATTTATTTTCTCACGCATTATTTTTATTTTGCTATATCTTTTAAGATATTCATTATAATTATATACTGTAAAAGAAATTTTTATGGGCATTAAATACACAACATATCTAGTGTATTTAATTGGATAAGAAGTAATACTGCATTGCTTAAAACAGCTTCCAAAATAACCCATTATATATTTTTTTATTGATATAAATGGTAACTGTGGATTTTCCTTAGGAGATAGACCTATGCTATCGCGGACTATTTTTTTTAGGTAATTATGAGTTCTTTAATAATGTAGTACATTATTTTTCTGTATCATTAATAGTTTTAGCAGCGCACGCCATGAAAGACATTTTCTGGAAAATTTTCTTACGCCTTGGGTTATATTATTGATGTTTTTGTAAGGATCCCTATTATTTTCTAGAAATAAATATAGCCCTTGTTACTCAGGGATAATGTAGCATTACAATGGTGAAACAATTTTTAAAATCCGTCCAGTACTTTTTTTAGTTTATTCGTAACAAATATACAAAAATACAAAGATCCAAAAATACAAATCTTTTCTCTTTATTAGGTAGGTACATGTCACTTAACCCAATTACAAGCGCGGGCAAAGATATTAATTATTAAGTTACAAAAACGTTGTATTCATGCTATGTTTGGTCTAAAAATTGTAGAAAGTTGCAAGCCACTTTTCATTAAGCATAAAATTTTAACGTTTACATGTTTGTATATTTTGGAAGTATGCATGTTTGTCAAATCGAACCCAACATTGTTTCCACGTCTATCTGATGTAGTTACACGCAACAGACGTGATAATTGTAGACTTTGCATGTATAAGGCTAGAACTGCTCTAATGGGAATAGTTATTTGTGCAACAAGAGAGCAAAGTTGTTTTTTGTTTCGAGTGCTGATTTTGAGTCCCGAGCAAGCGAAGGATTCTATGATTGATTCACGAGCGTAGCGAGTGAATCAAAGTTAGAATCCTGAGCGTGGTGAGGGACTCAACAGCACGAGATACAAAAAACTTTGCTCTCGTTTAGCACACATAACTTTTCACCACAGCAGTGAGAACACATATTACTTAGGAGACATAGAAATGAAGAGGAATAGATTGAATTCTGCATAATCACTTGTTGATTTAACTCTTCTGGTGTTAAAGTACAGTCATCATCGCTAGTTTCACTCATCTTTTTAGATTATTTAATATATTAATTTAATTTAACACGTTCCGCTATACCTACTGTATCAGCATCAGCGAAATTTTTATTCCCGCAACTTTTTTAAATCGCGTTTTAATACCGCGTCCCTGATGTTTATTTTTCAAATATATCATTGTTGTAATTCTAAATAAAAAAGTATTGGTTAAATACCACTTTTATACTATTAATTAGACTTATTTTTATTAATATCCAATAATAAATTAAACATGTAAACAATAACATATAAAAAAAGTAATTTCTTTATTACAAATATCTTTTTTTTTGCGTTGCCGTAGGTGTTTTCTTTGAGGTTGAATTCCAAAATCGAATTTCGAATTCGAAGGGGTTTGTTTTTTCACTCACTTTTTATATGCATGTGAAAGAGACAGAGCACAGTAAATTTCGAATGTTTCAAATTTATGGCTGAAAAACAAGCTGAAAAATGTCAATTCGTGACACTGAAGATTGAAAAATTAAAAAGCTACTTTTACTCACGCTCGAATGCCTCGAATCAAAATCGCGTTTTGTTCACTGTTGACTCGCAGCAAAAGCGGCATGTTTGAGCTGCTGAGGTGAAAATAGTTTTTTCTGTATGGCGCCGAAAATTTTTAATAAAGTTCCCAATCATTACAAGGACTACAATATAGGTATATTTAAATCTAAGATTAAAAAGATGCTATTAGAAAAGGCTTATTATATTATATATGAATTTTTGAATGATGCTAATCTTGTATAAATGACATGAATATTTAACAACTGTTTTCTATTTTATTACATAATTTATATATATTTTGAATAATCCTGAATATTTGGACTAATTATTTTTGACATTGTATAAGAATTTATTAAATTAAGAATGTAATTTGTACGCCGGTTACGGCAGAACATGTTGATACTTTTAAGACTGATATCCCATCCATTTTTGTAAACACACATGTTTTGACAAATAAACGTTATCTTATCTTATCTTTTTTTTTTTTTTTTTTTGGTGTCGGGTTGGAAAATCCTCATGGAGTCCCTCCGCCCTGGAGGAAGAGCGAAGGGGACTGTCAGACTCTTACTGACTAAAAACCAACCCTTGTTCCTCACGTACCCGTGTGTCGGAGGGTAGGGATTCGCATAAGCATTCATCGCTACCCCCCGACGTGTATTGGCCCGCCAGATAGTCAGGCGGGCCCCGAACAAAACCCCCTTGGCGGCGGATGAAGGTGTTGGGCTCCGCCGCCAAAACACTCAGCGGCCGCAGAGGATAGGGAGGACGTCAACGCAACACCGCATCTCCTCTTCCTCTGCGGCCCCACCGCGACGCAACGATGGTGCGCCCCCATTTGGTCGCGGGAGATAGGGCGCGCGGCAACGCAACACCGACACGCCTCTCCTCCCGCGACCGCACCCGACTGCGAGGGACAGACAGAACTGTCCCCCGCACCCGCACCGTTGGACGCATCCTGCGCAGACCCCGTCAAGCCCATGCGGAGCGTCCCCTCCTGGATCCCTCTTAGCTTCACCGCGGGTAACCAATCCACGGTTACTGAGCCCCCCCACCACGACAAGGTGGAGATCCCACGGGGGGGACCATAACTATAACCTCGAAGCAATGTCAAAAGTGTAGTACCCACCAAAGTAATATAACCTTATTAGTCCAACCTCTCTGGTACCCACCAAAGAAATATAACCTTAGTACCCACTTACTATTATTATGGTATTTATTTAATATGTTAAGCCAAAGAGATAATTTATTTAGAACGTGGAAACAGTCACCTAAGCGTCACCTATAAGCGTCTCGAGTACACAAGATTTAGAAACAAAGTTAACAAATTAGTGATAGAAGCTAAGCGTAAATATAGGCAGTCGGAAATTCAAAAGTGTAACGGTGATTACAGAAAAATATGGGCAAAAATAAATTCGTGGTTGGGACGGGAAAAACCAAACTTAGACAACGTAATATTAAGATATATGGGTAAGCACGACAATATACCTACTATTTGTACTAATTTCGCTAGAACATTTACAAATGAAATAAAAAACATTAAGCACTACTGTAACACAACATTTTTGGATAGGAATGAATATATTAAACCGAGTTTGGTCAGTTTTAGATTTAAAAAAGTTAGTTCATTAGATATCGAAAAAATTATAAATACTTTATCTTTTGGAAAATCAGCTGGAATAGACAAAATAAGAGTGCAAGATATAAAGTATTTATGTAAAACATTAAGCCCGATCTTGGCAAATTTTATCAATATGTGTATATGTCAGAATGCCTATCCCGAGCAATTAAAATATGCCATTATCCGACCCATTTATAAGTCTGGGAACCATCTAGATTATGTAAATTATAGACCTATCGCTATATTGCCTGTGTTGGACAAAATTGTTGAAAAAGTAATAGTCGGTCAGGTAAACAAATTCTTGGAGAATCATAACCTGTTATCAGACGCGCAGCACGGCTTCAGGAAGGGACGCAGCACGGCGACAGCACTGAGCCGGTTTGCGGACCATGTCAACGAGAGTCTCAACTCAGGTAAACAGCTTATTGCACTCTTTATAGACTTTAAAAAAGCCTTCGATACCTTGGACCATAATGTGCTACTGCAGGCAATGGACGAGTGCGGAATCCGAGGGCCAACCAATGATTGGTTTAGGAACTATCTCTCCAATAGAAAGATCCGTACAGTAGTCAATGGAGTCGCGGGAGATGAGGCGCTCGTTGATTTGGGTGTGCCGACCGGCTCAGTGTTTGGTCCCGTAGGCTATATAATGCATGTGAACAGTGTATCTAATGTAGTTAAGGGGTGCCAGGTGTATATGTACGCTGACGACATGTGCTTACTGTGTGCATCTAAAGATCTGCCTGAGGCTCAAAAGAATATCCAAAGTGACTTTGAACGCATTACACAGTGGGCACATGACAACGGTATTATACTCAATATAAATAAAACAAAGTTAATGCATATACACTCACCGTACAATCAGCGTGCTAAGTCCATTAAGATGGAAGATATAACAATAATAGGTCACACATATGAATGTTTACATATAAATAAAATAAATTGCAACTGTACACGCATAGAATTAGTTGATACATTTAGATATCTGGGATTAACTGTGGATAGAAATTTCAACTGGAAACCGCATGTTGATGAGGTAAGTAATAGGCTTAGATCTGTGCTAGGCAAACTGTTCCAACTTAACAATGTCATCAACAAGCGCACAATGTTAATTATTTATTATGCCCTTGCTGACTCAGTACTGAGTTACGGTCTTAGTGTGTATGGACGCACATTCTTAACATATATCAGGCAAATTCAAAGTATACAAACAAGACTAATTAAATACTTAGTAAGTAAAAAAGTAAAAACAATGTGTAACAAAGACTATGAAAAATTGTACCCAATATGTAAAATATTGCCAGTTGATGTAAAAGTAGATTTCTTAATAGCCACAGAATATTATTATACAGACAAGTATAAAAGTAAAACTGATAATCCACACCATACAAGAAATGTAACAAAAGGAAAGCTGTTTCAGCCAAGGGCTAATAATTATTACGGAGCGAGAATGAACATGTATCTGGTGCCAAAAATATTTAATGAAATAGAACTGTTAAGAACACAACCTAACTTATGTAAAACCCGATTAAAACTAAAGCTGAAGGCTATGATGCTCGGTGAATGTGATAATACTATTAGCGAGGTCCATTGCCGAGATACAATAGATTATGTAAGTAGGGTTTAGTATAATAACTAACGAAACATTTAGTACTTATGTTAATTTAATTAATTAATTTTAAGGTGTTGTACTTTTTATATTTTAATATTTTAATTTAGTTTTATTTAAACCTTCTCATTAATTTTTTCTTTCCTAAAGTGGCAGACTGACAGAAGAGGACAACTACAGCTTGCTCTGCCTTTTCCGACGTTGGCACGCTGATTTGAAATGGTTTCGGTTAACTGCTTCATCATATCAGCCTAGATACATCTACTAGACATAGGCCTCCCTCAGGGTTCTCAAAACAATCTGATCATGAGCTGCCCCCAACCAGCCGCTTCCAGCGATTTCATCTTAGCCAGATCGTCGGCCACTTTGCGGAAGCTGCTCTTGAGAATGTTGAGTTTCTCAAAGGTTGAGAATATCTGTATAATCTATGGGTTGAGATGTTGAGATAAATTTGTTTATGGTAATCAAGTGTTGTGTCAGTGTCAAAGTCACAAATGACAAATTGAATTGAATATTGACATTGTGATTTGTCATTGAATTTATTGAATCGCCGGGCTACATTTTAAAAATCATCCACCTTAATTTCTTATACCAAAATAATATTAGTGTTTAATTGTTTATCACACTTTTCGCTTAAGAGTGACAGACTTTTTGTTGTTCTTCAATTGTGGACCATGGAAGTGGGCTCCTCTCCTCGAATCTCTACCTCCCGAAAACGTGTAATTTATAAGCCCAGTGCTTGGGGTGTTCATCAGTTCGAGACATGGAGCGGCGAGTTGTTGTGTAAAGCAGTAGCACTTCGCGTTGAGGGAGCTTTACTGTTATGGTTGGGTGGCGCAGGACCGGCACAGTTGAATGAGATCGCGTTAGGTATGCCTCCGCCTAGTGATAGCGACCGTGGTTCTCAAGATGGATTGTCGACAACGCTATTGGGCACAGAAGGTTCTACAGCGGCGATGGCGCGTCGGTTGTCCGCGGCATTGGCGAGGCCCGTGTATGTGTGCAGTGGAGTAGTATTCGACCGCTTCACGACGCCTCTAGTCGAGCGTGGACTTGTTGCGGAAATTAAAAGTAGACCGGAATGTTTTTGATGTTTTATCCTGTTTAAATATGTATCGTGGCTTTGTATGTCTATCTGAGAGAGAACAACAAAGGCATCTATGAGTGAAGAAATTGATGACGAGGATTGTCATAGTGTTGTTCACACATGTGGCAGTCGGGTAGTGAAGGGGCTTTGGATGCATGTTTTAATGGAGTGTTTGGCAACATGAATATTTTATGGAAGTCGGACAAATCCAGGGGTCATGAGTTACAAACTATGAATTAATTTGAGGAAAGCATACTATAAAGGTTTACTAATAAATATTTTCAAACTCTCATAATTTGTACTCATACTTATAAGTAACAGAATTCAGTAATTTGTCAAATGCAATAAGTTGCTTATTTTAACAGTTTTCCAATGTATGGAAAAATATTTTAATAACATTCACCAACTGTAACTGTAGTTGTATATTGTCTTTTGGGATAGATACTAGTACCGTTTCGGTTTTCCAACATTCACCACTTTTGAAAGTGATTCATGATTATGGATCTAATCCTCAATCAAAGAGGTGTATACCATTGGCATATCTAGGGTTATTTTTCAGGGTGGGCTTGGGTCTTCATAAAACTATTGTGTTAAGTTTCTTATGTGTCCAACCTAGAATTTTGAAGCCATAATTCTGGGATGGGCACGGACTACCCGGACGCCCTCTGCCCTCTGCTGTATATGCCAATATCCTAAAAGACAATAATAAAATGTACAACTAACAGCATATTATATATTTTTTTCGTAATTTGGTCATTAAATATTTTCATGTTTTGTTTGTGAGTATAAGAATAACTGCAGTGTAATAAACTAATAACAAACAATTGTAAAATTATGTTTCATTTTTATCCCATATACTTATAGGCAAATGTTTAATTATGGGCAATAATAGCAACCAATAAAAATATACAAAATACTATAAAAAGATATAAACTAACAATTTAGTACTAATAAATATTTTCAAACTCTCATAATTTGTACTCATATGTGACAGAATTCAGTAAATAAGTTAATTTTAAGACAAAACTGTATGAAATGTATGGACTGTTAGCAAACCTAATAAATACATAAATTAAATAATTAAACAACACAGTTTGTTTGTGGTGTGCGTAATCTTTAAAAAGTGGGTTGTTTCCAACTAGTCAAATCAAGCACTTTTAATTAAATGTCAAAAACGACCTTTGCTGCGGCGTTTGTATGAAATAAGATCTAGTGACGTCATAGTCTTTTGCTGTCAAATAGAATACTTATTATCAGTAAATTTTCGATAGAAAATCTATATACTTATAATAAAACTGTAGAGAGGTCAATTCTGTACATTGAATATATATTCAAAATTAATATTGGAGGATGAGTGGTGATCGATACTGATGCCAAAAATGCAATCAATAATTTTTTTGTCTGTCTGTCTGTCTGTCCGTCTGTCTGTCTGTCTGTATGTGCACGCATGGGTCAAAAACTACTGAAGGGATTTTAACCAAACTTAGTAAGATTGTAGTCCATACCCCTGGGCAGGTTATAGGCTATATATCATAACGCTAAGACACATAGGAGCTGAGCAGTGACGATAAATTTAAGCAAGTCGGATGAAAATGCGCTTTCGAGCTCTTATCCTCGCATAATTTGATCATTTACCAAAAGTATGTATTACAAAGATGATGGTCTTCAAAAGATCTACAAAAAAGTTTTTAATAGTATATATCTATCTTTTATAAATTAGCCACAAGAACGGGTTTAATCGTTAGGCATTTCTTCAAAGTGTACTAAAAACAACAATATATTATATTTCACATAGATATATCTTTATCAAACTGCCATATTCAAAAAGTACACTTTAATATGTATATTATATTTTAAAAAAATATTTAAATCCGTTTATAAACAATTAAAAACAAAGATTATAAATAGAATATTTTCGAACATTTGTAACTTCCAATTTAAATTGAGCTTAAATCTGTATGATTAATTATATTAAATAGGGTTCAGCTTAGGCTGGTCGTTTTCGCACATGTATATGTAAAAAGGTTGGAGTCATTTTATTTTACTGTATGGGGATAAACACTGGGATGGTACTGTCTGAAGCAAGTATAAGTAAAAGTCCTCATCGATTACGCCATGGGTTTGAGATGCAGCATAGTTATGGCATAAATATGAAGACAAATTGGCCGAGGACATTTTTAGGTTCCCACAACAAACTAATAAACCATTGTTTGACAGTAGATATAGTGATATCTATCGTATTACTCAATATGAACGACCACGACGACCGATATGAACCATCATTTGCTGGTGTAAAAATGATCTGTCGAGACTTACTGAAGAACAGTGTTTGATATAAATTATGATTGTGTGTGTCTACGACACACACAATCGTGGATAGTGATTTGAGAAAAATACTATCTGTAGATGCTCCGGGTGGACGGCAAGACTTTTCCTACCAAGGTGATTTCGGCAAAGGAAAGAAGCTAAAGTAAGATTGAGCGAATACAAAATGACGAACCCATGGGCGGTATAACCTCAGAACAGAAAAAACATACAAATCTCAGAACAGAAAAAACATAGAAATGGTATGCACCCAAATTACTATCGGAACCGCTGTCGCCAAACTCACACAAGTAAACCGATAATCATATATTGCACTACAAAGAAACAATTCGTTTGATTCGTAGTTTAAGTTTATTCAAAACTAGCCTATTTCACAGATTTGGAAATAAACCCTGCTGATCTACAAATAAGATTTATTTTGCTTTAGCAGTAGAACGTATTTACGATCTATAGTCATACTAGATTCGATTTACGAGTCAATTCCGCTACTCAACCATAGATGGCGGTATTCTAAGTTGTAGCAATTATAATCTTAATTACATAAGGCATATGGTTGAAATTTGCGTGATCGGTCTGTTTCTGCTTCTACTCGGTTAGGGCCGTACCACGTAGCACATTGGATTACTTTATCGATATCGATAGATGATGCGATATTTTATTCATATAATAAGTGTATTTATCAATTAAATTGTATATTTAGTCAGTCAATGTTCATACAAATTAATAACATGTAACACGTGTGTTGTTAAGTAGCATAACAAATATTTTATTGACAGTGATGAAAATAAAACATGATTACTTACTTGATAAATAAACTTAACAATTTTCATTGATGGAAGCGCAGCAGGTTTCGTATATCTATAGCCTTTACTTGATATTATAAAATCGTCTTCTAAAAAATGCTCAGAGCATATCGTGCTTGATTTGGTTGGCATCCAATTAACTCTACCTGTTGCATCTATCAATTTTTCTTTGATGCTTGCATCTTTAGGAAATCGCTGGCTCACTATTACAAGGTTCTATGTTACAATTTTATCACTTATTGAGTTATGAATACTACAAGGTTCTATGTGCTATTAGCTACTCTTTTGCAAAAATAAACGACTAGATTACAGCTCTTTACTGCAAAATATCAAAAATAACGTGGTCCTATGTTGTTTTTATCAACGAAAAGGATTAACGAAGTTCTATGTAATACATAGAACCATTCAATTTTAGTTTTAACTTATTTTTAGTTTAACAAGGTTCTATGCTAAACATAGGACTTTGTTTTTTGAAAAAAAATCAAACTTATTAATGATCAAAGTTTTATGTAATCTGTCACTTATTAAATTTCGTGGTTTTTGTGACAATTTATTCAGTACAATTGGTAATACATTTATGCAATTATTGCAGTCTTGATAAAAGAATAATCATATCAGTCTAGATACGTCCACCGCTAGACTTAGGCCTTCCCCAAAGTTCTCTACACAGACAGATTTTGAGCCACCCGCATCCAACCACTTCCCGCGATCTTAACCAGATCGTCGGGGCCTACCCCTACTACGTCGTCCGTTACGTGGTCGCCACTGCAGAACCCGCCTGACCCGTGTCCGCCGTGTCCAGAACGGCCATGGGGTCTCAGAGCCGTAAATCATCACTGAGAACACACACTGGTCAAAGACTTTCGTCTTGAGACACTGCGGGATATCGGACGTGAAGATATGCCTGATGATATGACTTTTCGAAGGCTGCCCAACCGAACTCGGTTGGGCAGCGGATTCAACAATGACCTATTTCTCGAAATTATTCGTATAGGTCCATACGACATGGACGTTAGACATCATTTTCATCTTGTCCTTGTTCATTTTAGGACCTACTTGTTGGGAGACTCTATAGAGGCCATCAAGCATTGCGCTGAGGTCTTCCATGGTCTCAGCCATGACTACGATGTCATCAGCAAATCCAAGGTGTGATGTACTCGCCGTTGATGTTGATACCGAGTCCTTCCCAGTCCAGAAGCTTGAAAAACGTCTTCAGCGCAGCAGTGAAGAGTTTTGGACATATAACATCTCCCTGCCTCACCCCTCACTGTAGCCGAATAGGTTTTGAGCTCTTGTCCTGGAGGTGGACTGACATGGTGGCGTTTTCGAACAAACACTTCAGCACTTCGACATCTTCCTCTTAGCGTTATCCCAGTTTCTTCCGGCTGGTTTGGATTTGGCTGAATTTTGGCTTTTCCACGGAGCGACTGCCTGTCTGACCCCCGCAACCCGCTGGGATAGCGATATTCCATGGTTTAGACCAGTGTCAGTTTTTATAGAAGGTACTGACGTCCTGTAACGATTGCCAAAGATCTTCATGACAACCGGGACCGACGGCTTAACGTGCTCTACGAGGCACGGGACAAGCGATAATTAACAATTCAATACGCACATAACTCCGAAAAGTTATTGGTGCGCGCCGTGGATTCGAACCCGATACCCTCTGCATGGCAGTCTGTTGGTATCTCCACTAGGCTATCGCTGCCTTCAGCACTTCGACATATCGATAGCCAATTTAGCACCGTTAGAGAGACTGCAGTACTGCCCAGGTTTCGATCGAATCAAAGGCTTTCTTATAGTCCACAAACGCCAAGCATAGAAGCTGATTATAGTCCTCGGACTTCTGTATAACCTGCCGCAGCGTGTGTATGTGGTCTATGGTACTATAGCCTTTACGGAATCCGGCTTGTTCGGGAGGCTGGCAGTCGTCTAGCTTGCTTTCAAGACGATTCGTGATGACCCTAGAAAACAACTTATAGACGTGACTCAGAAGTGAGATGGGATCTGTAGCTCTTCAAATGGGTTTTGTCGTCCTTCGTGCAGAAAAGCACCACCACACTTCTGTGCTCTGCCTGTGGCATTTTGCCCTCGAGTATGATGGAATTGAATAGCTTCCGAAGCATTTCCACGGCAGGTACCAGACAGATCTGCCTGTTGAGACGCCGATATTTTGGCATGGCGTCGGAGGATAGCAGAAGCATCCTGCGCCTTTCCTCTATGAGCTCGAGGGTCGGGCTAGAGATTTTATTGGCTCTTTTCTTCGTTTTGGGCTTAAAAATCTTCCAGCCCGTGTTAGGGACAGCATCCACGAACCTGTCACTGAAGTCGTCGATAAATAAAACCCAAAAAAATAACATTTTAGACTATTCAAGTGACGACAAGGTGAAAGATAAAGATTTCGTGCCTCCAAGCATTAATAGAGGAAAGGTACCAATTATGGAATACGTTCCTAATATAGAATAAGTTATATTTGGAAGACTAGGGGCCGCGAATATTCCAAAATTAGTTTTTGTAGAGTAAAGATATATCCGAAATAAATGTTATTTTACCAAATTTCAATTTTGTCATATTCAGGACACTTAGAACTGAAAATATAATGGCATTCCATATGGGGGACGTATTTCATAATTGGTACTTTTCCATAAAATTGGCTATAAAATATGTGATTTAACAAAAACAAAGTTCTAAGTTGTGCTTATAAATAAATAAATAAATATTTTTGCTACCACAAAGTTCTATGTTATTTTATTTTTGACGATATTATAAAATATAAAAGTCATTACGCTTTTTTTAAAACTTGAAAAGCATTATGTAGTCCTAAACTATAATATTAAAATGTCACAAGAGGCTAAGGTTACTTTAAATACATTTTACATAAGTCAAAATTTATAAAGTCTTATTACCAAACTTCATCAAAATTCACATAAGACCTTGTAATAGTGAGCCAGCGAAATCTAAAAATATTTTAAATGATGTTAAGAGGACCTACTAATGCTTATTTAGTGATCAATGCAACGTTAGTTAAACATTGCATTGATCACTAAATTGATAAATTATACTAACTATTCACTACATTGATAAATTATAGTTACTATTCAAAAAATAGATTATGTTTTTGCAACAAAGTATCTATTAGATTGAATCTAATACACCTCTTAAAATAAATTACGTGAGTGAATAAAGCCGACCTTATACTTGAATTGTAATGTAATACTAAATAATAACATATAATAATATTCGTAACATATGCTACTACATACACACAACACCACCTAAGCAGAGCTTGTACTATGGTTACTAGACAATGGATAAACATACATATATACTTTTTTTTTAAATACGTAGGTACCTACATATTACATTGTTCATAGAAACACCCACCCAAATAAACAATTTATTAAAATAAACATTTCGTAAATGATTTATTTTCGTGTTTCGATATCAATCGATAATTTTAATATTCGACTTGACCACATCACTAAATGAGTAGCGCGGAATTTTCGAGAATGTTCTATTGAATAGAATCAATCCAAAATAAACTTTATCTTCGATGTATAAGGTGCATTTTTACTAACCGTTCTATTAAATATTATTTAATTGAAACAAATTAAGACTTTTATTGAAAACAATGAAAATTGTACTAACCGATGGTACGAAAAACCTCCATTTTTAAGATTTTTTCGCCTGCTATCATTTTTGCACTCCAAAACGGCACAAAACGGCATAGTTATAGAAATGAAACTGTGTCACGAAACGAGCAATTCGACGCGATGTAAGAACGTGACTGGGGCCAGTTAAGCGTTACAACGCTTAATTGTGACACGCGTGCCACGCCTACTTACCATTTCCAGTGTAATATTTTCTCTTCCGTGGGTATAACAGTATTTTTACGTGGCGATTTTCGTTAGGCTCTGGCTGTTATACCACCATAGAATATGATACATAACTATGGGATTGTATTATCGCTATTCATTTTGACATTAAATATGCGAGCATGATTAAGACGCAACGAACATGCACAGGAATTCTCTGATCTTTTACTCGAGATTGGTAACTTTGCGGTGTGGACTTGCACGAACAAGTGAAAGTCATTTGAGCAATTTTTAGGACATCTACACTATTCAATATAGGTATTATTTATAGTCATATGCCTGTATGCCCGAAGGGGTAGGCAGAGGCGTAATATTCCACCCACATTTCGCCATGAAGTTTTAGGTATAGGTATTATATTACCTATGAAACTTAAAACATTTTGGGTATCAATTCTGTAGCCCAATGAAAAGACAAATTCCGCGCGAACGGAGTCGCGGGCACAGCTATGTTAAATAAAGTTTTAACATTAATTGATGAATGAAACTACTATTATTTTGACATATTTCATTAGATAAAAATACTTGTAAGTATAATTTATTTCACTTGCAGGAAACTTCCTTATCAGAGTTAATAAAATGTTGAACAGTACCTACTGTTTATCTGCTGCAATCTTTTTTTTATTGTCCTGTATCCCCGAAAGTGTAGGCAGAGGTGTAATATTACACCCACATTTCGCCATGATTTTTTAGGTGCTACGTAATAGGGTGCGAGCCTATTGCCGTTACCGGGCACATCACCAACCAGACTCCGTGCTGCTACTGAGAATTCGGAAAAACACAGTAACACTTTTGTCTGACCCGGGAATCGAACCCAGGACCTCCGATCAGCAGTCGTATACGCTATCGACTGAACCACGGAGGCAGTCTAACGTAATTTTTTTTAAAACGATTTCAGGTTATCAAAATGTAATATAGGTAATAATATAAGAATCTGGACAGTGTTCTAAATGGCAATGTGTAACTTGAGGAATCTTTTGGAATAAAGAAAATGTTATGAAAGCATGTTTTATTATTATCTGTTACCCTTTGCTGAAATTGTTAAGGGCTTATGTTTTAACTTACCACCAGATATAGTAACATACTAGTCGACCAAGCCAACTAGACGAATGTCAACGTGGCAAAATTCAACATAATTCAACAATTATAATTCAGAAATTATTTATCGTAACGTGCGAACGCGGCGTGTGAACGTACAATGCGCCTGTAATCGGTACTAGGGATTTCTGGTTTATAATTATTGAATTATGTTGGATTTTGTCACGTTGACATTCGTCTAGTTGGCTTGGTCGACTAGTATACCGTAAAATGGGGATACTTTGATTAATTTTAAAATTCAATTGATCATAACTTTGCCAGTTTATGCTAGAAAAATACAAAATAAATACTGTATTGCCATAGATAAATATAATACTTTACAGGTATTGCCAACTTGGGACCTACTATCATAATAGGACAATAAAAATTCACTAAGTGTCGATTCAACTTTATACTTGCAATGGGGTTATTTTGATAGGCCACGACTTTATGACGGAATATCATAGTATCCCTTAACAGGAGTAAAAAGCAAAAACAAAAAGAAATATTGATTACTTAGATTTCAAATTAGAGCAATTTGAAAATCAGTGGGGTGTCTTTGATTACAGGGGTTACAATGATTACTGATTTTAAGCAGTTTACAAGGTTGAAAAATAAAACAATCGTTTTAGGATAATCAAATATATGACACAAAAAACAATCAACCTGTAACATCATACACAAAATAAAGGTTTAAAATCTTTAAAAACTTAAAATCTTCAAAAAACTCAAAACTTCTAGGAAAAACAAAAATCAAAAATGTTTCATTGCTAAATTATTACTCAGAATAATCAGCCTTTTTAATTTTAATTAGAGAAAATATCAACTTTTCTTATACCTTTAGTTACGATATCAGGAACTACACAATCAACAGTCGTCTGGAGTCTGGAATAAATATTGAGATCAGTACACGATTATTTTCATCAAAGTAATTTGCTTGCTCATAGCTCTTTTACATCACTTAACTCCATCGGTAACTTTTGCAACACTTCTGCAAGTGTTTCTTCCGTATAGTTCCTGTAATTTTATTGGGATACCTACCAGGCGTTTTTATAGTTCCGCACCGTTTTATCTGTAAAAGTGGATACTTAGGTATCTTTGATAAACTGAACTTATTACATTGAGATTTGTTTAAATTAATCTTGGGGTTACTTTGATTATTTATCAATGTTGCCCCGAACCACCTATCAAAATAAACCCAGGAACAAATACTCATAATAAAACAAAATATGGCCACCAACTATCCAAGCCAATCGATTAATTTTACTCGGAAGATACCATTTCATCATTTGAAATAACTAAAAAAACGACAACAAAAATACCACAGACAATATAATACCCCTTTGTAGCATTGAAGTTATCCTGCACACTATTTCTTGGGTTTGCACTTACACGAAATAATTATTTTTTTAAACGAGTAACGTTATCAACACCAACGCTCACGCATTGAAGAAAGATAACTGAACAGTCAAAGATGCCAACAAAAAAAAAAAATCAAATGCCTACGTTCCATAGAAAATGATATTTTAAGAAAAAAGCATCCATAAAAAGTAATCATCAAATTTACCCCGCTATTTTACAGTAATAGACAAAATAGTAAATGATCACCAAAATTAAACTCGCATTTTAATGTAAAATTATAATCAAAGTTTTAACATTTCGCTATCCTATTTAAGCAAAATGACTCCAAATAAATCATTGTTAACCTAAAAGTAGTAAATCATCACCAAAATTAAACCAGCATTTTAATGTAAATAACCAAAGTTTTTTTGCTAGTTGTATGAAAGACCAACTTTTAATTTAATAAACTTAAGTAAACTTTTGAATTAAGGGTCACAAGAGAACCTAACATTTAAACCTATTTATTTGGTGATCATTTACTACAATTTGAAGTGCAGTCGTGGCTAAACAGCTACCTAGTAGGTACCTACCTACTATTGTAATTTTAGACTTTATTATTATGCTGTTAAGTATAATTATATTATTATTATTGGTTAAAGAACTATGGATACCTACCTATCAAGGCATTTTATGGTGGTCATTATATTTAACCCCATTGTAAAGGATAGTTTTATTTTAGGTACCGGTCCTTAAGATAGCAATAGCCTAGTGCATCGCAACAGACTATGATGCAGAGGGTCTAGATTTAAAACCCACACTACCTACACTACAGTGAAGGATAACATAGTGTAGCATCCTACATGTCTGAAAGTTCTTCATGTTCTGGAAAAAAAATTAGGTATGTCTGCCAAACAACATTTGGCCAGCATGGTGGGCTATGGCATCGCAACCCTTCTCATAATGAGAAGAGTCCTATGCCCAGCCACTGCTTGGGTACCTATTGTTAAACCTGGTGAAAGATTTTATCCAGGGAAGCAAAAAGCTGCCCCCCTTGCCCCACCTTGGCGACGCCAATGCATAATATCCTTCGACTTTAACATGCTTGGCCCAGAGTTTCTATTCATAGGTACCTGGAGGCCGGAAGTGAGATTTCGTAAGATTGTTAAAATATTTGTATACGGCGGCCCTCTCAACTTCTCCATTGGACTCGAAATGCTTACCAGTACCTAATAACTTTCTTCAGATTTGGTAATAAGGAACTCTAAGTGTGCCAAATTAGAAAAAAGAGAGGATAGCCAAACAAATCGTTCCTCAATTCTCGCAATTTTCTTTTGTGTGTCTCCATCTAAGTGCATTGCCCTGGTGGAACAGGACTTTCTTTTTCTTAAAGACAAGTTTTTTTAGGATCCTACATACATACATAGAGTCTCGCCTGTTTCCCGAAGGGGAAGGCAGAGATTACGGAACACCATTTGCAACGATCCTGATATACCTACCTCTCTTGCTTCATTCACTCCCATCAAGTTCCTCATGCATGTTCTTCTGTTTAGGGTACTTCTGACCTGTCCTTTTTTCGGAAGTCTTCAATCTGGTCCGAGAACGTCAGCCTAGGTCTTCCCCTTCGTCCTGTCCCATTCACACTTGCCTTATATATCTTCTTTGCCTGTCTTTCGTCATCCATCCTCTCCGTGTGCCCAAACCATCTTAACATGCCTTTCTCGATGCTTGTCACTAAGTACATCTTCTTTTGCCCCACACCACTCTCTTATCACACAATTCTTTACTCTATCAGTCAAAGATACACCACACATAAGGTACCCTAGGCAATTAACGCCCACTTAATTTCAAATCAATATATTATTTAATGAAATGATTGAATTAAAAATTTGTTTGCAAAAATAATTTTATTGACAAAAAAAGAATACAGAAAACTAATAACTAACTGCTATTAGTCATATAAAATTAAGCAAACAAAGACTTTTCGAATACCCTGTCATGGGCGTTATTGAACATACAGTTTTTAGTAACGCCCGTATATTCATTTACGTATTATCTTAATAAAAATAAATATTAAGACTTAGAGTCGTACAAAATCTAAAAGTATATTATATTGTCTTTTTTAGATAGCACTATAATTATCATTATATGAACTACAAATACTAAATTTTTTAAATTTTGCGACACGTCCAACACATCTCGTAATTTCTACTTACTTAATCATCATTAACAAAAATATCTCACTTCTAACATGTGTTATAACTATAGAACATCAACATCCCAAGGTTTTTAATAAAAATATAGATAATTAAGTATAAATTGCTAATTGGGCGCTATTAAACGTAAATGGCTAATGACGCCCCTGACTAGTGCGTCAATTAACGCTCTAAAGTAAAATGACCTCTTTGCACTGCTTTAATGGCGGCTTTCATAGTGTCTTCTGACCATGACTCCCCTCTTCTCTTACGTGTGGAATGAGATGAATTCATTTCCCCGATCTGCAAAAAGCAATTCATTATGATACCTAAGGATAATAGCGCCCATACAGGCTAGTAACGCCCAAACCTCACTTTACGGGGCGTTATTACCCGAATAGTACCTTCTACCTAGTTCTCATATTTTCACATATAATTACAAACAAATCAATCAAATCGTCATTGAAATATGAAATAACTGTATCTAAAATGAACGCTAATCACAAAATTATTGTAGAAAATAAAGTGAAACTTACGAATTTGTCGGAGTACTTTTTATGATAACAGCGTGCACAGTCGGCGTCCATACGGTGTGGTTCACAACTGAGTATTTGGTGGCGTGAGCCACGCCGCGTCGCGTCCGCGTTAATTCTATTGGTTTATTCTATGTTTGCGTGAAGTGTAACGCAACTCGTGCGGCATTATCTTCGATTTTTAGCAATCGGGCGTTATTACACACTGGGCGTTAAATGCCATACCTACCTTACTTCTCAGTGCTATATCTACAGCATTTATTCTATTTTCAAGTCTCTTCTGCCATACATAACTTTCACTACCACCCCTCTATGCACAGCCAAACGTGCCTTCTTGGACACGTTTTGACTGTTTATTAACGCCTTCAGAGCTCCGTTCACCGCATTACCTGCATTAACTCTTCTTTCAATATCTTCTTCATTCTTAGGTGCCATCTCTTGTAAACAACGTACCTAAGTATGCGAACTCATTCACTTGCTCCACTCGCTTTCCATCGATCAAAACATTACAAGCCGTAACGCATTCCTCCTTTTCAAAAACCACAACTTTCGTTTTACTTACACACTTTCATTCCTTTCCTCTCTAATGCACCATGCATGATTAGTTACCATCTCCTGCAACTCCTCCGCTGAAGACGCAAGTAGTACCTGCTCATCAGCATAAAGGAGGTATTTGACGAGTTTTCCATTCATCCTTAGTCCGCAGTTACTACCTATGTTTTAAATCTTGCAAACAACTGTCCATGAAGAGGTTAAACAGCCACGGCGACGCTACACATCCTTGTCTAACATCTTTCTCGATGGTAAACCAGTCAGTGTATGCCCCGTTTATCGTCACACAAGCTCTAGAATCCTCATAATAAAGGGATTTCAGAGCTCGAATGAGGCTGTTGTCCACCCCATTCATTAACAGCACCGACCACATTTCATTCCTCACCATTTTATCGTAAGCGTTTTCCTGACCTTTTGACCTTTGGCCATAAACTTTTCGGCTATGCTTCGCAAGGAAAAAGCCTGATCCGTACATCCCGTAAAGCTATATGCACTACAGGGACTACGAAATTTGACAGGGTTAGGTATCCATTGTTACGATTACGCGGACAAAACTGTAGAATAAATTATTGAAAAAATAATGTGTTCAGGGTAGCTCCCATACCTACACGTAAATACAAAAGATAAGAATTTCGTTAGATAGGTGTTCTAAATACACTAAGGGTTTACTTTAATCGTTTTCTTTTCAGGGATTCATTCGTTTGCGAAATATTAAGCAAAAACACCAATTGCAATTGCAAAGTGTAGTGTGCCGAAATTGTGATCGAGTCCTGATTTTATCCTAAGGGCATTAGGTAGACGGTGACATACAGAGGGTATACGGTTCGAATCCACGGCGTGAATTGTTAATTAACGCTTGTCCCGTGCAGGGCCGAGCCGAGCCAAGTTAGCGCCTGTGTGCAAAATGTATGAAGCGCCTTTTTTGTCGTCCTATTTCGACGCTTATTTCTTTATTATAGAAATGTGTTCTTTTGTTTTATCGTCCTCCTACAGTTATCCCATTTGAAACTCGAGGTTCGCTCACTAGTTTAATTGGATTTGACTGAATATTAGCTTTGCCACAGGGCGAATTGCTGTCTAACTTCGCAACCCAAAGGCATAGCGATATTCCATAGTTTAAACTAGAGTCAGGTTATTCTGTGGTACTGACTCCCTAAGTCGAGTGTCAATCATCGTGATGACACCCGGGACCGTCGTCTTACTTAACGTGTTCTCCGAGGCACGAGGCAACGGTAATTAGCAATTAAATACGCACATAACTCCGAAAAGTCAGTGGTGTGCACTGTGGATGCGAACCCGACACCCTCTACATAGCAGTCTATTGGTATCACCACTAGGTTATCGTTGTTCTCCAGTTTTATATTCACTTTATCATCATCAACCTGCCACCGCGTTGTCCGCTGCTGGCTCTAGACCTCTATGATTGCACGCCACTGAATCCGATTCCCAGCTCTTCGTAACCGCTGCCAGCCATTTTGCGAAAATCATTGCTCCACCTAGCCGCAGGAAGTTGTTTGCCAAAAAGCTTAAAAGGTTCTTCAACAAGTGACCAGCTCACAGCCACTTCAGCTTGCTAATTCTTTGGGCTATGTCAATTACTTTGGTTCTCAGTCTGATCTTTTCATTTCTTCACCGAGCGACTACGAATTGGCGGACCATTCGCACCGTCAGTGTCCAAGTGACGGCTCCGTAAGGCATTACGATTATGACGCACTCGTTGATAGACCCTTGTCTTAGGCTTTGTGATTAACATCAGGATAAGAATCGACGTATATACCTATAGATTACCCAGCCAGGCTGTATTCTGCTCTGAGCGCCCAACGTAGATGTACACTCCAGGTGTACATCTACGTCGGGCGCTCACAGCAGAATCATGCTCATTGGGATCGCTCTCGAAGTTGTCCACAACTTCGAGAGCGATCCCAATGAGCATGATTGGTTTCCGAGAGACATATTTATTGGACAATTCCAGGAATTGTGCAATTTCATTCGGATACCAATGCAAGAAGAAGACTTCATACAGCTTTCTCAGTGCTTTGACATATCGCTAATGTAGCAATGGAGTCAAAACACTTTGCCTGGTCCATAACACGTCCTTAAACGCTTACCATAAAGTCTCGTTATACTCTTCTGTCTTCTGTTTAATCTAAAGTGAGTAAAGTGACTGACATTAGTTTTTCTCGTCGCTTATGTATGAGCAGCAGAATTTTTTGCGGCAATTTAGGTATTCTGTCAGTATGATGGGTCTGACTAAATCGTCCCCACAACTCGTAAAACTTTCACAACTTGGTCGAGTTCCTGGTTCGTACCAATTTAGATTGCGAGTTCCAAGGCAACGAACCGATTTTCCAGTTTCAGTAGGCTCTTCCTCTCTAGGAAGTTAATGAGCATTTGTCCCCTATGATTCCACCTACCAAATCCATGCACTTCTACTACCGATGCGCCACAAATGTGTCATGACCACATTGTACTGTGCCACTTGGGTGTTATTTAAGGCCCTGGAAATGTCTTCATACATTTCTTCCACTTCATCAAGCGAGTATGTCGAAGTTGATACATCCACTAAGATAGCCTTGAGTTCAGTCTGATCGTAACTCAGATAACAATGTAAACTTGCCAAACTTGCAGCAAGTTTAAATCAAACTTCCTAGTTTCACTGTGACAAACGTGCATGAAGTTTGTTTTTCAAAGGATTTGGATGACGACGAGCACAGGTTGGTGGTCGGTCGACCTCCTATAGATACAGCAGGAGGTGCTCGACCACCAGCTGTTGTCGGACACCAACCTGTGCTCGTCGTCATCCAATCCTTTGAAAAACAAACTTCATGCAAGTTTGGTGCAAGTTTGTCACAGTGAAACTAGGAAGTTTTCAAAGTCAAAGTCAAAGTCAAAATCCTTTATTCATTTGGATCACAATGTGACGCTTATGAACGTCAAAATAATAAATTTATTAAATAATTACTTACTTAAAGACTCTACATCTACATTTACTGCCACGTTCGCAAAGCAAGGGCGTAGAACCATGAGAAAGAACGGGCAATAAAACTCACGGTCACTCTTTTTCATCGACAGGTTTTGCATAATACACATAATTTACATTTTGTAAGGTGCTGCAACTGTTACACATAATAATACTCACGCATAATACTTAATTTTAATTTTGATGTTCATTTAGTTAGCCGCTTCAGAATAGACATGGTGAAACAGGAGCATCCACTTACATTATATATACCTAATAATGCAGGCAATCCGCGAAAGTGATCAGAACCATGATGGAAGTGATGCAGGTAAATTATTAACATTTAATACCAGCCGCAAGACCGTCGTCGACCAGTCATCGCAAGTAGCACACGTTCACGAGTATGACGCATGCTATCTATTCTGTGGCATGGGCCAGCCATCATCCCTCTCGCCATATTAGGGGGACAGGGATGACCCGACACACGACGCCACCACAAGAAATGACATTTTAGTGAGCATGACGTTTTGATTTAAATTTGCTGTATAAACTTTTATTTCTATCTGGGAAGTTATGCTACCCTTGCCGACATATTAGAGACTTCTATAACGTAACGTCTATAACGTAGGCAGAGAGAACTTTATGTACCAGAAGCTCGACTTTGCTTTGGAAAATCAAGTGTTATGGTATCCTCCCCCTCACTTCGAACATCACATAATCCCAAAACGTGCCATCTTAAGCTCTTTAGTTCCTCCTCTAGTCATGTCAGATGTTCATCAAGCCATGGTCAGTCAGTGTTGGCAGCCTGCCGGCCTAACCATGTTCACCGCTTTAACCAGGAACAGCGGGGTGACCGAGAACTGAGGGCCGTTGTGTTGTGAATGCGCGCAATGGAGTTTATGCACGTAGGTAATCATCACGCTGGACATGCGGGTTGGTGGTCGGACTTAGCTTCTCGGACCGATGACGCTGCCGTCGTCACCGGTCTAAGTATGGCATTTAGCTAGGCCTATTTGCTACGGTTATACGGTTATATAGTCGGTTGCCAGAGCCTCTTTCGCTGTTCAGCAGGACTTAACTCGGGCAGGTTAGCTTAGCTAGGAGCACTGAGATAGGCCTGTGCTGAAATGCATCAGTAACACATGAACTAAGTATTGTCATCAATGCGCAACCAGAGTAAAAAAAAATTAGTGGTACGCGGCAGTGGGTCAAAGCTTTCAACCACTGCTTCGACTGCTGTTTGTTTTCGGGCGTGTATTTGTGAATCAATGTTCACTATTACACGCCATCCGACCTACTTCATACTTGTCACCATCATACACATACATATATATACTCACGCCTGTTTCCCGAAGGGGTAGGCACAGACTACGATACGCCATTTGCAACGATCCTGACATATTTCATGCTTTATTTACTCCCATCATATTTCTCATGCATGCTCTTCCGTTTAGAGTCGTCCAATGTAGGCCAAGAACGTCCGCCTCGATTCAGACTTGTCTTAATGTTTTCTTGGTCAGTATTCGTCATCCATCCACTCCAAGTGCCCAAACCATCTTAGCATAACTTTCTCGATGCTTGTCAAATACATCTTCTTTTACCCCCTAATACTCTCTTATCACACAATTCGTTACTCTGTCGGTCAAAGAGACGATTCCGATTAGTGTGCGTTGCAGTAGGGAGTTCCATACAAATAATACTGAGCGGCTCAAGTTGATACGGTGCCGATCCCTTTCCGAGTTGATACGTGTGCTACGACCCTTAGTCTATGAAACTAGATCCAGAGACTTACGGGAGCTCGGCTCACTCCGTAGCAGAACATTTAGACTATTGCCTCGGTAGCTTTTGGAACATCAGAACTTCTGCTCGATTACCCTTATCTGTGATGGCATATTTGTGCAAAGTGGGAATACCTAAATTATTATTGGACAAACAGTTGCTAAACTTTCGTTATCCTCTTGCCTTTAAATTCATATGAATTTACGACAAATGAACTGGAGCAGACGGAACCTACAAATGGTATTTGATTTGTTGACACCAGACCACTTGGTGGAGATCATGTCAGTAAGAAGAATGATCGTCAGTTGATCGTTACGCAAATATTTGCTTCATCATCATTAACATTTTGGTCTAGAGACGTCTTTTGCTGGATGTAGGCCTGCCGCCTCCCCCAAGGCTCTTCACTTAGACCGATCTTGAGCTACCCGCCTCCAACGTGTGCAAAGTTTATTAGTCAGAAATTCAGACGAGAATTTGAGAACTTGAATCAACTAAGTAGCTATTCAATTGATAAAAATGTCTCAGGGGCAGATCCAGTATATTGGGAATTGCTTGTTTTGGAGGTTGTATTGATAAAGGAATAAATCGAAAAATAGGCAAGTTTATTATTTTAATTAATTACCAGATTTCATCCGCGGCTCCGCCCTCGTGAATTGTACAGCTTCCTCAAAAAACCTTCAGGAATCAGACTATCTATTAATGAAAGCCGTATCACATCCATTCGGTAGATTTGAGTTTTGTACGTTTTTTTTAGTCAAAACAACTTCCTCGTAAGTATATTTCTTTTCTCCTAGCGAAATCAGACATGCTGTAATATAATTAGTTACACTACTATAATAAAACGGTCTAAAAGTAAGGTAATGACTAACAGCACCAAATAACGAGTCGAAGTGGATGGGCAGGAGATACAATATGTCAAAGAGTATATCTACTAATTCATTGATAGAAGTATTCTGCCCATTCTTACCTACGGTGCTCAAACCTGGTCGCCTATCGAGTTGCAAAAGTTGTGCCTTGCGGTCTGCCAAAGAGCTATAGAGCGTAATATAGACTCAAAGATAGGATACGAAACACTGAACTTCGCTCTAAAGCTAAAGTTACAGATGTGAAAAAAAAGCCTCAAATGGAACTGGACGGGCCCTGTCAGCCGTATACGCGCGGGATGTTAGGCGAAAGTCTCGACACTGTGGGTGCCAGAAAATGGACGACGTCGCCAGAGCCGGGCCCGAAAGAGGTGGCGAGATGACCTAGACCTAGACGCCTAACACAAGAGTTGACTTCAGATTACAGGCTACAAGAAAGCAAGGCAAGTTCTTTTTTTGCCCAACAGTGGGACAGATCAGGATACTTACTGGAAAAAAATTAGCTCAATTAAATTTGTCTCTGAGTACATTCTTACCCAAACTCCTTTGATATCAAATACTTTCCATTAGATGGGTGAAGGTGAGTACTTCTTCTACGGATCTTAGACTATAATAGCTTATCGTTGATTAGCAGTAAATTTATTATTTAAATGCTCAATTAGATGTGAAATGCTGATCATCCTGATCTTACTGCCGTGTGACATGACAACACCACTATTGCGCTCCTACCCTATTGATGAGTGGCTTTTATATCCTGTGGGTGTATGCTTTATTAGGTTGGGTACCTACCTATTATTCTAATGCAGCGATAGCCTAGTGTAGATCACTGCTTGGGATCTGGATCCTGGCTGGCATATCTGTATTTATAGCGTTGGAGGCTTTGGAGCAGAGCTCCACCATCGATCATAATCTTGGTCGAATGGAAAGACAGACTTGCACGATCTAGTGCCAGACACGCCACCTAGTAGTGATAAGTCCCAAAGTTGAGGAGTGGTTGGCGACACGACTCAGCGTTCCACCTTCGAGCAGACGCAAATCTTTACCGGCCACGGTTGTTTGAGTCGGCACTTGTGGAGGAAGGAGGATAGGCCAGGCAGAAACGCCCGGGTGCCACCATTGTGGCAGCAGTCGCTACCCTGTCGAAGACACGGCGCTGCATACATATAGCTTTGGTATTACAGCACCATGAGCTGTTCGCGGTAATTGGAACAGTCGCCTTCTCTCTCTCGTACCTCTTCTGTCCAAGGTCAGGAGTGAGAGGTCTTGAGACGCCGACTCGTTTTGTGAGCCAGTAATGTTGATCAAGGAAATGGTAGAGTGAGTGAAAGAAATCGCACCTTTTTCATTCTCACACACGTCCTCCTTACCAAGGGCGGATCCAGCTTTGGCGCCAGGAGGGGGTCACATAGTCGTGGGTCGTGGTCAAGTCAAGAACTTATAATTTAATTTTGATAACAATACTCAATAGATACAAGTAAAAAGTTGGTATTTAATTAATGTACGTAATAGACCAGTGCAGATTCCGCATAGCTTCTTGCTTGCGCTTGGGAGCTGTTTGCGTTTCTCCGCATCGCTGTCACTGTAGTGAAGCCGTCGACAGTCTTGGCCACCATGGCCTATCGTGCAGCAGGAGTGCTGGGCGTATTTCCCGACATGCCCATATTAATGACTTACTCCGTCGAGCTCTTGTCACCGCCGGAGTACCAGCTCATCTTGAACCTAACGGCTTGGTACGCGACTATGGGAAGAGACCAGACGGTATGACGTTATTACCTTGGAAGATGGGTAGGCCTTTGGTGTGGGACGCGACATGCGTCGATACCCTTGCGCCATCACATCTTTCAAGTACAGCTGGATCAGCGGGCGCTGCTGCTGCATCGGCGGAGGCCCTCAAACGGCGTAAATATGGAAACCTAGCGGGTAATTACGTTTTTGAGCCGTTTGGGGTCGAAACGCTGGGGCCATGGGGCCCTAGTGCACACGCTCTATATAAAGAAATCGCCAGAAGGCTGATTGATGCTTCCCGTGACCAGAAGGCTGGTTTGTATTTCGCAGAGAGAATAAGCATTGCCATACAACGTGGCAATGCTGCCAGCCTTCTGGGCACGCTACCAGTCGACAGCGTGGCGGAGGAATTTTTTGACGCTTCATAGTTGTATTGCCTCTTTTGTTTTTCGTTAGTTTAGGATAGTTAAGGTTTTTAAGTAGTTAATTTTTTTGTAATACATGTTATAAGAATGTATATAATTACGCAGGTAGAAGAGTAGTTTAATTTTAAGGTTGAGTTTCCTATTCAAAAATGTAAATAACATACCAAATAAAAGTGCAGATACGTTACAAAACGGTAAAAAGTTAAATAAAATTACAGTAGGTTGAGACCCATTGGAGAAGGAAGAGAATATGGCGATCATTAAAGGAAAAATAAATTATGGGCGATCTGAGGTTGGGCAGTGGATGGGGTTGCGATTTTAAGGGTAAAAAAGGGTTTATCTCGATTGCCAGCAAAACTACAAGTCCTACGGAAAAAACGTCAATGGCCAAGTTGTAGGTAATAAAAAGATCTACAACTTTCGTATTTACATTTTATTCACACAACCTCATAATTTATGTAAAAAATCAAATAACCAAGTTTTTGGTTTTTTATTTTTAACTTTTACAATACTTTTTTCTTATACACGAAATTTGGTGAAAACTTGCCTTTTTATGTTCCAAACTCGCTGTTTATGTTTTTTATTTAAAGTATTTATTTTGATAGATAGATTTATTTAAAGTATTTATATAGCGGCGATAGCCCAGTGGTGTACGTAACGGACTGCCGAGACGATGGTCTCAGGTTCGATCCCCAGTTACCCCGGGCACACACCTATGACTTTTCGAAGTTATGTGTGTATTAAAAATATTAATTATCGCTTGCTTAAAATTGTGCCCGGTAGATGGCAATAGGCTCGCCCCCTATTACATTGGGACCGAAACATATCTGGCGAAGTGTGGGTGTGTAATACACCTCTGCCTACCCCTTCGGGGATAAAAGGCGTGAAGATATGTTATGTTATGTTATTTATTTTTACGCCTTATTTTGACTTAAATCGAAATAAAACCCTTATTTTCAATTGAAAATTCTCACGTCAATATATCAGCTTCTTTTTTAAATTGTTCGGCGTTTTGTGCGTTGAAATCTCTACTTTCTGATGGTGTGAATAAAATATACATTACTAAGGTAAACGTTCTCAGAAAATGCAACGAAATGAAACAACCTCAAGACCGATTTTTTAAATCATAATGTACAATTTTGTAATATTTATTAAAATTAACACTTTAATTACTCGAAAAACGTAAGATTCCATGCTACATTGATAATTAATAAGAACTTAAAAATCGATATAATATACAACTAAAATTAACAACCAAATAAGTTAATACTACTGTTAATGTTGTTACTACTGCATTGGAGTTGCAAATAAAAAACAATTTCATTTCATTTCATTATTAATTAATAAGACATCTACAATATTTTGAGAAAGTTATAGAACCTTCTTTAGATTATAGCGTAAACTCTTATTTATCGCTATTTTAAGATAATGTATGTAGGTACCTGAGTGACCCACAGAAAATTTGAGCCCATCATTCGTTATTTTATAAAGAAAAGGGGAAGGGCTAGGTGGATCTGGGCGGTCTACGCTGTAATTTAGAGAAGATTCTATAACTTTCTCAAAATATTGTAGATGTCTTATTGTATAGACTTATTTGGTTGTTAATTTTAGTGGTATATTTCGATTTGCAAGTTCTTTTCTATCAATGAAGCAAGGAATCTTACATTTTTCGAGTAACTAAAGTGTTAATTTGTAATAAATCGCTCAAAATTGTACATTATAATTAAAAAATCGTTCTCGAGGTTGTTTCATTTCTTTGCATTTTCTGAGAACGTTTACCTTAGTAATGTATATTTTATTCACACCATCAGAAAGTAGAGATTTCAACGAACAAAACGCCGAACAATTTAAAAAAGAAGCTGATATATTGACGTGAGAATTTTCAATTGAAAATTATGGTTTTATTTCGACATTAAGTCAA
Organism: Euclidia mi; assembly: GCA_944739405.2. Classification (NCBI taxonomy): domain Eukaryota; kingdom Metazoa; phylum Arthropoda; class Insecta; order Lepidoptera; family Erebidae; genus Euclidia; species Euclidia mi. The sequence goes on from OX123188.2 coordinate 75,451,378, forward strand.
AATAAGGTGTAAAAATAAATATTTTAAATTAAAAACATTAACAGTGTGTTTGGAACATAATAAGGCAAGTTTTCACCAAATTTCGTGTAAAAGAAAAAACTATTGTAAAAGTAAAAAATAAAAAACCAAAAACTTGGTTATTTGAATTTTTCATATAAATTAAGAGGTTCTTTTTATTACCTACAACTTTGCCATTGATGTTTTTCCCGTAGAACTTGAAGTTTTGCTGGCAATCGAGATAAACCCTTTTTTACCCTTAAAATCGCAACCCCATCCTCTTCCCGACCTCACATCGCCCGTAATTTATTTTTTCCTTAAATTTTTGCTATATTCTCTTTCTTTTCCAATGGGTTTCATCCTACTATAATTTTCTATCGTTTCAAAAATTATCTACCCTGGTCTAAAACCTTTGCCATCATACAAAGTTATTATATTTTAAACTAATTAAATATTGAAGGTATGTAGTTACATTAAATCTGTATGGTGACAAAATATATACTTAAATAAAATCTTTATGTTTAATTTAGTGGTCCACCTAAGTTCTGGAACCAGCCCAGGGGGGGTCATGACCCCCATGACCCCCCCCCCTGGATCCGCCCTTGCTCCTTACCTACCTTATGTCTGGGCGTCAGGCATGTCGCAAAAGATATGACCTCCGACCGCTGCTAACAGTGAGCCTGGAGACGGTGAGCCCTACGTACCTCTCCCAGTCCGCCAGTTACAGTGTCCACGTGTGCCTCAAACAAAATAATGACGGAGCCCGCCAGCATCCAACGGCGGGCCGAACCCTGGTGGAGTTGCGGTAAAGTATGCTAACCGCGATTCACGTGGCTTCGCCATCAGGGATCGTAGAGGACACCGCGGTGGTTATAGAGATTTGGACATTTACCTATTATTTTCAATTAACAGTTTTGAAGTATGTTTAAAATGTTTGTTATTTTATTTTAGTTCTTACTTATAGTAGCTACCTACTTAGTAAGGCAGCCATAGCTCAGCGGAGATACCAACGGACTGCCATGCAGAGGGTATTGGGATACAATCCACGGCGGGCACCGCTGACTTTTCGAAGTTTTATGCGTATTAAATTGTTAATTATAACTTGCCCTGTGCCTCGGAGAGCACGTTAAACCGTCGGTCCCTTCTGTCATGGTCATGACCTCATGAAGATTAACCTCATGATGACTGCACCTACTCGTAACTCGTCATTTCAATTTACCTAGTAACAATACTGCCTCGTTGGTCTCGCGGCATAAATGTGCGCGTGGGATTGGGAGGTCTCGGGTTCGATTCCCGGGTCGGGCAAAGTGTTATTGGGTTTTTTCCGTTAGGAAATTCTCAGTAGCAGCACGGAGTCTGGTAATGTGCCCGGTACGGCAATAGGCTCGCCCCCTATTACGTGGGACCTAAAAATTCCTGGCGAAATGTGGGTGTAATATTACACCTCTGCCTACCCCTTCAGGGATACAGGCGTGAGTCTATAAATAAAAATAAAAAAAAGCAATATAATTTACCGAGGTACCTATTTAATAATTAATGTCCCGTCCAGAAAAGTGTCGCTATTCATACCACAAGCACCACTGAACCGTTGTTTATGTAACTTGCACTGTTCCTTAATTTGAAGTAGGTAAGGTACCTACATACCTATCTGATAAAAATAAAAATAAGAATTATCTTGAGATGACTTACACTCTATGACTAATTTACCTAAGGCTTACATTTTCACACATGTTAGAAAACTATAAAGGCCTTGCCACACGGCACAATTTTACGTCCAACTTGACTAAATCACTTGATGAAATCGTGACGTGTAGACGCCAGTCGTCCAACTCAAGTTCATCGGGTGGGCGGTACCACCAGATTTTAACCAATCGGGTGGACGAAATGAAAATCAGTGATTTGATTGCGTCGTGTAGACGGGCAAAGCCAATTCGATTGAAAATTTGATCAGTGGTAAAATTGTGCCGTGTAGCAAGGCCTTGAAACTCCTCACCAACTTAAATAATATCACACACATACGGGTCAATTGATAATATAGGTAGGTACCTACTTTGTTTTCATCATGAGCCTCTGCTGGCAAAGAGCGGGTTGTCAGACTTCACATGTGTTTGTCTGAGCATACCTGCCCTGTATGTATGAGAAGACATGCAGGTTTCCTGACGATGTTTATCTTTACCGCTTAGCAAGTAATAATTAGCAATTTAATATGCACGTAACTTCGAATTGATCTGCGCCGTGGATTCAAATCCGGGACCGTCTGCGTACTTAGCAGTCTATGGTCCTTCAACGGGGATCGCTGCTTCTCCACCTTTAAAAAAATGGGTATAATACGAGTTACCTTATTTGGGTGATTAAATACCTGCTTAATTGATTTAGTTCTCCGTGTGGTGACGGATTAAGAATACGGAATGTCACCACCCCATATCATCCCGTGGGTGTCGTAAGAGCCGACAGTGGGACCATACTATGCAGAGAACAGCACTGTAAGAGAAGGAAAACTTGAAACAAACCCTATATCAACCCGTTTGGCCAGCGTGGTATAGTAGGCCAATTCCTCTTATCAAAGGAGAGGCCTAGTCCAGCAGTGGACTGTAAGGGGCTGATGATGATAATTGATTTAGTTAATAACTGCTTAGGTTAGATATTTTGTTTATTCCAAGGCTACAATTGGACAGATAGATTTTAAACATTATTCGAAAGAATGCTATGAAGTCCTGCCTAAGTCAGTGGAGGTATATCCACATTGTTCCAATGATTGACATCACGTCATGACTCTACCATGTGTATAATTCTGCTAACTAACGCCGATCTCTGGTTATGAATCGTTGACACTTTTATATTTGTAGGAACTGTATAATAAATACCTACTGAAAATACCAAATTCTGTAAGGGGTTAGTCAAGTTGAACATAACATTGGTATGTTATCTAGGTACCTATTACCTAATGACTAGGTAGAGATAGCAGAAATGTTATACGTAGGTAGCTATTTACCTAAACTGTGTTATCTTAATAATGCCACTATTGACAACACACTCCTATATAATTTATGTAAGTACCTACCTATTCAGATAAAGTGTGCCAATACTGCCAATATCTAAGTAGGTACCTACACATACATACATACATACATACATACATATCGTCACGCCTTTTATCCCCGAAGGGGTAGGCAGAGGTGTATTTCTACACCCCCTTTTCGCCAGATATACTTTAGTCCCACGTAATAAGGGGCGAGCCTATTGCCGTACCGGGCACATTTCCAGACTCCGTGCTGCTATTGAGAATTTCGTGCCAGAAAAATCCAATAACACTGCCCGACCCAGGAATCGAACCCGGGACCTCCCGATCCCACGCGCACATTTATGCCGCGAGACCAACGAGGCAGTCGTATAGGGTTTGATGTCGAGTTTTCCGTCTCTACGCAAAAATGGTATTTGCATCGTGTTATCCCTTAGTCGCCTCTTACGACACCCACGAGAAGATAGGGGGTGGTGATACCTACTTGTATTCTATGCCGTTAACCACACGGCCAAACGGTAAACTAGGTAGGTACCTACCTAGTTTAAACTGCGTCTCTATATTATCTCAATGGTCTCTACCTAAGAAAATTTTTGTGTTGTCACTGTTGTCTTTGGTGGGACGCAGTTTAAAACTGGCTTAAGATAAGCTCAAAGTCAAAGTCAAAATCCTTTATTCATTTGGGTTACAATGTGATGCTTATGAACGTCAAAATAATAAATTTATAAAAAAAATGCTTAAAGACTCTACATTTACTGCTCATTGAGCGCACCGTTGAGGTAGGGTGAAAATGTAAGTTACTTTAGAAGAATAGTCATTATGATACCTATCTACTCAATCTACATAATTATGTGCTTGGATAGCATCCTTTGGTCATTGAAAATAGAAATCATATTTTTTCTAATTTAAAACAGTCAGCCAGGTAACTGACAAATTCCAGCTCATCTAGGTATATGTGTACCTACCTGTTGGTATAGTTTAGACAGGTATAGCACGTCTCGTGTAGGCGATCAGGACACAGGTCACATAGATTCACAGAAGCGCCAGTGGCGGGGCGCGGTACAAAAACGCTAGTGCGCGTGTCGGGGAGGCGGGGCTTTCGACGCCTTTCAGAGGCGGCGGCTTCACGTGGGCGGTGATAGGCGGGATTGTGGAACGCGCGTTGCGCGTCAAACGCGCACCGTGCAGTGCCGCGCGCCGCGCCGAACCGCACGCACCTCGCGCGACTCCCGCGCGTCGCGAGTGCTGTGATACGTACCTAGTGTGTGACCTGTGACCGGATTACTAGCACCGCACCTGTGACAGTGGCGCGTGTGACCAACAGTGATAAGTGATTAGTGTCCACCGGAGCCACCTCGACCCGACTATTGTACCTATACTGACCGATCGATCCCGCTGCTTCTAGGTACGTCACAGTCCACACTGGACTCGCTTGAACAAAACAACTTACATGCGGAACAAAGCTTCCCTGTCAAGCCTTACTTAGGCATGTGCAGTTCTTATGTAGGCAGTACAAAGGACTTAAGACCTAGGTATAGGCAAACTATTAGGTATACCTAGCCGCTAATGGATATATAATCACGATGTATTGGTATGTAGAGCCAGGGGTTATCCCTCAATACCGTTGAAGGTATGTGAATCTGCCAGATCATTTCTGACTCAAGGTGGCGAAATAACTTTTGATTTTAAGCCTAAAGGATAGCAGTTCACTATAATGGTATTTCAAGAGTGATAGAGCAGCGAAATCACCAAAGAAAATTTAATTTCTTTTATTAATACAATTTCCGATTTAAATGTGTCTGCGTCATGTAAGGCCTGGGTACCTACCTAAAATGCATTCTGTAGTCGAAAGGAGTTGTAGGTAGTTACTTGATTGACCTTTGGGCGGATGACGATTTATAAACGTTAACGATAAATATTTCGAGAGAAAGAACTAAATATTAATAGTCTGTTACCTATCAAGCGAGATGTAGGATGTTTGTTTAAATATGCAACTAACGGCAAAGAAAAATGCAGGCAGTGCGAATGGCTAGGCCTTTTCATCTCCTAAACATTTATCTAAAAAAGTTAGGTGTCATTTGATCCGTCGGTAGGTACTATTCTAAGTCAGTCCATGGTAGGTACCGTACCTACATACCTATCTAGCAAAAATATTCAAGTATGTTTACCTACACTGAAAAAAAGCCTTTTATCGAGGTATCCGTCTACTAACAGAAAGATATACCTTAGTAGTTGCTGATGATAAAATCGCAAACTAAGTGACATTATCTTTCTAAGATACAAAAGAAATATAACTAGGCGACTCAGATAGAACTTGTAAAATAATAATTGCAATAAAATATGGAAATTCGGAAAGTGTCTGGCAGCGGCTGGACACGAAGAGCAAAAATCGAGCTCAATGGAGTGATATAGGCGAGGCCTATCTCCAGCAGTAGCCTATAGCAGGCAGTTGATGATAAGGCAGTTCTGTAAGACTAGGGCACAGCAGGGCACCGGTCAATGAGACCATAAACCGGTTTTTTTTCAAAGAGAAATGTATAAAGATACATGTAGAGCCAAATAGAGTCCTTGTCTTGAATTAAATTAATTATCATTGATGAATACACTAAATTATAATTAAATTTAGTGACTTCAATCGACAACTACATAGGTAACGAACATAAACAAGACCGGTTTGGGGTAATCCACAGAAACTGCGTCAATGGGCAGTCAATCTAAAAACAATACAAAATTGAATTCAATCTAAATATTTTGATGTAACCGATTAATTGCTATTTCAGATAGCAATTAATCGCTTGAAGGATGCAAACACATAAATCCACAACTGTGCCTTTATACAACATATTTTATCATCATCATCATCATCCTAGCGCTGTCCCGGTTGCAATCCAAGAGCCACGCCTCGGAGCCTGGGGTCAGCTTTATTACTATGCAACATAATTATTTTATATCTACGCATAAAAAGTTCTGTTTCTTCTGAGTATTGTAATATTTATCATGTTTATTTATTTATATATGTATTGTATATGTATATATCTATATGATAATTATATTGTAATTGTATGTATGTATTTTATTCTTAAATCATCTTGCTGTCCACGTCAGCCAGTGCTACACCACCGCTACAAATAATTGCTAACATCATTCTTGTCCATCCAAAGGTTGCCTGTAGGAGATCGCACTTAGCGATAAGGTCGCCGATTGTACATAACCGTAGTTTAAGATACTTTTGATTTCATGTACTGTTTATTTATATATTGGTGTGCAATAAAGAATATAATAAATAAATAAAATGTTTTAAAAGCGCAAATACAAATTAGTCTTCATATAATTCGTTCCCCTTCATATTCGCTTCAAAAGTTACACCTAAATGATGACGCGTTCGCACACCGTATATTATTTTACCTAATTAATTCTTTAATAAAGTAATTACTAGACAAAAATTGCGGAAGATCTCAGTGATAGCAGAACACAACATTAGACGGAGTAATTAGCTGGTAATTTGAAGCCGGATGAATAAGAAGTTTTGAAAGATCTACCTACGTTTTTTAACATTGCTCATAATAAGTATATTTTATACTTATAATATACTATACTTGTATATTTGTACGTAGGTTTATAATATAGATATATTTATGCATAGGTAATTTGAAATTATGTGTCAATTGTTATCTATTTATTTAATTTACCTTAAAATCTATCTTATTTTGTTAGCTTAAATTCATTTCCTTTAAGTGATTTATAAAATTTACTTCTTTTCTCTCTGCACCACTCTAAGATAGACTGTGAGTGTCAATGGCATTAAGTCCGCCTTTATTCTTTGTGTATATAAAGTTTTAATAAATAAAATAAATAAATATCTACTTACCTAAACTAGAACTGACCTGCGATTCTGCCCGCGTGGTACTATTTTACTTCTATTGGGGAGGGAGGAAGGAGTTTCCAAAAGTCCTCTCTAGTCTTTACTGCTCCACTTTGCTCCCCAAGGACCCCATATACTTAGCCCGCATAGATAGATGCCAAAGTTCAGCTTCTTACACCCAGTAGTTTGGGCCGTGCGTTGCCTGTTAATCAGTAATTTATGCGAACTAGCATTTATGTAGATATTAGACCCGCCTTATCAAGAGACCTCAGTCCACATACATAGTCATGAAGGCAGGCTGGCAAAAACATTACCGCAAGAACTGTCTGTCTGTTTAAATGAATAACTTCGATGGACCCGTTGGTCTAGTGATTAGTGACCCTGAGTGCTAGGCCGGAGATCGTGAGTTCGATTTCTACTCACGAGAAATGTTTGTGTGATAAGCACGATGATTTATTTTGCGTCTGTGTGTAATTTATCTATAGGTAGTTTAATAAACAATACCTACGTATGAATTTCAGAATGTTGCTTAATTCTCTGATTGCTTATGTATAGGAGTAGTGACTCTGCCCAGTTTAGGAATGGGATAGGAATTTTTAAATTGTCAAAACATGTTGTTAGATACCTACAATATATTACATATTGCATTATTATAAGTCAAATAATAAAGTCATTATATAGCTTAGGCTCATTAGTTCCATATCAAGAGTTAGGCATAAAACTATATATATTCAATTATAGGTAATAGACATTTTTATAATAGGAACTTTTCAGTAGCATCTAACGGTTCACAGTACTTACAGTACCTATTATGTCTATTCTTGAAACTTAAAAGGACATGACGGTGCTTGCAATAACTATCTACCTACTGCTTCTGAAATACAAAAAAGCCTTTGTCTACGCTCTACCTCCGTTTTCTTACGTTCGTACGACAACGGGGCTATTGGCCATTATACTTGACATTGTAAGCCGAGGCACGGTAATGTTTACCTTGGTCGAGGACAGTAGGTACCGTTCTAATAGACTAAAATGCGGCAGTCGTAGCTACGGGCATCCTCTAGTCTAAATATAATTATCTGAAAGTATATTGTCTAACTTAATGAGTAATAAGTACCCGCTACTAAAATAATTAACATAGAATTAAAATGTCTGTGTAGGTAGGTATATAAAGCAGGTATCTGCCATAATTTGTAGACCAAAGATTTTACGACATACCTAATCCAACTGTTTAACGGTGAATATAAACTCTATAAAAGCAGAAACAAAGAAGCCCAATTAGCTTTAAAATAAATGAAATCACACATTTTGAAATTTCAAAGTATATGTATAATTAGCAATGTTTTTATTACAAGTTTGTTTGCCTTATACACAAAGTAGGTAATTGTTATATCTATAGGTACTATAATATAATAAAGCTGTAGAGTTTGTCTGTGTGGTTGAACGCACAATCTTATGAATTACTAGAGGACGCCAGCAGCTACGCCTGCATTTTTTTTTAATTTACCCGTTTTGGCTGATCCCGTGGGAATTTCGGGAAATCCCTTCTTAGTGCACCCCTACGGTCCCCAAGGAACATACATGCCAAATTTCAGCTTCCTGCGCCCAATAGTTTCGGCTGTAGCGTGTCTGTCAGTCAGTCAGTAACGCAAGGATTTTATATATTAAGATTGTGCTGATTTGAATTACTATTTTGGGTTGGATAGCCCATTTATCGTGGATGGCTAATAGGCTATAAGTATAATATAACATCACGCTATGCGGCACGGGTAGTACCTAGAACCTAACCCTAAATAACGCGGTTGTAACCGCGCGGGAGCTGCTTGTTTTATGTAATTTCTACCCATGCATGGGTAGAAATTACATCATGTAGTAGTTGTATCCCATGACTAAACATTGGGCATTTAGAAGGCACTTTACCTTATTTTTAAAATATTTTCACGTTATGTAAATTCTGTGTTTTCAGTCTGTTTAAGTAAATTGTAAATGATTTTTGACATTTGCTTCAACGTTTATTAATTTCTCTCTCCTTTCTCCCAGTTCTAGGCTGTGATTTCGTACTATTTTGAATCAATTGGGGTTCTGATAGTCTTAAAGTAAATTAGTTTGTTATTCTACGGACCTAAGTACTTACTTTATGGCGCCAGCTTCATTTTTTACCGACATTTACCGTTATGCAGCTAGCATAGTCGAGGTTCCATTCATTACAGCTCTACATAACTTAAAACTTAAGATATGTAGGAATAAATGTGCCCCAATGATATTTCTCGGTAATAAGATGTATCAATACATGTATTTTTGCCAACATCGTTAGTAAACAAGCACGAGAACCTTCAGAATAGGACTCATGTTTGATTGATGTTAGCATACCATGCCGACGGACTTAGTATTTCAGATGTTTTTCATAAGATACAAATTGTACATCAAGACTATTAGATTTTATAACACCCACACTTCAACATTGGTTGCTGATACATCTATACCTACTTCTGCGCTGTAATGTTTTATTATTGTACCATTCGCATGTTTTTGTATTTTTCTTTCATTTATTTCCAAACAGAGACGCGAAGTGTTTTTGCTGTGTCAGCAATCATGGTACCACAAATTGTAAGATTAAGATTCTGATTTAAAACGAGTGGCATGAGTTTCTTCCAGGCTCTTCTAACAGCCCTATTAAGTATACTGAACATGGTTGTTAAAAAAAGAATTGACGTTCATAAGTGTTGCTTTTGTAACCTATATGAATAAATGATTTTGAATTAGAATTGAAACGTATGATATGAGATTTAACTTATTATATAGGTACTAGACTTCACACGCGGTTTCGCCTGCATAGACGTCAGGTATCACATTTAAAGTAGTAGGTAGTAAGTTGTCACACTCCACCCTACTAACTATCCTCACAAAAATCTTAATATATAAAATCCTTGCGTTACTGACTGACTGACAGACACGCTACAGCCGAAACTATTGGGCGTAGGAAGCTGAAATTTGGCATGTTTGTTCCTTGAGGACCGTAGGGGTGCACTAAGAAGGGATTTCCCGAAATTCCCAAGGGATCGGCCAAAACGGGTAAATTTAAAAAAAATGCAGGCGTAGCTGCTGGCGTCCTCTAGTCATACAATAATATCGTTATGTTGTCACTAAAGAAAAGACAAACAGACTACCAAACATCCGGATTTTTAATATTGGTATGGATGGATTTCAATTACGCTTGATTTATTCGTTTTTAATTGAAGGGGATAAGTTTTTAAAGCTATTGATCATACATTTTGATGAACGTAGTCTGAAATAATTAAAACATTAGGTTTTAAAAACTGCATCCGACGCTTATAAAGATAAGTTGTATAATTTATCCACATTACCTAGGTACATCAGCTAAATTCTTGGCTGTATTTAGCAAGGGTGAGCAACTAAGAACGACACAAAAAATCACCTAAGGTAGATTTGCCTTAATTAAGGCATCGCTAGTCTACACAGTTGTATAGGAAATTAGAAAATCTGAATACATTTTTTTTATGTCCCATCCCCTTGGCGGAGTGTGTGGATGCACAGAAATGGGTGTTCATGATACATACCTATTTGATTTCCATTATTAATGGCATTAATAAATTGTTGTGACTTCGTGCAGCTATTATCCACGTTTAAATTGTTGGGTTTTCATTGTAACTGATGTTAATTAAATTACTTAGGTACATGAATGTATGTACTTACTTGTACCTACGTATATCGCATTGTTCATATAAAATTTCTTAATAACTGACCAGATTTATTAAAATTCAAGACTACCTGCCCTGCTCACAAAGGTAGAGGTATCTGTATGTTTTATTGTCTACTAGATGTCGCCAGCGGCTTTGCCCGCGTCAATTATACATATAAACCTTCCTCTTGAATCATTCTATATATTAAAAAAAAACCGCATTAAAATCCGTTGCGTAGTTTTTAAGATTTAAGCATACATAGGGACAGACGGAAGACAGACTTTGTTTTATACTATGTAGTGAAGACATATTTTAATAAATAAACTGACTAGACCAAAATTATTTTATATAATTGGACTTACAAAATATGTAGAAAGTACTATACTTATACCCTTTTTGAACAAATTAATAAATATTTTTGTTCTATAATATTAAATAAAATTCTCGCTTAGTATTTAGCACCACAGTACCTAAGTACCGTCGGTACCTACTATGGTCTTGAATCACTTGTGCAAATCACTATGGACAAATAAGCTAAGCAGTTCTACTGGACAATTTATTTACCGAAGTAAGTAATACAAATAACACAATAATTGCAAAGATTTACAGCACTTGAACGAAATTTCAGGACTGGATATATACCTACATAAATTACTACGGTTACGGGTATAAAAAATATTTTAACTTGTCAATAATGTAAAACGAGAGTAGTGTGGGGTAAAAGAAGATGTAGTGACAAGCATCGAGAAAGGCATGTTAAGATGGTTTGGGCACATGGAGAGGATGGATGACGAAAGACTGACAATATGAAGATATATAAGGCAAGTGTGAATGGGACAGGACGAAGGGGAAGACCTAGGCGGACGTTCTCTGACCAGATTGGAGACATCCTAAAAAAAGGACAGGTCAGAAGTACCCTAAACAGAAGAACATGCATAAACTTGATGGCAGTGAATGAAGCAAGAGAGGTATGTCAGGATCGTTGCAAATGGCGTTCCGTAGTGTCTGCTTACCCCTCCAGGAAACAGGCGTGAGTTTCTGTATGTATGTCAATAATAATTTGTAAAAGTAAGGTTAAAATTACTGATACATTCTATCTCATTTTAAGATTATCTTTGGTACCTACCTATTATTAATTACTTTAATTAAAGTATCTTAGCAATGTAAGCTATATCTGTATCCTATATCGCCACAGCCTACCGCATATGCTCATGTCATGTATAATTTATCTACCACTAACAATCATATCACATCTTCATTACAGCCGAAATAAAAATAGACACCAAAGAAAAAAATATCTCTCAAGACACAAGTATGCGAAATAACTTGAAAGTTAGTGCATAACGCCGTTTCTACATAAGTTTACTTACATAAAACTGATGTTCCTTGTAAGTGTAATTAAAAATAAACATTGAACGTAATTCTAGATAACTTTGGAAATTTCCTGGACAGCAGTTAGTCATCAACGCTCTAGCGTTATCCCGGTTGCATCTAAGACTTACATGCCTTGGAGCCCGGGGTCCGCTAACTGGCCTAACCAGATATGACAGAATATCAACTCTTACACAGAGCGACTGCTGTCTGACCTCTGCAACCCAAGGGATAGCGATATTCCATGGTTTAGACCAGTATCAGTTTATTTGAGGATACTGACTCTCCGTAACGACTGTCAAAGATCTTCATGACAGTCGGGACCGACGGTTTAACGTGCTCTCAGAGGCACGGGGCAAGCGATAATAACAATTTAATACGCACTTAACTTCGAAAAGTCATTGGTGCGAGCCGTGGATCCGAACCCGATACCCTCTGCTTGGCAGTCCGTTGGTATCTCCACTAGGCTAGGCTATCTTTGCCTGGACAGCAGTTGGTATTCGTACCGAATAAAAATAACTTCGTCATTAAGCATGGTATTAAAAATCTAAGAATCCAAGGACCGTTTTACCACCCATTTTAGTGTCATTATATTCTTATTTTTTGATAGAGCAAGATAAAGCCATACAATATGTAGTTATGTCTCGTTCTCTCGTAAAGTAAGATTACGATAACATACAGATAGTTGATGGCCTGGTGCCATAAGAGACAAATCAAGTTTATAAGTAAATGCAATAAAAAGAAACGGCCGTACAAGTACGTAGCGTATGTATCTAATACGACTTATCTACTCACACATTGATATAGCGTACGAGTTCAGAAATGTCATAAAATTTGCAGATCATGAGAATAATCTAACGTTTTAAATCTCTATACTTAAAATATATCTTGCATCAATTCTTGTAACCTCATAACTAATTAAAAAAATCTCGTGGCAAGATGTTTGCACATCTCCAAAACAGCCCGAATGATATTTAATAATATTTGTTTTTTTTTTGGTAGGTATAGGTAATAGGTCGTAAACTTTGATTAGGTATATACTTGTCTAGATAGAACGTCGGCGTCTCCCTTTCATCGCAGTAAAAACAACGGCCTAAGTTAAAAATCGTTGTATGCGTATTTACACACTCATGCATGCGTAACTACGATGGTTCGCGCAAGCGCAACATGTCAGCGGTGATACCGGATTTTGGAAATTTTCCCTAAGATGATGGTAAAAAATTACGTACTGAATTTCAAGTACTTATAATTTGTTTTATTTTTTATTCATTTTCAAACATTCGGACTTAGTGCAAATCTAATAATAGGTAAGATACTTGTGTCTTTGCAATTAAAAAAGAACATTAACATTGAAATTATAAACATTGTCGGCGGGTAACCGGGCTTTGGCTGATATATAAACACTTTATACACGATGTGCAGTGTAGGTACAGTTGTTAGGTATGCAATAATTCCGACTTTGATTCTTATATCACAGATATACACACATCAACAAAGTCTAGGGATATCTTAATCCTAAATTATTTACGAGTTTATAGTTTAGAACCTTGTTAGTTTCCACAAAAAGTTTATATACAGATTAAAACCTCTTTTATTCTATTTTCAAAATTTGAACATGGAAAGAAAAAAAACAAAATAATAAACAAAATATGGCGGCAAATTTGCTAGTAATTCGTTACATTAAAGAAAGTTAAAACTGTTTTATTATAATTATTAATGAAAAGGGTTTTTAATTGTTTTTCTTTTTTAATTTAACGTGACGTACGAACTTTAAAAGTCATGTCACGTCGTCATTTGAGTCGAGATGAAATGTTACGAGCCGTGGGCATGTTAGAAAATGGTGCAATTCAACGCGTCGTTGCTGAGGCTCTACATACCAGTCAAAATGTGATATCAAGGTTGTGGTCACGTTATCGCAGTACTGGAGATGTTGCCGAACAGCACACAGGTAGATATCGTGTTACTACGCAGAGACAGGATCGATTTCTCCAAATGACCGCCAGAAGACAACCCAATATCACAGCGCTGCAACTAGTGCAAAGGCTCCAGGAGGACCACCAGCTGCTGGTAAGCGACCAAACCGTGCGAAGAAGGTTACATGAAGTTGATCTTCATGCTCGAAGACCATTGCGTGTTCCAGCATTGCGACGTGGCAATCGCGGTCGGCGGCTTTCGTGGGCTCGGGAGCATTTACCATGGAGTGACGAACAATGGTCTTTGGTGCTGTTCACCGATGAGTCCCGGTTTGGGTTTCACCCGGATTCACGAAGAACACGCGTTTGGAGAGCTCCAGGGAGAGTTAGCCGTCTACGGCACCCTCAGGAGGTCCACCCATACCAAGGCGGGACAATCATGGTGTGGGCAGGAATTCGTCTTGGCGGACGAACCCAACTCGTTTGGATCCAAGGCAGCATGACTGCACAAAAATACCACGAGGAGGTAGTAGAGCCCGTTATTGTCCCACACAGAACTCAAATAGGCCATGAATTTCTACTCATGCACGATAATGCTCCTTGCCATACGGCGCGGCTGGTATCGACCGCTCTCCGAGAGCACGATATTCAAGTTTCGGATTGGCCTGCACAGTCGCCCGACTTAAATCCTATCGAGCATGCCTGGGACATGTTACAACGAAAAGCTTTGAGAGATTTTCCACCAAATTTGACGACTGAACAACAACTTTACGAACACTTGCAAAGGACATGGGACCTCATACCGCAGCAAGACATTGACAATTTAATTTTAAGTATTAACAATCGATGTCGATGTGTAATCAATGTAAGAGGTGGCAACACTGATTATTAATGATTAGATTTTACAAGTTTTTTTCCATTTTTATTAAAATTAATAGTTTTTTAAGAAGAAATGTTTGTTGTTATCATACTAATTTTCCATGATGATTAAAAAAAATATTTTTTTTATTTAAAACAAAAAAAAACACGAAATGTTTTTTATTTTTATTAAAGACCTTAAAATAATCTATGATTCTTCTATTTACTGTATCAGAAAATTCTTCATAGATTTTTAGATATTTGATGAAATATAAAATATCCCTAGACTTTGTTGATGTGTGTAGGTACATAATATAATGAGATTATAAAGTAAACAATATCTGCTGCCATGCATTTTAAAATTGACATTGATTTCATATTTCCTATCCATCAACCTAAGAAACTCAAAATTAAAATATAATTTTGGAGTAGGTACTTACTTCATACAATATTTTAGAATCATCATAAAATATCTTTAGGTACAATAATTAATTAGCTAAAAACAGGTAACACTGGCAACAAAGTGTCAAGTTGCGTCTTATTTAGATAATTTAATCATTTCTTTAGTTTACATTCATACATAGTCTCACGCCTATAACCCCGAAGAGGTAGGCAGAGGTGTATTTCTGCACCCAATTTAGTTTAGAGTTATTTAAAATTTACTTAACGATAGGAGGTATCTTTTTAATTGTCTTCAGTCATCTTTTGTAATTCCTATTCACGTTAATAACACAAATCGACATATTTTTTGATAGCATCACGTATTCACGCCACAATGACAGATTCGCTACTGACACGCAGAACGAACTTATATGCTAACAGTTCGCTAATATTTCGTTGAACATTTCAGCCCGTCCAGCATACGCACCACGAGAAAATTATCTCTACACGTTTACTCGTGTTTATGACGATTATCTCTATTAACTCGCTGACTCTAACATGGTTACACACACGATTCGACTCGTTATGTCAAATGTTAAATGTAGCTATAATAGTCGTTTTTACTTATCTGTAGCATTTCTCTCGACGAATCCTAACATGAAGGCCCAATATTACTCGATTATGACAAATTTTGACAACTAAAATAGTAATAATAGTCGTCATGCTTTCATACGACGAGAACTACACGAGTAACTAAAAATATTTATTTAAAACAACAAAGAAAATGGCAGTCCCTTATTATAATTATTTAATAACCTTATATGAAGAGCGCCACGCGAGAAAAGTTCAAAGAAAGCGAATTAGGGATCTCTGTGACCCTTTTACGTTGAACGACAGAGAATTCCAGTTGCTTTGGCGTATATCAAAACCAATGGCTCTGTTTCTCATAGAAAGGCTTGCCACGGATCTCGAGCCTCATTCAGATGGCCTGCCTGTCTAATTAAAGATAAGTTAATATCATTATTATCGAAGCTGCGCATGGGACCTCATTCTTATTCAACACAGTAACAATTGTTACTACTTTGTAGGTATTGACATCAGTTTCGAATTAAAACTAATCAACTTTTGAATTAAATTAAACAATACATACAAATTACAAATGTAAAATAGTACATAATATGATAAACTACAGAGGTGGATACAAGTCTTTTGAGCCATTTGAGCACAAATTGAATGAACTAAACCGGTGTGGTTACATTAATAAATGCCGTAATTGACATTCTATGTTTCAAAGGGCAACATCGGTTACTCGTGCAACGAGAGCGAATTCTTCGACGTGAAGCTTGTCTATCGTGGCGCGCATGTTAAAGAAAACGAGATATTAACCGATAACGACAATATTTCTTCATTCACGCGTGTGATATCTCGTGGTGCGTATCCTAGGCGGGCTGATGTTCGAACTCTCTATCAATGTAGACAAGTTCAAATCAATGGTCGTAAATTGGTCGTAAAGTATAATTATTTCCTATTTGACATTTGATTTGTCATGAAAGCAGAACAAAATATTAAGAAACAATTTATGTGACATAACCTCAACAATGTTTGCCGCTAGGTTTGCCGGGTCTCGTAGTATGCACTATATGATATATGAGTATTGAATAACATAGACATAGAGCTATACAAGTTACAACAATAACCTAGTGAGGAGACCGACATGGTCTTTCGTAGGGAATCTCAGGGTGAGTGTAACTTTGTCCGCTACGATGGCCAAGAGCAGATTGACACTCATCACATCTCTAGCCCTTCTCAAAGTGAAAAAGGAATGTGTCCAGCAGTGGGACAGATTATAAGCAGAGCTGATATTAGGTATCTAACACCTAAACTCTAACTTTATCTGTCTCTACATCATCTAAACATGATGTGAATTTGCTTATTTCAAATGAAATAATTCTTCTGTAATTATTTTCCTATAGATTACCTACCACAATATAGGAAATTATGAAAAACTGTTGTAATGATTAATTTAGATTGATAATGACCATTTACTTTCTTAAATGTCCATTGGATTATCAAAGTAGATACTTAAACAATTCTTTGAATAACATTAAATAACTCTTTTTCTGGTAGGTGTTGAGCGTTGGTTAATTAATCTCTAAATGCCCGTTAATTACAACCATGACCAAAAAAGCAATTTACAAAGTTAGTAGGTATGTTATGTACTTACTTACAATACATTCTCAATGGAACACTTTATATGAAAAGATCTCACAAAAATTTGAGCTAGGTTATTATTATAATTAATTATATTATGTTTATTTTAATATGGTCCGTGTGATGACGGATTAAGAATACGGAATGTCACCACCCCATATCATCCCATGGGTGTCGTTAGAGCCGACATAGGGAGCATATTATGCAGAGAACAGCACTGTAAGAGAAGGAAAATTTGATACAAACCCTATACCAACCCGTTTGGCCAGCGCGCAGCGTGGTATAGTAGGCCAATTCCTCCTTTTAAAGGTGAGGCCTAGTCCAGCAGTGGATTGTTAAAGGATGATGATGATGACATGTTTATTGTTCATGGCAGGTAAAACAGACGATTAGCATGAGGCCGTTGAGAGAAATGAACACACGAGTGTCTAATCACAAATTACTAATAAGCTACATTAATTTCAATAAAACTTACAGGATATACCCTCAGCGCCAAGTCTTCAATTTTTTTTTATAACTCTTAAGTTTCTATACCTACTCACATAACGTTTTATTACGAAGGCGTTACTTCTCATTAATACGACCACGCATTGTTATACAATGTATAAATGAATATACCTAATTAGAAATAAAGGTTTCTCCATGTGGTGACGCAGACAGTATAAAAATATAATGTGCCATTATTCCATTTTATCCGTGGGTGTCATAAAAAGCGACTAGGGAAAATACACGCAGTTAATGCATTTTTGAAAAGACGGAAAGAGCTTTTCGCTTTCCCAGAAAAATAATTAAACTCTAGGTATCTATCTGCCTAGCGTGGTATCGTAGGCCTATAATCCTCATAATTATCACTGTGTACGTGCATGTTGCAATATTATACTGTTCATGTGTGAAAACTTGTAATTTGCCTTCTGCTAATATTGTATTATGTAATATTCTGTTAGCTGTTAGTTTTCTTATAGGAATAAAATAAAATAAAATATTTATTTCACAATGCCATTGTGACGCAAATCAGGAGAGCCTTATGTCTCTTTGATAATGGTATCATGAGAAACAAACATATGTAGGTGCAGGACCTTGCTTCCCTCAATAACTTTTATGATTAAACCTATTTGTTTCAAGTGTCAAAAACCCGTGTGAAACAATTTTCATGAGACCTGATTGATGATATTAAATATAATTAAATTTCGCAAGATACGAAGGTACCTATCATACAATTTTAATGAAAACGGGTTTAATTCGCGATATTTAATTAATTTAAGGTCTAATTTATATACAAATCGCGTACGTTTAAAATCGAAGGTACCTAGTTTACAAATTGTGGTAAATATCACTTAGCATATCTCGCACTTGCCAGGCATGCGACAATTTTAATAATTATAAATGCCATGCATATTATTCCGAATAATTTAATTAAGTACATTATAATTTGTTATGACAAGAAAAATGGGAACAATGTCATTGGTATTTTAATAAATATTTACATTATTTATTTACATCTTGGTTTAATCTTATAATGTTTGATCTCATGAGGGATTTTTTACTGAATCCAATACTTTGATCCCGAAAACAATTCTAGAAACAACGGGTAATGGCATCGATCTACATAACATATCATAAAATGAACTTTAATTCAACAGTAGCATTGGTTTAAAAAATCGCCAATAACTTATCATTAGGTACATATTTGCTGCAGCAGAGATCCGCACATAACAAACCAATAGGTATCTAGGTGACGGATTAAGAATACGGATTGTCACCACCCCATATCATCCCATGGGTGTCGTAAGAGCCGAGCATATTAGGACAGCACTGTCAGAGAAGGAAAACTTGATACAAACCCTATACCAACCCGTTAGGCCAGCGCGGTATAGTAGGCCAATTCCTCCTTTCAAAGGAGAGGCCTAGTCCAGCAGTGGGCTGTTAAAGGCTGATTGATGATGAGGTGTCTAGGTATTTAGTTATTTATTTTATTTATCTTCAACAAGAATTACACAATGCTATTCATAATAATTAGGAAAAAAAAACACAGATCTGGTGTATACTAAATTACAGAAGACCACAACATGCACATAAGTCTAACAATAAGGAAGGAAGATAAATGTCAAGGCTTATTAAAATTAAAAAAGAAATTCAATTAAAAAAATATTAAAAATGAAGAAAAAGAGAAAACAAAACACAAAATCAAATTATAATATAATAAAGCTGAAAAGTTTGTTTGTATAGTCGAAGGCGCTAATCTCAAGAAGAACGGGTTCCAATTAAAAAATATTTTGTGTTGCATATTCTATATCTAGGAAGGCTCTATGCCCACGCTATGAGCCAATGAATGCAACGTAATAAATAATTATAATTATAACCCGGGTGTAACCGCGGACACAGTTAGTAACTTATAATTTAGTCAAAATGTAATTTATTTATTTATTTATTACGTACATATTAGGTATATTTCATAATTAATTTTATAATAATATAATTAGAATAGTTGACAAAATAATGTTACGTCTACAGTTTATTAACCTTTTTAAATATTTTTTTATTAAATATATATGCTTAGAATTTTAACCAATCAGCCGTTTTGTCAATGTTGTAACTGATATGCTCATGATATTCATTATAAAGTGGAATTTTTAAAACCAAATATTTGAAGAATGCTATTTGCGAAGAATTTTAAACATATCAAATTAATTTGAATAAATATTACAAGTAAATTTTTTTTTTGTTGACCTCGCTATGGAAATACATTTACGCATACACCCTACAAGATGAATAGCGGAGGTCTATGTGGGACGACTCAACGGCTGGAGTGCAAGGCCACAGCCTATATACTTCTTACTTCCATGCTATTTTGGGGGCGCCAGGGGGTCGCGTTAGCCTTCTACACTGACACCCCAGCGGATAGCCCGAAGGCCACAACTTCCTTGGCGACGGATGAAGGTGTTGGGCTCCGCCGCCAAAACACACAGCGGCCGCAGAGGATGGGGAGGACGTCAACCAGTTAACACCGCATCTCTTCTTCTTCTGCGGCCCCATCGCAACGCAATAAATGGAGCGCCCCCATTTGGTCGCGGGAGATAGGGCGCGCGGCAACGCAACACCGACACGCCTCTCCTCCCGCGATCGCTCCCGACTGCGCCGAACCGACAGAACTGTTCCCCGCACCCGCACCCTTGGACGCGCAGGCCAAGCCCGGGATCCCGCTTAGCTTCAACGTCCAAGCCACGGGTACTGAGCCTTCCCACCATAACAAGGTGGAGATCCCACAGGGGGGATCAACATCAGCCTGCCATAGTCCGCTGCTGGATGTAGGCCTCTCCAATGGCACGCCCCTGAGTCTGATTTTTGGCTTTTCGTGTCATAATTTTTTATTTAGTTTCCGAAAATGAAATGTAGTTTACTATAATACCAAACCTAATTCGGTTTAAGATATCGTGTAAAGAAAAAATATCACACCGGTATATCCATGTGCTTGCTGAAAGCAAATATATTATTTTGTCTAAGTAATACAGGGTGGCGCAAAAGTAATGACCCTATAGAAATGCCTTATATTTTTTTTATGAAATGTCATGTCATTCTGATATTGAAAATTTTGTAGTAATCAAATGTAAAATTCACTAAAAATAATCATGGACCTGGACATGGACACAAAAATATGGAATAGTCGTGTCATCAGTGATAAAAACACAACGTGAATTTGACTCTACAGCGTATTTTGGTCAAATAATTGAAGATGTTTCCGTATAAAACTCAGATGACTCATCAGCTGTTGCCTACTGATCACCGAGATCGTCTAGAGTACAGCCAGCGCGTCATAAACCTCAACCTTGAAGAGGATATTTTTTTTTCAAAATTAATTTATTTGGAATTATTTGAAATCTCGGGTGTATGTCCACAAACCACAGACTCTCGCAGCTTTAAAAGAAAACATACAGCAAGATATAAGAAACATATCGCAGGAAGTATTACGGCTAGTTATGGAAAAAGTCATAAAAAATAAACTCAGATGTACTTCAAACTCTGGAGGTCAATATTTAATAGACATCATATTTAAATCATAATGCAACTAAACTTCATGGCACATATATATTTAAAAAACTAATTCTAATTTTCTAATTTAGAAACGAAGTTGTAGCTGAACCAAATAGGGTCATTACTTTTGCGCCACCCGTTAGTAGACGAGTTTATCTTTATCTAAAACTAAAGTTACTCTTAGCACTGCCTATTCGTTGCTTAACTCCCTAAGCAAAATTTTGCTTAACCGAGTTGCCAACAACCATAATAGACTGCACGGATGGCGTAGTGGTTTAAGCGGCCGCTTGACACTGCGCCGAGTGCCGTGGGTTCGATTCCCACACGAGACAACACTTTGTGTGTTTCATAAATTATTGTTTCGAGTCTGGATGTTCATTGTGTCCGTTGGTTGTATGTTTGTAAAGTCCCCCGCGACACAGAATTTATTCCTAGTGCGGGAGTTGTCTTTTAAAAAACAAAGAAAAAGCACGTACCTATACCCAAAACAGTCTAACCTTATCCTTTGACAAATGCCCGTACATTACGATATCATAAATGTTATCACAATACCCTAATCTGCGACACATCCACAAACACTTCGTTATCAACTTAAATATCAGTTTAAAATGATTTGTGAATCCACACTGGCGTAAACCGGTTGTAACCCAGCCAGTTTTGCCCACATTAAAGTATAAAACATAACATATGAGAGCATCTGAAAACTTAATATGTGTATGAATATTGAAGAGGTAATAATGCGTACATTATTATGTAAATCAGTAGATAGCTACGTGTCTTCTGATATCGTAGACGCTAGGGTTACCATATCGAAAGCTTTTTACAATACTACAAGTATACAGGACGTTGATATGCATTTGCAAAATATTTGCAGGGCTGAATATACTACTATAACAGAATACAAGTACATGAAAAAAAAACTCCCTAAAACTAAAAAAGAATTCGTAATCATATTTTTTAAAAGTCAATTTGGTGTATTGACCGCCGCGGCCGCTCAGCTGATCGCCGCGAGCTCGCATTTCAGGTACCTAACACACACAAGTACACGTACCTGCTGTGCAATCTTATTCTGCACCAGGCAACAGTTTACTCTGATTTCCTATCTAAGTAGCATTTAATGAAAATAGGGTGTGTATACTGTATTATTAAAATATTTTGCAATTATGCAGATGAACATATTGTATATAATACCAGGCCTTTTACAACCTATCACACTGCTGGGCACGGTTCTCTTCTTTCTATGACAAGGATTAGACTATTGTCCACTAAGCTGAGTAAGTGCGAATTCACAGACGTGTGAGCAATAATAAGCTTGAGACGAAGTGCCCGGTTGTTATGAGTAGGTATACTGTGTGAATCGCAGTGAAGTTTCTATGACTCTATTCATTATTTCTTAATTATAAGCCAGTGCAATCTAAAAGGCTTGGTGTGGTGACGTATTAATAATTCTAATTGTCGCTACCTGATTTCATTCCATAGGTGTCCTAAGAGGCGACTAACTACGGAATTCAATATTTGATCTAAATATAGATCTGTAGATTTTAGATTCGTTTTAGACATAAGCTCCATACAAAATAATTATGTCAAACACGAATCTCGAATCTCAAAATCCATGGATGGATCGAATATTGAAAATGGCCGCAAGAAAAATAAGCAAAGCTAAGTTTCTCGCGCAAGAGACGGAAAATTCTATGCCAACTCGTCTGACTAACGTGATAGAGTAAGCCAAATGCTCCTGTTGCATCATAATTCTATTAGGACGCAATTAAGAATTGGCCTTAACCCAGCTGTGTACTACACAAGGCTGATGATGAAGAAGAATCTAAAATACCAGACATGCCGGAATTTGTTTTCCCATCACAACTTTCAATTCGGATAAATTAGACACCTGACCGAAATAGTCTTAAGTTCAGATAGATTAAAAAGTTGTCTAAAACTCGGACACTAGGCCGAAAATCCGGATATGTCCGGACAGGTGGTAATCTTAGCATCGTCCGTCGTCAAGTGCCGAGTGACGCGACGTCAGCTGTGCGCGATGACGCGCGTCTCGTCACGTCAGTGTCACATACTCTGCGAGCTTTACACAGACTTGTAGCTAGACTAACAGACGTGACAAGATTTGGACAATGCCTGCGTATGTGCTATTATTGTGTTTGCATTAGTAGTTACATTCTACAGACATGATATGCCAGACAGAATTGGCAATCAACATTTATCATTTGGAGAGAATCTTCTTTAGTGCTTTATTTCTTTATTTTATTATATTGATACCCTAATTTTTCATTCGTACTAGGTACTTTGTGGCTATGTCGATGGAACTAGCTAGCGGTTAACGTGAAAATAATTAAAAAAAGAACCTCAAATTGATGTTATTTTTACACCCAGGTACAGTTAGCGCCATTTACAGAGGTTATAGTTAAGGAAATATCTGGATGTGTAATTATTATTATATTATATTAAGAAGAAAATTTTATCAGGTCTGAATCATAGCCTAAAATAAGAAATCATTTTAATGGCTATATACCTAAGCTATCACATACCTATGTATTAAGACGTTTTATACGGTACTCATAAAAAGGCCAATAAAATATGTAATATATTTCAACAATATTTAAAATATATCTATTAAATTATGTTATCAAAAGCGACATGCTGCGTTGTGTTTATTAAAACATGTATCTATAGAAAAAGATAAATAAGAAATAGTAGGTAATGAAAACGTACGACATTTCTCTCAAGCGAAGATAATATGAAAATAATGGCTTTCTTGCATGTATTATAGTAGATAATATTATACCAAATATACGTATATAAAGCAGATGGAACAATGTCCCACCAGTGGAAAATATAAAAGTTAAAACTCTAAGAAAATATTTGAATTTAAGTATGACGTGTTACGTAACATGTTACGTCTTTTATTGCATACTTGGTGAAAGCTTTAATAACCACGCCCTTCAAAAATCTATACATATTATATAATGAAGTTCCCCTTTCGTCCTGTCTGTCTCTATGACCGTGATATACTCAAAAACTATCCATCAGATTCTTTAATGGTTTCACCAATACCAAGTCAAGATGAACAATTCCAGCGGGCGGAGCCACTGAGGAAGCCTAGTTTTATATGAAGTAATTGGGCCACTTTTTTCCCACATTTCAGGGTCTGCGCCCTGTGCTAAGGCACCGCTGGTACAGCCTTACTGACACTTTGCAGAGAGTCTATCACGATCACTCGATCCGACCTGGTAGATTACGGAGCAACGTCATCATCATCGCCCTAGCGTTATCCCGGTTGCATCCAAGACATACACACCTTTGTGCCCGAGGTCCGCTTACTGGTCTAACCAGATATGACAGATTATCAACTTTTCCACAGAGCGACTGCCGCCTGGTCTCCGCAACCCAAGGGGATAGCGATATTCCATGGCTATGACCAGTATCAGTTTATTTGAGGGTACTGAATCCCCGTAACGACTGTCAAAAATCTTCATGTCAGCCGGGACCGATGGCTTAACGTGCTCTCCGAGGCCCGGGGCAAGCGAAAATTAACAATTTAATTATAAATAAGCTATAATTATTAATTTAATTACGGAGCAACGTACTGTCACATATTTTCCCAGTGTTGGCAAAAACAAGTTAATTTTATGTTAAAAATTAAGTTGTAAGAATGTATAGGATATTCATTAATTCATAATGGAAATTGTAATTTGCATTAATTATTTATCTATTTTAATAATTATAGGTACTTTTATCAATTTAAACAACGGAAATATTATGTTTCGATGTACTGGATGCAGATAAATTACAAATTTATCGTTAAACTGTACCTACATATTTACTGATTCGGAATGTCTCTCTCTGATATTTTTATTTGTGGCAAATTCATTTTACATTACCGCGCCATAACTATCAACGATATGCGCTTTAGTTATATTATTATTAATTTTTATTGGTAATAAATTATGTCTAAACAAAAATGTAATTTTGTATAGTTATTGTTACCTGAAATAAATAAATATTAATAATAATATTGAATAGTCATTAATAGTTGTACTACAGAAATATAATTTTGTATACACTTAGTTATTTTTTCAAACATCGTGAGGGAACTTGCATGTCTGAGAGTTCTCCATAATGTTCTCGAAAGACATGTGAAATCTGCCAACCCCTTGGCCAGCGTGATGGACTATGATGTCCTTACCCTTCTCATAGTGAGAAGATGCCCGTGCCCAGCAGTGGGACAGTACATAGGGCTGTTGATGATACTTAGTTATTATTACCTAAAATAAATGAAACTATTATAACATTAATTTACTTCAGGTAACAATAACTATAAGCACAAAATTATATTTCTGTTTGAACATAATTTAATACCAATATAATTACACAAAGGTTGAATGCTTTGGCAAGTATGTACCCAACATAGACCATAAACACAAACAAATAATGTACCTACTACCTGCATACTTACGTATGTGGGGTTTAAAAACTTCGAAAGAAAGAAACTTAGTTTATCGGAAAGTTTCTAATTTCTAAATTCTTCGAAAAATAAATAATGAGTGAATAAATAGGGTAAAAGTAAAATACATTTGGACGACAAGAATATAGGATAAACAATATGAGGCAGGACAACAAGAAATAGGATACGTGAATTACGACACGTTTATAAGTAACATTTTAAATAAGGAATAATAGAAGTAGGGAGGAGAGGACTTTTATAGGGCACGTAAAAGAAAAGTAAATGCTACGTTGCATCAAGAGGTCAAAAAGCTAGCTAAAAAGACTTCATGGAAGAAACTCCATTGACAAAAGTTTAGCTCCTTAATTAAAATTATGTTTATTATATGTTGAGATGAAGATCTCTACTTAATTTAAGGTTTGACTTCCTAGTCACATTCACGTCTAGTCAAGTTTTATATAAAGTTTAGTAGCTGTATCAGTCATAAAATACAACTGTTTATATTGTCTTATCTGTGTTACTTAGTAGGTATTAGGGGAAGGTTGCGATGAATGGACCACTTGACTTTGCGACAACATATCTTAAAAAATATAAAATATTAGTAGTTTATTATTTTCATTTCGTAGGACCTTTATTCATAATAATCAAACGCACAACCAATTCGGGCTTACACTTTTTGGCATAAATGAAGAAATCTAAATCTTGGGCTGTTACCTTCGTTGGACCATGGGCACCTTCATTGAACCACCAGGTTGCCATCAATCGACTTCGAGAAATTTGTTCTAAAGGTCCAATCAAGGTGATTTATGACAATTAGCAATATGATTAAATTATGGCATACGAAGAGAGACCAATAATACTCATACACTTACTACAAGCAAACAAACTATAGTTGTAGGCTATTTAGAGGATATGTTCTTTGTCTTTTTGGTTTACTCCATTTATCCCTTGTTTAAGTGTTGCTTTCAGGACTACGTAAATTCTTCTAGCTTCAGTTGTTTGTTTTTCACTGATTCTAGAGCGAGGTTCATGCTAGTTTCATTTCAAGTAAAGTATTTTCTTGTATTTGGCGATGTTCTGAAATAATAAATTGATGATGAATGATTTTTCAAGATTTTGCATAATTAATGAAATACTCGGAGCCACTCCCTAATAAAAAAATACAATAAAAAGTAGCTATGATTGGACCGGTCCAACGGTGGAACTCTCTTGGCAACAAGGTACTCGTTAAGACAAGGAAATTTACCATATAAATGTACAGAACTCGACAGAATTGAATAACAGTCATGGATTCACAATTAAATTATCTAATATTTCATACCAGAGCACCCAAACAAATATGAATAGAATGATACTTGCATCAAATTGTTACGACTCAAATAATAAGATTTTGACCGCCACAAAACACAACCACACGCGTAACTCCTCATTACCTATGTGTCGCAGCGTCACTGAGGTCAGAGGGAGATGCAACTGATCTGGGACGGACTCGTTTCGACTAGTTCGGGTATTGTTGGAGAATAGTTGTGTTTGAAGTCATGTTTGAAGATTCTCTTTCTCTCTTCAAACAGAAATATATAATTATGAACAATGTTGTGTACCTAATCGACAGCACATGGGGCGTAGTGATTTGAGGAGACCTCGCCGTTTAGATCTGCGCGTGTGGTGGATCCTGTCTACACGGGACCAAAATTTATGTGATCCAGAAGTTGTTGTTTAGTCCCACTGACAGCGAGGTCCATTTTAAAGGCTAGATAGGTATCTCCCCCAGGCGTAGGTAATCAAAGACCCACTATCTTAATATATAAAATCCTTGCGTTACTGACTGACTGACAGACACGCTACAGCCGAAACTATTGGGCGCAGGAAGCTGAAATTTGGCATGTATGTTCCTTGGGGACCGTAGGGGTGCTCTAAGAAGCGATTTCCCGAAATTCCCACGGGATCGGCCAAAACGGGTAAATTAAAAAAAAAAATGCAGACGTAGGTAGCTGCTGGCGTCCTCTAGTAAACTATAAATATTAGCGTGAGAACATTATACATGCGCGTTAGCATCTGTAGTGTGACGCAAATTAGGAGAGGCCTGCGTCTGTTATGATGATGGTGAATTTGCTAGTGGTTTGTAGCAAAGGCGTCGTCAAGGGAGTGCAGATTGGGCCAGAGACAAATGTAAAGCAACCAAAGTCCCATAAACCTTTACTCGTTGGACTCTCTACCGTTATAATTATGTACAGTACATGTAAGGCTCATACTAGAAGTGAAAAGCTTCATGTGCCCTCGACTTTACCTACAATTCATAATTTTCTCCATACCAACTTGACCATAAGGCATCGACTGGCAACGCTCTTGGTATGTAGTATATCTATGTCGCTGTAGCTACCTACAGGATGAAAGGCTGTATATTAATGATTTTTCTAGTACTATGTAGTATATGTTGCTTTATATACCCACAGAATGAAGGGCTCTATGATGCTGATGACTGTTCCAGTAGAGTGTATGTGTGTGTTATTGTTGTTACAGAGGGACTGTTTTGGTGATGCTAAGATTTTAACTATCGACTCTAGCGTCGAAATTTAAAAGTTGTCTATGTACGACTCTTTCACAGATGACTACTACTTATAACACTTTTGACAGCTCTTAATACAATTACCACCATAACCTCTAGAAGCAAAGTTGTATTGCAAGCTGTCAAAAGTGTCGTACAAAGACAACTTCTAAATTTCGCCGCTAGAGGCGCGCGGAAAATCGTTGCATCACTTTTCTATCGGTGTGTAGGTATATTATGTGTGTTGTTGTTGCAGAGGTGAGCGGGTCGAAGGGGTCGGTGGTGCGGGCGGGGTCGGCGGCGGCATGGGGCGCGCGCGCGGCCGGCCGGCGTGGCGATGGCGGTGAGCTGCCCCGAGGTGATGTACGGCGCCTACTACCCCTACTTGTACGGGCGCGGGGCCGCGCGCTCCTTCCACCACGCGCCGCACTTCCAGTACGACAGGGTTAGTACATAGTACACGACACACTCAACATCCTTTACTTTTATTTGAACCTTCTAGCATATCACTAAAAAACTAAAAAGATCTTCAAAAGGGGAGTCAATGCCAAAGGCATTCCCTACCAACCAAAGTATTCACTTACGTCACAACACTGCTTTTAAATTTTACGTTCATACGTGTCACAAAATTTATGACTTTTATGAACGACTTTGAAAGCTATGCAACGTACAAAGTAGGTAGGTTACACTAGATCAAGAAGAATAACACAATACAAGAACGGCGGTAGCCCGAAGCTCCCTTTGGGAAATTTGATGTTATGTGGGCTATCACAAGTTGAAAAAAGAACACTCAATCGCTATTAAGCCTTAAGTTTGTACATACATACAAACCTACGGGTTATATTATGGAACAAGTAGATACTTAGGTACCTAACAAAAAATAATAATTTGTATTATCGTTTGTGGGTGTTGTCAGTAAAATCGTGCATGTATCTCTTAATAAAGAGTCCATCATTCACTAATAAATATACCTAACCTAACCAAACTTCATTAAAAAAGTTAAGAGAGCATTACGAGCAATAATTGCCAAGATGACCTCGTTTGTGTGACCTCGAGTGTTGCCGCTTTACGGGACGCTTTCCCGTAAAGCGGCAACACTGTTCGTCAAGATCGTGGATTCGATAAGCTTCTTCCACAGATATAAAAAGAAAATTTCACAGTCATTTTGTCCGTGGCCTATAATCTCCAGTCGTTTAACAGCAGTCATACGATAAAGACTGAGTAGATACTGTAACTATAAACAGCAGATATTTACAGGGAATTTATCCGATTGGTAATGTCTGTACGCAAAGATACAAATCAAGATGTAAACATTTAATATGCGTCCATGAAAGTTATTTACTGTACTTGTCGATAGCAACTTAGGATAGTTACCTACATTGTTTTACACAGTTCCTGTTCGATGTTCACCAGTTCAAATTGAGACTAACCGATTATTAAAAATATAAATACCGCAATATTTGAGAATGACGACAGTATTTCCTGTTGGTAATTATAGGGGATGGCAAGATTTAATTATGTTCCTACTTAACCATAATAGGGTAATAAAGTTGTATAGACCTATCGATTTTTTAAAGGAGCTTCTGCACTAGGATTAAATCTTCGACTTTATAATATGACGTCAACGGATACAAGGAACACCCTTACTACTACTTACACAAAGTTTGTTGTACAGTGTACCTAGTGCTTAACGACAACTTAAACCAGTCAAGCGAGTAGTAAAATTTTATAGATGGGGCTTGAGTTTTAATGTTGTTGCTTAGCCACGACTAGATTGCTTACAGTTGTAGATGCTACGCCCACGGGAAAATTGTGTGGTCCACTAATTAAGCGGCCGTAGTCCAATGATCAGGTTCAGATGAGGTTTCAATCGCATTTGAGTTCATTCCATTGCTCTGACTCATCCGACGCCTGACATTATTAGTGAGTCTACATAAATATTATTAGATATTTTGCTGTCTTAACTGTTTTACAGTCCTTTGCTGCTCACTGCGGTCACTGCGACATCCATAGAATCAAATGAGGTAGTGATTCTCAATCCACACGACACGGAGCTCAGTCTAATTGGTTTATCATCAATATCCATATGTACTGTCACACTGCTGGGCACGGTCCTCTTCTCTTTATGAGAAGGGTAAGAGGGAAGGGTGGCCAAGTGCGAGTTGGCAGACTTCACATGTCTTTCGAGAACATTATGGAAAAACTCTCAGTCACGATGTTTTTCTTCACCGATAAGCAAGCGATAATTAACAATTTAATACGCACTTAACTCCGAAAAGTCATTGGTGCGTGCCGTGAATTCGAACCCGAGACCCGCTGGGTAGCAGTCTGTCGGTCTCTTCACTCGGCTATCGGTGCTTTTTGTTTATACAGACCCAAAAATATTTTGGTATACGTGAAGTACTTACATGAAGTTAGTCCTTTTAACAACAAAATTAAAAGTCTATCGCTACCTATCTTAATTTTAGGGAGGTGGGGAGAGAGAAGTACCTTGCTATTTCATAAAAATACATAAGAAGCAAACTTGTGAGTATCAATTTGTGTAGTGCCGTAACTAACCTTTTACGCTGCCCGTGCGAGTTTCAATAAGTACGCCTTTAAAACATTAATATACAATAGTATATTAATAGTTTGAAACATTATATATGAGGTAGATTCAAGTAACTGGACGATTTTCATATCCTTCCAGGACTTCGCCCTGTGCTAGGTCACCGCTGCTACAGCACTAGTTACGGCACGGAATGTGTGGCTCAATAATTTCTAAATATGCATATTTCACTACACTGCTAACATTAGGACAACAATATCCAGTAGAATAACGCGTACCTATTACCGTCACTTTTATTCAATTACTTCAAAAAACTGTGGTGTTGCTTTCAAACAGGTTAAGTATCTAACAAAAACTAATCGTGGATAGTTGTTGTATCGCAAACTTGTTAATGAACATCATCAATAATGCCAGCTAATTAAAGACTTTAGTACGTGAAGCTCGCAATTCACTAATAATTTTGAAACATACTTAATTTTTTCCTATCTACAATAACTTAACTAACCTAACCATTGAATCACGTACGGAATCATAAAAAATTCTAACCACGAAAAAATAAATATACTTTATGTAAAAATACAAATTTAATACTCCCTATAATTGAAAGGTAACACATAAAATCATTTGTCCTGAGTGTCCTGACTGACTATATAACATCAATGCAGACCCTGAACTACTGTAGTTTAGGCTTTATGCGGTCTACATACACCAGAACGTTTCTTTTATTATGACATAGGCAGTCATTAAAAGTTAATTCTTTATTTTTTTAGCCATCCATGCCATTGAAGCTAGCGATATAGAAATACATATAATTATAACAACTAGTAGTCGTACATCGTGTACCTATGTAATTGAGCTCTTACAAAACGCATGATGATTACGCTGCAAAAAATGGAAGTGGGTCTTTAGACGTTTAACTTCAAAATTGAATCTGGTAGCCCTTGTCGAGATACATAACATAGCGAGTTAAATCGCGGCGAACAGCTTGTATAGACGTAGGTACAGATCTTTAATTACTGAATTAACAATAAGACACAATAGAAGTTTTATTGTTATCATCACGTTTAGAGGCGTTCCCTGAAAGGATTTAAAAAATCATATTACTTGTCAGTATCGACCAAAAGTACAATGATAGCATACCTACCTTTTTGAGTTGTTGTCCGTCTGAAGATTGATAAGATGTTACAAACAAACAAATAAATGATACAAACATTGAGGTTTAGGGTTATGATTTGGGTTATTATTTATTAGTTTACTGCATACACGGATTACGACCAGTATACGTCAATCGTTGCCACGGGACGAATATGTCTTTTGCCTTTTCATAACCACGACCCTATAATGATAATGTAATAATGCTAAAATTACTCATAACATTCGGACTATCCGTTAAGCCGTATCATCTACTTTCTGTAAGTAGTTTAATTGTGGCTGTTATTGCTACATTACGATCATCTGTCCACCAGAATAATGAGACATACATCGCAACTGTGCCACTTAATCAGTCTTCGAGATCTCGTGGCTGGTTCTAATATCGCTTTAAATCGCAGATACTGCAAGTGTAGTATAAATATTCTACGTGAACAGTAAACGATGGCACATGAGCACATTTATAAGTAGCTTCTCATGGTTTTTGTGACGGGTGTGAACTATTCCGAGCGTCTCAACCGATCACCGCGAAAGTAAAAATGATCGCGCGCATGTATCAACCGTGGTTCATAGAGTACGTCGTTTTTGTACGTTTGTGCTGCAGTGTGCGGGCAGTGAACGCGCACCGGTTCGACCGGCCCATATGTCACAGCGCGCAAAAAATGCGCGTCCATCGCTCTGACGCATTCGCGATACTTACTTGACATGTCCACCATTCCTCAACGGTCAACTTCACGGTTACAATAATTCTAGATAATGCCTTCCTTCTTTCGTGAACGAATCTCGGTCATTGATAGTATTGTTACGAGTGATTGAAAGTACTTCTTATATATTTGTTCTGTGGGGTTTGTTGATGAAAACTGAGCTAACGTGTAGTTTATAAAATCGTATACTTTCTGCCACGGCGAACTAGTTAGAACTGATCGATTGACATACAATATGCACAAAAAGCCGTAGTTATGGATAATAATTAGGTAAGCGAGTTTAAGAGCAGGCATTCCGAAATATGTTTTGCGTAAGCTCCGCCTTTTCTCCCCGCTAGCGGCCCCGGGCCGCCACCTCACCCCGCAGCTCGCCGCTGCGCGAGGTGAATGAATGTCTCGCTACGCGGGCTTCGATTGGAGTAGAGACGACTTTATGTATTTAATATTTTTTTGTATTATGAATAGTTATTTATGATATGATAATAAATTGACTAAAATATGCCATAAAAGGCAGAAATATGAATAATTCAATTGATTTATGCGACATGTTGTAGTTGTAGTCAAAGCCATAGACGTAGGTTACACGCTAATTCTGGCGTCATTCTGGTCCATCAGTCTGGTTCGGCTAAGACTGATGCCAGAATGATGGATGAAAAACACGGTTACACGCTCAATCCCAGACTGACAGCAGACTGATAAAATTTACGTTAGTCATCATTCGTAAGTTGAAGACGACGGTCACTTTGCTACGTTCCAAAACACGCATAGCTGACGTCGGAATAAAATCTGCTAGACTGAAGTGGGACTGGGTCGGACACGTTTGTCGTATGCATCCAGAAAGATGGGCCTAACAAAGATGGCGGGATGACCTGGATGCATTATACAGTGACTGGACGAACTTAACACGATACAGGGATGCATGGCGGTCCAAGGGAGAGCCTTTGCTTTTTTGTACAGACAGGCTAAATAAAAAATAAAAAAATCGTTTGGTTTTGTAGATGAAACGAATCATTTTGTTTAAACGGTTCAATAACTGCATCAATCATTTGTAAGACCATAAAGATAACATAGTAGATAGCTATACTATCTTATAGTAACCTGCATATTCTATCGGTACCTATACTTACAATTGGCTCGCGCGGCTTACAGAGGGTCTAGTACGAGTTTGCACTAACGGCCTACCGGAGACTAGCGGTATCTATCGATCGCTACTCTCCGTTAGGGGCGCTCTTACAAAATGTATGGAAATTGTTCCCGTCGACTGGGCTATCGTCCACCGTGACGATCGAGTGCAAACTCGTACTAGACCCTCAGGTATCTCCCACCCTCCGCATACTGTATTGTAGTTGCGCTATACGACATATTACTACGCTAAAGATGAAGATACGATAATATGCAGTCTTCATATCTGTGGGTTCTATTGAAAACAATATATTTTTTTCTTTTTTTTTTAAATAATATTTACCACATAAATATGACATTTTGGTCTTTTTGCCAGTTACGATGTTACACGTAGGAGGTGTCGATATAAGGTATGTGTTTTATCCCATAACTCTGGCAAGGACTCGAATGTGAGAATGAACTCTTTCTCATACTCGATTGACGGAGAGGGGAGTGAAGCGGGCGGCGGCGCAAGCGCTTCGTTGCTAGGCACGTCTTGCTGCATTGCGTAGGGGACGGTGACTGACGCCAGAATGATTCGAGCGGTTACACGATCATTCTGGCATCAGTCTGCTGTCATTCTCAACAGACTGATGAAAAATATTAAAAATATTTAATTTTTGTCATTCTGGGCCATCAGTCTGTCAATCAACCGGTTAGACGATAATTCTCCCGTCATTCTGAGCAGACTGATGGACCAGAATGACGCCAGAATTAGCGTGTAACCTACGTCATAGGCTGTGAAATCTTGTTTCAGAATGTCTTATTACTAATTTATTTTATTTATATTAATGATATGTTTCTTTTTATACTACTTTCATACAGCAACGGACACGAAATAACAAATATGTGGATCACACAGTGTTGTCTCAGGTGGGAATCGAACCTACGACCACGGCGTAATGCCAAGTGCCAAGAAGACCTCTGAAATCACTATGCCATGCGTGCATATTGTGACATAAAAAAAGAGAAGTTCTTATTTATAATTTACTAATATCTAATTACAACGGGTACGTTACATTGATATTACAATGTAACTCACTTATTATATTACAATAATCAACGATTATAAAACGGATTGCATTTTTTCTTGGGGTGCGGCTTTGACGTTGTTCCGAAGGTGTCATAGGCGGCGGCTATGAAAATCACGCCTTTTTAAGATTAATTAGGGTGTTTATTTTAAATTGTCTTTCAGGATATATACCACGTACCTTTATATGAAGTAACCGATATGTCGGCACTGTTGCAAGCGCCATGTTCACGGATGTACATGATGTACGGATGATGTACGGATGTACACGCTTATACATCTACATTTGATTCCTACCAAACGGAGACGAATGTTTTAAAACAGTTTTAAGTTCAACCTAATTACAACCATGATACCTAGTAATAAAGTCACAAATCGTAAAACTGGTATCTAATAGTTACGACCAATCGTCGAAAATTTGCGGCATAAACGACTGTATCTTTTTAATGCATAGACTTTTAGTCTATTGTCCACGGGACAGAAGAACTGAGTATTTGGTATACATTTCAGTTTATTACCTTTACGCGTTCCTGAGGAAAAAATAAAAAAAACACGGCGATGTAGGTATTTCGAGCTCGCTCTTTCAAATAAATAAAGTTAAAAAAATGTTCGTAATGAATGATTGACCAATATAATTATGATTTTAATTTTCGTAAGACAAAGAGACATACATGTAAACATCTTTATATGTATATTTCTTGAGTGCGTGTGTACGTCACTGAACTCCTCCTAAACGACTGGACCGATTTTGATGAAATTTTTTGTGTGTGTTCAAGGGGACGTGAGAATGGTTTACCATGCGCAACCATCGCAGTGTTAAATCTATATTAATAAACTCGTACGAGTGTCTATTTTTTTAAGCCAAAAAAAATATTTCATTTCCAAGGTATTATTTTCGCGTAGTATGACTTGGCATGATGTGCAAAACGAGTAGACGGCTTGGTGATGGGTCTTGTGACATCCTGTATATCATATATCATATAATATATAACAAATAACATATAACATATAACATAAGACATAAAACATATAACATATAATATAAACATATAACATAACATATAAAATGTAACATATATATGTTATAATAACATATAACTTATAACATATATAACGTATGACATACGTCATATGACATATAATATAACATATATGATATATTACATACGACATATTACATATAAACATAGGTATTATAAAGATAAAAACATATAAACGTACATACCTACTGGCATCAAATTACATCTAATATGTTGCCCTACAAAGTTCCATATCTTTCACTGAAAGTTCCATTCAAATCTGTTTAGCCATTTCAAGGATTACCCCGAAAAAACAGCAAGACAGACAACTTTAAAAAGAAAAACTTTGGATCATGTAATATGGTCTTATATGTATAATATAATTGAAAAAATGGGCAAGTGCGAGTCGGACTCGCGTACGAAGGGTTCCGTACCATCTTCTATGAAAGGAAATCACGTATGTTGTATGCATACTTAAATATCTTTTAGGTTTCTACCTGTTTATTAAGATCAAGTAACAAATTGCTTAAAAATTACGTTTGGTGTATGGGCGCCCTCTTTAATATTTATGTTTTTATTTAATAATTTATTTTGAAAGGTAATATTCAACTACATATTCTGTGAAAATTTTAAGCGTCTACCTGTTACCGTTAGTAATATTGAGCAAAAAATACGAAAAAAACACGTTTAATGTATAGGACCCCCCTTAATATTTTTATTTTTAGAATTTGTTGTTATAGCGCCATCGGAAATACATAATTTGTGAAAATTTCAGCTTTCTAGCTATCACGGCTTATGAGATACAGCCTGGTGACAGACAGATAGACAGACAGACAGACAGACAGCGGATGCTTAGTAATAAATTAGTAGGATCCCGTTTTTACCGTTTAGGTACGGAACCCTAAAAAGACTTAGTTATTTTGAAATCACAGAGATAGACTTGAATTTTGTTTATATGTTTAGATTACTATATATTCATATTCCACACGAATGAAGTCGCGAGTATCGGATAATACTAATATATAAAGCTGAAGAGTTTGTTTGTTTGCTTGAACGCGCTAATCCCAAGAACTACTAGTCCGATTAGAAAAAGCGAGTGGTTTTCAGTGTTAGATAGCCCATTTATCGAGGAACGCTAAAGGCTATGTGCAACATCACGCTATGAGTCACGGGAGCGGAACAGTAGCCTTAAATAACGCGGGTGTAACCGCGGGCTCAACTAGTGTTTAAATAAAGAAAATTGGCGATCACGGCGAGCAAGTGTGGCCGGTAACCGTGGAAACCGGGCTTGTAGGTATCGAAATTTCGTAGAAAAAAATATTTTTAAAATATCTACATGATAGGAATTTGTGAAAATCTAATACTAAAATAAAAATCTGTAAATCTATTAGAGATAAATAAAACGAACATGACACGAAAATATAATCATGTTGATAGTAACATAATAATATAAAGCTTATTTTATAATTTTGCATAGATGAAATCGACTCCATAGTTCCCAGTTCTAATACTTTATCAAAATATTAGGTAAATTAAATTCGATAACAAACCTTTGCATATCTCATGATTCTAGCATTATTCTTCAATAAGTCAACTTTCTTTTTATTTTTTAACATAAGATCTCTTATTTACCTTGTTACCCATTTTATTTTTTATGTTTTATCTCTTATTTTACGAAACAAATCGTAATAAAAATACCTATAGTTGCGCGCGAACGCGATACACGTCCACGTCGGACGGAGCGCGTAGCTCGAGTGACAAGCTAGCGCGCCCGGCTGAAGTAAACGCTATGACATTAGGAATAACGTTAAATATCGGGTGCGGGCGTAAAGTGGGTCAAACCATTTCAAACATGGAAAAAGTTGAAAATCTTGTGTTTTTTATTAATATAGTAATATTTGTCCTACAGAAAAAATGTCTTGAACTACACTAAAACGTAGGTTTCTTTTATGTTTATTGTATACTTCAGAAAGAACAGTGAATATTTTATTCAAATATTTTGAATATGCTTTGCAAGTAGTGTGATTTTCAAATGAAAATGTTATCGAGCGAATATCGTCTAATCATGTATCTGTTCTTGAACAAAGACAGACAAGGGCCTAAATAATTGTTTGCTGAAGTTTCACTTTCCTAGTATCTATGACTGTTTCAGAATATCGCTTCAAAATAGCATAAAATTCGGAATGCCTGCTCTTAAATCGATTTGCATTTATTATTCAAGCAGGTGTCTTGCTTCAATATTTGTGTAACATTCATGATGATGAATTATTACTTACTTTTGAGGGTAATGCTTTTATCATTAGTGGTTTGACAAAAGTGTTACCCTTATATTGAATCGTCCTAATTATCGCTATTTAGTCAAAATGCTGTTACATTGACGATTAGGCAATAAGGTGTGTTTTTTTCTTACGAAGAGAAGTTGTTGAATAAACGTTCAAGTGAATCCAAGTAAAAATATAGTAAAAATATCAATGGACTCTACCCTGGAACCTGGATTATACTTTTAAGAGTACAAGGCTTATTATGTGGGCTCTGCTCTACTCTGTAATCACGAGTCGCCAAGAGTGGCTTGTTTTGAAATCTGTAGGATAACCGTCAATTGGATTCTGTAAAAACAGCATACCTTTGTCTGAATGTAGAGAAACATACCGCACAGAAGAAATTTATACAATCTCATTGAAGCGTGATAATTCCATCACTACCTTCAAACTGAGTTAAAGTCTGTTGCAACTTTTAACAGTATAACCTTTTCTGGTATTTCCCGAGTGTCAAACCTCTGCATCTGTAAAGGTATGTGTCTTGCACCTTTTTTCCTGTTGGAATATCCTCGTGCACCGACCAAAAGCTACCGCAACTTGTTTCCCTTTAATCCTGTTAGCTTCGCATCGTTAATTTTATACGCTCAGTGCAGGAGCGTAAAACGTATACAGTAAACAAATGTATGGTAATTTGTACAACTAATTAATTCGACTAAGTATCTATTAAAACGAATAAGGAATGATTGCTGCAAGTAGACTTGGAGTCATCGCAAAATTAGGCTCGCCACCAAATGAGCAAGCTGTGTTTGAGGAATATCACTTATGATAAACGATGCAACGATGAGAATTGATTGAATTGAGAGGAGAAAAAGAAATGGTAAATAATATCAGCTCTATTTATAACCGTATTGTTGCTGGACACGGTCCTCTTATCATTGCGAGAAGGTTTTGGTAAATGTTTTCCATATGGTTTTAGTATGGGGTTACCACGCTGATCAAATGCAGGTTAGTAGACGTCACGTTTGCTGTGAACATTGTAACTATCGAAAACTCCTTTCCTCACGATGTTCTCTGATTTCTATCATTTAGCAAGCGATAGTTGCCAATTTAAAAGTATTTTACGCACATAACTTGGAATAGTAGTGCGAGCTGTGGGCTTTAACTGCACGGTTGGCGTAGTGGTTTAAGCGGCCGCCTTGCCGCTTGACACCGCGCTGAGTGTTGTGGGTTCGATTCCCACACGAGACAACACTTTGTTTGATCCACAAAATTATTGTTTCGAGTCTGGGTGTTCATTGTCCTCGTTAGTTGTATGTTTGTAAAGTCCCCCGTGACACAGGATATTCCTTAAAAAAAAAAACGGATAACCTCTTTGTAATAATTGGTTGAACTCCACAATTTGCTATTGCTGCCTCAAATAAGGTCGACTCGCACAGCTTATATGCCGCAAATATATTATGGATACACAGCCTTAGGTCCGTTGTATCGCGGCGAACGCCCAACAGACATTAGCATGTAGTCAAGGCGTCGAGCATCTCTTTACAACGTTCTCGCATTTACAACAGCCGTGTAAATTGTTAAATAATAATACTATTAAAACTGTTACGAAGTCTACGTAGGTAAAGTGAGATAATTCATGCACTTCAGGCGTAAACAACCTTGCTCAGTAACCTTGCAGATAGTAAATAGTACTTATGATGAATTTGCGTTTTTGCAACTCTGTGTGTTTGTTCCATCATCAATGACTGCACGGTTGGCGTAGTGGTTTAAGCAGCCGCCTCGCCGCTTGACACTGGCCGAAGTGTTGTGGGTTCGATCCCCACACGAGACAACACTTTGTGTGATTCATAAATTGTTGTTTCGAGTCTGGGTGTTAATTGTGTCCGTTAGTTGTATGTCTGTAAAGTTCCCCGCGACACAGGATTTAGTTCTAAT
Source organism: Euclidia mi (assembly GCA_944739405.2). Classification (NCBI taxonomy): domain Eukaryota; kingdom Metazoa; phylum Arthropoda; class Insecta; order Lepidoptera; family Erebidae; genus Euclidia; species Euclidia mi. The sequence continues at coordinate 75,491,522 of OX123188.2, forward strand.
GCGGGAGTTGTCTTTTAAAAACCAAAAAAAAAAGAAAAGTGTATAACTCGTTACATCTACACTTAGAAAAATGCCATCTAATAGTAAGAGGCATGCCTTAATGTGGTTAGTACAAAAAGTGGTTACACTAGTAACCGCTTTATTCTATTACTAAATGAAGAACTTTCAAAACTATGTTGAGCCATATTAGAAAAAACCAGATCTGGAAACCTTTTCTTGATCATAAGTATCTATAAAAGGAAATTTACTGCAACAATGATGCATCCTGTATCCTGTACCGTTCACTCAGTGTTACGCGCATAGTTCAACAGTTGATAGTGATCGAAATTAGACTTTTCTTAAACAAAAAATCGTCATTTTTATTAAACTAACTATAGCATTTTCTTGAAAAATCATTCTCAAGTTCCTATTAGGTATACATTTCAGAGTCATTATGAGGCAAAACTATGAAGAGCACTGAAAAAAATTATTGTAATAGATTTCTTCGTTTACGAGTTACAAAGATAGAAGCCACAGACAGATGAATAGATAAGCAGACGACATCTTTAATTATCTAACTAGATTTATAACATCTACATTACTCACATTATTTGGCATCTGTATCGTACTACCTACATGCATAGGTAGGTACGTGTACAAAACTCTCCACGCTGCATTAAGCTGAAATAAAACCAATATATGTAGTTTCTAAATGTAAGGCATCCTCTCAGACCCCGCTCATTTTATAATAATAATAATATTCTACCCACATCACCATCTAGTCCCAAACTAAGTAGAGCTTGTACCATGAGTACTAGATAATGGATAAACATGCATATATCCTTTTTTTTGTTGTAAATACATAAATAATTATTGTACATAGAAACACCCAGACCAAGACAAACATCCATGTTCATGCTCACAAATGTTTCACTTGAGCGGGAATCGAACCCGCGACCTTTGGCGTAGCAGTCGCTTACACTCCCGCTGCGCCAACCGGTCGTCAAATAATATATAATATACCTAAGGCATATTTCAGAAGTATTTGAATCGGTTTATATGAAGGTTGGCCACCAGGATACACAATTTGATTCATTATAAATAACATAACAAGCAGACAGCTTAAGTAGAGTGATAGAGCAGTCGATTTCCGAAGAAAAAGAAAATGTTTTAATAAATTTTAATTTACAAAGTTTAATTAATATCGGTCCATTCATTTCGAAGTATTTCATACCATACAAACTCTCTTCAAAATACGTTAGACCCGATTGGCCCTTACAAATACAATACATTAGCGTAAGTTATAAGTGATGGAAGATTTATGTTAATATATTAAGATATCGATCAAAAAACAACATGCCGTTGTTAAAATTAAACACCGCCATAAAGTGTGAACTTCTAAGAAACAATATAATTTATGTGTTGATTGTTATCTTCGTACGTTTAGTTAAAAAGAGTTTCGTGTTCTAAAACCGAGTTGGAACAATGCTATTAGCATTAATAGCTGCTATTACACTATTATATACGTATTTATTATGATTGAGAATCTAACTAAGAAATTGTTGCAGTCAGAATGTATGTGCCTACTCTAGTGATATACGTTGGGCGTAACTAAGGCTAAGGTGTGGCTGTATAATTAGGATTCGTAATGCGTCGATGACATAGTCATGAATAAAACAGAGAAAGGATAAATACTTAAGTTCTTTGGGCTTTCTCATGTTAAGCTTAAAAATAATTAAGTCATATTTTCGCAATCAGTTTTTAGATTATTTATTATTGTATATGGTTAAACAGTTTATTTTGTCAAAGGTACGTAGGGCACTTTTAGGGTCGGCGCAAACGGGCCACCGACCACAGCCACTGGTGGCCAGCGACAGCCACTTAACACACTTTTTCATATATTTTACTTCTGTAGAGAGTGGCCGCCACCGGCCACACGTCTGCGGCGCGTCTATACAAAATATATGAAAAAAATGTGTTAAGTGGCTGTCGCTGGCCACCAGTGGCTGTGGTCGGTGGCCCGTTTGCGCAGATCCTTAAAAGTATTAAAGCTGGAGCTAGGTAACTATGAATAGTTCATGATATTTTAATGAATTTAGAATTATTATGTTCAATTTTAATATTGAGATTACACATATGGCGTGTTTTGTTCGACACCACATAAGTATAATTCTAGATCTGTATACTTATTTTGAGTCGGTGTCTGTAACACAGTTTTTACTAGCTCAGACACCATCGTTAAACTCTATCTTTCACGTGTACCTAATCTTAATATATAAAATCGTTGCGTTACTGACTGACTGACAGACACGCTACAGCCGAAACTATTGGGCGCAGGAAGCTGAAATTTGGCATGTATGTTCCTTGGGGATCATAGGGGTGCACTAAGAAGGGATTTCCCGTAATTCCCACGGGATCGGCCAAAACGGGTAAATTTAAAAAAATTGCAGACGTAGCTGCTGGCTTCCTCTAGTTAGGTTATATTTTTGCTATCAATTATGTTTAGATTATTATTTTATATGGATATACAGGTTTATTTTTCGGGTTCGTAGAGCACTATTCGGTATTACTTATAGCCAGAGCTTGATAACTAAGTACGAATAGTTCATGATATTTTTATGAGAAACGTTTTTTAAATCATTGGTGGCAATTTTAATAATTGAGGAAGGTAATATAATTATGGCGTCCATTAAATAAATAATTAGTACTCGTAAACCGTAAGAATGCCCTTGACCACTTTACTCTTTACCTTAGGCAGGTACTTTTTGGTATATTCGCGGTATATATTGGTTTCAATTTTTAATTAGGATATAATTGAACGCGGAAACTGAGATAGTATTATTATATTGCAATAAAAAATTGATATTAGGTAGGTTTAATTTCTATAAGACAGCTTGGTAGATTTTATTAAGTGACTGGACTAGTTGAATTGCAGCCAATTAATCCACAGTAAAATGCACTTAAATTGATTTTAACGAACGTAATCCAAAGGAAGAGTTAGGTTACAGTAGAATAGTCAAATTAAGTAATCATCGGATACTTCTTTAATAGTAAGAGTAGAATCAAGAGAAGTAATAGAGTATGAGGTAGAGAGAGGTGTAATATTAGTCATATTCTAGTACCCATAACACAAGCTCTGCTTAGCTTGGGACTAGATGGTGATGTGTGTATGTGGTAGAATATTATTATTATTAATTACTATTATTATTATTTGGCTCAAACGTGGGTCTAATAATTAGACCCACGTTTCAGCTTGATATGAATTTGTAGGTCTTACCAAATAGGGCCTATTGACGTTACCGGGCACTTTGGTAGACTCCGTGCTGCTACTAGGAATTTGGCAGAACCCTGTAACACCGCAGGAATTGAACCCGGGACTTCCTAGTCAGCAGGAGCATACGCTATCCAAGTATCCACTGGACCACGTTTATTTGTTACGGCTTACTCACAGCAAATACAAATAGTAATACAGGTCACACTAAATTAGTCAAAATACCAATTCTAAATATGTAGACACACATACATACATATGCTCATGCCTTTTTCCCGTCAGGCGAAGACAACAGCATGCCACTTGCGTATCCTTACAAACCTCACGCGCTTCCTCTACACTCATTACTCTTTTCATACATGCTCGCCGGTTTCGGGTACTTCGGACCTTGCCGTTTTTTAAGACGTCCCCAAATTGGTTGACGAATGTCCGAAATATATATATGATATATTAATAACATACCTAATTATAACATATCAATAATAAATAGTCTCCCACATGTATATAAATAATCTAATTTACAAGAATGTGATATCATATGAAATTAGCAAGTCTTGCGTCACATACCGCAATAAATCCGCCTGAGATAGAATTCTCATGACATTCAATAGTGATATATGCGAGTGTATGCACAAAGTCAATCATACGCTACGTGTCATGCATCACTCATCGAGCCACACACTGCCTCACCTTGAAACGTTTACCTCAACATATTGTTTTTTCTTGGTCATAGTGATAAACATGGTTTACCAGTTTTTGCCCGTGGTTCCACTTGCGTGGCTATCACTTAAAGTGTACAAAAGGTAGCTTATTGTGATATTATGATGTCTAAGCATTATGCGTATATGACGTCAAAAATCTTTTTGTTAGAACACAACCTCCTTATTAAATATAATTGGTGTCACGAGAAGATAGAACATTTGTAAACACCCTAACAGGGCTTCACAACCACAAACAACCTTTGTTTCAAACAGTTGTGTTTTAGATTTTATGCTTTAGTGAACTTTCATAATTTTTGAACGGTAATTTTTTTTCAATGCTCATTTATGCTGCTATGTATTTAAATTTATATTTTTAATATCATAATAAGACCTATGACTTTTACAATGTTCAAAAAATTTATATTTTAACGAAAATAAACATATTTGATTTTATGTTTGAGTGGTCCAATTTTCCGGAAGAATTTTCATGAATTTGCCGATCTTTTTGTGTTTTTTTACACGTAAATTCAAGTTTGGTTATTCTGTAAATGCATGTCAATAATAGAGTATCATGTATGTATGTCAATGATAGAAATTATAGAGTACAAACATGGTACTCTATTATTGACTTGAACTAAAAATAGCTTAGCTATCCTAAAATATTCAGAAATTGGCCACAAACGAAAATTATTACAAACAACTAGCTAGTACATCGCATTAAAATTTCTAAGCATGGAGATTTTACGTTGTGTATGAATGAAAACGTCAGAATGAACTTAAACAAAATCTTAATTAAAAGGTTACGGCAAAATAACATGTGGGGTATCCTTCGTCTGAAGACCCTATTTATTTTTATTAGGTGTAAAGAGTCTTCCGTGCGACTAATAGTTTGCCTTCTGTAATTCTGCACCCGCTCTTCCGAGATGCCGGCCGCAGGACGAGCGTTGCGTCACCATAAAATTGCATTTAACTTTAAACTTACCTCTTCTTGACATCTAAAAATATTTTTTTATAAAAGAATTATAAATATTAGTTACTAAAGAATGTAACATTTCAATGGATTAAAGCAAAATGTTGACGTTCCAGGCATCTGACATCTTCCAGTACCACAAGACATGCACGATAGCGCATATATCGATAAAACCCGATCAATTGACATATTACTTTCCAATGACACATATCTATGTACCGTTTGCACTAATTGGATTTTACATTATTTGTTTTTGACAGAACTGTCGCTAAGTTACTTAGTAGAAATTCTTTGTTTACAAAAAGTCTATGTTCTCGTGGCACGGACTAATAGGTATTTCGTTCTTAAATCAAATTACATCAAATATTATTGCAAAGTATTTGTATATTTTGAGATGATACAATATTAAACATGTCTATTAGTTGCTATTTCGTCATATTTCACTATTGTGGTGTGCAAAATTGTTTAAAAATTAATAAATGTAAGTACCCTAAAAAATTATAAATATTATGTAAAAGAAACTGCCTCTCATCTATAATTTTAAACTGTACTCTACCATTCAGAAAAGTCATGACAATTGTTTAATTTCTTTCCCACAAGTTAACCAACCATGCGTTATCGCGATTGAAATGTACTGAGATAGGGTAAAAGTTGACATGGTTGGCTACATTGTTAAAGACTAATTTTAGTTATCAAGATAGTAATAGGTATACTGGGTTTAAAGAACGGCGTACCGAAAACCGATACCAGTGATTCGACCGGCAAGGGCCTCAGTATCATGTACTGAATCATTGGTAACGGTTTTCGGTACGCCGTTCCTTGCAACCAGTATGAATTAAACAACTAAAACAAATATTTTTAGCAGACTTCTTATACAATTAGTGACAGATTTCAAATTGTGGTCGCCAGATTAGAAACCAACCTAAAAATAAACTTAATAGAGGACCTTGAGGCAAGCTAGATGTAAGTTATTAATAAAGCCTTTATTAATTTACCTATTTCTTACATAAGTGCTAAACAAAATCTACAATTATACTTACTAGACTTTGCATGACTTGCTTCCATAGAATAATACACAGTGAACTACTACATCAAATGCTTTTTAAAAGTCTATAGTTACAGCTATTATATGTAAAACAATTTGTTGTGTTGTTACCTACCTAGTAGATATATTTTTTTATCTGATGCATCTCTTTGGGTAAATAAGGGTGACGGAGGCCACATCCCATTTTCCTTCTTTCTCATCCCACTTCTCCTCCACTTCTATTCCTTTTCTTATTCTAAAGTGTGGTAACGCATTTGTGTCTTGTCTGGTGTTGCTTGTGTCCATGGGCGGCAGCAATCGCTTGACATCAGGCGATCCGACGGCTTGTTAATTACATAAAAAACATCTGTTCTAGTTTTGTGCTCTGTCAGGTGTAGCAAATAGAATTGTACCGATATTATGGCTGGCTGAATTATAATTTTATTTTTAATCTTTGAACATGTGGTTCTGTCACAATGTTTTGCTTTACGAGATTGTGATTAATTGCTTACACAAACACATTGAAACAATAGTGTGTAGCTATATATATCGTATACAGCTGGCATCGCAAATATCCTCTTGAAATTGATCTGTTTAGAAGTCTGTGTAACCCAGCTCTCCTTATAAAGTCACTACTAATTCATATTTCGTGTCATAAATAACGAAAAATATTAAAATAATTTGTAGTATTCGCGTCAGTTTTACTCACATTAAACATTTATTTAATCAAATGTAGAACATACAATTTGAAAAACACACAACATTAATTTGTTGATGATGTTTTCACTGTAAGCGCCACAGGCATTCTAACTATGCGAAGATAGGAAACGTACTCAAAATATAAAATGGTAAGAATCCAAGCCGGTAACAAATATAAATTAATCATTCTGACTTGAATTCTTGAAAGTTTTTGCGGCGATATGAATCTGTAGCGGATTTTTTATTTATTTTTCACTCAATTAGAAACATTGTTACGTATTATTTCTCTTTTCTTGGCTCCGAGAGTTCGTCATATTTATGTTTCGGTGTCGGAGGTCGTCAATAAATATCTCAAATGGATACCTAATGTGCAGATATGCGACTAATCGCTCTGTTGAATTCTGATCTCCATTTCATTGGTACTTACCGGTTACAGGAAATAGCTGGCAACTAGTAAATGTCACCTGATTTGACTACATTAATAAATTATCCAAGTAGAAGCCTAATGGAATAGCAATATGACGTACCTACTCAACGAAACATAAAGAGATTTACGCGTTGGCGCTTCATACTTACCGACAGTTTGCATCTAGTATCTGTGATCTGACTCAATTTCTACCTGACGATGCTTATTAAAACAATGTGGTAATTCTGATATTAATGAATGGTCAGTTGCATAAAGTGGCCGCTGGGGATACAATCTTCTTTAGGCATCATGCATACATATTCCGGCTGGTGAAAAAAAGCGAACCGTCACGCTTCAGTCACTGAAACGCATCTGATACATTTTTACAAGTTCAGCTCTTTTAATTGTCTTTTTTTTTTCAAACACTATTGAAACTGACTTGTTGACATAGTTATGGATTCGGAGCTCTGACTCTACTCATGGTTGAAAAACACCAAGTAATTTGCTAGCGAATTTCTGCAGGCTATATAGACACATTCTCACTTTAGCTACTTAACATTTGACTCTTACATGCCACATCTTATAATCAGACCAAGCGTTGATCCAACCCTCGACTAGGGTCGTGAGCACGCCCATCTTAATATTAAATGAGGCTACTCGGCCACTAATGGTCGTCTATATGCTTAGATGATGATGATGTTGAAGCGGCTAATATTCGGCACATTTCCTACAAAATATTGATTCATTACTCTATCAAATCATTTAGGCTTGTGAGAATCTCCTCCGTGCTGTATCTGCCCCCGATGTCTCAGAGCTTATTTCTTCCATATGTGCAGTTCAACGTGCGTGTATCACAGCCTATTTGTCTAATGTGCAGTTCAACGTCCAGAGCGGGGCTGGCAATGCAGGTAGCGAAGCGTACGGGTCGGGGGCGGGGGTCAGCTCGGGCTCTGCGTCGAGCGGCGCGCAGTCTCCGGGCTCCCCCCCTCACGCACATCACGCGCACCACGCCTCGAGGCTGCGCGCTAAGGAAGAGGATTTATCTGCACATGGGAGAGCCAGCGCTGATGGTAAGTTGCAACATTGGTCGGTTTTTGTTTGTGACTAATAGGCGGCAAATAAGCAGACGGTTCGCCTGATAGTAAGCGATTACCGCCGCACATGGACACAGTCGACACCAGAGGAGGCACAAGTGCGTTCCTGGTCTTTGGGAGAGGAAAAGGCACAAGGCCTCCGGCATGCTCTCTCGCCGAACGAAACGGAAGAGTATAGATACAGTTACCCTAAGTCCATCTCTACAAGCTCTTGAGTTTATAGGGATGGACTCTGATATGTTTAGCGACTTACCATGGGAGACGACGGCACTGAAGTCCTGAATCGCCCAAGCGTTCTCACACGTGATTACTATAGGTATATTTTTTAAGTACTTCCGGCGGACTTCAGTACACCAAGCACGGTCATCTAGTCTGGGCAGAGTACCCTCCAACTAGTTGAAGGGAGACCATAACTTTTTCCTCCACATACTTATTATGCAAAGGATTTACTAAAAATGCTGTAAAGTTTTGCTTGTTTGCTCAGGTGGCGGCTCCTCAGAGTCAGAAGGCGAGTGCGGCGGCGGCAACGCGGCGCGCGCCCGCGCACAGTACGTCAGCGCGAACTGCGTCGTGTTCACGCACTACTCGGGAGATGTCGCCGCCGTCGTCGACGAACACTTCGCTAGAGCACTCTCTCTTGATAAACCTAAAGGTACGCACAATGAGCTTCTATGTCCATCACAACTGGGGTGGTTCAAACGGGCGCTAGGACCGCAAAAGCAACTGTTACCTTTTAAGGACTCTTTGGTGTTTGCCTTAACTACCTATATTCAAGACCTATCTGAATCAAAATACATCTCCCCCTACAAAACAAAACCCTCTGGATCCGCCTCTAATCACTACTAAGTATAATACTTGGTCTAACCACTAGACTATTTTTTTAAGCCCTTGGCTACTGGCTTGATGGGATGGGAAGATGAAGTGGCTCGAGCTCTCCGTATAGTGAATAGAAATGAAGTGGCTTAGATTCCTCATTGGTTGCGATTTATGTTTTTATGATATGATAAAATGTTTTGATTAGAAAATAAGTAACGTTTTTAACTCTGCATTGAAGTTATGTATGAATGATGATATGGAATGTCAGATTGAAACATACGAATAGTTCTAAAACGGCAATGTGTCTGTGTTAATTAAGACTGAGTTATTTGTTATTGTCCTATACAGCTTTGACGACTCTCGATTCGAGGTATAATGTGTAAAAACACAGCGAGTTTCGCAGAAGGGTTTCTATTCAGTTCATTGTAAGAACGAAACGGTCGCGGCCGCAGTCGAGCTCCGGTACTCGCTAGGCGAGTAGTCACTAGATAAATCACTGGAGTGATTCTCGAAGCCGCCTTAATTAAACCCGACGTTTAATTACGAACTAGAGCTGTTCCTCCGCGCCGCGCCGCGCCCCCTGCGCTCGCCGCCGCACCTCCCCGCGGCCGCTTTACCGCCATTCTCATCTCATAATATTACTCCACCTCTTCACTCGAGCTCGGTCAACCTTCGTGCACTTCATTTGCCTGCCCATTATGAAGCGCACCACTTTATCGAGTAGCTTCTCAAATCGTTTCGGCTCTTTTGTATTCCAGTCGAAAAGCAAAAATAGAATGAGACAACTTGTTAGACTTGTTAGTGTACATAGGAATGATGACGCGATGACGGAGGAGGTAGTGACGCAACAGGGACCGGTTTCGCGGCCGGGCCCGCGCGCTCCAAAAAATAGTAGGAATCGTCGATGCGAAGTGCGAGCGAGCGACCAGACTCGGGACATAGTTCCGCGCTCGTGATTAGATCGGAAAAACGCGGGCCATTACTTAAAAGCTGGTCGAAAGGGGCCGCGTGACAAAAACGCATAACGTTGGCATCGGCCGAGGCCGCGGAGCTTTGTGCCGCGCCGCGCCGCACCGCATCGCATACCACGTGGTAGAAAAACACTGTGGCAACCGCGTCTAACTCGAGCCCGCGGCCTCCAGCATACACCACGCATCGCGTTACTGTGCCAAACTATATTACACGACTGACTTGTGCTAGCTTCAACTGCACTTATCACGGTACTACTTATTTGAGCCAACCTGGTAGTTGACACCGAAGTGAACCGAAGGTGAACTAATCAGTAAGCTGTGACGCCTGTGACATCTGCTTTTTACGTTCGCCAAGCAGTCATTCAAGTTCAAACTGTATAGAGTTTTAAATATACAAGAGGGCGAAAAACGGACTATGGCCTACCTGATGATAAAAGTTTTTAAATGCTAGTGTCAAGATATGCTCACCTCTATTTTCAAAGTGAATTATTTTCTCTTCCGCATTGTCTTGATTACTCTTGATCCTTCCGCTGTGGGAAAGAAACGAGGACGAGTAAGGCAAATAGGAACTGCTCACCAATGAAGAAAACGTAGCTTTAAGAATGCTATTACTTGTCGACGGTCTTCTGTGAGATGGTGGTACTGCCCCGGGCGAGCAAACTCATCCATACAACCACTGTGGTTGAATCCCTCAAAAGTATACGGAAAACCTCTCTTTACTTTTAAACTAGAAGATATTTGACGTCCTTGGCATTCGTATACCTAGCTATCCTGCTATTGTCGGTGACCGCACTCCTAACAAGGCTACACTTCTTAGAAGTGACAATTCCTTTATTGTTCTTTTTGTGGAACGTCCAAAGTTTTGGCCTGAGAACAAATCCCCACGACGTCGCCAGTTCCTGAGAATTTTCTTAGATTTGACCAATAGTTTTCCTTGTTGGTATAACTTGGCTTAGGACTGACATCGAACATTCTTCAGATAAACGGTATTTACTTCGTTTCTTACATTTAATATAACAAGAAATTAGGTAGATCATTTCATAGAATTGTATGTATAGGTACTATAAATACAGGGTGTCACAAGAACCATCACCAAGCCGAAGTCTACTCGTTGTGAACATCATGCCAAGTCATACTAACCAAAAATAATACCTGGGAAACGATTTTTTTTAAAGATATTTCACATTTTTTAAACCGCAATTAAAAGCGCATGCGTGCAATGCCCGAAATACCTACTTATCCGTGGGGTCATAGCCAGGGCATCTAAAGAACATATTGGCGTGGTAAATGCATCGATTTTGTACCTAATTAGAAAAATTCCATACTAACTTTGAGCCTCAATATCTCCTGAACCAGTAATTTCCCAGGTATGGTGCCGAAGTAAAAAATGTTCGTAGTGATTGGTACAACATGGGATTTCATTTTTCGTTAAGGGTCTTTTTACACCCTGTTTATGACAGATATTGGAGCAATAGACACAAACAGTTAAAATTTTATAAATTTTAAGTACAATTATGTTTGTCCTTGTGTTGTAACTTCTTTCAAATTCAACTTCTTCCTATAATAGAGCCATGTGAGATAAATATTATGTTGGCACATATAACAGTATTTTTATAGAGCTGTACTCATATAGATGTAATAGCAATAGCCAGAATTATGCTTACTTCATGTTATGTCAAGATTTAATTTAGTCGTAGTGGTTGTGCGGTTTGCGCGGGCGCGTTCATAGTGTAGCGCTAATAGAGCCGAGTGTAGGGAGGGATCGCCGGGAGTGCGGGAGAAATGAAGCCCTTCTACATGTATAGGCCTACACTCTTACAGCTTGTAACTGTGTGAGAACGTAGTGAGTAGCATTCGTGTTACTGCAGTAGATACAATAACCCCAGTATGAATCATAGAGATATAAAGGATAGAGTGGCAGAATAGTACCTAACTCAATACTGTGTCGTGTCCGCCGGTGGGAGATAGAACGCAACAGTTAAAGGCCCCCTGCATCTCTCTTTAACAACTCATGCTCTACATTCTACAATGGGGTTGGCAACTGTCAAAGTGTGTTGTCGTTTTGTCCCCAAACATTGAATTTGTATTTTGTATTATGGTATTTTTTTTTACAATATATACACTTTTTTGTCATTTCAAACTATCTTCGTGTATCAATAAAAACAACTTTTAAACTATTGATAAACTGATAGGTATAAATAATAGTTACAAGTAGCACGCCATTGCGCAATGTTGATGTTGTGCATGTACTGTTAGAGAGATATGCACGGGCCTTTTACTGTAGCGTTCTCTCTCGCACCGACGGACACTCATTGGCCCCTCTCTGCTACTCTATCCTTTATATCTCTATGGTATGAATACAAAATGTGCCAGAAGAAATGTGCTTTGTAAACTTTGATCATAAACTGTACTAAGCTTTCGTAAGGATTGATAAAATATACCTGAGACCCTAAATTTAATAAAGAGAAAACAAAACACTCTGACATAAGCTAGAACGTAAAACTGACACGACAGAAAAATATTAGCTACTAAACCATGGAATATAGTTATCCCTGTGGGTTGTGGAAGTCAGACAGGCAGTCGCTCTGTGGAAAAGCTAATATTCAGCCAAATCCGGTTAGACTAGAAAGCATACTCCGAGTTTTAACTTAGATAACGCTACGAGGATGATGATGACTCTACAACAAATTATGCATTTACGTCGATGTACTTACGTAAATGCAACGTACGTAATTACGTAGTTACAATGGAGAAATTAATTTTAAACGATCCTATATGTACTTGCAGGTATCAATTTATGTAGGTATTGACATCATCAATTAATGTAGATACGTCTACACGTCTAGCTAGACACTTTGACCTTTGTACCGTTCTTAATCTGTAAGAAATAAGTATCAAAATCGCTTGTCGCTGTGTGTAGTTGTGTACTTCCTAGTACTTACGATGTTCAAATAAGTATACAGTTTAGGATGCACACGAAACAAATTCAATTTGGTGAATAGTAACGGAAATTGTTTATAGAATTTAATTTGTGCGAAATGTTTACCCATTTGTGATTCACTTTCGGTTAATTGAAACGGTGCTCGTAGTTTTCATTCGTAAAAAAATAGTAGATCAATGTTGTTTATTAACAAAAACCCAACGTTGAATTACAAGTTATATGTATGTACTACATCGTAACGCTGACACCGATACTATAATTGAAATGCATTTTTAAATGGTTGGCTTGTTTTAGTAGAATAGTTTCATTATGAATATGTATAGGTACCTGTGCATCCTGCGCGTCTTGATAGGTAGCTTATTCTGCCGTTTAAACTAGATATCTTTCTGTTAATGGATATTACAGCAAATTATTGCAAATTTTCATGAAATACCGTTTCGTAGTTTTCGCATGAAAGAGTAAAACATCCGTCTATCCATCTTCCGAAATGTAGGTACCTATATGTTTATTTAAAGTAAATAGTCATCATCGTCATTTCCACTACTGATAGATCGATCTTGTATTATTCATGCATTTCCTGTGATTCTAGCAAATAGCAGTAAGATCTTATTCGAAATATTTTGGTGTACAGAGAGCGTGCCAATGGTATCGCGGAACCTGCCCGCTTCCTTCTTCAATGCGGCGGCCGCGGCCGGCGTGGGCGGTGGAGCCGCATGCTCTGGCGTGGACATATACGAGTACGATCCGTGGCACCAGCACTACGGGAGCTACGGCCACGCGGCACATAGACATGCAGCGGAGTACCACGCGGCAGCGCACGCGCACCACAACATGGCGGCCGCTGCTGGCTACCCAGGGCTCCTGCTTGGCCGAGGCTCCCTGCATCACCAGTACAAGCCGGTGGAGTGGGGCGCGCAGCACGCCCCGCATTTGGATCCTGCCGCCTGCTCGCCCTACTCGTATCCAGCGGTACCCGGTCAGTATTTTTTTAACTAAAGTTTTCTCTGTAAGATAAAGATGTCTCATTACCAGTTTCAAATATCTAAACATTATCATCTAGATAAGTTCAAAATAAGAAAGTAATTTGTTTTAGCTGCCAAATAAATTTAACGGGACCACAGACTATGGTCTTCGAACGGGGCTTATCTGGGAATTGTGAAACTGGCTCTTTCAGTACGAACTTTATAAAAAAGCACTGAAGAGACTGTAAACGTGAAAGTGCCAGTTTGGCAGAGGTTCCTCCTACCTTCAAAATCGAATATATTTGCTGTACATTTTGTTCCATGAGTTAAAATCATAAAGACTATGAACCTCTTTCTCGTCACCTTCTTGCTCATGATTTTCTGAATCGAGTTAAAAGTTTTACATAGATATCCTGATATTGCTACCGTTATGCTAAGAAGCCAGGTTATAGCTTACTACTAAGCTGTACCTGGGCTTGGTTATGAAGATAAAGAATTAGACAGGTTATGATTGCCTTCCATGCATGTTGAATAATTCTTCAAACGTCAGGGCGCTGTCCGCCTGCGGCAGGCGCACCACACATATTTCCACTTTACACACAATTAATGACATGCCGCCCCCTGAAATTCAGAGCGGTCGTAGTTGATAGATGTTATGCGGGTAATCCCGGCAGCGGCACTCGTTAATGTGCGCGGATATCAAAGGCATTCGTATAATTTGGTCTCAGTGTAAACGATCAAACGCCGCGATAAATAACCGTACATACTTTAATGACAAAATGTTTTTGTAACGTCCGCGGCCGCGTCTAGGCGCGCTCCTCGCGGTCGCATGTATTTTCATTTTCAAAGAGATTCCACAGGCGATGAACGCAGATATTTTAATTGTGATGATTTAGGCGCTTTATCCGAATGACAAAACAAAGCATTCCCGCTTTGTGGGCTCATCCGTGGCCGCCCCCGCCTCCGTCGCTTCCAACAGTACTAGACACGCCACGGTACGTCGTAGTACAAACCTCCTTCACCAGTTATACAATGTCAATATAACAGAGGCAGTGTGCCACACCGATCAGTGTGCTGCGAGCGCTCGGCATACCAGAAAAAGCCTCCCTTGATTCGTAATCGTTCACAGGCCGGAATTTAGATTCGCTTCTAAGGATAGGCATAATTGCCGAGTGGCGGATAAGAAACGATTATAAACGACGGTTGATGCAGTAAAAACAAACGGAGGCGGCGAGTTGAAAGGGCTCTAGTGTCCGCGGAGAGCGCGGGGCGTGTGGGGAGCGCGGGGTCTACGTTTCCTAATGACGACGATTAAAATTAATTTGCGCGGCGCGCGGGGCCCCTCACACGGCCCTGACGTCCCCGTCCCTCAGACGAGCGCGGGCGTTCTCTCGCAAATTAAATTCTTGCCTCACGATCAAACCCCGCACGTCTCTTTCCCCCCTACGTCCCCTCGCTCTCCCTTTTGTCTTGATGTTCGTCCGTCTACTTGACAGATAATGTTTTACTCGAGTCGAGGGGAGCCCGATCGAGGGAATGTGTATTTTATTTATTTTTGAATTTACAAACAAACGGTTGCGTAAATCTAAAGTGGTAGTAGTTATTAAATGGTACCTACTTGGTCAGCCGAACTTTTTTTTTAAATTATTGTTTAACCTTTTTTTAAGACGGAAAGCGAAGTGGCTTTTGTAAGCCTTTCAACTGACGTAGAAAGTTAGATGAGTCCTGTACTAGGATAAAGCTTTTGGTACTTTACTAAGTGACCATGGCTCAAGATTAGTAACTAGGTAGGTATTATACTTAGCTCTATTTTATTTTTAGTTAATGCACTTTTTATTAGCCCCTGTATTTTGTCCTTGATGACCTCAAACCGGTTAGTATTTCCTTTTGCAGAAATCGTATTATCTTGCCTTAAAAAGTTTCCCAAGTTACACTGAAGTTGTTATCAGCTAATGTCCCTACAGGTAGAGCTGAGATGTTTTGGAGTTGTTTCAGCAATTCGAGAGTGCATTTTAAGCTCATCAAACCAAGAATTTGACATGTTCCAGTTATGTAGTCATAACTTACAGTGTAAGCCATTAATTGAAGTTAAAATATTTGAGGTCATATCTGGGGAAATCATAGATTCGACTCGGATACTTAACTGTAGAAACTATCTCTAATGTTCAAGAACCTGTATTTCCTAGCGTATCATGCAGTAGGTACCTACTTAGATATAGTGGGTGTATATATTGGCGTGACAAAAGGCGGTGCGTAGTGTCGCCGCCGCAATACGCGGGTTGAGGGGGACGGAGTTTGTCGTGTCAGCCGCGGCGAGGGTTGAGGCTCGTATTGACAAATACCGCGGCGACGACATGACGTGGGACCCCGCACTCCCCAAACACCCCCTTCTCCTCAATCTAGCTACCAAAACTGCAATTTTGGCTAACATAAGACATTTACCCCGACAGGAGATTGGCTTTAGAAAATAATGTTTTAATAAGACAATGTTAGTTTGCACTTATGGGTGTTTAAGTGTACCTAAAGGCCGGTTCGCGGTATTCGTACTGTTCATGTTCGAAAATACTCGTGAGGTTATAGAGCAATCGTTAGCTTTGTTTTGGACAAAAAGGTTTGAAATATTCTACCGAATTAGTCCGAAAGAGTGCAATGCTTATAGACAAAATCTAGGTACCTATGCGGCCTGTGCCTAAGAAAATGTTTTGCGTAGGACGTGTGCATTTTGTGCTCCTCCTTTTTTTGTGAAATTCTTTAGCGGCATAAAAAATATCAGGCATTTAGCAGTGGCAAGCTTAATATACCTACTGGTCCTAGTTAACAAACAAACTTTTGACACCATGTATTACATTAAACACTAGCTTCGTTTTGGACATAATCATAGTCCTAAACTCTATTAAAGGGTAACCGATTATTTGATATCGATAATTGACGTTGAAAATTACCAGGTCTTATTCTTAAAGTTAATAAGCTATATATTAGCTTAAAAAATGTGAAAGTAGGAACCTACGTGTGAAATGAATCAAACATGCCTGCACTATAAGCGCTGCATAGGATCATTTCGCCTGTTCGCGTCCATTTAGTGCAGTTGGCAAGTTTGAAGGAGAAAATAAAAATGTTCCAGCAAATTGATTCAATGAAAAATTTATGTAATGCGTTCATTATTATAGTCTATTTTAATAATAACGTTTAGTTTTGTTCGAAACTTGTTGTGTTTTTTTTTAAATAGACAAACTTCAAACTATGGCATTTTACCCAGTTTGCGTCCAAAAAATCCAAATTGCGTCCACCTGTGGACCAGTTCGCGTCCACCAGCTTAGTCTTAACAATATCAGCCTTATAATCCTTCATATAAGGGTCATATTGTTAAGACAATCTAAAGAAAGATTGGCTTTTAACAATTTCTACATTTAAGATTAAATAAGTCTACATTATTATCATTATTAAATCACTTTATAGAAACTATAAATAACTATTTATTGTTCTCAACATCGATGGAACTTAAAATCAAAGATAAAAAAATAACGATACATGTTGTCCAATATTGTGGTCTTCGGAATAGCATAATTTATACATAATTATGTACATATTTGTCTTATCGATTTCTTCTTCTCACGAATATTACAAATCGCTTTCTATAATTAATCATCTTTTGTATATTTTTTCCTTCTTCTTTCTTGTCTCCTAAGAACTCATCTTGAATAGAAAAAATATGGAATAAAAGAAATTAAATGTAATAATTCAATTTTAAACTCAGTCTTAATCAAAAATGCATTTTAATTTATAAATAAAAATATAGGTATATAGAATGTATTTATGCGATCATTTCTATTTCATGAAAATATGGACGCAATTTGCTTTAATATTATCCCTTGCAGGTATAGTTTGCGTCCACTTGTGCTCGATTATTATATCGATTGTATCTTTTATTACAATCAATAAATATAATAATGTGGACGCAAATTGTTCATTACAATTGCATACTATTAATGTTAAAATAAACAAAATCCCAATTTCTCTCTCATATTTTAATCACATAAAAATAAACAAACAACTAAAGAAATCATAAATAGACGAGTTCGCGTCCATTGTGGACGCAAAGTGGAAGTTTTATAAATTCGGTGTTGTAATTCGCGTCTACCTTATTTTAATTGTTAACTATAAAAAAAACAAGCTAATTCATAATTCATACTTTTCGTCTTTTCATTATTAATGTCTAGAAACAGCTATGTATCCTAAAATTCACATAAAACAATAAAATACCGTCAAACACGCCGCTGCACACTATTTTTTTATTTATATCCCGCGCATCTGCACTCTTTTGTTGAACAACCGAGATTAACTAATTTTTTTAAACAGGATTAGCTGGGCGCACGGAACTTTTGTCTATTTGTGCGTGTCTCTTATACGTCGAGGTATTGGCGATACTGACTTTTAATTTTATTAGTGTGTTAGTATTCTTATTTCCGAGCATTTTTAAAGGGAGGTCCGCAAAATGGACGCGAATAGGGGGATGGACGCGAACAGGCGAAATGACCCTACTGATAAACGAACATGATACTTATGTTTTCTGTGTAGTTAGTTATAGCTAAAGGTGTTGATAAACTTGATCATCCACTTGCAATGAGCATTGTTGCGAAAATTAAGTACCTACCTCATCATCATCGTCAGCCTTTAACAGTCCACTGCTGGACTAGGCCTCTCCATTGAAAGTAGGAATTGGCCTAATTTACCACTCTGGCCGAACGGGTTGATATAGGGTTTGTATCAAGTTTTCCTTCTCTTACAGTGTTGTTCTCTGCATAATATGCTCCCTCTGTGGGCTGAGGAAAAAAGTCCTTAGGTATATCTTTAAAAAAATTCTATTTATCAACAATAAACATATTCGATTTTAAACTTTCGCGATTTGTATACATCATACAAAATAAATTAGCGGGTCTTAATCGCGTACAATTAATTTATTTATTTTGGACCAAACCACTGGATAGAACTGCATCAACCACAAGTCTTATCCACCGATCGTCACTATTACTCCAGGATAGTACGTGAAGCGGTAGAAATCAAGAAATATAACAATTTCAACCGGGAGGATGTATATAGATTATCGGCTACTTGGAATCCAGTCATCAGCAAATGTAAACACCGCCGCAGTGATAAATCTCACCAGTGTGTAGACGTCATTAGTGTAGTGTGTCGGAGTACCGACAGTGCGAACTTAAATAAAGACCAAGTGAGGGTAGGTGCCGAAACCCGCACTTCCACAAGACGGCGCTGAGCTCTCATCAGTCTCTCCGCGACCACGCTCGGTGCAAGACGAGCGAAACGTCGGAAACAAATAGGTATTTATACCTTAAATAAATTAATTGTACGCGATTAAAACCCGCTAATTTATTTTGTATGAAATAAACATATTATTACGACATTTTTCAAATAATTACGCTATAAGTAATTATATATTTACCCATCATCATCATATTCAAAAATATTAGTAGGTATGTGTACCTACTACTCGCGAAAGTTTGAAACCAGATGAAAAGTCATAAAAATAAAACATGTAATAAAATTTTGTAGATTATATCGACTATAAAAATTTTTGAGATTGAGCTGCTCTAATTCAAGATATAAAAATTAAACAACTGCGAGTACCTACCTACCTACTTATAACATTTAGGTAATAATTTGCTAACGTATTTATTGAACAGTAAAGGGTTTCTGCTTAGTTTCATGCCAGATCCTCTCAGAAATCACATACTGAACAGGAAAAGCGATTTTATTTCAGTCTGACTGATAGTCTCTTACCGATCAAAGTCAAAGTCAAAATCATTTATTCTAGGCCACAAAGTGACGCTTATGAATGTCAAAATTTAAGTTAATTACTTAATGATTCTACATTTACTGTTTTATTTACTCTTTTTTCTGTTTTATTTAATTACAAATTATTATTTATAATTATATTGGGCGCAGGAAGCTGCAATTTGGCATGTATGTTCCTTGGGGACCGTAGGGTTGCACTAAGAAGGGATTTCCCGAAATTCCCACGGGATCGGCCAAAACGGGTAAATTAAAAAAAAATGCAGGCGTAGCTGCTGGCGTCCTCTAGTAATAAATAAATTTACCTAAGTAGGTACTTGATTCATTTATCAAGTCTACGTAGTAGGTAATACAGGGCTCCAAATGGCATCTCTCCATTAATTAAGTTTTAACAACGACAAACAAGACTCTAAGTGAGAAAAACATTAAATTGTAAAATAACTTAGATATTATTTCTTAAACAGATTGGCCACCGGTCCATTGGCCATTGGTCCGTAGCAAAAAGTTTCACTATCAGAATTAAGTACCTATAGGTAGGTACCATATCAAGAACACAACACCATTCAAGTTGTTTTGCAGTAGATATCTACTTACCTGTAAATACTTGCCTCGAAGATATTACTACCTTCAAATCATGTTACTACCTTCAAATAAGACTGTTATACCTAATTGTTGAAAAATGTCGCTATCTATTAACAAACTCTTACGTAGAAGTAGAAGTTTGAAGCGATTAATAAGTAGAGTAGGGGAAAGGTGTACGAGATGATTCCCTTAAGGGAGAATGCTTGTAGTATAAATGATATTCTACTTATTGCAGATGTAAATACGTTTATCCGTAGGAAATTTATCTATCTAATTATTGTCATACTCACAAAAATATTTTTTTATGTTTTATTGTTATAAACACTGTTTTTTTAAAACGTTATGAAAGGATCATCTTGTACAACCCGGTGTCCAAGATGATCCCTGCGGTAGGGGCAAGATGATCCCAGGATCATGTACCCATATGCACCCACTCAATTTGAGACTATCATAGGTTAAAGCAGAATTACCTGAATAAAGTCATAATTAGGGTTTACTATCTTTAATCAAGTCTGTTAGTCTCCATAATAATTAAAGAAGGAAACAATAATCACATTGTATGAGATCTGTGGTCAAGTAAAGGTTTGACAACATTAAATAATCTTTTAAAGTAGGTAGGTGAATAATTTATCGTCTAAAACAGCTAATCTAGTCAAGCAAATCTAACTTCTCAAAATCAACATGACGGAAAAATATCGTCATCAATTTTAACAACTAAGTATAAGTAAATGAAATAAAAATGAATAGTTCTAAGCGCCTGTTTCCTGGCGTTACTTTACACCAACCCCATGTGAATTCATACGGATAATCGCTTTAAAAAAAAACAATAACACAAATGGTTAAAATGTTTCTGTTATATATAGTCAATATGAAGATGTTAACGTTGTACAAGATGATCCACACGGATCGTCTTGTACACCAGTAACATAATCATCTTGCCCCAACATAAACTTTTTTATTCAATGATCGATAACATAACATGTATGGTTTCAACTGTTTTCATGCTGCTAAAAATTCAAAATAGAGTAATATACAAAGCTAACTAATACATCAACCACGTCAATAAAATACGTTAGAACACATTACACAATCTTACCTTAGATCACAGTGGGGAAATTTCTGTTTTCGTCCTCAAAAAATTTGACTGTCGCTCAAGGCGCCATTACGATTGACTAAGGCGGGGGAATATTAGGGACTACATTTTACCAGTAAACACAATTAGGTGGCACTACTAGTTTCGTTGCAATATAAAAGGATCATCTTCCCTCAATGGATCATCTCGTACACCTTTCCCCTACCTACTGATAACCTGTAGCGAGACTAGTATCTTGGTACCTTAATCTCGATCTTGCTGCCCAAATTATTAATAATAATTATTATTATTCATCAAACAATATCGTTGTATCACGTCCCATGTTGTGCTCACATAAAATACATCATGGTATCAAAACAATTTGTCGTAATAAACATTGTAAAACAAAAGCTACTAAATACCAAAACAACAAAAAAAAAAAAGTTCAACCATAGCATAAAAGATAAACAAAACGAATCCACAGTTAAACTTTTTTAAACAGTTAGGCACATGTTTCCAACGTAGAGTAGTCGAAATTGCAACACGGGCTTTTTATAGCCAATAAAATTGTTTTGTCTCTGGCATTTAACTGGCTATAATTAAAAAGATTTATATTAGTACCTACCAATATGAAATCGAGCATCATTCTTTGAATTCTATAAATACGTGTTAATCTGGGCTTAGATACGTAGCAGTATTTATTCGAAGATACATTAATTCACAGACAATTCACCCACGAAATTCTAAACAATCCTGACATATTTTTCTTCATGATTCTTAGAGTTATTGTTTGTACCAAGATACAAAATTGTATGAAGATAATTTCATAATGACATATCAAAGAAATGAAACTATATTCAACCACTTAATTAGCACTGAAACTGCTATGCATTTTATAACGTAGCGTCTTTAAATAAAACGGATCGTTATGCGTCTTTAGTACTTTATTCTCCGTACGGAGAATCTTTTATTTAATGTTATATTGTAAAACGTGGCCACCGCTATTAGTCGTAAACGTATCACAATGAAACGCATAGTCATAAGATAAAACGCGATAAATGGACGCTCAATAGAATAGGCTGTGGGCCGGTATTGTCCGGTGCGGGAGGAGCGGCGGGGAATATGGTGGGGTGGTGAAGCGGCCAATAGGAGCGTCCGGCCCGCCCTCCCCATCCGGGAGGCAACGGAGGGGGGCCGTAGGGTGGGTGTACCACACGCCACCACTAACACTAAATCACCACGTCCCTGTCAATTACCCGCGCTACGTGACCCGCAGATCTACATACATAGGCGCACCCTACGTCATATACGCCTACGCAATGAGTTTAAATAGAGTATCCGTCATTTAAGACGGTAATGAACTGTTATCATTGGAGAGATTATAATGGGAATAAAACAGGTAGTATTAAAGTCAAATAATTCATAGTCCGCATAGTCGATAAGTCATAATATAAAAGTCTTTTAGAAAACACAGGCTCAAAGAATGTAAGTCTTAGATATGAGTTCGTTCCCCACACGAGACAGCAGTCTGTGTAATCCATAATTTGTTATTTCGAGTCTCAGTGTTCACTGTGTCCGATCTTTGTATGTTTGTAAAGTCCCCCGCGGCACAGGATTTATTGCTAGTGCGGGAGTTGTCTTTACACAAAAAATATTGTAAAACAAACTGTAGGGATGGTTAATTTGCGCAAATTGGTCACCTCGTTACACTAGGCTGAGAAAGTGTCAGTATAAGTTCTCCGCGGTACCTACATAAATTAAAAGACGGCGGCAGGAGTTTTCTAACAAAAAAGATAATAATCCACTGTTGGACAGAAGTCTTTTTACAAAAAAGATAATAGTCAGTCGGTAGGTCAGTAACGGTAGAGTACCTAAGTAACAAATGTTCATAGTACGGTGAAGTCAGACTGCGCAGTTAATTCGCGGTGATTGAGTCGGTTCATTAGCCGCTGATCTGATCGCCGTGTGATCTTGCCCGTCTGCCGGTCGGCGCCTTTGATTTTGACCTACATGACAATTTAAAAAGTTTATTGCACTACACGTATAAATGCGAACTGTTTCTATAATTATAATAGCAGTAAAGATAGGGGCAGATTTTAGATCTCGTTAGCGTTTTTTGCAAGTGACATGTTCATGCCTCCTATAAAATATGTGGGCATGATCTTCCTATAAATACCTATACAGTAATTTTCTTACAAGTAATTTTTTTACCTATATTTTTGTTTGAAGTAATTTCTTTCGATTTCATTTTCAAAATAAGCTCATTAAATTTTTTGAATAGATTTTGTGGAATGTCTTTATAAAGTTGCACTTGTTTTTAAACGCTTTTTGTTTATCTTATAAATATATCTAAAGGCTCATTTTCTTACATTTCATGTTATGTTGAAAGGCCAGCAAAGTTTATTGACGAAATTATTTGCATAAACTTGCGCTTGTTTTTATACGCTTTTTAGAGCTGCCAAATATGCGTTAACATATAACATTAAATTCATCTTCTGTAATATTAATAAAACACCACTGGCTGCAATTTAGCTTTAAATAATGGAAGTATGTAAAAAATGATTATCTTAAAATTTGTCCTCATGATATTCTTCGTGACGCTCGCTATAAACGCAAATTGTAAAACATTGAATTTATGATAATTTTCACACAGTTCATTCTGTAATTATAGCATGTCACTAAAGAGGCTAAAATACGTCAGCCTTCATACCTATAGCATACAGTAACATATCACTCTATACCTACCAATGATAAAAATATATTTGCTGATACAAAACCAATATTTGTATAAATAACATGGGCATTTTTAAACTACTAGGATACTAAGCTCTACCAAGAAATTATTAATAGTAAAGAAAGAGTAGCGCGAATCACGACATAGATAATATCACGATAAGCCGGCATACAACGGTCACCAGGGCATAGACCGGTCAATAGTGAACCCCGTTCAGTCACCGACCCATCATTTATAACAATCACGCTCAGTATAACAAAAAAAATAAAAGAATAGAAAAAAACACTGCCTCACAATACTCAGTTACTCACAGTTTGATCTACTTTAATAATAGTTTTATAGTTATACGTAGCGGCAACATTTAATTAATTTTCCTAGACGGTCACTTTAGTATAAAATTCTGTAGGTACATTATTTATTTCATAGATTTAATGAAACACGTTTTACTTCAGACCATGCTGAATTTTTTGGCTACCGTTATAGATTAAATTATCCACAAAAGGATTTGAAACTTTCGCTATTATATCCATTATAAACTAAATGTAGATCTTACTTACTTTTCACGTTTACCTACTTATTTTAAGGATATAGGATAGGTAGTTAGGTACCTCCTTTTTTTCTTTTTAGCCGGTTTGACCGGCTTACATAGTTCGTAATCACGGCTAGCTAAGATACTAGAAACCTAGTAGTCGAATTTCATCTCTATACAGAACCGATATCCGAGTTCATGTTTATGTGAGGTATTTAGTATTTTAGAATAAAAGGTAGTGATAGATAAAAATATAGCTCAACGCGTATGCTTAAATCTTCGCAAAAAATAACATTTGAAGATGACACCAAGACATAAATATAATTTATAATCTCTTGTGGTACGGCACATAATTTTTATCCTTGTGCAAAGCGACAAGGTTTTTACACGATCCATGCATTAATACATAAGTACTTTTTTGTTAAATTGATGGCGATTTTTATACGTTTATTGATTGCAAAGGCAAACCATTGTATGCTTGTAACAAGGGTAGTAACTGCTTCTTTTACGCTATGGTTTATGATTATTTTGTTTTCTGAAATGTTTACGCTAAGCGTTAGTAGTTATCGTTATTCTTGTTAAGGACATCAGCTCTATTTTTAATGTAAAATATTTGAAGTTAAATAGTCACAGAAATAAAGCAGCGATAGCCTAGTGGATATACCAACAGACTGCCATGCAGAGGGTATCAGGTTCGAATCCACGTCGTGCACCAATGACTTTTCGTAGTTATGTGCGTATTAAATTGTTAATTATCGCTTGTCCCGTGCCTCGGAGAGCACGTTAAGCCGTCGGTCCCGGTTGTCATGAAGATCTTTGAAAGTCGTTACAGGGCGTCAGTAGGTACCTTCTAAATAAACTGACACTAGTCTAAACCATGGAATATAGCTATCCCTTTGGGTTGCGGAGGTCAGACAGGCAGTCGCTCTGTGGAAAAGCTAACATTCAGTCAAATCCGGTAAGACTAGAAAGCGGACTCCGGGTTCTAACTGGGATAACGCTAGGAGGATGATGATGAGTCACAGAAATTAATTTATCCAATACGTATCATTTGTTAAATTAGCATGATAGCCTTCACTAGTCATAATGAAGGTCATAAAAACTATCATGCAAGATAAATCAAATTTTATAAGTATACTGGATAGGGTGAGCAATAAGGCAGCGGTCCCATTGACTGTATATAGGGTAAATGTGGGATAGATGCCCAACCTCTACAAATGTGCTTCTAAAATAAAAGGGATAAGTATTTAAAAAAATAATACTTTTGTTATGTATAGTGTATTTATCGATGAAGAAAATAAATAAGATTATTTCATATTATCTTCTTTATTTGTCTATACTAATATAATAAAGCGGAAGAGTTTGTTTGTTTGTTTGTTTGTTTGTTTGTTTGTTTGTTTGTTTGAACGCGCTAATCTCAGGAACTACCGGTCGGATCTGAAAAATTCTTTTTGCATACGATAGCCCAGTTTTTCCGGAAGGCTATAGGCTATATAACATAACGCTTCGACCCTTTGGGGCCGGGCAAAAGGCTAAAAAGGCTAAAACATTATGTTGGATAATCTCAGGAACTAGCAGTCGGATTTTAAAAATTGTTATTGCCTATGATAGCCCAATTATTCCGAAAGGGATGGCTATATAAAATTACACCACAACTTTTAGGGGCCAGACAAAAATAATAATATGGTCAAACGAGAAGGGGGAGGGTTGGGTCAAAGGCAAAAAAAGGCTAAACGAATAGGATACAATCTATATGGGTATCGTTTTCGAGATTTTCGGGACGCTGATTAATAATATGAAATTTATTTAGTGATCCAAAATGGCGGACGGGAAATCAAAGATGGCGGATGAGAAAATTTTAAATATAAATATGGGTATCGCCTTCGATATTTTAAGGGGTGGAGAATCGAAATACAACATCTGTTTCGTGATCAAAGATGGCGGATGGACAATCAAAGATGGCGGATGGGAAAATAAAAAAATCAATATTGGTATCGTCTCCGATGTTTAAAGGGATGGGGAATCCAAATACTACATCTTTTTCGTGAATTAAGATGGCGGATGGGAAATCAAAAATGGCGGATGGTAAAAATTTTAAAAATCAATATGGGTATCATCTCCGATATTTAAAGGAATGGGGAATTCAAAACCACCATCTATTTCGTGATCAAAGATGGCGGATGGGATTTTTTTTTAAATCAATGTGGGTGTCATCTCCAATATTTAAAGGGATGGGGAATCCAAATCCGACATCTATTTCGTGATCAAAGATGGCAGATGAGAAATTAAAGATGGCGGATGGGAAAGTTTAAAAAAATCGATATGGTTATCGTCTCCGATGTTTTAAGGGATGGGGAATCCAAATACAACATATTTTTCGTGATTCAAGATGGCAGATGGGAAATCAAAAATGGCGGATGGGAAAAATTTTAAAAATCAATATGGGTATCGTCTCCGATATTTTAAGGAATGGGGAAATCAAAACCACCATCTATTTCGTGATCAAAAATGGCGGATGGGAATTTTTTAAAAATCAATATGGGTGTCATCTCCAATATTTAAAGGGATGGGGAATCCAAATCCGACATCTATTTCTTGATCAAAGATGGCGGATGAGAAATAAAAGATGGCGGATGGGAAAGTTTAAAAAAATCAATATGGTTATCGTCTCCGATGTTTTAAGGGATGGCGAATCTAAATACAACATCTATTTCGTGATCAAAGATGGCAGATAGGAAATCAAAGATGGCGGACGGGATTTTTTTAAAGTCGATATGGGTATCGTCTCCGATATTTTAAGGAATGGGGAATTCAAAAACACCATCTATTTCGTGATCAAAGATGGCGGATGGGACTTTTTTTTTAAATCAATATTGGTATCGTCTCCGATGATTGAAGGGATGGGAAATCTAAATACAACATCTATTTCGTGATTCAAGATGGCGGATGGAAAATCAAAGATGGCGGATGGGAAAGTTAAAAAAAATCAATATGGTTATCGTCTCCGATGTCTTTAGGGATGGCGAATCTAAATACAACATCTATTTCGTGATCAAAGATGGCGGATGGGATTTTTTTTAAAATCAATATGGGTATCGTCTCCGATGTTTAAAGGGATGGAGAATCCAAATACAACACCTATTTCGTGATTCAAGATGGCGGATGGGAAATCAAAAATGGCGGATGGGAAAAATTTAAAAAATCAGTATGGGTATCGTCTCTGATGA
Source organism: Euclidia mi (assembly GCA_944739405.2). NCBI lineage: Eukaryota > Metazoa > Arthropoda > Insecta > Lepidoptera > Erebidae > Euclidia > Euclidia mi. The sequence goes on from OX123188.2 coordinate 75,519,308, forward strand.
TTTAAGGGATGGTGAATCCAAATACAACATCTATTTCGTGATCAAAGATGGCGGATAGGAATTCAAAGATGGCGGACGCGATGTTTTTTAAAGTCGATATGGGTATCATCTTCGAAATTTTAAGGAATGGGGAATATTCAATATTATATAAAAACTATGTTTGTTTGTTCATCATTTATAGACTCTGAAATGATAAGAGATTAAGCGCTAAGTCAATGGTAACTTTGGAAAAGGGGCTTGGAAAAAAGGGAATTAAATAAAAACTCTTAAAAAGCGATACGGAGTTCGCTGGGTCAGCTAGTTTTGTAATAAACGAAACAAAAAAGTCTTATGAATGAGGATAGATGCCGTATGTGTGGGTTAGATGCCGCAACAAGAAAATGACCTGAGGGATAGTTGCCCTGAGGGAGTAATGAAAAAATAATTTAATTTTGTAAACTTTAATTGTACTTAATTAAAATTGTAGTCTTTAAGAATTAATAATTCTAAATTTTGTAAACTTTAATCAATGGCACAATCATCTTAGGTATTAAAATTTTAAAATATCAGATATTATTATGTGTGTATTAAGTTTTTCCCAGCACTCTCAAGCTACGAAAAATACTTATTGTTTATAAAATTTTTGTTTTTTTTTCTCATGTCGCAATTTTAAACGCTGACATTGATTACAATAATCTCCGTACATAGTGCAGGTTTCGTGCAGCCATTTTTTACACATGACATACGTCACTGTATCCAGTCTACATTTAACTTTGTCTTCTCAAAATCTTCAAAACACTCAACACATTCGTTGGTCGCATCCGTAGAAGAGTCTGATGCAAGTTTTTCTTCGTCGCTTTTGTTAAAATCTTTATAAATTTGTTTTTCGGCTTTGCAAACTGGACGTTTAATTCTGTTACTTCTCTTACCTCTTTCTTTATTTCTATTTATTTCAGCTCATTGGTCAAAATCAGGCTCATTTTCTTTTACTGAATCATCCGAATCATAGGTCAAACTTCCGTCTATCACATCTGAAGCTGCTCTAGCCCTCTTCTTGTTTTTCTGTCTGTTATTTTTGCTTGATAAGTTTGGAGTAGCTTTTGCGCTACTTTTTTTGTTTTTCGTTGCAGGTCTAGTTTCTTTATCTTTGAATGAATCATCCAAACTTCCGTTTATCTCATCTGAAGCTGCTTGAGCCCTGTTTTTTGTAACTTTCCTGGGTTGTTTGCTACTTTTGTACGGTATGTTCGGAGTAGCTTTTCCTTTAGTTTTTTTCTTAATAGGATAAATTTATTTTTCTTCCAACGAATCATCCGAAGCACAGGTCAAACTGTCCTCTTTGTCCGCTGAATCTGCTCTAGTCCTCTTTTTCGACAAGTTCTTTGATCGTTTGCTAGTTTTGCTTGGGATATTAGCTTTAAGAGCATCTTCAGTCCATACGGCTCAAGGCTGTGCATCTACTTTGCGCATCTACTTGCGTGGCATGACTAAAAAAAAGAAAATAATTTCATAAAGTCATTATAGGATAGATGCCCCTAAGCATCTATATCATCTGAGGCATCTATCCTTTGTCCTAGGGATAGATGCCTTTAGCCTTACCAAATGAAACATATTAAAACATACCAAAATTACATTAAAATTGATATGTTTGATATAATAACAGGCCATAAATAGAAAAATATTATCACTTACACAATAACTTTAAAAATTCCGGCCGCGAAAAGTTTATACATAACAAAAATTCAACAATTTTTCGCCGTCGACAAAGTGTTTCGCGTCAAAACTCTTGATGCATCTATCCCAGTGAAACGCTTGACGTAGACTGGCGGGAGGCAGGGAGTACGCTTGTATTTAAACAGTAGACTATGAGTGTAATACTCACACAAGTCGCTACGTGTTAACTTAGGCATCTATCCCACTAGGGCAACTATCCCACATTTACCCTACATATATGGTAAGCCTGCTTCGAAGACATGGCTGTGTTATGTTAAAAGTAGGTACGTGATGATAAGGAGACAGTCTGAAGCCGTTGTCTACTGTAATTAATGCACAAGTCATACAATAAAATTATTATCGCAAATGATAGGCCGAAGACTGTTGGAGATGGATTGGCACTAATTGGAGCTTTGGTCTCACCAAACGAAATGTAACAGCACGAGCGCTTTGCATCCATAATTTGTGTGGTGGCCGTTGGTACTTCCTACTAGACCCGACTCATACATGCAGTGTCGATGGTCTAGCCTTAGTATAAATAACTGTAGAGCTGAGATCTTGAGATCAATTTCCAAGTCAAGCAAAAATGTTAGTTAGTTGTTAAAATACCTCCAGTACAAACTCTTTGCCTCATCAAATAAAACGTGGGTAATATACCCTGTCTCCGGGGTTTTTTTTTATAGACTCACACCTGTATCCCCGGAGGGGTAGGCAGAGGTGTAATATTACACCCACATTGCACCATGAATTTTTAAGTCCCACGTAATAGGGGGCGAGCCTACTGAGAATTTCCTAACGGAAAAACCCAATAACACTTTGCCCGACCCGGGAATCGAACCCGAGACGTCCCAATCCCACGCGCACATTTATGCCGGGAGACCAACGAGGCAGTCAGTGCTTATAATATGCAGTAGTATCGCCCTATGAGAATGAGGGAATAGGGAGAGGAGGGATTATGCACCCATGCTCACTATGCTATGTATCGTGCAAATGTGTTGGTTCTTTGTTCAGGCTGGGCCGTCTCTGCTAAAATTCGGTCTGGGAATATTGTTTTCACTACTACCTATAACCATAAACTACTTAAGATTCATACCCATTTGACGGCTGAAGAGAAAAGTTCAGTTGTTGAAGTATGAATAGGTACTTTAGAATGATCATTGTGTTAACCAGCAGTCTTCTTTGCAGGTCTGGAGGCGCAGGTGCAGGATACGTCCAAAGACCTGTACTGGTTCTGAGGGGGTCGAGGTGCCACGCCGGCCTGAAGGACTCTAGTGTAGCGGATAGTGTTCCAGTAGTGTAGTGTTTATAGTGACGCGGACGAGGACTCAGGCGCAATACGCGCTGTGTGATACTACGGTACCGATGACATAAACCTTGCTATGGACTATATATATATATATATATATGCGATTGCGATTTCTACGATTGACTTGCGAGCTCACATAGTAGTCTTCTGATCTGTCGTTGCAACGAAGTTGTGTGCGATGGGAACAAGGCCCAACAATGTTGCGTATATCATTCAACCTAGTTATTAATATTGCGGTCAAATGTTATGTATCGGTGGCTTCGCGCCGTCCTAATTGTGTGTAGGCCAGTTTTTTTGTGAAATATATAAATATTATATGAAGGGACGCAATGTGCCGGCGGGCGTCAGCCGGCTGCGGCTCCTGAATAAAATATTAGCAGGTGAGGATCGGACCCGCGACACTTTCTACCTCATTCGACATTCGATACTCTCAATGATTTACACGACAGCATTATATCCATTACAGAATAATACTTTCAACTTATAAAGCATGGTCAGTCACTGTACTTAATCAAGTACTAACTTAAGTCGACAGCTAGACACGAATTGTGAACTTGCACTTGACTGAAATGTCAATTGATTATTTACTACCTGAACCGTACATTTATATATTCCAAAACGCACTTTATGCACACATAAATATGGAGTATTATTTGACAGCTTATTAAGTACGTGAGCATTGTTTTGAGTAAGTTGCGTGCGCTCTGACTCGGCGAATAAGTTGGAATAGGTACAGACAACTTGATGGAAGTGACATCTTAACTCATTTGTAACCACAACAGCCAAGAATGCTAGTGCCAGGCAAAATATAGAGAACATGACTTGCACATGGACTAAACATTTTTATATTTGTGTGACTTTTTGAAAAGCAAAATTGTACTTTATTCATTTTTCAATAAAAGCTATTTACATATTAATAGACCTTGCTAAATGAATTGCAGCTTCGGTTCAGGGACATGGCATCTGCCAATTTTGTATTTCATAGCAACACCAGAGTCACACGTTAGAACTTGGCAAAGCTATATAATCATTATGAAACATTACCGTGTTTTTGCTTATTAAAACGTTAAGAAATACAGAATTGCTTCATTTGCCGCATTAGCACACAACATAACACAACAACGACAAATCTCAGCGTAGAAATTGAGAACTCAAATAGTAATATTGTGACAAGTGGTGAATATAGTAGCTATATAACTGTGTACGTACGTAGATTAATTAGCTGTAATCATATATTGTACATAATTAGTTAGCTCTTATAATTAGCGAATAATGTGACATACATTGTAGATAATGTATTACTAGTGCAATCGCTCTATACAGCGGATATTGGAAGATATGCCTTCGCTCCACTAGAGTACTCAGGCAGTTTATATATAAGCCAATATTGACTTATGTTCCTTGCGTTGCCTAGCAACCAACTCTATTACGTCACTACGGAACGTCGCAGGCTTGTATTGTAAGCTATTACTCTGGGCATATCTCTTTGATATCTTTGTACGTACCGCGTCGTCCGATAGACGCTTTCTTGTACATAGTATCGTTCGACAATCTTTACCTAACTTTACTGAAAGTGGTTCTTATGACTCGAGACAAATACGATAGTGTTAGAATTTACACAATGTTAGCTTCATTGGCGTGTTGCGGCGTGTTTTGTGATCATTGCAGTCATTCGTGCAGCTGTACCTTATATTGTGAGTGACAATAGCGAAATTAATCTGTATACTTAACTAGCTATCTTCTGTAGTAAAGTACAATAAGTTTACTTTCAAGCTACAATAAAATAAATTATGTAGAATATTTACATATGTGACGGGTAATTCTCTATTTGAAAGTAATGTTAACCTTCTACTCGCCCCGACGTTTCAACAGGGGTTACAGCTGTGATCACTAGATGACTGTGTAGACAGTAGTTTAGCATAACTTACACCAGCCTGCCTACCCCTCCGGGAAACAGGCGTGAGTCTATGTATGTATGTATGTACACTAGTCGTAGGGCTGGTGTAAGTTATGCTAAAGAACCACGCGATTGCGACCCATACATAAAGATTTTTCGCGTTAGTGATTCACAGAAGCGTTTTTGTACAGCTATAATACTTTAAAACAGAAAATTATATTACATGCCTTATTGTTTAAAAATATCAATATTTTAATTAAATAAGTCGATATTTCGAAGTAATTTAAATACAGATGATAGTTACATGAGCGCGGATCCAGTCTTGAATATCGTTGTGGGACCACCCTTATAATTATGAGATCAAGTGGCCGATATTTGGAACATGCCTAATAAGGAAAATTTTGTAAGCCTTGATTCAGCATGCCCAAACTACACAATATGCTGGGTCCGCGTTTGACTACGTAGCCAAAATGTACCTAAATTTTAGATCCGCAATGAAAGCCACTATTGAAAGTTACAGTATACGTTTGACTCTTTGACTTCACGTGACAATGATGTATCGCCTTCATTCACAGATAAATAATCTTAAATATAAATTCCATTATCTACTGTGATTGTTTCACTTGTGATGTTTTATTTATTACCCGTATACCTCACTCAATATTTATTTATATCGGTTGAATAATATATTTATATGGGTGAAAAGGGAGAGGGAGGAGAAGATATATGGATTATGTGACATGGAAAAGAAAGGAAGGGCACAGACAAGTATGAAAGTGATGGAAATACCTATTGCGCCAGCCCCAAACAAATTGGGAGCAGGACAAGGGGATGCAATTTTGAAGAGGACACAATATGTGTGCCTACGCATACTATACCTAAGAGTATCTCAGTATATGTAGCAGAACACCTGTTAAACATATTTTTTTTGGGTCTAAAGAGATTACGGATGACAATCTAACAAGAGTCACAAGTAATGTATGGGGAGAGATTCAGGCGTAGCTACATTTGAAAACCACGAAATATGGCACTCTTAAATACCTGTGGTAAGTTAAACAGATCAGTCTCACACAGCTTAAAAACCTTGTGTTCATTAAACTAAAGACGTTTATGTGAAAGGAGAGAAACAAAGGTCCTTTATTGCCACAAAATAGAAGTGAAAAGCATTTCTTTTACGTAGTGGTATAGAAATCTTATCCTATTACTTAGCGAAATGTACCTACTGTCAAACCCAGTTTACCCGGTTTGCCCAAAAAGCGGAGCCAGGACCAACCGGGATAACGCTAGGGCGATGATGACGATGTTCTTATACTTATACTTAAATTTCGCTAGGTACTAAATATTAAAACTCTTGAAGGACCGCATATGGTCCTGTTACAGCAACGGCAGAGTTTATCGTCTATCTGGCTAGCATTTATGGCAATAAAATAGGTATCTTTGGTTTGAACTAGCACATCCAAGGAGGTATACCACTTGAATCTAGCAAATATATATGCATTCGATATATTATTAGACTGCCTCGTTGGTCTCGTGGCAGAAATGTGCGCGTGGGATTGGGAGGTCTTGGGTTCGATTCCCGGGTCGGGCAAAGTGTTATTGGGTTTTTCCGTAAGGAAATTCTCAGTAGCAGCACGGAGTCTGGAAATGTGCCCGGTACGGCAATAAGCTCGCCCCCTATTACGTGGGACCTAAAAATTCATGGCCAAATGTGGGTGTAATATTACACCTCTGCCTACCCCTTCGGGGATACAGGCGTGAGTCTATAAATAAATAAATAAAAATATATTACTGCAGGTCTTTAAATTATAGGTAAACTCTACGTACTATCTATTATCGTACTGCTACTTAGTCTAACTAGGTCTGAGACTTGGCGGTGCGTAAAACCCAAAACATACCAGATGGCCAAAAAAATGACTGCATACAACACTACATGTAGTCCTAGATTTACAATATATATATTTTAAAGATGGTCGTTATTTCTTTAAATTCCACATTTTAGGGACCACCATTTTAGGGACAGATATGACATAAAAAGGTATCGTCGGTCTACTTATATTTTTTTTCACAGAGAAGGTTAGGGGTAAGCTTAACCATTAGCCATGGAGTATCGCTATCCTTTTGGGTTGCGGAGGTCAGACGGCAGTCTCTCTGGGAAAAAAATGGTACTTTGTCATATCTGTATAGACTATATTTTTTTTGTCCGTGTGGTGACGGATTAAGAATACGGAATGGCACCACCCCATATCATCCCATGGGTGTCGTAAGAGCCGACAGAGGGAGCATATTATGCAGAGAACAACACTGTAAAAGAAGGAAAACTTGATACAAACCCTATACCAACCCGTTTGGCCAGCGTGGTATAGTAGGCCAATTCCTCCTTTCAAAGGAGAGGCCTAGTCCAGCAGTGGACTGTTAAAGGCTGATGATGATGATGTATAGACTATAAGCGGACCCCGGGTTTCAAAGTAAGTCTTGGTTGCAAGTGGGATAATGCTTAGACGATGATGAAGAAGGCTAGGATAGGCTGCCCAATTATATATGTATAGTCCATGTTTTATAAATCGAATGCAGGAGAAACTGTGGTACATAACTAGTCGATTTATGTAAAATGAAATGTGTCTAATGTCACTAGCTGCCATGGTACTTGCCTAGGCCGATAACGCACGATCGAATGCGAAGAAGAAACAAGAACAGCTAATACATTAGTCCTCCTATATACAAAGGTACTCTGTGCATTAGTCTTAAAAAAAATTCGTGCCTAGTTAAATGAAACATCACCTTCAAATTTTTTGACGGGACTAAAAAAAAGGTAAAGTAAATAGCATTATTCAAAATCGGTTTACAAATGACGGAGTTCTGAGGTAGCAAACATAAAAAAATATTAACTTTTTTGCCAACGGTTTATTTGGTTTTAAAGTTCGTACATTTAAACCGAAAGATATTTAGGATTATATTATCACTAGCATTCCTTGTGTGTTCAGCCGTGTGGTTGACGGCATAGAATACAAGTGTCACCGCCCCCTATCTTCCCGTGGGTGTCGTAAGAGGCGACTAAGGGATAATACGATGCAAATACCATCTTTGCGTAGAGACGGAAAACTGGACATCAAACCCTATACGACTGCCTCGTTGGTCTCGCGGCATAAATGTGCGCGTGGGATCGGGAGGTCCCGGGTTCGATTCCTGGGTCGGGCAGTGTTATTGGGTTTTTCTGTCACGAAATTCTCAGTAGCAGCACTGAGTCTGGAAATGTGCCCGGTACGGCAATAGGCTCGCCCCTTATTACGTGGGACTAAAGTATATCTGGCGAAAAGTGGGTGTAGAAATACACCTCTGCCTACCCCTTCGGGGATAAAAGGCGTGACGTTATGTATGTATGTATGTCATTGTGTGTTTGCTTTTCATAAGTAGATGATGGGATCCCGAGCTTGTGGCATAATCGTTTGTTTTTACTGTAGTCGGCACTAAAGTTCATGTTCACTATATTTTAGTCGATCGTGCGTACACAGCTTTACGATTAGGTTGGTTGTAAACTTGACAGACAGAACAGGAAAACTTTAAGATATATAATGTTTTTTCTGAAACTCAAATAAAGTGAACTTGTGTAAGGACCGTTTACACTTGCTAATAATGACATGTCACGTTTGTTTGGTAATTCCGTATGGGTGTAGTTACGTATCTTGACATGCAAATTGCAATATCATTTTATTAAATAATATATTAAAAAAATGTTCGATCTGTTTGTCCCGATATCATGGTTGGATTGCTGAACCGTTTCTGATGTGTGCACGTGTTGTGATATTGCGAGAATTACATAGAAGAATATGAACGAAAACAGCAACAAAGATAGCAACGACTATAATAAAAATATTTCTGTTGATTGTCCAAAGGTTGACTATACAAATGGTGACTATGCAAGAGAAAAGCAGAGCAAACTGGGACAAAAGTGGAACAAGAACAATTCTTAATTCCTTTTTTATATTCTTTATGCTTGTTTGCTGGTTGACGCCGCTGTAGATGTTGGTAAGTAGCTATTCAATCACTTCGTCTTAGCTGCCGTCGAACTAGTACATTAAAACCTACGTGCTCGTCAATGGCGTAGCATGGGTTTCTGCCGCCCGGGGCCGTTCAGCAATTCGCCGCCCTCTTTTTACCCCAATGTTTCTGCAAAAGTATAACGTTTTTCGGGTTTTGGTATGTTTGTATGTTTATTAGTATGTTCTTTAGTTTGGGTGTAAAGCCAAACTAAAGAACATGTTGAACGGCTTAAAGGATTAAAAAAGAAATGTTGTCATTTGATTCGTCTCACTTGCTCGAATATCATAGAGCATACGGAATAATTATTTTACGGCAAAATGTGGCAGCTCTCAGCGGTGTCAATGGGTCGCGCACGGCAGCGGCCGTTTCTCTGCTGCAATATATGTATAGCTTAGTTTAGGTCTAGACGGGTTAAAGGATTTTAATAAGTTAGATGTCGATGAATTTCCGTCATCACTAGATGCTATGTTGTTTTTAAGAGCCGACCACATCTCACTCTGTTCGACATTCGGGACGGCTTCGATGTAGTGGTGCGTCAGTAGGGCACTGTGGTCGTCGGTCTGCCCGCCAGGTAAACTAGTGTCGATAAAATCTTTCAACGTCTTCGAGAATCTCGAACTTTGAGTTCACGATGCGGCCATCCGCGATTGTAGTGTCGTTTGTTTGTGTCGCCTCAACTGCAGTGCGAAGACTTATGATCCCCGGGGTTTTCTCGATCGCAGCCTCGATGGCCCGAGTGTTAATGTGTAGGTTTCGTTGCGTAAGATTTCGTATTTGTCGTTTTACGGCCTGTCCTTCCGGTGAAGACAGCCGACAGGATGGCATCTCGCGTCTTTTCCTCATCAGTTCGAGTCTCGGCTGGCAGTTTAGACTACCTACTTGTGTTTTCTCTATGCGGAGCAGATCTTTCAAGACGAATTTCCTAATACCGTGCGTGACCACTGCGGCCGTCTTCTGTTTAATGCTGTCGGTGGGCGGAGCAATGTAAGTCTGAGAGTAGGCTTCATTGACGGGGCCTTTTCAGTTCTGAGGTTTATATTAAGAGAGCCTCGTACTCGTTGGTGATCGCTTCAGGTGTTATCGTATTGATCACCGCCGTCTTTAAATATGAGGTTTGGGTCCGTCTTGATGTAGTCTTTCACCTTGCTTGTCACTTTATCGCGGTTTGGCCACCACTGGCGTCTTTTCGTCCACTGCCTGTGAGGCTCCTTCTTACAAAAGGAGTTCATTAAGAAAATGCCCACTGCTACGAGGTAGTTAACTAGCATTCGGCCATATGATTATCGTGCCTAACGCTGTGGCCTGCGATTTTTGTTTCGCCGCGTTCTTGTACTTCCACTTTTGCGTTGAAGTACTGAGCTTTGGTATTACTAGGTATTGCCTTAACAGTGTCCTGATACATGGCCTCAGCCATCTCGTATGGGTGAGTTGAGTTGCGCGCATATACTTGAATCATCACCTTTAGGTAGACCGCCCCTATTGGTGAGTCTAAGTACGAGGTACGCTACCCGGGTCGACACACTACCGACTTCCACAAACTGTTCCTCCTGACCAGGAAACCGACGCCACCCCAAGAGTAGATCGCCTTATCGATGTTAGCAAAAGTCACCTGACTCTAGATTTACCATGGCCTCCCCCGGTCATTGGACTTCTGATAACCGCAGTATGTGCCACGTTATGTGACTTAATTCTACCTTGAGCTCGGCGAGGTGTTCTTTTGCCGTAGATTATGTTCGTTGTAAGACGCAAGGTAAGTATACTGTATAATTGATTTTGGTTGCCTGCCGTAGCCCGAGTCTTACAGAACACATGCACCGCCATACCCGCCACCACGTCCTTGGCCGGGAATAACGAAGCTGCCGGGAATTGGGGCTGTTGCGTCCAAAAATTAGTAGATTGCGTTTGTAGTATGTGAAATATTGGAGTCAAAGTTCAAATAGCGTATAGTTAAACGGCAGGTGTGACTATTGTCTTAGGAGACCTGTACCTGCTTTCTTCCCTATTCAACTTACATAATCATAATGTCTTAATGTACCTATATACATAAATTTAAAAATAAAAAGTGAAATGATTACAGGTGTTTTTAGGCGTCGTAGAATGCCTCCGCATCAATGTCATCGGGTAACGTGCCCAGAAGGCTGGCAGCATTGCCACGCTGGATGGCAATGCTGATTCTTAGAGCAAAGAATAAACCAGCCTTCTGGTCGGTGAGACGTCGATTAACCGTTTAGATAAATCTCGGAATAACGAACGAGCGCTCGGACCCCAAGAGCCTAGCGTTTCTACCCCAAACGGCTCAAACACGTAATTAGCTACTAGATTACTGTATTTGCGCCGTTTGAAGGTCTCCGCAGATGCAGCAGCAGCGCCGGCATGCATGATGGCGCGAGGGTGTCTACGCAGGTTGCGTCCCAAACCAAAGCACCCACTACCCATTTTCCATGGCAACAATGACATACCGTCTGGTCTCTTACCGTCGTCGCGTACCAAACCATTTGGTTCAAGTACAGCTGGTACGATAGACGCGACAAGAGCACGACAGATTCAACTATAAAGATTATGTTGAAATATTTTATCTGGCACGCGTCGCCCCTATTGCCCCGGCGCCTGTGCGCGCCAGTTGCACCATGGCAATAGGGGTGGCACACATCGCACACAGGGGCGGCTCGGTCCTGATATACCTATGGATTTATTAATTACCTATAACAGGCTCGTAGATCACCGGAATATTGCATCCTATTTAAGAATTAGTAAACGGACACAAGCAAGTCGTCACGTAATGAAAATTATGATGATTTTGTATTCGATTGTTGTTCTTTCTACTGCGCCCGCGTCGCCGCACAGTCCTACTGGGATCGTGTCAGTGCGCGCGCCAAGTATAAAATTTTTTTTTCGCGGCGTCTTCTGCCGCCCCCTTAAATGTGTCGCCCGGGGCCATGGCCCCCCCGGCCCCCCCCACGCTACGCCACTGGTGCTCGTAGATTAAAACCTTCAACATTTTGACATTGAATTCAGATATGTATATAACGCGTTACTGTAGAGTTTGATTTTATTCTAAAGACATTATTTCGTATAATTGTCTAAAGAATATCATATTTAGTTTAAAAGTTGCCCATTTCAGCTGCAACGCTGACCACTTTCGTGGTATCGCAGTGTATTCGCTCCTTTATTTGTCACATTGTATATTGCTACAATGTATGCTGCATCATCTTAATATATATATTTCTTGTGCGCGTGTGTATGTTACTGAACTCCTCCTAAAAGACTGAACCGATCTTGATGAAGATTTTTGTGTGTGTTCAAGGGAACTTGAAAATGGTTTAGATTCACAATTTAGTTATTTTACTTCAAGTTCAAAATGTTATTTTACTTCATTTTTAATTTGTAAGTAGTTGTGGATTTTGGAAGGTTTCACATTGGAACCGACGGACTACGCTACTATCGCAGTGTCAAATCTTATATTAATAATTTCGTCAAGGAGTACATCGAAACCTTACCTGAATTATAAAACATTAAAAATAAAGATTTCGAGTCGACAACATATATCCGCAAAATTCGAATTGTCGAGTATTTTCTTGAATTCTAATGGTTCTGACAGACAAATCACAGTCGCCATATTGGCCACTCTAGCGAAACGTCACCGGATAACATTTTGACATAAAGCATTTTGAGTAGCTACTTCTATGTCTTAGTACTAGGTAGTTTGTATGTGTAAATACTTTTTGCAGTTATATTTCTTAAACATTTAAAACGACAATTATTGTAGTATCCGTCCAATAAAGGATATGTATGTTATACCAAACATAGATGATATACTACAGAGAACAGAGAACCCCGAATTTACGTGAGCGAAGCCGCGGGCAAAAGCTAGTTACAGTATAAATATTGAGCCAGCGCTCCGTACATGGACACGCAAACATAAAAAAAAGATAAAATCAAGTCCACTAGAAACTAGTTTGTTATTTATTAAGAAGCTAACGAGTGAGCTTTGATATATATATTATAGCTCGATATATAGCTGAGTGAAATACGAGATTGTAAGACGACAAATAACATTGGTTGCCGTACTGACGCATCATTTGAGGGAAGACGTGATTGACTCTGAAAGCGGTCTCCTATTGGAAGAATGCTAATCAAGTCAAGTTTAATACCTCCAAGACTCAAAGGCATGTCTGTGCGCCACAAAACAGAGTAAATTTCACCTTACTCCGACTTTAGGGAATGTATCCGTACCTTTAACTGATTTCCTGAAACGTCTTGTCGTTTCATCCCATGCACACGCTTTGCTTCCTTTTTACCATGCGACATGCGTAGGTACTACTTACTGCGTATACTGTTACTATGTGCCAAGATTTGAAACTATCTGCTTGAGTCTGTGCTTGCTGATGAGTACCTACAATCTGTTTTCAATAGGTGCTTTCGAAGAAAATCACCCTCCTAGCCTTATCCCAGCTTTAACCTAAGATCCGCTTACTAGTCTAACCAGATTTGACTGAATATTAGCTTTTAACTACAGCCTAACTAACCTTTTAAAGGACCAGCTATATTCCATGGTTTAGACTAGCGTCAGTTTATTCAGAGGTACTGACTCACTATAACGACTGCCAAAGATATTAATGACATCTGGGATCGACGGAATAACGTGGTCTCCGAGATACGGCAAGCGATAAGTAACAATATTTCATACGCATATCGTCATCCTCCTAGCGTTAACCCAGTTTCAACCTGGGATTCGCTTACTAGTCTAACCGGATTTGGCTGAATGTTAGCTTTTCCACAGCGCGACTGCCTGTCTGACTTCAGCAACCCGAAGGGATAGCGATATTCCATGGCTTAGACTAGTGTCAGTTTATTTAGAAGGTACTGACGCCCTGTAACGACTGTCAAAGATCTTCATGACAACCGGGACCTACGGCTTAACGTATACAACTCTGCAAAGTCAGTGGTGCGCGCCCTGGATTCCAACTCGATACTCCACCAGGCTATCGCTGCCAATGCCTTCTAAGAAAGCATCGATCGCATAATGCGAGATCATGCTCAAACATTAGCCCATCGACAAGAAACGCTGTTATTGTAAATGCTGTAATAGTTTCTCTCGCCATTGTTGCCCAGTGTCGAGGTTTCGAACTACAATAAGAAATATGGGATTAACAAATCTCTGTTTGAAAGTTGCTTACGTTTGTGACTATTATTCAATAATAGTTCTTTTTTACAATTATTATAAAACTAGCAATACGTAGAAATGAGGTCATCTGATACGAAATAAGTACGAATGTTCATCATCATCATCAGCTTGTCGCAGTCCACTACTGAAATACCACAAAAAAAACCGTCTTCAAACTCTCAACCTTGGTTGGCACGAAACGCGGAATAAAAAAACATTATCGCGGAATAAAAAAAAATCTTCGTAATAAAAAATATTTTCGAAATCGCCAAATAAATGACGGGGTTCTAAGGTAACAAGCATTAAAAAGATAACAGTATTGAGAACCTCCTTCTATTTCTATGGGTCGGTTGATAATAGTGCGTAATCCAGTAATTGCTATTTATAATATAGGTACATATGCTACGTGTAAATTGTTACAAAGTCTGAAAACTAACCCTAGATACTGGAACAATTACCTACTAATGCGGGCGTGTTGTAACACATGAATATTTATTAATTTTAAATAAGTATTTCTGAGAACATGTATTGTGACAGGGCACCTATCCATAAAAGTTCTAAAGGGTGTGTCGGCTATGGTGTGGCTAACATATTATAGTAATATTAGCATGTACTGAAAGAGGCGTCGATAGCACGCGCACATCACATTTTAAACAAACGTACTATCACTTTGTACGAACATGAATACAGACAAGTATTAGACAGTTGTAATACAGTACATTTTTTTAGTTAGCCTATAGATGTGTCCCACATCTATAGGCTAGAGGTCTAAGGGAGAGGCCTTTGCTGGGCAAAGGCCTCTCCCTTGGACCGCCATGCATCCCTGTCCTGTGCTATGTTCGGCCAGTCGCTGTCAAATGCATCTAGGTCGTCCCGCCATCTCCGTTTAGGTCTGCCGGGTCATCGTCGACTATCATGAGGCACCCAACAGTAATATCATATTTCTTTAGTACTAAATAAAAATAAAATAACGTGCTCTCCGAGGCAATTTAACACGCACAGTAATCGAAAAGTCAGTGAGTTTGATCCCGATATCCTTTGCAAGGCAGTCTGTTGGTATCTTCTTTTTTTTATGTTAAAAGGCGGCAAACGAACAGACGGATCGCCTGATCGTCGCCCATGGACACAAGCAACACCAGAGGAGTCACAAGTGCATTGCCGCCCCTTGGGGTTGGGAAAAGGGATAGGAGGAGGAGTGGGATAAGGGAGAAGGAATGGGATGGGGCCGCCGGCACTCTCACTCACCGAACGAAACGCAACAGGTTAGGTACTGTTACTTTACGTCGATTTTCTATGAGAGGATAGTACTTCCCCGGTCGAGGCGGCCCATTCATGCTGAAATCAGCAAGGCTCTACTACCTAAACTTTGCTTCACTAAGATATCGCTGCCTCATACTATCTAAGTAAGCATGGAACGAAAATGTACTTACGATCGTAAACTAATGCTGACAATCAACAAGACCACCCACATTTACCTGCATAACACAGTGTAGGTAATATCCTGTAACTGTCTATAACAAAAACCTTTTCAAAATGGTAATGAAACGAAAAACCACGTTAACATAAATGGCTTAATTATTAAATGCCAAAAGTGGCATTAATTATCGCATTATTAATCGCCTCGGTCAGGCATAATTGGGCACAGCATAATGTAATAGTCATAAGTACGTTATAAGAACAAGCCTGGTCTATGTGCAATATTGTAACAACACTGCAGTAAAGTGTGGATAATAGGATAGTAATTTACCTTATTATAAGACATGGACTAAATGTAATTCGAAGTTTAGCCCTAGCTATGTAAAAGTACGAAGGTTCATAAACTTGGGTCTTTTTTTTTTAAATTATAATAAATCATTAGAAATAGTGTTAATGTAAGATTAAATATGTACACGCCTTCCTGAGGACGATAGATTTCAGCGGTTTTCACTTGGAAAAACAAGCGCTTAGCGATTATTTTTGCTATTATCTGCTATTGATAATCATGTTTCATTTTCTTCTTCCCTTTTAAATCTTGTTTAGCGATTTTCACGCCAGTACCTAAGCCACTAGTTTTGGGTTTGTTTCTCATAGGGACAAAAGTAGGTTAAGAGGGTACTGAAAGTAGAATTAAGCAGGACGTTTATCATAAACATGCGTATTTACCGGAATAGAACCAAGTTGCGAAATTGGGCCGATATTCTTAATTCTTCTTTTCTGCAGAGCGGAGAACACACTCAGGACACACCTTGAGGTATTGTGAGAGAAAGAGAATGACAGTCGTAGACATAACATTTGAGCAGTATTTTATCGAGAAGATCACAATTTATCTGCATGCATATTTTGACTGGTAAGTAAACAGTAGTAGTTTGAAGTTATTTATTAGAGATAAATAATTTCAAACTTTCGCGATTTTTACAAGTATATTAACGATTCAACCGCCAATTATTTAAAAATAAAGGTGAAATACTCTCTATTACGCCTAAAATTTTGGCATGGGCATCAAGGGATGGCTAAAATCATCAGGATTGATATATTTCTTATCATTAAGAAATCGTGCAAGATACTGGTTTTCTATTATGCTGGAATTTTGCAGGCATGCGTGACAATGCAACATTATGATGACATGGCGCTGGTCTGCTGATGGAGCTGGAAGGTGGCTTCCCTAATCATAAGACCTCCGCATTAAAAAGACACAGCTCCATCGAGTTTTGGCTTGTTTGTCTAGCGGACTCTAACGCATAATATGAAAGATTGTTTTAAAGTTACTGAAGGCATTTATTGCGTAATAGGTATAAAATCTAGATATACATTGATATAGTTAAATATTAAAGATAAAAGCTAAACCTAAAACTAATCTATAATTAAGAAAAAAAAAGAACAAAAGAAAAAGAACGAAAAGGAAAACAACAATACAATGATATATATGCTATAGGTACTGCGTCCAAGAATTCTTCCGCAATGCTGTCTACTGTTAGCGTGCCCAGAAGACTGGCACGTTGTTGGCTTGTTTTAAAGAAGTTTTTTACTGTCAATTTACTTTAAATAATTTCGCGATTGAGTATGTTTATTCATGTATCTGACTTTTTACTACAATTGTAAAATGGTTGGTATTATCGCAAATAACAGTTCGATGCCCGATTACAGACGTTTAAGTGTGCTATGCAACACTAAAATGCGCTCTAGTATCGTCACATTTATTGCAAAATAATGAGCAGTGTGGTATTTGTGTCGACTCAACTATATATCGGTCTGCTACAATAAACGTAGATGTTATGCGTTCGCGACGTTCTAGCCTGAGTGCCCGCGTTCCGTGCTTTATTGAAGCGATATATTCGTGTGGTAGGTAAGGCAGCTATAGCCCATAGCGATACCAACGGACTGCTAGATAGTACACACAGAGGGTATCGAGTTCAAATTTCAAACTAACGGCGGTTATGACAGACTTTTCGAAGTTATGTGCGTATGAAATGTATAGGTAATTATTGCTTGCCCTGTGTTTGGGAAAGCAAGTTCAGTCGTCGATCCTGAGTGTAATGAAGATCGTGGACAGTCGTTGAAGAGAGTCAGCACCCTTGTATATACTGACAGACACTGTTCTCTCTTTATCGTCGAAGATAAAATATTGTTCGATGTCGAGTTTTCTGTCTGGTCTCAAAGATGTTATTTTATTTAGTTCGCGTCTTATGGCATCCACGGAATGGGTGGTCACATTTTGTATTCTTAATCCGTCCAACGACGAAATAAACTTGAATATCCATTATCCTATAATCACATACTATGAGTATTATAGAAAACTTTGCGGATTGACTAGAGACGAAATGGATTAGACAACACAGTAGGTGTGTATCAGACCAAGTACAGGATAGTAAGCATGAAAAGCCATGCAGAATAAACGAACTGATTGAAGTTTTCGCTGTATAAATTGCTGCTAGCTACTGAGAAAGCAAAATCACAGCAACCACATTTTCATGTTAACTGTGGCCAAGACGAGATCATTTAGTTTGACTAAGTTGTAGAGTTTGTGAATTTAGTGCATATAGAGTTAGTGCATGTAGAGTTAGAGCATTTAGAGTTAGGGCATATAGAGTTAGGGCATGTAGAGTTAGGGCAATTAGAGTTGGGGCATATAGAGTTAGGGTAGGTAGAGTTAGGGCATGTACAGTTAGGGCATATAGAGTTAGGGCATTTAGAGTTAGGGCATATAGAGTTAGGGCATGTAGAGTTAGGGCAATTAGAGTTAGGGCATATAGAGTTAGGGCATGTAGAGTTAGGGCAATTAGAGTTAGGGCATATAGAGTTAGAGCATGTAGAGTTAGGGCATTTAGCTCTAGAAGCTGGCTCTTAAAAAAGGAAAATGTATTTAAAATAACCGGTTTCTATAGTTTATATTATTCTGATTTCTGATAAAAACTTTGTCACATTTGCGCTTGTACCTACCTATGCAAAAAAAAAAAATTCTAGTAAGTCTGCAGGTGCTTCTTATTTACTTTTGTGTAAAATAAAAAAATAATGGTCTAATTTCGACGAGGTCATTCAAATTGACATTTCAAAAATTCTTTCTCATCTGCGATAGTAAAACTTGAGTGAACATTGAATGTATATAATTATTTTATGGTTTTAAATAAGAATGTGTTTGTGCTATAAAAAAGAAATAAAATTATAGCTACGTGTTGTAACAATATTCACCCTTGTAGGCATCTATTACATAATTTATAGCTTGGGTGTCGCAAGGAATTTCAATAAATAAGCATAATAGTGACGGTGTGAGTGTTTCCTCCTCAAATCACCTAATGTGTTTCTAAATCTGAACCATTGTGTGCGCGGTCGTATTATTATTGAAAAGCGGCCGCTCATAAAACTCAAGCTCATCAATCCGGGATTTGAGTGCGGGAGTAGCAGCCGCGCGGCACAGCATAAAAACAATGGGACTCGGGGCGGCATGGGCGCGGCATTACGCGGCACGATGCAACACGACGCAACGGTGACGCGTGACGCACGGAAATAGCGCCATTAGATGCGGACGATGTTTGTAAACACGCGACACATTACGCCGCTGAAATAGACGAGCATTGTCACCTCGAGACAATCGCCGCTCGCATCACACAAATAACGCGCTGTCGCACTAATAGTACGCGCGAGACGCTTTTGGACACATTATACACATTCCACGGTTTCACGGCGAGCTCACCTAACTAAACATCGCCACTGAAATAAAACCCCCGCTCGTCTGCGACACCGTGAAATTTGTCGCGACACTTAATTTATGCTAATGGATCGTTAATGGTGTCATAAATATTATAATTAGTGCCGGTTACGTTAGTCGGTGAGGACTTAATCTCGCGCCCGCCGTCTTGTTGTGGCTCAGCGTAATCTGACGCGGTGACGAGAGCAGCATCACACCTCCTACAAATCGTCCACAAACTAGCTCGAGTTTCGACAACTTTCTTCCTCATCAAGTTAATATGCAGAACACGAGATCCGTAGACGCCACTAACTATTGGGCAATAAACGGGTCCCGACCAACAGATTCAGTTTAAAACAATTACGTTGCCGAACGAGGCTCTCGCATTAACTGAAGACATTTTTACAAGCGTCCCCTCGTTCAAGTTGGAAATAAATTAAGCGAATTAACATGAGCCGATCGTAACGCGGCGCGGCGGCTACCTATTGAATTACAGATGAGACAATTCACTGTTAGTGAGTATGTAATAAATTATGAGTTATGAGAATGTGTCGCTAAATAATGAACAGCCGGTGAGTTACAAAGCTGTGACGAGTGAGGCGTGGTAAAAATCACCTTCTATCGGAATCAATTGGCATTATTTGCACTACGTCATGTGCTATAACCATAAATGTGTTTCACTAAAAAGTGCATCGGAATCGTGGAATTATTAACTAATTCTATACATATTACGATATTGATAGTGAGTCTGCTTCGCTATTTCCGTATTGGCGACATTCTCGGCATCCAGCGAGATGTTGCTTTGTTTTCCTGGAACGAGTTTTGGTGAATTAGTTTTATATATAGTTGTGAATAATATAGATCTGTTTCGGTGGCAGGGCAAGCAGAAGGTGGAGCAGTGGAGTTATACAAGGCTCATGTGTGTGTGGTGTAGGAATGCGCGCGCGCGTGGGAACCGGCGGCGGCTGGTCTGCAGGCGCGCGGTCCCCCGACACAATTGCCCTCAGGAGCCGCGTCGCATTGCACAAAAACCTTTAGTTTGAATGCTAATAGTCGCCGGTATACCGCCGAAATGACAGTTTGCTTCGTTGAAATTATATTACATTCTTTGTTACATAAAGTTGTTTCTGATGTCACAAATCGATTCGAAGAGTCGGATCATAACACAACCCGCACTAGCTAAATGTGTCGATTTCGCTATCATGCTATCACTCATTAATTCATCAATAGCAAATACTTTTAGTTAATTTGCATTTTATAACTTCGTATCAGTTGCTAGGCAAATTAAATACCCATAGGCACGACCTTTTAGAGATGAGTGCTCAACGAAAAACAAATGAGTCATCAAGAAGTCATCAAGAAGTACAAATTCTTGTTGGTCGACACAACCTTTCAAGATAAAATAAACAATATACCTAAAATCCCCATCACGGGAAGCTATAAATGTAAATAAAGAAATCTACTGAGTCACGTAGCGACAATTCAATCAACAATAAATAATCCTAAATCCAATCAGCTGAAAGGTAAATGACACGTGTACTTTTGTATCGTTGCCTACTTAAACACAGAAAGATCTGGAATGAGATGATTCTATAAATAAAATGTATATGTTGTTTATGAGATGTTGATATTTGGGATTTTTGTACTGCGTGGAGGCAGGTACTCGAAGAGGGTATAAGTTTTGTGGAAAACTTTTCTTTATGTTTAAATTGCCTTCTCTAATTGTTGACATCGAATTTCTTTGTAAACAATAAAACAAATATTGCAATTTGTGTCCAATACCTATACTCACAATTATTTGAAAGTAAAAGTGAAATACTTTTTACTTGCTCCGACGTTTCAGTCGTAGTTACGGGGTAAAATACAAATCGCGTATGTTTAAAAGTATTTGATTACTTAGGCATTTCTTAAGTGGAAATTCTGGACGTTAAGGTTTACCTTTAACTTTACGCCATGTTTCATGTAATTTTTTTACCTGTGATTTTAGATATAACTGTGATCAACTGATCATACATTTGATCTATGCGTCAATTTTAAGTCTATCAAAGTGCAAGATCCAACTGGTTTAAATCACGGTAGTGATCCTTCCCGCACTGCTGTTACACCTAGACCCGAAACAACAATTTATGGATCATACAATGTGTTGTTTCATGTGGGAATTGAACCCACAAAACTCGGCGCACTACGCGAACCGCGCAGTTAAATCTATCAAAACTGCAAGATGCCATGCATCCCTCGCGAATTGCCCGCAACCACTTCTAAATCCTGTGTTGTCCCTTGGGAGCATATGTCCTCGGCGATCGTCGGGACCGCGGAAGTACAGTCTCGTTAGCGGCATGTCTGACGCACCTCCGCACATGTGGCCGCTCCACGTGTGTAGGTCACGGCTAATGATCCACGAGGCGCTACCGAACATGGCTGCGGCTTGCTTTATGTTCTAATATGCTGATTCTTAGCAGTCAGTGAAACGTATCTCTTTTTCTTATACCTTATAGAGAGTACTCACTCTATACTACGCTGTACTTTATCCGCGAATGAATATTCCTACAATTATAGGTAGGTACCTGTACTGGACTGAAAAATCATCAAGGCTCAAAACTTATACCAACGTACTGGAATGTACTCTGTCTAAGTACATGTAAGGACATGCACCACTGTGTATTCGTAACTTGAATTGGCGATAATGTTTTCTAAAATAAGATTTATTTATTGACGCAAAATTGTGTCCCATGTAGAGATTCAAGAATCTCTGAACGCAATGAAGTGGCAAAGGGACCACTTAAATATTGTGCAATGTGCAGTCATAGTAATTTCTTACCCAATGATCCAAATATGCCAGATATTTGTTATGGAGAGGTACTTAAACTCTGGCTGACGTTCAACTAAAGTAAATGGACACCATGTGTATTTGTTTTGTGTTAATAAATGTAGTGGTCGAGAAATTGAAAGTTAATTGCTAGCTTTGACGGTAAGCAGATATTGAGACGGTCAGATAAGACTCGTAAAATATATTTACTAGACATTAGTATGTACTAAACTATTGCGTACTACAAGTTTACAAGTAGGGACTAGATTCCTTAACCTTTCCTAATCTAACCAAGCATCTGGAATTGTCTACTCAATTTATTAGACATTCGAATCCATTCTGACGGTTTTCTATAAAATAAAATGAATAGATCTTTATGTTAGTTTCTACTCGTTTAAACGTTTGAGCAGCAGTTTAATAAAACAACCTTGATGCTCGTACAATATATCACGAGGTGAGCTCTAGTTTTTATAAGAGCGGCATAA
This sequence comes from Euclidia mi, assembly GCA_944739405.2. Lineage (NCBI taxonomy): Eukaryota > Metazoa > Arthropoda > Insecta > Lepidoptera > Erebidae > Euclidia > Euclidia mi. The sequence goes on from OX123188.2 coordinate 75,541,857, forward strand.
ATACTCGTATTTGTGTAGCAAAACATAGTTAATTAAAAGTGAGTGAGGTTTGTGCTAGTAGAGATAATTGGACATGTGTAATGTGGCGTGTTGTCGGAACAGCCATCGATCACGGCGTCGGCGGCGGTGGCACACATGCAGTCGCCCGCGCCGCCTCGCTGACGATAACGGTTTGTTTGCAGAGAACCCACCGCCCCTAAACCTTGGGGTAGCTCACATTAACCTCTTTTTGCGAACACCAATCTCACGTTACAAACGCTACCGACGCCTTCAGCGCTTTGACGTTAATTGACCGCCATGTTCCCTTAATGAATTTTATTGAGAGACTGCCATTAGCTAATTATTAGTAGCTGGCGCAGTGGGATGTGTGAGATACGCGGCCACTAGCGCCGCTCCGGCTATTTCGGATCTAAGTGGGTTACTCTCACGGAACATTGTATTGTTGTATCGGTGATAGCTGTCGCCCGGCTCGCTGGAACTGTCGGCTATCCGCCGCAGATTATTATCCACTTAGGCTCACACGTGTATAAGTGAGCACGTATAGACAAAGGCATGGTATCGGAATGTGCACAAAGTGTATCGCCAAGTAGCTCGTCTCGCTCGATCAGATCAATAATGTTTGAGCGGCGCAGTGACGGACAGATCAGTTATTTATCGCGCCGCGTCCAGCGCATACTCACAATATCGCGCGCATCGTCCGAGTGCCAAAACTTGCAACATGCCATATGACTGATATGTGTTTAATTGGACTCTTGCTCATTCCGTACTTATAATTATACATTTAATTTATAAGCGCACCTGTCTGCTAGCTAGCCTCGTCCATGTAGCGAACGACGACGAAATGAATATGGTAGGGCAATTATAAAATATCCATCAACGCCTTAGCTGTCTAAACATCGTTGATCTTTGACCAAGATGTATTTTTCTGACATGACTATTAATACAAATGTACGATTGAATTAGCGGTCATATGTAAGCGGTGATGTTTAGTCGTGCGGCGATATCGCTCGTATTTGTCATCCTGTTAATCCCTTGAGTGTCGTAAACTGTTCCACTCATAGATATACAAAGACAATCGCAGTTTATTCTTAGCATAGGCCGTGATTAGATTTAAGAGGGTATAACACGCTTCGTTTAATTTGTCTTTAAATCAATTATACGAGTAGGTATTATCTACTCTCGGCATGGTTAATCTGTAACAAATGTAGAGTGACGTCAACGATGGATTGATTGGCAAATCTAACGAAACTAGAAACCTATTATAGAATTCATTACAGTCTTTGAAAAATTTATATTTTCTATTGAAGACCGAAATACATTCGAATTTATTAAGCGGTAGAGTATTGAATATGGAGGCTATTAAGTTGCTGGCTTGTGCGGTGTGCAACAAGCTGGGTAAACGAGTGTCAGTGTCTAGTTAGTGTAGCGAATAGGTACGTATGTTTGTGTGCGACTTGAAGTCCCGGGGGCGGCCACCGGCTACCGACGGGTGCAATTAAACGTAGCAGTGTGCAGCAGGAGAACACAGACGGGAGGGTAGTGGGGTGAGGGGAACGCGGTGCGCTATCGGAATAATTGTCACAGCGATAATATATCTGTGTCGGCAACCGAGATGGTATCGCGGCCGCGGTCCCGGGGAATTAACACGTCGCCGTTGCCTCGCACAACGCGACCAAAACGAGCCGCGCTTTGTGTCGCTATCGCAGCATCGCTGCATCGGCTTTGTCTCGCACCAGCGTCTTATTTATGTGGCACACCTCTCGGCCGGAGCGGAGCGGTGCGGTGCAGGCACGCCGCACATTTCACGCGTTTAGCCGGTAATTGCGAGCGTGGCTGATAATGACGCGCGCTATGCGATCGATACTGTCGCCGTAGTTCCGGACCGTAGCCACAGCACTACTATCTGTGAACGGTTACACTATTGCACTACTAGTTTATGGAAGGTGGGCAGCTTTGGCGTGGGCGTTAGTGCAATTACAATTGACAATTAAACCCCAGAGCTACTACGAGTAGAATTTATAAGAGCATTTTTGTTTATGCTAGTATCAACGTTATAATAGAAAATTTATCGCATTGGTACTGTTCTGACAAACCCTTTAGGTACCTATAGCATTTCGCTGTCCACTGCTGCATTCAAGTCTTTCCTAATTTGCTTTACAGTAGCAACGTGAGTCAATAGGCCTACTATACTTCGCTGGCCAGACGGGTGGGTATAGGGTTTGATGTCAAGTTTTCCGTCTCTTTGCAAGGATACTATTTGCTTTGGTTCGATCCCCAGGTACCTCGGGCACACACCTCTGACTTTTCAAGGTTATGTGTGCATTATAAATTAATTATCGCTCGCTTATTGATGTGCCCGGTAGATATCTCACATATAGCTCGCCCCCTATTAGGTACATTGGGACCGAAACATAGCTGTCGAAGTGTGGGTACTCCTTCGGGGATAAAAGGCGTGAAGTTATGTATTATGTATTTGCTTTGTTTATTTTCGTTTGTCACCTTTAAGATACTCACGGAATGAAATTGGGTGCTGACATTTTGTATCCTTGATCCGGCACCACACGGAATACAAATATTCAATATTACTTTCGCATATAAAAGACATGGACACATTGGACACCCTCTCGAGTTTATTTATTTTGAGTTTTTAATTCCTGCACTCTCTCTAAATTGATTCTTGTCGCGTTTTTTGGCAGTTCTTCTCAGCAGTAGCTGCATCCTGAGCTGGATAAAAAATGTTTCGTAAGCACTTAAATACTTAATAAAGAGACATTTAACTACTATTTATTATACTTGTCATAAAGCCTTGTCATTAAATAATCACCCATTGACCGAGTTTTCGCAATGCGACGGCAAATTTGCCGATTTTCTTGTTGGTATTACCTAAAAAACAAGAAGGAATAAGTATAATCCGTTCATAAGTAGATGAAAAATATATTCTTACCCTATTCATAATTTATGATAATTATTACTGTTATGTGATAGGCGGTAACCAAAGAGTAAGATTCCTAACCTAACCGAACGAAACGCAACTAATAAGTAGATACTCTTAATTTTACGTCAGTATTCTGTGAAGTTCCATTTTAAACTTTTTTTATTGGCTGGCTTGGCTGTCAACTTATGGGCCTCTTCGCACTATAAAAAGGCTAGGTCGCAGTCCACCTCCCTGGAAGAGTGCTGGTTGGCAGGCTTCACATATTCTTGGGTATCATTGCGTTTCCTATCGATACATGCCTTCACCGTTTAGCAAGTGAAGTGCGCGTCCAAGGTTTGAACGTGAGACCCTCCGCCTAGCAGTCTGGTCTCCGCACTACGCTATCGCCGTGTTGTCTACTAAATACAAATTTATTTCTATTTCAGCGTGCTCTATCTATACTTATAGGTTCTTATAATATAATAAAGAGGCAAGATTTGTATGTTTGTAACGAATAAACTAAAAAAGTACTGAACCGATTTTAAAAATTCTTTCACCATTGTAATGCAAAGTTATCTCCGAGTGACATAGGCTATATTTATTTCTATAAAATATTAAATAGTTAATTAAAAAGTAAATGTCCACCTGTGCGAAGCCGGGGCGGACCGCTAGTAGGTATTTAGTCAATTGAACTATTACCTATCAAATAAAGATATGTGCGCATCATAAATTGCAGCATTCGTTATATAATATTGATGAGCTTTAAAAGTAGATTTTTATAGTTCCGATATCAAATGCCAAATTGAATTCTTTGGATCGAATGCCAACTTGCCAATTACAATTATGTATGCAAGCACACATTATTAGAAACTGATGAAGATAAAATTCGTACCTAGTAATACAACATGTTAAAAACTAAACATTTACTGCAATTACCTCAGAAAAAGTGGTACATAGGTATTCTCTATTCTATCATTCTATCTAAAGGTGAGACAAAACCACTTAGTACAGAGAGGTAACTAGTAGTTACCTACTGAAGCTAGAATCATGGAAGTTGTAAAATCCGAGTGTGAAACAAAGCTAAACTGCGGATATCAGAACCAGCTAGATTATTATATAAATGAGATTCAATATTTAGGTAGGGCAGGGTAGGCCTCCCGCAAGGTGGACCGACGATCTGGTTACGATCGCGGGAATCGGTTGGATGCGGGCGGCTCAAAATCTGTCTGTGTGGAGAACCTTGGGGGAGGCCTATGTCCAGCAGTGGACGTCTCTAGGCTAACATGATGAAGATTCAATAGCTTTAAAGATATACTTTACTAACAGATTTATTTTATTTTTAAGGTTTATTTTACAGGGCGACGTTATAGATCAGCGATAAAGCCCCTATAAAAGAAAAAAAAAACTGCGGTAAAACCCACATATAAAAAGTCATGTTGAGTAAAATCATCTAAAATTATTAGTAACACTAGTAACTAATAAATAAATACATCCTCTCTTAGCGTTATCCCACTTTCAATCTAAGGGTCCGCTTACTAGTCTAACCTACTGTCTACTAATAAATAAATACATATATCATATAAAATAAATTAGCAGGTCTTAATCGCGTACAATGAACTTATTTAAGCTATAAATACCTATTTGTTTCCGACGTTTCGCTCGTCTTGCACCGAGCATGGTCGCGGAGAGACTCGACTCTCAACACAAATAGGTAGGTTAAACAGTATAATGATTGGCACCCTAAGCCGGCTTCTACTACTAAGTAACGAATACTCAGGAAATACAAATTCAATAATATTTTCTATGGTTTTGTCGGAATTGTGTTTACATGGGCATTAATAAAAATAAAACATCGTATTTAATAAAGCCGTTTTATTAGCATAAAAATGTGCTCAAACTTATTTCTTAAGAAAAGTACAATCATTGGCACCCTGATATAGTTATTGGCAGTACCAAAAAGGTACAATCATTGGCACTGTTGGCCTAAGACTTTGTTTTAAGCTAGTAAGTTCTTTGTTTTAAGCGATATCTATCCTGATTTCTGGGTACTTTGTAGAGAAAGTTTGCTATCTCTGTACGACCGTACCATAGTAAGTTGGGTGTAAAATGCGAAGAAATATACAATCTAACGTTTTTTGTATGCGAATTTGACGGAAAACAAACAAAAATCTGAAAAAAATATGATTCTAAAATATGCCAATGACTATGTTGTTGAACAATTTTTAAGTATAGTCATTGGTACAATCGAAAAAGACGGTCCATCTATTTAATAGAGTAAAACTAACGTTTATTAAGCTTTAATGAAGATAACAGATACAAATAAATAGGTACTTTTGTATAAAATTAATTAAAAATATATTTTTTCGCTTCGGAAAGTAACTACCTAACCTAAACATTTCATTATTTTTTTAGGCAATTTTCCTAACATTTTTTTAAAACAGTTGTTAAAGAAAAAATGTTCATAGTTAAGATTTAAATAATTAGTCTGTGAATAAGAAATATGTTAATCCTGCTTATGAATGTATTTCTGTGACATAATAATATAAGATTTTCCTAATATTCAGGATAATTCAGCAGAGTGTCAATCATTGGGGGGGGGGGGTGCCAACATTACCATAGTTTACCCTATTTATACCAAATAAGTTAATTGTACGCGATTATCACCCGCTAATTTATTTTATATGATGTATACATACAAATCGCGAAAGTTTAAAATCGATGAAATACATATAGATAACACCCACACTAGTAGATATCCCGTAAAACAATGGACTTTTCAAACATTCACACTATGAACACAACGCACTCTCAGGCTCAAAACACAAATTTGCGGATCACACAAAGTGTTGTCCCGTGTTCGAATCGGACACACAGTTTTCTGTGTAGGGAATTTTACTTGGCCACGTAAACCATTACGCCATCTGTGCAGTCAACACCTTTACAAATGGAACATTCATTTAAGTCTCGTGTGGAGGATCTAACACACTTTTTGCCGAGCAATATCATATGCAAGCAGGCTACATAAAGCACCGGAATGGTCTTATAATAATCCAATTTTCTCTACTTTAAAAACCAAACGCGTCCAAAGTCACAGATAACAACTAGTACAATATAAATAGCTTGGGCATATGAAATAATCGTTTCTTTGAACAGTGGATATCATTAGAGTTGTATTTATTACGGGTGTATCAATACCCCATCATGCCTTATTCGCGGCGAGTAAGAAGAGGTAATTGTCGTGGGCTGTGGTCGAACGAACCTCCGTTCGTCGAGATAAGCCCCGCCCATACGGCGCAGCCTCCATTGGCGCGCTCAAGCAAGCCTGCGTTCACTTAGACTTACTTATCTAATATCTAGTATAATCTGAGGTAGCTGAAAGCATTCACTTTATAAGATTCAGTTTTGTGGGCCAGTGATTCAAATTGGTGTTTGGTGTAAAATATTTCATTTTTGTTGAAATTGAATATGTAGGTAACTGAAACTGTAGTTTCAATTTCTATACATTACTTAAACCGCATTTTCAGAATAAGTAAGTACTGAAACAGTGCGTAACTAATAACTGCATACTTTCTTTATGTAGGTATACAGAATATTATACGAATATTAAACGACTAGGGCCAGTACCTAGTCGTTCCGGCGAAAAGCTAATATTTTGTCATTCGTTAGATAAGTAAATATACTTCGGGCTCTATGGCTTGTATGCAGCTGATATTACGTGGTGATGATGACTATTGATGATGAGACACTATTGCATCATACAACTTTTCGTAGTCGAGTGCTGGAAAGGGCTTCTTATCTACGTCACAATAGCATTCTCAGTGAATCTTCCTATTGAAGCTCTGTTTACCTAGAACTAGCATATTATAAGTTTACTAGAGGACGCCAGCAGCTGCGCCTGCATTTTTTTTTTAAATTTACCCGTTTTAGCCGATCCCGTGGGAATTTCGGGAAATTCTTTCTTAGTGCACCCCTACGGTCCCCAAGGAACATACATGCCAAATTTCAGCTTCCTGCGCCCAATAGTTTCGGCTGTAGCGTGTCTGTCAGTCAGTCAGTAACGAAAGGATTTTATATATTAAGATGCCATATAAAGGGCCATTCGTGTAGAATCATATGCCAATGCAGATATGCGAATGCGAATCGTGATGATAATAAATTCGCAGTACGGGACAACATTACGTTGTGTTTAAAAAATTCAAGTCATTTTATTTTACAAAAAAACCTGCGTTTTGCGATAGCTCTATTTATTAAAATTGTTTTCATCAAATCTTTTATTTACTTCAGCTCTAATACGCAGTATTGACAAAAACGATATAGGTATTGTTCTTTTATAATATTAGAATCAGCTGTAAAACCGCGGTTGCAGCCTGAAGTGCTGAGCATCGGCTAGTTTTCGTCAAAGCAGGGAAAACCAGAATCCTGAATTTTCTCACCGGATTCTTGCCAAAAAGAGACCGTCTAAGGATGCCCATTTCGAAATTTAATTTGAGCGGGCATCTTATGGATTTATTAAGCTGTGAATATTTTTAGTCACGCAGCATTAAACATTTCAAATCTAATTTTGTTTGAGTAATAAAGATACAAACAATCAGTAGAAACCTATTTGAAACTGAACGTTTTCATATAAAAACTTAAGTATTAATTCCATGGCCCTTTGTCACTAAAGAGACGTTAATAAACTAATATTTTGTACTGTCATAACCAGCCTTATACCAAACTTATCGTGACAGAAGATTACCATCAGAAAATTTCAGAAAAAGTGGACTTCTACAAGTCATCATTATAGAAAACTTAAAAGTGAACAAGTCTGTAGTGAAATAAACATTCACCTGCAATGAGCATTCTTACAAATACCTAATACAAAACAGAAAACAAACGAGTGTGCTTTCTTACGAACGTTCTAGCGAGCATAACTTACTTGACAATAAAAAAATAGTTTAAAAACTATAAGCCGACTCCGTAAAAAAAGGGGTCTAAAAAGGACGAAACAAGAAAAGTATAAGTACAGAAATGCTCAAGCTAGAGTCATGTCGCACCTAATCCTTTTCCGTATCCCGCGCATGGGCATGTAAACTAACCGTGCAATATTTACATTGTCATTTAAAGGATGAATGAAAGAAAAATAGGTAACTCAATGCGTCTAAACCGCGCGAATTGCAGGTAAGTACCTATGTACAAACACGTTCAAAACTTATATTTTGACAGAAACAGTTTAATATATATACATATTTGTTATGTACCTACTGACCAGTACCTTTCGTTTGATACCAAACACGTAATGATTATCTCAGTTTTATTTAGTTTTAGCTTGGAATCTGAGGTATTAATTCCGTAACAGAAAATGTCGATAACATTTATATATCCTATGTCACCCGCGCCATTATTAAGAATCTTTTGACACCCCATTTATTAAAATCGGTTCAGTAGTTTAGGCGCTACGGTGGAACATACAAATATACATACATACATACATAGACTGCCAAAAAACATTACCCTTCCTTTTGGATTCGCCGTATTCGGGTAAAAATACGAATGCTCGCTGTTCTGTTACAAGTGAATGCTCAGGTGTATCAGCACTATTATGCTCATGTGATGGTAACGAAAAGGCCAAGCAGCATAGTTTGACTAAAGTGTTGAGTTTCTGAACTCAGGGCTTGAAGATTCGGGGCGTGTAGCTTGGTTCTACATAAGATTTGTTAATTTTTTATTGTACTGTACTATAGTTGTAATTGTCTTAGCTTCATTTTACGTGAAAATGTTTTTGATGGGAATAATCAATAAGTCATAAGAAGAATACCTATTGCAGAATTACGCCTAAAGGTTGGCGTACAGACATCGCTTCAGAAACGGATCGGAATCACATCAATTTGAAATATATTTGTATGAAAATATTTTTTGCAACGCACACTTATCAACACCAGTACTGTACAGCCTCATTTTTATTACTTGACTGATTTCAGTTGACACCCTGATTGAAAGCGCAGCGGTAGGCGAGGGGGCACCGATCCACTGAAGCGGCAATATGTGGGTACAGATGTCAAAGATCTGAGAGGCCTCGTGGATACAATTTGTAGCCATAAAAAATATGCGTGATACCAATACGTGTGCCGCTAGTAATATCCAATGACGCAGTACCTGCAAATCATTTATCATCATCGTTGCGTTGTCGCAGTCGCGATCCTAAAGCCTCGCCTTGGAGTCCGGGGTTCGCTTAACTACTGCAAAACCATTATACAAGATCCATTTCCTATAAAGAATGGTACGACTCCCCTTGTTAAAAAATATACTTAGTAGGTACAAGCAGTACAAGAAAAGAAAGAAGATCAGAGAACGATTATCCACATTAAAAAGTTGAAACGAGCAGTCAAGCGTCTCAGCAGCTCATTGTTCGTGTGATTACTCAACAAATCAGCTCTGGGCGAACAATTTAATATAAAGCAAGTCGCCAGTGATACGGGAAATGTAATTTTCACGGTTAATGAAACTTTAGGATCGACCCTTTTTCCGCTCCCCCTACCTTATCCCTCTCTGTCTCCCATTGGTATGAGTTGAGGGTACTGGGTACCTCTCACTTCATTTCGCGAATAAATTCATCACGCGCGTCAGCGGTGGTGCGGCGACGCGGCGACACGGCTCGACTCGGCATTTCACGACCTTTCATGATTGTACGTTCCAGAATAATAGGTATTTATGCGCTGCGGGTTCAGCTCGGTTTAATTACATGCGAGTTTCGTGTTACCGTGTCTTCTATTTGTTGATGAAGGTATCTTTTACACACTGCTGATGTAATTACAATAGCAATGTTGATAGGTGGGTACTTTTGTTATATGACGACCGGTTGGCGCAGCGGTAGTGTAAGCGACTGTTACGCCGAAGGTCGCGGGTTCGATTCCCGCTCAAGTCAAACATTTGTGTGCATGAACATGGATGTTTGTCTTGGTCTGGGTGTTTCTATATATAATATGTATGTATTTACAAAAAAAAGTATATATGTATGTTTATCCATTATCTAGTACCCATAGTACAAGCTCTGCTTAGTTTGGGACTAGATGGTGATGTGTGTATGTGGTAGAATATATTTTGTTATATGTATCGGATCTGTACTATGGTAAAAGTATATGTCAAGAAGTGCTTTTAGTTCAGATCAATCAAAAGCACTCCAATCCATTCAAACTTTTCAACAATGCTTATTTCTGTAACCTCGAGACAAGAAGGCATAGATGGTGATAATAACACAGTGAAGGCTTCTGAATTCGTGATTATTTAAAAGTGGTAATTTATGGTGAGTTATTCAGAGTGGTAAATAGTTTATTAAACGGTGAAGAAAAACATAGTGAGGCCATCTACTTATCTCTGTCAGACATGTAGATGTCCTCTCGATGTTCTACTTTCTTCATAATGTTGTTCCTTCTCATAAAAGACAGGTGAAGCCTGCCAACCCGCACATACCTATCTATTTTCTATGGAGTTTGAGCCAAATATGTATTTCTAGAAACCAAATCAATGGATAAATCAATAGACAGGCCGATAGACAGCGTGCGTGATGGACAACCAAATAAGTATTGCCTGTGTTCCATTGTGAGAAGATGTTAGCTTATATACAGCGGCGTCGCCAGCCGATTACCTGGAGGGGGGCAAAGTCGCCAGCCGATGGCCTAGAGAGGGGGGGAGGGGCTCAGTTGATATGGAAAATAAGAAAAACACTGAGAAAAGTATGAATTGTAGGGATTTTCCAGTCTCTGATTTACCCCCCCCTGGTGGGGGGCTGTCTCCTCTTGCTTATATTCAGGGCTGCGATGAAGATTGAGACTAGTATAGCGTATAAAGTTTCTTATTTACAACGTGCAGATAAGATAACAGAATAAATCGATGGAACTTAAAAATCTTCTGCTGCAATTCGCAACTAGATCTGATTTCAGAAACCTGCCACTGCCTGTAACTGGTACTATGTTAACCAGATAATTGATAAACACATAGACTGCCTCGTTGGTCTCGCGGCATAACTGTGCGCGTGGGATTGGGAGGTCTCGGGTTCGATTCCCGGGTCGGGCCAAGTGTTATTGGGTTCGTTAGGAAATTCTCATTAGCAGCACAGAGTCTGGTAATGTGCACGGCAATAGGCGAGCCCCTTATTATGTGGGACCTAAAAATTCATGGCGAAATGTGGGTGTTATATTCCACCTCTGTCTACCCTTTCGGAGATACAGGCGTGAGTCTATAAAAAAATACATAGTTGTTACTGATAAATTATTTATTATAAGCAGACTCACAACAAATCATCGCGTTCACAAAGATTTGTCCTGATGAAGAATCGTAAACACGACTGCGTAGAGTCTACAAGCCTTGATAGCCAGACCCACTAAACACTAGATCAGGCAGAATACGAATGATTATGAATTTATTCAAAGATTTTAGTTCACTTTAGTCGTTTCATTTTACGTTGTTTCGTCTTACAAGACTATTTGACGACACAAAGAGCGTTGTGGTTTGAGCAACCTCCTCTCGTTTACCATTAAATTGAGTCTGATATTCTTCAAATTCCATACACAACTTTCATTGACTTACAATGATCGTCAAGTAAATTTATTGAATCTGGGTGTCTTTCGAGTCCATTGATGCAACGTTAAATTTGTTTCTAATGCTCTCGAAAGCAAAATGGAAGCAATCCCTAAACATGACTATCCTTCCTGTCACACTCATTACCATACTACAGGAATCGTTTATCTATATAAATACAGAAGCGGTCCCTACTCAGTAGCTTAAGCACGTTCTTGTAATCAGTGAGAGTCAAATTAGTTAACACTGAGTTGCAGACAGGAGTGTTCCTGGGGATTACTGGTGTTAATCCCTATGGCGTCGTCGCTAAGTAAACAATCGTCACAGAACACGTGGGACATTTATAAACCGTTCGATGCTATAGTTTGTAAACGTCATGGTTATACGGATGTGTCCACGATTTAGATTCGGACTTTCATTTAAAACGCTTGCATAATTTTATGTGATGGTAGAGAACATTCTTTCTTCATCATCATCGTCAGCCCCGTATATTAACTGTCCCACTGCTGGGCACGGGCTTCTTCCCACTATGAGAAGAGAACATAGTTCACCACGCTGGCCAAGTGCGGATTGGCAGACTTCACATGTCTTTCAAGAACATTATGGACACATCACATGTTTTCCTTCACCGTTTACGAAGCGATAATTAACGATTTAATACGCAAATAACTTCGGAAAGTTATTGTGGCGCGTTGTGGATTCGAACCCGAGATCCTCTGCGTGGCAGTCTGTCGGTCTCTGCACTGGGCTACCGCTGCTTCTTCCTTAAACTGATTTGTATTCAGTTGTCTGCATTGAAAGCCAAAAGGCAAGTAGATAGCTAACTTGTGAAAGAAAGCATAGCCGGGGATGTTTTCGTAAGTAGGTACCACAATCAGGGGCGTCGCCAGACGAGGAGCAAGCCTAGGGGGGCAAAGTCGCCATCCGGTGCCCCAGGGGGAGGCAAGTTGATATGGAAAATGAGAAAAGTGCTGAGAAAAGTACGAATTGTAGGTTTTTTTTGAGTCTCTAGGGGTGGAGGGCAGGTGCCCCCCTCTGACCACAATTATAACCACCCGCGTTATTTAGGGCTCCGCGTGGTTCATAGCGTGATGTTATATAGCTCTCAACATATGAGCTACCGGACCGGCGAGCTCATTTCGGACCAGTTGTTCCTAAGATTAGCGCGTTTAACCAAACAAACAGACTTTTCAGCTTGATTATCTTACTGTAGATACAATATGGTAGTCCTACTCGTAGTAAACTGGTCCGTGTCCCGTGTTTATTCAGTGAACACATGCTAGAGTTGGTGCCGAGTTGTCTTGTAGTGATAATCCCGCGAGGATTAGTGCCCGCGGCATGGCTCCACCCCGGCTCGGCACAAATACTCGTGTAGGATTACACGCACGAGGTGTTAAGCCCGTCTTAACCCCTGCAGTGTCGTGAACTATCTGATCTTGAGACACCTGTAATTGGTTTATTAAACGGTTTGTTTACACTTGTTTATGAGGGGCGAGAGATGTTGGGACTTGCGAATAATATGTGTATACATAATTATATGTTATTAGTAGTATACGCGATGAGGTGCTTTGGTGGTCATTTATATCATTGGTCAGATTTCAGTCCACTAACGGCCATTAAGTCCAAGCATAGAGTATAGTTATCCAGTGACTTTCTATAGGCCACCATCTTCTATAACCATTTAAGTTTGTGTGATTTGTGAGATTTCAACTTTTCGCGTCGTCGATGCCGCTTTAACCCCTTGTATGCCGGAACGCAGATCTCAACGAGACACAATAGCTTTTTAATTGTGTCTGGTATTCCGGCATACAAGAGGTTAATATCAATGATTTCTAAGACTCTGGATCGCTACTTCAGCTTAACTGTAAGTTTGTGCTAAATAAGCCTAATTTTAGTTCTCCTGCAGCAAGATAAAGATTTACCTATATCCAATTTTGCTCTTTGCTCGTACTAGAACCTGGAACGAGAGTGTCTACGCTTTAATAGTAAGGGTGATGATCCACTCCATCGATGGCTATCCATTTTTTGGTAAGTATACCAAAAGACACTTTAGATAAATAAATAATAATCTTCATGTTTTATAAACCGGTTGCTTGTGTTTTTTAAGCGGTGATGGTGTTGCTAGTGCCCGTATCATGTAAATGTGCCACCTCGGGCGGCGGCTGCTATATTATTCAGTTATTCTAGCTAGTTTCTAATGTTCGCACTGCATTATGTATCCGTACGAGGTGGCTCGTGAACACGTCGCTTTTTGTGGCGCGCCCTGCTATTGGCACATGCCTTGCGCTCTACGCGCATAATGATCTCGCGTTACCATTTAAGATGCAATGAAGCTCATTTTAATAATGATTCGCGACGTCCTGTGGTCCTGTGTGCGACTCGTCGCTGCGACAGACGGCGGCGGCGTGTCGCGTTGTCTCCTGATGGCGTGACGCGCGACAAACGGCGGTGATTTACCGCGGCCGGTGTCACGGCGCACATTAGCCGCGCGACGTAAATGCGCCGACTAAAAATATACCACGCGACATTTACCTTTGTGTTTTAATCCGGGACTAAATCGAGCGGCCCGCAGCGCCCGCCTACAAATAACGCACAATAAATCCCGCGGAGAATGCCACTTTTGTTGCGGCGCGTCGGCCCTTAATCTCCGGAGAGCGTTTCACCGCTGCTCTACAGATTTGGCTATCCGCGCGCGTATTGAGATATGCGCCGATCGTTAAACGCCCACTCGCACGCATTACTCACAGCGCACCGCGCACCATGCACTTAATGTTGCACGTTACGCACCGCGCGGTGTCCACTGTCGCCAGCTAATGGAATCCGATCACTCGTTTTTCTTAGTGTCGCAGACGCGCACTGTTGCTACGCTTCGCAGAGGAGGTGCGTCGAGCCGCCATTCATAACGCACTCAAATTCGCAAAGCAAATGTATCGAAGTGTTGTTTTTTATCGACAAAGACGTATTACCGAATAAGCCAGCGGGTCGGTACTTACGCTGTAAGTCGTTGTTGTGTTGTCGACTACTGTTACCGGGAGCGGCGGCGAGCGCGGCCAGCGGGCCGACCGAGCACCGATACATCTCCTCGCTGACATGTTTACGAGCCTGCGCTCCGCCCCCCGGCCCGCACTGCTGCACCTCACACCCGCTCTCGTCCCGGCACCCCGCGCTTCTTATTGCATTGCGCGGGCGCTTTGCTCACAAATAAATTAATTTAAATGGAGGAAACGTCGGTGGTGCGACACAAAGTGCTTGTCGGTGCGGGGGGAGGGGTAGTACATTGCGTCGCTGATATGTTTATTGTATTATAACTAGTGGACAGACTGCGGAATCAAAGCCACCGCTGTGGATTTACGGCGGCCAATAATCACCGCTGTAAATCTCTGGTCGTCGTACGCCGTGATCGCTCCGCTGCCGCGCTGTACGTTACTGGAGCGTAACACTCGCTCGGAGTGCGACACATGCGTGCGTTTGATTTGTACCTGCTCAACACACGATCGATTTACTGCAGATTTGCTTAATGCTTTCAGAAACGTTCCAGTAACTCAATGCTGGAGCATCATGGTATGTGCGAATCATTAGAGCCATTTGAATATTCTTACATTCCTTTACTTTAATGCAAAATTCTTAATTAAAAATATAGAGTACATTTTCCGTCTCCTAATCTATAGTCAACTGCTTTTAAAGTATTCATGACTTACCTTTCGATGTTTCTCATATGCGTAAGGTGCATGAGAACAGTTTTCAGAACCTAGTTCAAAACGTCTTAAGCTACTTTTGCAAGTTCCATAACTACAGTTGTCTTGTGCATTACAACATTTACAACCCAACCCTTAGTAGCACTGGTAAATCAACCAAGGCAGAATTGACTCTACTGAAATCGAGTTCTCGAGCAGCGACAGATTATATTGGATAGACTAACAGACTACTACGCAGACGGGAATGTGTTCAAACCAAACCCACATGAAAATTTCGAATTCCGTTAAGTATTGAATTGCTTAACGGTAAATGAAAACTATATAATCAAAGAGGAAAACATCGTGAGAAAACCTGTATGTCTGAGAGTTGGTGAGCCAGCGTGGTGGACCACCAAAGATATGACCTTACCTTTCTCACAATAGGAATAGGTCCGTGGCTCCGTGTCCAGAAGTAGTACAGATAACAAACTTGTTGATGATGTTTTGAGTAGAAATTCATGAAAATATCCACTGGCGAATCCAGTTTTTTATGGTTGAAGATATTTTGAATTTTGGGCTTATTATTTCGATTGATCTGGGCTAAACCCTAGTAAGATCTTAAAAGTTGTATCGAGGGCAATCCTTAAAACACAGATTTATTTGTTCTATAGTCTTAGCCTTAAAAGTTATTTTTTGAAGGAGGACTCTTTTGTAGCTATGGGAGGAGATGCTATTGGAGGAGCGTAGGCTCTTTAACTTCGCCCTGAAGATATTACATTCGCACTTACAGGTGCTACTAAGTATTTAGTACTTTAAACGTCCATTAATAGTAGGTACTGAATGCTCACTGCCCATGCTTATACTACTTCATCATCTCAGTCAAGAGACTGTTTGATTTCCTAGGTTAATACCAATAGAAACGGTTTGGTATAACTTATCCTTTTAATCCTAAAATAAAATAAAGCATATCTAGAGAGCGTCTTCAGTAGTCTTTGACTTACCATTAATTATGGTTTTAGAATGCATTTCTTTACTATTCGAAGTAGTTAGAGTATTGAAAAGAAAGCTAAGAACTACATATTTCACATAAGGAGAGGCAATGTCACAATGACACGTATTGTGTCGCATCGCAATTACATTTTTTGTGGAGCGATAATGAAGAAGAAAATTAAAAAAAAACATTACTTATGGTCGTTCAATCATTAAATGAAAGCGTCTAATAAAGTAATGAAACAAAAAGGGGCTGATAACACCAACTAATATAGATGAGGACTAGTTGTGTGTACGCATAGATATGAAGAGAGATTATGTCATTTAGTGGCAACAATGTGTATGGATGTATATACATTGTACATAGCTTGAACCGGAAATCAACATTAGGATCCTCACCGTCAACTAAGCACTAGTGATGTGCCGGATCGTTAAAAATGAAAATCCGCGGATACGGATCGGAATACGGATATTTGGTGTCAAGATCCGCGGATACGGATCCAGATCTTTATTTACTTACTGAATCGATGTCGGTGCTCGCGACCCTGAAACGATAGTTGACGGCACGCACGCCCGGCGGAATAATAGACAGATCATGTTTCGACTTCTCTTTTAAAAGACAACTCCCGCACTAGGAATAAATCCGTAAAAGATCCGCGAGAAAAGTAACGGATACGGATACGAATATGGATCTTTCTTTTTGCTCGGATATCCGCGGATACGGATACGGATATCCGGAACATCACTACTAAGCACACAGTCAAAAATCTATATATTTAATCCCAATTACGAATCAGGCTATAAATATCTAAAGTCAGCTGTGCAGACCACTATTTAATCCTCTTTACACTTAATTTAAATACAGACGTGCAATCTACACACTCAATGTCTCATTAGAACAATACGAGTGTTATGTGATATAGTGTCTGTTGCGACGTCTTGCGGCGGTTTGCGGAGCGGTGCGATGCGGTGCGATGCGGTGTGATGCGGTGCGGAGCGGTGCAGAGCGGTGCGGTTCGGTGCGGTACCGCGCGTCGCACGTGCGCGGGCGTCGCGCGATAAATCTCTTGCTGTCTTGAGCGCGCTCATAAATCGCTTCCCCTCTGTTCAGTTAGTGTAAATATAAACTATGTTGAGTATTGTTACCGGTAAGTCTTTATAATAGCGGTATGAATGAGCCGTGTCTGTCCGGCCGTGATTCCGCGTGCTCGGCCGAGCCTGCGGCTTGTACTTGAATGTTGCGAATGCTAAACTTGTTCGTACAAAGTGATCACGTCAATAACTATTATTTCCAGCCGTCTATTACTGAACGCGATGCGCTTGTGATAAATATGATGTCATTATGGTAGATGTCTACAAAAAGGATATGCTGTTCTGATTTCATACGATTTCTTAGGGTAACAGTTTCTATGAACATATGCTTATCCTATAATAAGTAGGTACCTACTTTTTGTTTATTACTTAAAACTAAAATATGTAGAATTTAAGCTGCAGGTATTGCAGGTCATCGATCATTTGCGACATAATTACACCCAATCTATCAAGCTGTGGTTAGGTGCAAGAAATAAAGTAAGAATCAAATAGGTACGGTATACTTACGTCTAAAAATAGGAAGTTAGGTAAATGATTGACCAGTGAATGTTGCCTTCAATTTTTGTTCCTGGGTTCCCGGAGTAGAATATTAAAAGCTGTCAGTTTTGTACTGACAGCAAAAGAGCGGTCATCTTGAAAGAAAAGTTGAGGATCGCGTAAGAATTAGGTGTAACCCACGCTGAAAAGTCGGAGCCAATTAAAGGTAAATATATTAATAACTTTATTATAATGAGATTGAAATCTGTTCCTTAAATATGTATAAGTAAGTATTCAGTTCAATCAAAGAGGGATATTAATTTCGCTACAGATCGTCTGACATCTGGCAACTTAAAACGATTACAATATTCTAAGATTAGACCAGGTGTCTATATATTTCAGAGTATTGTCTCCACAGTGTTAGATGAAGGTAACTCGTTATCACGGGCTGGATACTAACGTTTTTGTAATTTTCGTGATTTCATATACCGTCACTTTCTGTTACATACTTTTCCACCATAGTTCTGAACATGATCGCGAGTTGCCTACATTATAAAGCGTAAGTGGATGCTCCTGTTACACAAGATTCACATTAGAAGACTACTACAGCACTTAATTTAGTAACTGCATATTTGTATAAGTATTATGTATGTTCTTATTTACTATTTACAAGTAATTAATTACAATGTGAAACAGTTGCAGCTCCTTACAAAAACAAAATATGTACCATAACACTGGCGATTAAAAAGAGTGGCCACGAGTTTTATTGGCCGTTCTTTCTCGTGGTTCTACCTATTTGCTATCTATATCTTGCTTTGCGAATGGGCAGTAAATGTAAATGTAGAAGCATTATTAATTAACTTAAAAAAATTGACGTTCATAAGCGTCACGTTGTGACCTAGATGAATAAATGATTTTTGACTTTTGACTTTGACATATCGACAATGACACTGCTAATAGCAAAGACACAAGTAGTGATATAGCCGCTCTTCATATCTTTGTATTAAACATCAGAGTGGTGATAATAAAATCGATTGTTCACACATATAAATGGACGTATTTATGGCGCGACTTGACGGCAGTTTAATCACGGAGTTGGGAGCGTTTGATCAGAGACAAGACGGAAATGGAGACAAAGTGGAGACCGACTTGGAGGACATAAGTTATCTCTGGATATGTTAGGCTGCAACTTTGTGCACGGTGATGAGCGGGGCGTGCGCGATAGCGGAAGTGGTGAGACTGTTTAGTACGTTTTTATTTATATGGTGCCAACTTAGATAAGAGCGAATGCGAAAAGCGGAGAAATCAAATTCGAAAGTCAAAAGTGATTTATTCATTTAGGTCACAATGTGAGCCTTATGAACGTAATTTGTAAAGTTAATTACTCTAGGCGAACACTTGTTGCTGAGCTTGACCGGGTTCTGAATTGCATCTCGCATTAGGGTGATGAGAACCTGGTCGAGTTCAACGCCAAGAAAACACAGGTGTGCGCATTCTCAGCTAAGGTATCTCCATTCCTTCCCCATCCCTCTCTTCTGGACACTCCACTACCGATTCAAGACAGCCTCAATATCCTAGGTATGGACATACGCAGAAATCTCAACCAGAAGAACTACATCGAGGGTGTCATCAAATCCGCATCTCGGTAACTCGGAGCCCTGAACAAGGTGCGGAGGTTTTTCACGCCGGAGCAGTTGTGTCTGTTATACAAGACCCAGGTTCGCTCCTGCGTGGAATACTGCTCTCACCTTTGGAATGGCTCCGTTCAGTACTTATTGGACGCCCTCGATAGGTTGCAGCGGCGTGCTGTCCGTATCATAGGGGATCCAGAGGCCACTAAGACTCTTGAGTCACTGCAATTACGCAGAGACGTGGCCTCAATGGCTGTCTTCTACCGCATCTATCACGGTGAGTGCTCCGTGAGAGAGAGCTCTTTCAACTAATCCCACCCTCTCCTTTCCTATCCCGAACGACACGTGCTGGGTTGAGGTGCCACTCTTACACGGTAGAACAGATACCGTCACGCACCAAACGGTTCGGCGCCTCTTATCTCTGCCGTACCATTAAGATGTGGAACTCTTTACCAGTCCACGTGTTTCCCTCCACTTATGATCCCGGGTCCTTTAAGCGGAGCGTGAAAAAGCTTTACTCAAGGCCGTCAAGGTGTGGGCCATCATGCCATAATGCCATGCTGGCTGCTGGGATGATGGCCATCACTATGGGATTTCACTGACTGCTTAACATCAGGCAGCATGGAGTCAATTTGATGGGCAGAAAAAAATCTCTATGAATCTATATTTAGAGAGTAGTACAACGTACCTACTACATCAGTTGTAATCGCCCTGTTCACCGCTTTATAGTTAAAAAACTTTAGTAACTGATGGGCATCCTCTCGTCTTTCATCGCGCTGTCAGCTTAAGGCGACATGATGCCTCTTTGGAGCTAATACCTAAGGGTGCGTAGTAATAGAGAGTTTCATTGTACGACACCAGTTAGTGCGATGACGAATATTTGCAGCGGCAATCTCGTATATAAGTTGTCCATTTGCGAAAGTGGAGAAGAGGAGAGCTTTTGTCACTTTAACCAATAGAATTTCGTAAAAGCTCTTCTCGCATATATTTTACGCATATTAATTTCTCAGCCTCGCTTCTGTGGTCTGGCGGCCTAACAGCCTAAGGGACACGAGCCGCGCTCGATAAATATGAGCTCGCCAAGCTTTTGTGTTGTGTTAACAAGATAATTCATGCGTGTAAAGTATCGTCATAAATGTCGCTACATATCGCTTCTAACATCGTTAAGTACTTTGTTCGTCGCACAAGACAGTTATGAGCCTATAATGTATGCTCTGTTTAATACTGGGAAATACGCATGGTGAAATGATTATGTTATAATCATACGTAGAATTTCTATTGGCGAAGTAGATTTTGAAAGCTAAAGAATAATCTTGATTAATGTATAGATCTGAAAAATTTGTATCATCTTATCCTTAGTTTTCAGAAGATGTAAAGAGGTAGGTAGAAACTGGAAAGAATATCAATCTCTTATGAACCGAAGATTTTTTGTAAGGGGATAGACGTTATGTCTTCAGGAAGTATTTGTTAAGGTTAACCCTGGCGAAAACTTTTAAGCGGAATCTGAATTCTCCATTTTCATTGACAACTGTAGTGTTGCATTTCTTTAACTTACTTTGATTTCTTACATCCTTTGTAGGATTTGGTATAAAAAATATCGAACCATCAACGTTATACCGAATTGTCCTGTTAAAACATATCTCGTGTTCACTGGAGCGGAAGATTAGTTAAGTACACGCGACCGCGACGGCTCAAACAGAGATGTATCAAAAGTGAAAGAGCGTCGGTGGCGGTAATAACTTAGTGTTGTTTGGCGTTCGAGCCCATTAATTAGGCGGAGGAGCGGCCGAGCTGCAAGGAGAACAGTTATGACAGTAAATAATGAGCGCGCTACTGAGATGTTAAACAATGTTTCGACGGGAAGCGCCACGCTTCCTACGTCATCAGACTACCCTTCAATATAAAGCTCATAAGTTCTGAACAAGAAAGTTACCTAATAGTTTAAAACAATTTCATGGAAAGTTCTTGAAACAAATAACCTGTAAAGTCAAATAATATTTTGGGCTACACCACCGAAGTCATTTGCAATCAATCTCGGACTAGTCTAGACTTTAGACAAACTTTTACTATTTATGCAACTATTTTTATAACCAATAAATAAAGCAAATTAGTTTAATAAAATCTTAATCGGTATCATTAATCGCATGAAAAACAGAAAGGAATGATATCAAGCTTAAGAATAAAAGTGACACCGATTCACACACTTCAGTTTAAAATGATAAAATCGATTGTTCACACTT
Organism: Euclidia mi; assembly: GCA_944739405.2. Classification (NCBI taxonomy): domain Eukaryota; kingdom Metazoa; phylum Arthropoda; class Insecta; order Lepidoptera; family Erebidae; genus Euclidia; species Euclidia mi. The sequence goes on from OX123188.2 coordinate 75,563,431, forward strand.
GTAACAGACTTATAATTAATGGAGACACGACGCCTATTTAGTGACGGAGCCGAAAGAAAATAGTTTCATATCCTTCATTAGGAGCTCGTTTAACCGATTTCAGAAAAAGATGTGGTTGTAAAGGTCTGAGCCTTACTTCAGAACTCGATGTAGAACTTTCTATTTTATTACTAGAATTAGTTCGTGTCCCGCGAGTACTTTACAAATACAAAAATCAAACGAAATTATATAAAGAAAAAATATCGCAAAGATGGCAATCGCTGTCAACTTCCGACAGCGTGATACTAATCTATATAAAAAAAAATGATTCACCGAAATGTTTGTACGCGCATAACTACCAAACGATTGCCCCAAATTGGATAAATCCTACTTTTATGTGTTCATTAATGTCTGAAGGTTTTTATATTTTTTTTAAATAAAACGAAGTTTATTGAAATCAAACTACGGTGTACGAATTCTATCGCGATATATTTGGTATTATCGAATAAAATAACGAAATTCGCTAGGTCAGTTAGTTTATATCTACTTAATATCTATGGTGCTAATTTTATTAACTGCCTCCGTGGTCCAGTGGATTGCGTATGCGATTGCTGATCGGAGGTCTCGGGTTCGATTCCCGGGTCGGGCAAAAGTGTTACGAGGTTTTTCCGAATTCTCAGTAGCAGCGCGGAGTCTGGTTATGTGCCCAGTAACGGCAATAGGCTCGCCCTAAAAATTCATGGCGAAATCATCACGCTGATACCGAAATTCGCATGTGCTATGTACAGTGTATGTACAGAACATTTTGTAAAAATAATTTTGTATCATTACACAACTCATTAAACAATTAAGCTATAATTAAATGATAACAAGGTAATGGTTCAGGTGCCTGCCTTTAAAGGCGGATTAATATAATTTATTATTGACATACAATACGGCCAATACGATTATTTCCATTATCTTTTTATCTGAGTTATGTTTACGTATAATATAATTATTTGTATGTCGTAAGGTTTATGAGATTATTTGTAGTTACCGACATAAGTCATAACTCATAAGTGTAGAGGTCGAATAACCTACTAGGATTTATTCCTAGTGCGGAGATACTACACTACGTCTTGGCAAAGGTAGTGTAGGGCGCCCTGTAGCCAAGTGGGACGATGGTATTCGTAGGCCAGTGGGCAGCTAATGGCAGGGCAGAGCTGAAGAACGAGGTAATTGGCATGCCATAGGAGAGATCTACGTTCAGCAGGGGACTAATACATTCTGATGGCGGAGAGACGACGATGACGGAATCACATGTGAAGTCTGCCAACCCGCACTTGGCCAGCGTGGTGCGCTATATAAATGAAACGTCATTCGTGCAATTACTTTTATTATTTTTGGAGACAAACCACAGTGGTAGCAAATGATAGGTAAGCGGTTCCTCAGCGTTATAGAAGCCCAGCTTTTACCTGCGGGTTGGTACGCGTGCGTTGTCAATGTGCTATTCCGATGTACCTATAATATACAGGGTGTAAAAAGACCCTTAACGAAAACTGAAATCCCATGTTGTACCAATCACTACGACCATTTTTTACTTCGGCACCATACCTGGGAAATTACTGGTTCAGGAGATATTGAGGCTCAAACTTAGTATGGAATTTTTCTAATTAGGTACAAAATCGATGCATTTACCCCGCCAATATGTTCTTTAGATGCCCTATAACACCATGGATAAGTACGTATTTCGAGCATTGCACGCGCACGCTTTTAATTGCGGCTTAAAAATGTGAAAACTCGAAAAATAAATCGTTTCCCAGGTATTATTTTTGGTTAGTATGACTTGGCATGATGTCCACAACGAGTAGACTTCGGCTTGGTGATGGGTCTTGTGACACCCTGTATAATACTGCAAGAGTTCACCAAAAATTCGCCAAATAGATTTTGCGTAAAGAAGTAGGTAACAACCACTGGCACACCCTTAGATGCACCTAGCCATCCCCACAAACATTTATGCTAGTATAAAGATAGTTTGATTGCGTTACGAACACAAGTTTTTAACTACTAGACGAAAACTCTCCTTGCAAGAATATCATGTAGAAGGTACGCAATCTCACTCGGGCTCAATCAGACAGAGAGCGGTCACGCGGTCAAACGTTCAAGCGGTCAGTTTTGCGTTCTTTGTGATAAATTACATTACATAGGGCCAATCAGACAGAGAGCGGTCACACGGTCTATGTAACGTAATATAACACAAAGAACGCAAAACTGACCGCTTGAACGGTTGACCGCGTGACCGCTCTCTGTCTGATAGAGCCCATAGAAAGCAATTATGACCGCTTTATTAGGTTAATTTATAATTATACTGTCACCGTCTTATGAACTTTACAAAGGGTTTAAGAATTTACATTAATGAACACGTGATATGTTCATGATCACTTATGATATCCAATATTTAAAAAAAAAATCTTCCTATAGTGACTACATCATAGATTGATTTGAAAGCAAAAAACTGCACATATCTTCACGGATTTCACGTAATTCCCATCGGATCGGGCAGACAAGGTTAAATAAAAAAGATCTACGGGCGTAGCTGCAGGCCTGAAGTTTATTCATAAAATTAAAATAGGTAATCGTTTGAGTATACATAAGGGATAAAGCGACATATAGGTTACAACTGCATTACCAAAGACGTGGCAATTTCGTCGACCGCATCGATGGAGTGTAGTCAGCTGAACATTGTGTCGTGTGTTGTGGGTTTGATTCTTGCACAAGACAACAGTTTGTATGATCTACAAGTTTGTTCTGATTTTGGATGTTCTCTGTCCGAGGCTTCAATGTTTGCAAAGTTAATATGGAATTTATACTTAGTGCGGGAGCAGCCTTTATTTATTTTTTATGAATGCGCTTATATTTAACAAGACATAATACAGGAAGATAATACAGTAGGTAGCTTGAAACACCGTGTTGTTGTACTTAATAAACTATAAATAACAAATATGAATTTATATTCTAAGCATTATAGATGTTATTATTTTGAAATGTTTGACTTAATTTTTGACATAGTTTTTTGTAAATAGATAAAAAGACAAAAGAAATTAAAAAATCTGTTACCATGCTTGGTTATTTTTCTTTATGTTGTTGTTTTGATGCACTATTTTATTTGCAAATGACTGATTTTATAGTTCGTATCTACAGCAAAAAATGTATTTAATGATCGCGTAGAGATATACAAAACGAAACTGTTAATTAAGCAAACATACTTAACGAGCTGAGCATCTCTGAATCGTGGCGGTTTCCCTTTGACATCCTGTGTTCCATAGTTTTTCTGCTCGCATAGCTTGCCCTCCCAAAAATTTCGAAAACGCCTGACATTCTCTGAAAAAATAGAAGCCATGCATCATAAGAATTCTGCTTCCGGCAACTGTTGGGGCGGACGGCAATCGACAGCTGCCGGTGGTAGTGTTGACGGGGCTTGTGAGGGGCAGGGGGGGTTTGTGTGGGGGTGAATGCGGTGAGTTCGCGCTTGGCTGCACCGCCGACACAAACAACAGCTAATTAGCAGCTCCGATTCAATTACCTTGTTCATTTATACATCGCACACACCTCAATACTGTTCCATTGTTACACACACACCAACACGCCTACACATCCACCCACCCACATAGTCATCCACTCAATTATAGTCAAATGTATGCGCGTGTGCTTCACACTCACATTCCTATAATTAACGTTAAACAATAAAAATATTTGTACCTAATGAGTTTTGATAATGAATAGCACATAAAAATTAAATGGCTACCAACATTGCGCATTTAAATAGTTGTCCGTTTCGAAAAACAGTTAGGTAACATTGAGGCCTCCAATTCAACATTAAATTCGTACTTATTTTAATACATTAAACAGAGTTGAAGTGAAAGCCGCCCTTATTCTGTATGTGGTTAGAGATTGTTTTTGTCTAACAACTAAATGGAAGAGTATGTACTATGTAGTAGGTATATGTGAGATTGTAAAGCCCCGAATTACCGCGAAACCAATGTTTCATCAGTGCAATGAAATTTGATTGCACTGATAAAACATATTACAGCTTTGATTACCAAAAGTGTAACAGTTACATATGCAAATTACATTAATATAAATCTGAAATATGGATTTATTTATTGCCGTTATTGCCAGTAGGTATATATTTTCTATTAAAGAAGGAGGAAAATCAGCAAGGGGCTGCTACTTGTTTTGAGGAACCCAAGAAACCTAACATCAAAATAATTTCACATTTACGTACTTCTACCATACCTCCTGTGTCGATATATCTTAAGTAAATGTATGTATGTCAATGGTTATCATACCCTCCTGGCGTTATCCCGGTTGCATCCAAGATTTACACGCCTTGAAGCCCGAGGTCCGCTTACTGGTCTAACCAGATATGACAGAATATCAACTTTGCCACAGAGCGACTGCCGTCTGACCTCCGCAACCCAAAGAGATAGCGATATTCCATTGTTTAGACCAGTATCAGTTTATTTGAGGTTACTAACTCCCCATAACGACTGCCAAAGATCTTCATGACAGGGGCGACAGTTTAACGTGCTCTCCGAGGCACAGTGCAAGAGATAATAAAATAATTAATACCTAGGCACTTCGAACGCACTTCGAAAAGTCAATGGTGCTCGCCGTGGATTCAAACCCGATACCCTCTGCATGGCAGTCCGTTGGTATCTCCACTAGGCTATCGCTGCCTGCGTATATCAATGGTTATATCTACTTGTAAATCGCAGAATATACTGTAGCCGGGATTTTATAATAAGTACCAATAGATTTTACAATATTTATTATTTAAACAAAATAAGAGACAGCGAGAAGGACAAGAAGAATTTCCTTACCAAATCAAAGATATTTTCAAGTAGATAAGATTTTTATTATGAAATTACGAGCATACCAAAGCTATTTTTTTATGGTACTAGGCGGCAAACCAGCAGATGGGTCGCCTCATGGTAAGCGATTACCGCCGCCCATGGACACAAGCAAAACCACAGGAGTCACAAGTGCGTTGCTGCCTCTTGGGGTTGGGAAAAGGGATAGGATGAGGAGTGGGATGAGGGAGAAGGAATAGGGGACAGGGCCTCCGGCACTCTCACTCACCGAACGAAACGGAACAGTTTGGGTACTGTTACTTTGCGTCGATCTTCTGTGGGAGGGTAGCATTCATGCTGAAATCAGCATGGCTCTACTACCTTTAGAATTTGATAACACTGGAACCAGTTGCAAGTTAAAAAGGATCGTAGTACTAGAAGTCAAAATATGCCTGACAATGTATGCACGAGTTATTTTTACAATCCATGATACGTAGTCGTTAAACTACTGTATGTGTTTTCAGACAGCTCGCTTCAAAGTCCACAAACAGACTTGACGATGACGATTATTAATTACAGGACTGCTCGGCTTTCGAGTTGACGTGTCGACACTATTGGAGAAGTGTAGAGTTTGTTGTAAGTATTCTGGAGAGCTTCCTATTTATTCAAAAATAAAAAAAATCTCACCTGGATTGCTTGCAACTCCGTATGGAGTATTTAGATACCTATACCCATTAGGTATTTTTGTGCGCATAGGGAGTAGCTGTCTTTATTTCTGATTTTTTATCTTTTCCAACCCACCAATGTCAATCATGCTAAAACGCTTCAGTGTGAAATAGTGTGACTTATAGAGTTTTTAAAATTAAGTATTTGTTTTTTTGTCAGTGGCAACATTTTAGGAAAGCACAGAAACGACCGCGACATTGTGGATTCGAATTTCAAACGCAAAAATATTGCTTATTCATATAGCAACCCTATGTGGAATCCTGTGTAGTTCAAAGTTTGAGAGATACGTATATCAATGTTTATAAAGTTTAGTACTACTTCGTCGTTAAAAAGGCAGGGATAGCCTAGTGGAGATACCAACAGACTGCCATGCAGAGGGTATCGGGTTCGAATCCACGGCGCGCACCAATGATTTTTCGGAGTTATGTGCGTATTGAATTGTTAATTATCGCTTGACCCATGCCTCGGAGAGCATGTTAAGCCGTCGGTCCCGATTGTCGTGAAGATCTTAGACAGTCGTTACAGGGCGTCAGTACCTTCTAAATAAACTGACACTAGTCTAAACCATGGAATACCGCTATCACTTCGGGTTGCAGAGGTCAGACAGGCAGTCGTTCTGTGGAAAAGCTAATATTCATCCAAATACGGTTAGACTAGTAAGCGGACCCCAGATTAAAACTGGGATAACGCTAAGAGGATGATGACTACTACTTCGTCGTTAGAAATCATCACATGACTATTATTGGGGTGCTTTGCGGCTGGAGACGAAGAACCTGGAATCGAGTACAGTAGTAGTAGTAGTAGTCGAGTATTGCCATTGGAGAAGCCTATATCCAGCTGTGGACTACAGCAGGCTGATGATGATGATTGGCACTTTTCAGTCCATCAGTATCGGGTAAAATCGGTGTAGACTATACTCAATGGTAAACATCCCTCAGCCGCCAATTATTTTAATTAGTTTTTGCACTTCAGTCATCATGTTAAGTGGTTTCGTTACTGACCAACCGTCATGAGGCAATACATGTACTTTAAATGTTTATTTACTTTAATTATGACTGCGTAGTGGCAATTACAATAATTAAATATAAAAAAGAAGTTCGCAAAATGTGTTTACGCAATAAAATGGAGCTTCCACGATCGTGGCGCCAAGTTTGAATATTTAATATTGTGTAATAAAAAATACTGGCTCGTCAGTTATTTCTCTTAGCGATCTACGCACCTTAGAATGCAAGTTATTGCATCTAAGGCGGTATCTAAGCTTTTACGTTCACTGTGGTAGCCATTTGCCGCTATTTGGATACTTGTGTACCCTACGGATATTGTGGCATGTGCTATATACTATCTCTACGTAGAGTTCTTCAGTACCTGAATCTACTGTATCATTGCAATATATCGGCAATTAGCGCCACAAATAAATAGGCAATTTAGTATTAGAACTTAGTATTAGAGTTTATAGCTTTATGCAGTGTAGAAATTTTGGATTGGAAATTGCACCTTTTGGTAAAAACTCAATAATGTATCAGAATAATGTCCATAACTTGCACACAACATGGTATGTATTTAAACATAAGATGATGCCCACGGTTACACCCGCGTTATTTAAGGCTACTGCTCCGCTCCCGTGGCTCATAGCGTGATGTTATATAGCCTTTCTCGATAAATGACATATCTAACACGTAAATAATTTTTAAAATCGGACCGGTAGTTCCTAAGATTAGCGCGTTCAACCAAACAAAAAAATTAACAAACAAACGAACACACCAAAAACAAACAAACAAACTCTTTATATGTTATGCTCGGCAATTGCAATAAATTTGTATGAATTTTCTTACAGGTTTACGTATAATCAAAGTAAGATCACTTGTCATAAGTACACTCATAACAAACAATAGTATTGAATAGTATTTTATATAAGCTGTTTGCATTGAGAATAATGAGAGCGGTTGTAATTTCCACCTCATTTGATTTCCGTACAGCTTTACTTATACGTTTTTAGGGTTCCGTAGTAAACTGCAAGGAACCTTTATATAGTTTCGCAATCCGTCCGTCCGTCTGTCCGTCCACGATTTTACGCGGAAACTACATATAAGCACTAGGGAGCTGAAATTTTAGTAGGTTTATACATGGTGAGTAAAATGTTCCTATGTAATGGTAGCTCTCATACACGTAAATACAAAACTTCTTTCTTTTTATTTACTTTATCTATGTATATATATGTTGAGTAGGCTTGGATAGGTCTTTTAAATAAACGAAGATTCTGCTTTAACCGTTTTTTTATTCAGTGATCCGTTTGCGAATAATTCGTAAAAACCACATATTTTAAAGTGTCCCACCCTTCTTTCTTCTAAACCGTAGACTTCAGGTAAACTATGCTAGACAGTGACATATATGACACCTTTCAATGATAGTGGCTGAATCTAATTAACGAGTTATAGACAGTAAAATTAAGCTTATACTACCGAGCGTTAAAATGACCCTTAGATCACTGGGTAAGGAGCACTACGAAACCCTACACTGTGCGTGGCTCTACATGTACTTGGCCGGTTTTTTTTTTACTATAACATTAAATATCATGTTTCAAACGAATTAATATAACAAGCACTGAATGGGGTACCTCACAAAACCCCGCAATATTTCAGTTTTTATCAAAGCTACCGCGCCGCTTCGCGAGCACATTTAAAGACTAAAAAAGCACAATTAACCGACCGGGGTTTGAATCCAGGAACTCGTCAGCATTAGCAGTTGAAAACGAAGCTCATTACCACTAGTATAAAGAGTAAATACGATGATTAAATGCACGCGAATAAGCATTTATAGCATACGATATGATCTAATAGTGGTTAATGTTAAAAATAGATTACCTTCGTGAGTTGTGGCTACGTATATTATACTGAATTACTTTTGTTATTCCCATTAGCAACCCTAGTCTACCCCCCGTGGTGAGTTGATAAATAAATCGTGCTAACTGCACTAAGTTTCTGCCAATGATATTCAAAATACATTAAAAAGATGTCGCAAATTAAATCTCATTACACTTGCAAAAGTGTAGTTTCAGTAATCAACATATTAGATTATTATTTATTATTACTATTATAAAGCTACCCAGGATTTAGCTGATCTGTATAATAATAAAACAAAAATATATTCGATTAGAAAAGTCAAAAGCTTTAAAAAGGCAGCAGAAAGCTTTTATCTTTCCCTCCTTTTTCTTACAAAACGATATTTTTATAAGGTGAGTATGACAAACATTCAAGATAACATTTATTATCTGACTGGATACTTGGTGTTGATGGATTATTTTGGCTAACAAAATCCGAAAGTACTAGACCAGATTTACGTACCAAGAACTTTACCTCTGTGAAAAGGGTTCGGGTAAAAGAGATACAAATGCCATTGATTTGTCAAAGTTGGCTGCTGTTTGATCTTATTTCATTTATCTATTTTGTCTGTTTGACTGACGTGCTGCCTGGTGGTTAGTTTCCCTGGGCGTGCACTGAGCCGGACGTCGTGGCTACGATGCCCATCCAGGAACTTAGTGAGATGAGGATATGTTTGATCTGGGTCTGGGTATAATATGTACCTATTTCGGATAACACATAGGACTTGTTTTAAAGTGCAAAATTGTGACGAATGCAACATACACCTGTCTAACTTTATGTTAATAGCTCACAAGAAGAAATCTACCACGTTTGATTAGTTTCCAAGAGACGGTCGTATTCTGCATAGCAATGAAGCTTTCGTTCGAGAAAATCCTCTGCTAAATGATGATTATTAAAAACTTTACGCGTGATTATGATGTGTCGCCGCATACTCAGATACTGCCTCATCTGCATATCGCAACAAGTTTTTGCAATCCGCCCGCATCCGCCCACTTCGCGATGCTCTGGCGAATACAGCATTTGTCGCATACTCATTATGAAATTGTGCTAAATGCATACGATTTGGCGGATAGATAATGAGCGTACACCGTTTTAAACGAATCAGTGTTGTCGTACGGGACGGATATTTCCATTGGAAGAGAAAATTCGCTAATGAACAAACTGTTACTGGGACGAAAAAAAGACTTCTGAAAGACGACTGCCGCCCTGGGCATAAATTCTGTGCCGCAGAGGACTTGACCAACATTCAAACAAAAGACACCCAGACTTAAAACAATTGTCTTGTTGTCTCATGAGAGGTAAGGGCGAGACGACCGCTTAGACTACGCCATATGTACTCGTACGTGCAGTCAGAAAGAAATTGTTTGGGTGTTGGTTTCGTATGGAGGAGTTTTCAGACGGCCGACAAGAACTTAGACCGAAAGTTTTTCGTGACTTCTGAAGCACGGTAACGATCTGACGTACCTTATCACTGTGCAAGTGTGCAAGCGTTGCTTATCTCGGTCGATTTATTAGGAAGGGCAAGCCAAGTCATCCTATGAGCGCTATAAAGAAATGAAAAGGAACAAGATTTGTTGTTATTCCATCTAGAGACAAGATCGTCTGACCAGGGTAGGTGGAAGTATCTAGCAGACCGCGGCCTGACGAATGTAGTGAAGAACTTGTAAATGTGTATCATCATCCCTATATAAGATCCCACTGCTGGGCACGGGCCTCTTCTCACTGTGAGAAGGGTAAGGCCATAGTCCACCACGCTGGCCAAGTGCGGGTTGACAGACTTCACATGTCTTTCGAAAACATTATAGAGAACTCTCAGACATGCAGGTTTACTCACGATGTTTTCCTTCACCGATTAGCAAGCGATAATTAACAATTTAATATGCACTTAACTCCGAAAAGTCATTGGTGCCCGCCGTGGATTCGAACTCGAGACCCTCTATGTAGTAGTCTGTTGGTCTCTCCACTCAGCTATCGCTGCTTCATAAATGAAAAACTGTGTATAGCCAAAGCGAAGTAACTAAAATCGAGATTACGGATTGTAAACCGTTTCAGGTCATCTAGTTCTTACGTTCTGTAGTCTACCTTTACCAACCTCTATCGATAAATGTCGTAATTAGTAGTAGAGCTGCCGTAACAAATATCAATAAGGTAATAATTGCTACAGATTTGTAAAATAATAAGAGATGCAATATTTATAGGGTTATTTGTAAAACATCGTTAACCTCTCAGGACTATGTAACTAACATCATAATCAACAACTTTTGTTCTATGGCTTTAAAAGATTCATCATATTTTAGTTCATCCGATTTTCGTACAGAAATTAGGTGCATAGGGTTCCCACCAAGAACTTAGGGTCCCAAGCCAACCTCACCTGCAAGTGGTGCACCTGCCGATCAACGGACGAGGCTCTGGCAAACAAAATGTCCCAATAAGCGGCAATAGGCTCGCCACCTATTACGTGGGATCAAAACACTGGCGAAAAGTGGGCGTTTATTATGCCTCTGCCTACCCTTTCGGGGAAACAGGCGTGAGTATATGTATGTATGTATGTATAAAAATATTCCAATTGAACGCTCTAAATGTTGTGAAGTCTATGCGAAAGCGGTAGAACCATAACAAGGGGTGCGGGCGGCACGCGGCGGGGTCAATTGAACAGTGCGCGACAGGCGTAGGTAAGTACAGCAAAATACACGAGTTGAAATGTGTTAGATAAGACAACAAAATCTTGAAGGTTTGTTTTTGGTAAATGTATTATGTTTTGTAAAAAGTCATAGAACAAAAGTTGTTGATTATGATGTTAGTAACATAGTCCTAAGAGGTTAACGGTGTTCTACAAATAACCCTGTATAGAAATAGTGCACCATATGCATTAATGTTGTAGGTTTCAGGAGGTGTCAATATTTTGTGTGAATAATTTAGAAGGGAGCGATAGTCATGCTAAGGGTCAAACCCACAGCACAAACCACTGAATTTTCGAAATTACTGTACGTATTTAATAGATAATTAGGTATCATTTGTCCCGTGCCCCAGACTGCACGTTAAACCGTCGATCACGTCTGTCATGAATATCTTTGACAGATGTAATGGAGAATCAGTCATCATCAGCCTGTAACAGTCAACTGCTGGACTAGACCTCTCCCTTGAAAGGAGGAATTGGCCTACTATACCACGCTGGCCAAACTTGTTGATATAGGGTTTGTATCAAGTTTTCCTTCTCTTACAGTGCTGTTCTCTGCATAATATGCTCCCTCTGTCGGCTCTTACGACACCCATGGGATGACATGGAGTGGTGACAATCCGTTATCTTAATCCTTCACCACACGGACCACAAGGAGAATCAGTACCCTTAAATATTTCCGCTATCAATATCGTTCTGTCTTTGGTTTTTGCTGTCAATCAATCCGCAGCAGCGTATATAACATGGGCTTTGCAGAAGGATTGCCACAGCATCAGCAGTGGCAATCCTTCTGCAAAGCCCATACTCAGACCTTGCTGGTTAGAATGGAAAGCGGAACCCAGGCTTCTTGGCTAAATTAATTAATCTATACCTTCATCCCTACTTAATATTATAATTTCGAAAAGTTGTATGTATGTATGTATGTATGTTCCGTTTTCATGCGAAAATGACTGAACCGATTTTGTTGAAATTTAATATAGAGATATATTGGACCATGGAGACGGACATAGGCTACCATAAGTTGCAAAAATTAAACTGGGAGGGATTGTATGGAGGATAGAAGTTTGTATAGCAGAAATTTTCCTCTTGGAAGTAAGAACGCATGCGCGAGTAATTGAGTGCTGCGCATGTGCTATCCGTCAGTACCAAAGAGTATACAATAAATACTATAGTCAGTACTGTCAAGTGTCACATCATACATATTGTCATATTGTGCGTGAAATACATTGTTCGCATATCTAAACTAATAATTATATACTACGCTCAACTGGCTGAAACGATTTTCTCTACCTACTAAAATTATTAATGCGAAAGTGTTTATAGATATTTGTATTGGACATGTATTGAAACATGGCTTTGACATTGTCATGGATACTGAGCGAGTTACTTTGTTTGTACCCTATAGATCATACTTAGAGTAAAGTAATACTACGGAAACTATAGAGCTTCTGGCTCTTTACAATAATCAGGAGTGTCTTCACACAACTTGAGACTGAAAGTAGGTATGTGTTACCCCGAATTTAACGCGCGCGAAGCCGCGGGCAAAAGCTAGTTTGTCATAAAATCAAGTCCCTGACTGTATAAGCGCAATAAACTCTAAAACTAACGGATTTTAGCAATAGTTAGTGTAATCCCTGAGGAAGGTACGCGCGCGAATTCTAGTAAATAATATTCTATCACATTCACACAACACAATTAATAAATGTAAACATACAATAAATGTAATCAATGAAAAGCATGATGAAAAGTGTATAAAATAAAATATAAAATTTTACAGTGATGACCACGCTTTGTAAATCTTTCGATAATCGTAGTAGGCATCCGCAGGATAGGCTTGCCTAGTGTGGGGCCACTGGATATGTAAAAATGTGTTATATTTCTTTGCCAATATTTTTTTTCTTTTTTTGTAATTATAATATTTATCGGCATTATCTGGCTGCACTATAAATTTGGATGTAGATACATCCCTTATCTAAGCCAGCAGTCGGCAACCTTTTCATAGGGAAAGGCCGCAAGGTGGCCAAATGGATGGAGGCAGTGGATGTACCTATTCTAAGTCCGTACCGAATGGCTCCTCAGTTCGTTTTAACGGGGCGCATGTAAGACCCACAGCCGCATGCGGCCCGCGGGCGGCATTTTGCCGACCGCTGATCTAAGCTACTGGGACTGGATAGGATCACGGGTACGTTAGTACTATTAATTATTCTGTGTCACGGGTTGGATGCGGATGGGTGACCCTTAGGACATGCATATGCCTATATCCTGTAGTGGACGTCTCTAAGCTGAGTTATGAGCTGAGTATTAAATAATTCGTAAGTTTCCCGTAGAAGTGTTACTAGGTACACATTTTACTAAATGTGGCGATCGCTACACTCAAAATAGCCTAAAACGACACGCAAAAAACAATGTACTAATTACTCCATCATCACCAAACAACTAACTTCTTTATGGCTACACAATTACATCGACGTCATAAATCTTTTTGTGATTTCATAATTCCAGGACTGAACAAAGCTGTCGGCCTGAAAATTAATATATCTGTCTGAATAACGTAGCTACGGTGTCTACGGTGCTACGTCGTAGCGGTGTTCGTGATACGCGGCACTTTGGACACGGAGCCGTAGCGTCGTAATCTCACATCAACAACAGCTGATTTGCATGAGTTTTGTAAGTGAGGCACGCACACACCTTTACTTAACAACGTGTGGACGTTGCATGTGTGCGTGCGCCAGTAGGCGGCCGCTCTCAAGCCACGCCCACTCGCTCCGACACTGACATATACTTGGAGTCTTGCACCGAACAATTAAAAGCCACAATCATTTCTCGGTATTAACAAAGATTGTCACTCGAATATCGACGCATGAAAACAGATGTTTAATGGTTAATTAGAGGACATCGATTGACATCGATTATCGCATATGCTCGAATGTGACGATACATCATAGAAGGGCTTACGTAATGAAGCAATAAGTACATTCATAGCCATCATTATGTACTATTAGTGTGGAGCAAGCGTTAATTGTGTTGGGGAGCGAAGGGGCTAGTTCTGGGAAGTTGGATACCATTTTGCACATCGCAATATGTGACGTATCGCGTATGTGCGAAATGTCACTACTGCCAAAGTGCATAGAGGAATGTCGGTGTGATCCTTAGAGACTAGTTGTTCTAGCTCTCGAGAGCAGTTGCAATTGCGAAACGATTACATAATAAGTGATTATGAGGTGGTCTGTGCTACTTAAAGACTATTTTGAAGTTTATCACAAAACTGCTCCCACTTTTAAAAAATGCCGGACATTCTCTATTGCTTTTACCGAATTGGTATTTGATGTTTTAACATTTTAGTAAGTGCCTTGATTGCGTACGGGTTAAAAATTGGGAGTGCTAGCATTGTGTAGCTGTGTCCGTCTGTGCGTATATCGGTTCCTTTGACACAGAGGTACATTTCCGGAAACACAGTTTGAAATGCGACTGCACACTGTGATCGACAAATTGTTGTTTCGAGTCTAGGTATTCTTTATTAAATACCCGTTGGATGAATGTTTGTACTGTACCCCAAGGATAGATTAAGACCAAAGATTCATTTCTAGTATTTCTAGTAGTCATATGGAGACACCCTTATTGTGGCAGAGGACGATAATCATTCGATTGTGTTTTCAATATATGTACTTAATACGTGTTGTAGTTGAATATTGACGAATTTCTTTTTCACACCAAAGATTTACAGATAAGTTTTTAGCTTTGTTATCTTTACCAATACGTATTGGTTGTGGCGCTGACATCCTCATTTTAATCAATTAATAGGTATGCACATATTTAGTATACAAGAGCCAGCAGTACCTTATTTTCTTACTATAAGTAGCAACAACAACAACTCCCTCGTTGGTCTCGCGGCATAAATGTGCGCGTGGGATTGGGAGGTCTCGGGTTCGATTCCCGGGTTGGGCAAAGTGTTATTGGGTTTTCCCGTTAGGAAATTCTCAGTAGCAGCACGGAGTCTGGTAATGTGCCCGGTACGCCAATAGGCTCGCCCCGTATTACGTGGGACCTAAAAATTCATGGCGAAATGTGGGTGTAATATTACACCTCTGCCTACCCCTTCGGGGATACAGGCGTGAGCCTATAAAAAAAAGTAGCAACATGACTATTTAACACCTATTAAACCAATAATTGTCTTCAGCCGTTGCCACAAATTGTATTACGGGAACAGCGAAGCTTAACGCTGAGATGCATTTTTATACACTATCCCGAAAGAAAGCACAGCTTAATCCATTTGATATTTGACCTAAGTCAATCAAAAGTATGTTAGGCAAATCAGTAGGTATTCACAGTGTCTATTAGGCTAGTTGACAAAAAAAAATTATAAGCCCGTCCTTTAGATTATTCAAAAATAAGCGATACGTATTTTTTTATTCGTAAATTAAACCAAAAATGACCAAGATATAGCTCATTAAAGTTACGTATAACGTCACGCCGTGCTGCATTTTTTCGCACTAGATGACGTCACACGTAACTTTAATGGGCTATATCTTTGTTATTTTTTATTTAATCGAAAAAATTAAAAAATACGTGTCCAATATTTTTTTATAATCTAAAATACGGACTAAATAAAATGTAATTATTTTGACCCTGGAGACTACCCTATGAAATCGCCGCAAATTTGTAAACCCGTTTTCACTAGAGAAAATCTATATTACGACACAGGTTTTCGGGTTTTCCAAACATTCAATCAATAGACACAAAGAACACCAACACTTACAACAATCTATGGATCTCACAAAGTTTTGTCCCGGGCAGGGATAATTTGGCTGCTCAAATTAAATGATAAAACTAAGATAATAAATAATAGCTACCTATCAGCTCAACAAATATGGCAAACTGACAAGATGTCGATTTATATGTAAACGAGTGTTTGTGTGGATGTTCTGTTTTTACAATCGTCAACAATTCTCGCAGAAAAACTATTTTCCGAGTTTCTATTTTCCAAACTTAAACAATCAATATAAGGCACACCAGTGGGTGTTCACGCGGCATAATTATTTGTTAAACGCAGACAGTTTTCTCTATTGCAGCTCGATACCACAACAACAGGGGTAGGATTGGAAATGAAAAAAGCTCATTATTTTATAATTTCGTTTCAATGTAGAGTTTTTGAGATACCCATAACTGTAACTGCTTTACCTTTTGCTATATTTAGATAGATATTTCTTATCAAGAGCTGAATAATCTGTGGAAATGGGTTCAATAAATTTGCCTTTTAGATTCCAAAGACCAATTTATTTCAGAGAATGGGCAAAATAAATGCAAAACATACAAAACATTTTCATAAAATTTTATGTGGTATAATTACGGACCATTTAATCAAACCCACAGCTATTTACTTCATACTTTTTATACGTACCTATGTATTAACACAACTACAAGCAAATCAATCACCTCGACGTGTATTTAACGACTCTATATTTATTTTTATAGCTCTTAAATAGACGTTAGAGGCTAACAGAACAGCCAATAGCTCGTAACTCAAGCTGTATCTAGTTCATTAGTAGGTATACACGTGTGCATGTGTGTGTATAAATCAATCGATAGTTCGAGGAATGCGCTAGCGCGGCCGTTCCGCGAATGGACCCGAATGACTCCGAATAGCTCCGAATCCAACCGATCACGGCGCATTCCTACCGCTCTATGCCCGCTCCTACCTACCAAGTTAATTTAATACCTTGCCCATACCAATAATACATACAAGTCAAATAAATCGAACTATTCAGTTGCCTATTGAATATGATATATTTGGCAATAATCGGATTCAAAATTGTTGCACATATTATCCGTAAAAGAAAAGTTAGGGATCTTGCCATTTTTATGGAGGCCATTTTTAACCTACATACGCTGTAATAAGGAGTACGTTGGATCAGTGTATTGGACAGATGAGATGCCAGGCATGTTTCAGTTGGAGCAGGCTCGCCTGTCGCCGCTCGTTCAATGAACGGTATGCACAGCTTAATGTCACCTATGTGCGTCATTTCGCACACTTGATCGATATTGTGTGCCTCGTGGATGGAATTACTCTGTAACGTCAATTACATACACATACAGTAAGTCACTTGTGTAAGTAAATGCTACACTCGTGAAAAATTTAATTATTGGAGATGGGTAGCGAATACCTGCGACTGGAACTTGTCTAGTCACGTCAATGAATAAATCTGAGGAATATTTGTTCAGTTATATCTATATCCAAAAAAAAAGGGTCTTGACAGACGGACGGACAACAAAGTGATCCTATAAGGGTTCCGTTTTTTCCTTTCGAGGTACGGAACCCTAAAAACACAGAAACTAAATGGAAAGATTCAATTAGTTTCTGATATATAACCTGTGACCCACGACTGCAATCAACTTTAACCTTTTAGTTGCCACATAATTGTTACAAGGAATAAAATGAAGAGTATGCACCTATTTATGACTTTTACCTGTTTATTACTTTTAGGCGTTAAATATACAGGTTTTGGTTTAATTGTTTTTTTGTCAATTATTACGGAGGGTAATTCTCATCCATTATAAATGTGTAGACTAACGTTCATTGTTTTGAGACTAAAGCCAGCTGGGTGAGTCTCCGTTAGCAGTGGTCCAGTTAGCTACGGTCAAAATTAGAGGTTAATGTTGTCTGCTTTGGTGATGAGGCTCGGGGGAACTAGGAACTGTTCTACCTCCACGCGTTGTCTAGTTTGATAAAGGCAAGGATACGATACACACTAACCTACTCAAATATCCTCAGTATCCTAAGTCTTCACTACTTGTCCAGTTTTGAGAGCGCTTGCAATATAGCGAACTAGATACACTAGGAAAAATAGTGGAATTCCCATTTCGTATTTCATTCATTATCATTGACACTCCGTATTTCCTGCCTCGTTGATCTCGCGGCATAAATATGCGCGTGGGATTGGGAGGTCTCGGGTTCGATTCCCGGGTCGTGCAAAGTGTTATTGGGTTTTTTCGTTAGGTAATTCTCAGTAGCAGCACGGAGTCTGGGAATGTGCCCGGTACGGCAATAGGCTCGCCCCCTATTACGTGGGACCTAAAAATTCATGGCGAAATGTGGTTGTAATATTACACCTCTGCCTACCCCTTCGGGGATACAGGCGTGAGTCTATAAAAAAAAACTCCGTATTTCAGATTTCTTACAACGATCATATTTTACTACAGGGTCACTAAAAAGAAACTTTACATATAAGTAGTTCCCAAATCAAATGACAGTCAAGACTGATAGCGTTCATCCTGCTCCATTTATCTACCTTATGTTCAAAGACTTTGTATTCATTAGACAATATTAACATTGGACTCTCAGTAATTACAAGTGGCGAGGTTTGTCTACCACACATAGCTCCACGTGTGTCCGCGATAAATCTGCACTCCGCCAAGGTTAGGCTAATGGCGCAGGAGGCGGGTCCGGCCGGGGTTGCGGGCCGCGGGGGTGTCTAATTGCACCGCTCCTGTGTTTTTGCGGTGCCCGTTCAATCTGTATGCGGCCCGTCGCGGTTCCACGAAAGCAATTACCGCATCCGCCGGCCATCTTGCTGCGCCCTCGAGCCGCGGGAGCGAGCTGACTTATGCCACAATTATCGGCAATTAACATAAAGCGCGGCCCGCGCTGACTGTGCGCGTCCTAACTATTAGCCACACTACACGAGCGTCTACCCCTCAAGCGTCGTTCTTACATCTAGGCGGAGTCCGCGACACATTGTCTACGTAATAGCTAATACTGCGCTTATACTATACCGCTATTGCACCGGTGTAGTCACATACTTCTGTCAGCGCTTCTTACTACGCATTTTACTGCAAGCCGCAGACATCATCCTCTTAGCGTTATCCCAGTTTCAATCTGGGGTCCGCTTTCTAGTCTAACCGGATTTGGCTGAATATTAGCTTTTCCACGGAGCGACTGCCTGTCTGCCCTCCGCAACCCGAAGGGATAGCGATATTCCATGGTTTAGACTAGTGTCAGTTTATTTAGAAGGTACTGACGCCCTGTAACGACTGTCAAAGATCTTCATGACTACCGGGACCGACGGCTTAACGTGCTCTCCGAGGCACGGGACAAGCGATAATTAACAATTTAATACGCACATAACTCCGAAAAGTCATTGGTGCGCGCCGTGGATTCGAACCCGATACCGTCTGCATGGCAGTCTGTTGGTATTTCTACATTTTTGTTGAATGTGCGACATTAGTTTAGGAGCTCCTCACCTCCGTATAAGGTCCTTCTAAAAATGACAGCGTTTAATGTACACACTAAAAAGTAGGATCAATACATCAAACGAACAGAAAACAGAAACCGGGATACTCATCTTAGTGCACATAACCAACCTACTGGTTCAAGGTAGGTACTTAACTTACCTCTGCAGTACGATTTAAATAGTAATTTAAATCGTACTTTTTAGTACAGTAAACATACGCAAAGGAAGTATGGTAGAACACATTAGGTGTGTCAGAAACATGTGTAATACATGTTTGTCTGCATTTTTCACATAATCAACACGATCAATGACTAATTGTATTATAGTGTTTACCATTTTTTATCATCTTGGATACCTTCCTACTTGAAGTGGAAGGACTATCGAGAGACAATACGCCCTCAGCTATTTTTATTTCGATTTTTAAACACATTTTCACTTATAATAAACAAAATAATATTAGTAATGAAATTAGAAAATACGATGCGTAGACTAGGCGCTCATAGACCACGCCATCTGTGTATCTCGTTTCAAACAGAAACTTGTGTGAACTAAAGTAATATTGGAGAAATCAAACGAACAGCAGTTCTTAATCAGGAGATATGTAATGTATTATGATAATGACCATATTAGTAGATATCGGTGCGGGCAGTTGTTCACCGCGGTGAGCCAACCGCCTGTAGCCGACGACTCTCCTAATTAGTTAGGACTTCTTATTAAGTGCCCACTTCGATAACGTTTAATGGTTCCAAGGAGCTCCCGTCGATACGACGAGTTTGTTTTTACGACTGCCATTAGCTAAGCGATTAAGACCTTTAAATACTTTGTAATAGAGTGCATAGTGCGTGACGAGAGTGCTTGGTGATGTGTACGTTAAAGAGAGGCCTTTAATGTCATAGATAAGATAAGGACCGAGGTGGCGGTAGCGACGGACGCACGGTAGCGACCGCAGATACACATCGGATTACCTTACATGAACCTCAATGCGTTCCATTCTAACCTTCTATGTCGCATGTCGACGTATTCAGAAGAAAATACATTGAAGGCAATAATGAGGTTTGCTTTTAAGCTGAAATACTCACGGCCCGCTTGTTTCCTGAATCAAGTATGAGTTTGCGGTTTTCGGTCGGTGAATTCTTAGTTACAGTGTGGAGCTTTAAACTGTAGAAGGCAATAGTTACATGTTTGATATTTAGTCTCATATAGAGTTGATAAATACAGTAATTTACATTCGTTATAGAAAAAAAGGTGAGTCGAGAGGACAATTTTACTTTGAGTGGGCATGGGAATCCATGAAAGCACATACCTAAGAAATTTCATACAATTTCGCTTATGATATTATATGAGTTTTCTTTTCAACTACTTAATTTTTCATTTCTAATCTTTATTTCTAAAGTTGTTCGAAAATTTGACTTGTATAAAGTGATAACATATTTAAAGTGGCCGAAAGCTGGATTGCCGGCTACGTTTTGTATATATTCAGTTCCTATTCAAAGAAATATAAATTATTCTCTGTTTTCTTACTGTAATTTACAGCATTATTATTTAGCACACATTCGTAATATTATAATAATTTGTCACACTACTTTTTAAATGACTGTGTCTGCGAAATTCAAGTACCTGGGCGTGTACACAGTAGTGCCCTCATTACTAAAAATATTTTCTGCACGTAAGACGAAAGTAGTCCTGCTGAAAATATATGGTTCATACAATAATAGGCTATACGTTTAAGTTTATGATTGTATATTCAATTAGAGCATCAACTACCTAATCGCTAAGCTAAGATCAATGAATATCTTATACTGTAGGCAATTTCACATATTGTGTGTATTAGTGTAGAGTAGTTGGATTTGGTTGGCGCGAAACCCACAAAAAAGTGGTGGACATTGTTTGTCGCATATTATAATTCTCTGGCAAAATAATATATATATATATATAAAGAGTTGTTTATCACATGAGCCTGGCTCCAAGAATTACTTCTAGAACACTTGACTTGTTGCCTTTGAAAGTTAATTTTTTTTTATAGACTCATGCCTGTATCCCCGAAGGAGTAGGCAGAAGTGTAATATTACACATATAGGAAGCGAGCCTATTGCTGTACCGGGCACATTACCAGACTCCGTGCTGCTACTGAGAATTTCCTAACGGAAAAACCCAATAACACTTTGCCCGACCCGGGAAACGAACCCGAGACCTCCCAATCCCACGCGCACATTTATGCCGCGAGACCAACGAAAAAATAAAGTTTAATAGTGGTCCAAAATAGACGAGCATGTTGTCGACTGTTACTAAAGTTATCACAACTGGTGCAGATAGAGATGGTGGGTCGAAATGGACTCTCTGCAGAACAAATTAGAGACAGGAAAGTTGGGTACAATAAGATATTACAGGCTTATAGAAAAGGCGATACCCTAGATCACATGCTCAAAAATATTTTTTACGCATATATAGTTGTTTCGAGTCCGTTTTTCTTTGTATTAGGAGTCTACAAGATTTGGATAATCAACACTTAAAGGCTAATAAGTATTTAAATAATTATTATTTTATTCATTATCGTCATCATCATGTCAGCCTTTTTTTTTTGGTGTCGGGTTGGCAAATCCTCATGGAGTCTCTCCATCCTGGGGGAAGGGCGAAGGGGACTGTCAGACTCTTACTAACTAAAAAACCGGCCAAGTGCGTGTCGGGCCACGCGCAATGTAGGGTTCCGTAGTTTACCATAATGGCCATTATTAATAATAACATCTGTTTCACATGGTACTAAAAACGGGCCCACATTGGGCGATGGTAACTGAAGAAAGAGTTATAAAACCCAACTCCACAGGGGAAGTTGGAAAAAATGTTATCTATCTGAGTACCACCACGTGTAGAGGCAAGCGGCGGTAATAAAGATTTATAACCTGCATTATGTAATAATTTGAATACCGCAGTATTGACATTACAGAGATAGTCTTCATTAAAATCTCCAAATATTATGCAAGGGTTGTTATTTAGCGGTAACAAACTCAAGTCAGGGCATTTACACGATCTATACAAAGCTATAATCTTCACATTGTTTAGTTCCAGAGGTACCGCTTCGCAGTGTTCACCTCTGACAGAGTCGCTGTAAGCTTGCGGGTTACAACATTGATGATGATCTTTTGCCCATGCACATACTCTAAAACCAGGGTTCGCAGAATACTGTTTAGGGCCATCTGACAGTAACGGCGCGCGGCTTTCGGGTGCTATTTATAGGCACGAGTTGCGCCCGCCCACTGAGCACCGAACTAGCTAGGTACCTACTGCATGCACGGAACTGACTAAGGCACAAGCCGCAGAAGAAGTATCCTCTAAGGCGACTGAGTGAGATATTTTATTTTTAAACTAGCTGTGGCCGCGACTTCGTCCGCGTGGAAGTCGGTATCCTTTAAGCACAGATTTAACAAACAAGAATTGTTCACAATTTGTTCTGTAGAATTAGCCTTTAAGTATCCCTTTCTGTGGCCTTGATAATGTAAAATAACATAACGATCGGTTGATGAAACTCACACTCATATTTAAGTTTCTTACTTACCTACTGTATTAGAAAAGTAGGTACCTAGTTGGTAACCTGTCAGGTACTCGCCACCTAAATTTGTACTTGTAGCTCTTTCTTTTAATAAATACCTACTACCTGGCCTGATCACATAATTATTAGTTAATTTGAAATCTTTGCACTCAAAAAGTAACACTTGAATAGTAGGTAATTAGTCTACTATGTAATATACCTAAGCTGTAATGGTGTGCAATAAAGAATACAGTATTCTACTCTACCGACCAGTTGCAATCCGACGCCGCGCCCGCCGCTTTCATTTTATTTGAAAACCGTAAACGACTCTAACAACTATTTGCAGCGCACTGTCTTTGGTTAGTTAAGTCACAGATAATATAATATAATCGCGATAATTTTATCTACAACGCCTCTGTGTACACAACATTTTTTGTGACGTTGGTTGTCCGGAGCGTGGACAAACAGTTTGCCACATAAAGTTGACCATGCGAGAAACAGGGGCTCGTAAGATTCACGCCAGCAATTTTTAGCGTCTGCACATACATTGGTAACTATGTGTTTCGGACTCAATTTGGGCAGAAATTTGTTACAGTTTCTTTTCTAATATTTATATTGGCAGCGCTGGATCTTAACACCGACTTTAATTTAGCCAGTGGTGCCATCTAAGGGCAAAAGTACCGCTAAAATTATAATATTTTAAGTAATACTAGATGGCACCTCTGGCAAAATTAAAAGTCGGTGTTAAGATTCGGCGCTGACAATATAAATATTAGAAAAGTAAATAAAACAATATTTTGCCCAAATTGAGTCCGAATCACACAGTAATCAATGTGCATATAAAAATAGAAAAATACTAGGTACGTATCCAGTTATGTATTGTAAACATAAAATGTGGTTTCCAAGATATACTACTACTATACATACGTAGTACCGTAGTACATTACATACCAAAGTACGTATATCTTTAAGATTAAGCCAGCGCTCCCAATGTAAAGTCACAGAAATAGGTATTTATAAGTAAACCGACGATTACTCGTAAACTAGTGATGTCTACTTAGCCGTGATAGTTTTCCTTTTAAATTCGTTATATGTACTATATTTGTGATTTTTTTCACCTCTTCGAAATCAATAGTTTAGCCGGCAGAGGGGGGGGACACTTGAATCTAACAATTTTTTTCACTTCAAAGCTTGATATTTCACAAACCAATCACTTGATCGAAAAATGATTTGAGAATACTAATAATATTTTTTTAAAACCTATCCAATGATACCCCACATAATGGGGTACTCAACCAAAAAAAAATTCAACCCCACTATATATGTAGGGGAGATACCCTTAAAAAAAATATTTTCCAAAATTTTATTCTACAGTTTTGTTGCAATATTTTATGTCTATATTCATGTCAAATATCAGCTTTCTAGCACCAGGCGTCTTTGAGCTAGGCTGCGGACGGACAGACGGACGGACATGACGAAACTATAAGGGTTCGTAGTCGACTACGGAACCCTAAAAACCAACCCGCATCCTCATGATGACCCGTGTGTCGGAGGGTCGAGTACCGCCGAAGCATTCGTCGCTACCCCCCGACGGGTATTGGGACAGAAGAACTGTCCCTCGCACCCGCACCATAGGACACATCCTGCGCAGGCCTCCATCAAGCCCACGCGGAGAGTCCACTCCCGGGATCTCTCTTAGCTTCACCGCGGGTGTCCAATCCACGGTTACTGAGCTCCCATCACGACAAGGTGGAGATCCCACGGTGGGGTTCATCATGTCAGCCTAGAGACGTCCACTGCTGGACATAGGCCTCCCCCAAGGTTCTCCACGCAGACCGATTTTGATTATTTTATTAGGGGACATAAAACAACAGTACAATAGAAATTATACATAGAAGTAAGAGTAGACATTGTCTTGTAATATCAATTTTAAGGTGAAAATAAATTAATTTCGGCGACGGACCAAAGCTGTTCAACCACTGGACGCACGAAGTAATTAGAAGAGAATTAATAATTTAAAATGTAAAAGGCAGCAGCGGTGTTTAATACGGAGTGTTGTGCGGCGACATGCAACGGAACGTTACCGCACCAAAGGGCATAATTTATACACGACCACGAACGGAATTTGCCATTTGTAGCTCCCGTGTCCCGGACGCTTTCTCACGGGCGTCCGGCCGTCCGCCGTCGTCCGGTACCGTCCGCAGAAAAACTCGGTCACTCACCGTCCACATACGTCCCTAATTCTTTGTATAACGATGCCAAAATGTTGTTCAATAAATTAGCACTAATTAGGGCCCGCTGTGAAATATTGTTTTGTATCACGCGGACTTGAAGAGGGATTAGAGGGGAGTTCGGTATTTACGTGTACCGACTTATTTATGCTGCGTCTAACGCCAGACGACGGCTGGACAAAGGAAATGTTCCACAGCTCATTATAGCCAGCATTATTCAGATATAATGAGTGCAACTTATTTATAAGAAGGTGCTGTATTAATGAGTGCTAATAGTTTCCTATACACGCCGCATACCGGACGGTACGCACTTGCGCCTTAATTGTATAAAATGCGGATTTATTTATATTACGATATTAATTGCTGACTTAAGAGCCATGGCACAGTAACACTGTAGAGATTTCCCGTGTTCGATTCCACAGCATGGCTTTTTTACTTTTGCTTCTTAGCAAACTCATACTTTATTCAACTCTTAGTTTGATGCTATAATTGTTTCCTCCTTTAACTAGATTACGTGTGCCATTATCTCATTGATGTAGCAATTACTGTAGATAACATTAAGAGAAATAGAGTGAGTTCACATAAATTAATGAAAAGACTTAAAATTAGCTTTCGGGTTTGTGATAGCCGTTGAGAGATTTATTGTTGATGTCGTTATAAGCTTATCACGGTAATTTTGGAGGTCGAATCAATTTAAGTATCACGACAAGATATTGCCATCACAATTAAAATTATGCACAAAATGAACTCTAGAGAAACACAAGGTAAATAGTTCATAGTACCTAGGTCTTCTTTAAGTCATATATGTATATACATTTATATAATATAAGTATATACATTAGAACCACTCCCTGACTTTCTTCAGAGTACCTACCTATATAGGTACTCTGAAGAAAGTCAGGGAGTGGTTCTAAGTACCTAGTTATGCTTGTAAGTGTCAATTGTTGATCCACACATAAAAGAAACGAAGAAAATTAAAGAATAAACATAAATGAAATGTTCTAAAATACGGTAACGCATGTTTCTTTGGGCATCCCATTGTTAATAACTGCTACCATGATCACGCTAGGAAGATGATAATGAGCTTTCAATTAAAATTTTAATAACTTAATGATGTTTCATCGTAAGCGATAAAATAAATATTGTGTTCGAGTCTTTTTCTCTTTAGGACACTAGCTAAGGGCTCTACAGACGCCTACAATTTGGGTGGTTCAACATGCACTTGATCGGTTATTCGATATTTGCGTCGCAGCAAAATTACAGTTGATATGCCACAATGTTTGTCTATCCGTCTTATTGTCGGACATGTACCTATTAATCTGGGCGGTATTACATTTTACGAGTATTTGAACTATTTGATTTGAAGGCAGTCCTATTTAAGTTTTGAATTTGTTAAAATAAAATTTCGTATGACAAAAAGTTGACAAAAATACTTACAATAATAATCATGAATAGCGTAACTTTATTTTATATGTCAGATCAGTCACCGAATAAAAAGGTCAAGCAGTACAGATGTTTGGCTATTAGCAATAATATGTCGCACAGTAATTAGCGAGCACTTAGATTATCGTGTGACGGTAAGTACTGTACGTGCGGTAATTGTTTCTATTTAGGTGCAAACCGCGCGACATTATCGCGAGTGCGCATTTGTTTTACACAGATTTATATGCGGCGATGTGTTTCGATGGATGCGCCGCGGCCGCTGATCTACGAGCTTTCAATTAGCGCTCATTAGCACTGCGACACATTTGTCACCTTCTGAGTAAACAGATAATTGTGGAGACATCTCTCCGAACCTCGGCCGCTGCCAACGCGCCACACGCCTAATTATGCATCAGCCGAATATTTGACGCCAATTTATAGTCGCACAGATAATTAACTTTTTAATTGTATTCCCCAGCTACGCGGGGTATGCACTTATCGATAATAGCCGCATCCACTCACGGCTGCTATCTACTCGAAGAAATATCATTCGTTGTGTGAATGTATCGAGAGCGCGAGTAACGTGCGCGATGATGTCGGTACGCGCGCTGTGTCCGCGCCGCCGCCTATGCGTCCTCGCAAACGTGTGATATGTGCTGCGTATGCGGCCGATGCCGCGGTGCGCACTAGTTCACCTATTAACATATTTTCGCTAATGTTTAGCCGGGAGCGTAGCGATGCGCGGCGCTGAGAGGCGACGACAAGCGACGTGAGCCGAGACTTATCCCTACGCTCTAATCACATACCTACCGACCGATTATCGACAATCACTGATAGCTGTAAATCAATAAAGGGTTCTGTTGTTTTTCCTCTCATCTCAAATCTCTTGTATTACTATGTACTCCGACCGACACGACTTGATATTTGTATCGTTAATATTATTTATTTTATTTATTTATGATGTAACATTAATTATACGACGTTAATTACCCGGCGGTATGTAATGTCACTAGATGTGACCGCAGATTATGTAGTAATAAGTGTACATAAATATTGTTAATGTCGGTGTGAGCAAGTATTACAACGCTTAATTGTTGAATTAATTCATATTTTATTATAAAACGCGATAATTGTATTACATTTATTGTATACAAGCAAGTATCACTTCGTATATCAAGTGTTCATTACTTACATTTGTGGACCTTGTAGGCCGTTAGATCGGGCTGTAAGACCTGAAGGGAGTAGCTTTATAAGGCTTGGGACATGAGTGTTGGTTGTACGATCAAGTAAGGTGTGTCGCAGTAGCTAGGAAGGCGCGGTGCGGCGGCGGACAGATCGCTCTGTGTTCGATATCATCTAAATCAAGGTATAATTCGGTCGTGTCGATGCTGCGATGTCGCGATAGTGCGGCGGCGCTGAGGCCCGGTGCGGCCCCGTGCGCCCGCGGCCCCGCGCCCCGGTGACCCCACACTTTTTGTGCACCGCCAGGCGGTCTCGACTCATTTAAATTAATTAGCGACTCATCTTTATAGCGGCGACGCAGGTATGTGCGATAGTATCGCGACGACGACGGCCGACGGCGACGGGAGCTCCGCGATTAATCAATTATTAAACGTCATTATTTATCTGTGGCGGCTCCCGGGGCGCGGGCAGGCGGCGCCACCCTGCGGCCGCGCCACGCACCGTTCCCACCGCCACCAACACATAAATCCTAGACAAATGTCCAGCGATGCTCCGATACTGATAGAGACATAATTTACTTCCGAATATTACAACGTGACCGTCTATACACCACACTCACTCGGCGAACGATTAAGGTCACTTTTCGATGGAGTTTTAATACAATGTGAATTAATGTTCGGTTTGATATCAATAAATAGTGGATCCTCCGAGCTGTTGATCGGTGACACGATAAACGTTTATTATTGGTTTGTGTTTTTATAGCATTCTTAGTAGGTAGGCGGCGAGTCGCGCTTTTTGTTTTGGTAGTTAGGTGCCGCTCAGGTAACTGTCGCCGCTTCTTGACCGCACGACACACTCAGCACTCGGTAAGTAATTTATATCGACTGTACTTTTATTTTTCAATGTAGACAAAGGCACCCGAAATGCAGCGAGTCATATAGGTACTTAACTAATATAATCTCATAGACCTAGGTACAATTCTGTATTAAAAAGACAAATGGGGACAATGATCTCTATTGCTTTAACCTCAAACTTAGACCTAAAGAACACCCAGAGCAATCAAGAATCAAAAAGTGTGACATATCAACATCGCAAAATTTGAACAAGAAAATGTAGTTGTTCATCATACAATCGTTTATCCTATTATCCCTGAATTCAATATTCTATCTATCATTGGATTTGGAAGACTTAAGATACCTACATATTACATATATCATGACATAATCTTCATACAAAATACGTCAAACATCCTCACAGAATGGAATGGGCTAGTGACACTTTGTATTCTCAATCCAGCACATGGAAAAAAAAGACATTGTAATACAAACACAAATCACCATCAAAATATCAAGATTGCTAAGATCGATATGTTTGAAACATAACGGCAGTGACAATCTTTATCGGGACAACCTAGAAGACTTTGGGAATAGCATCTAAAACTTACTAAATTGATTGTAAAAATGGCATGCGTATAAAAACGGTCGCAAAACCGACTAAAGGTATGCTTATTTTCACTGCGGACTCTACATTTTTACAGGAATGTGTCTACAGGCAAGTTTACGCACTAGGCATAAATTCTGAATCGTGATGGACTTAGCAACCATTCAATCCACGGAAACAAAGATCAGGAATCAACAATTTGAGGATCACAAAAACTGTTGTCCCTTGTGAGTAGCAAAAAAAAGCACGGGGTGTATGAAACAGCAAGGCGACCGATAGCTTAAATTTATTATTTAGTCATAACTCTTTCCCAGTCGCAATTCATGACCTTCAAATTGATTCATGGGGTTCCGTCGCAAACTTGTAGTCAATGTTTGTAGAAACTAAACAGACATATTTTAAGTCTACGTATTTTTACGTATTTTAAGTCTACGTAATTTTAAGTCTTGCGGTATAATACCTAGGTACGTATTATAAAAAAGATCTGGCTCTTGAGGCACCAATATTAAGCTTAGGTACTTTTACACCGCTGCCGAACACTGGTGGCAAAGCAGCTGTTTTATTGTTTAAAGTGACGACTTGAAGTAGGTATGTTGACTTTGTAAAACTTAGAACCTTTTTCTGACTATTTCAAAAGCGGCGTAGTTTGCGTGTCGATTTAAATGCCGAATGATCGTTATAGATACAGTGTTTTTTTTAGTTTAGCTTTGTGCATCGGCAAAGTCGGCAGCTCGTCTTCTTACAAAGGTAATAAAAATGATCTTTGACCACCCGAACTTTTTATAGTTAACTTACGGACGCAGGTTCGGTAAAGGAAGCCCTCTAGTAGCTCACCTACATGTTTATTACAATCAAGATATTATCTCGTATTGGAAACGGAATTCGTTCGTTGAATCGATGCTTGTACGGACGTAACTAATGAACTTTAAGTTGTTCTTCTAGTTTTGAGCCTCTACAGAGGTAACCGCGTATTTCTCGGAATCGGCCCAAAATGTTTACAAGTGGGTAGTATAATAAAATTAGAGAGCTATCTATTCAGTTATGCGGGAAGTGCTGCCATCTGTCGGCTCCCGACTGCGATAATAAAGATATCAGTATCAGACGGGTCGCTCGCGCACATTCCGCGTTGCGCCCCGCGAGCACGGTAAGCAAATGTGTCATCTGCACTCCGTAACTCATTCTTTTACTACCCCTGCTTAGTAGGAATATTGATGGACGTTATAATAGTAACCGACTTTTGACTATTTTTATTAATTGGAATTTCTGAAGGCGTTTTTGTTCAATAATAATATCACATATTTTATTGTGGTAAGTATAAATTACGGGTTATGATAGTTTCTTACATCATCATACCTGGACAACATATTTAAAGTAACATGAAATCACAATAATAACACAGATTCAGTGAGTTCTTCTTCGAACGATTAATTAATTAAGATCCTAGTTTTAGTATAGGTACTAAGATAAAGTCTAGTCTCTCAATAGTCGTCTTTACACATTACAAGCTAATGCACGTCTGAAAGATTGTGTATCTACTCAATAATAATAAATTTACAAAATAATGACGTAGAATGCAAATAGATTATATACTATGTACAAGTTGAGATATCTGCGCCAACTCTTGGGATTCTCTATATAGACTGAGAGCCAGTGTTCCGCAGACTTACGGTATAGTAGCAAACTTCATATTAATGCTAGTTATACTAATTCATCTGCCGTAGATCAAATGGAGGTTCATTATTCCCATAGTGGGTTCCTTTAGGCGTGCCTAGAAGTCGAAAAGCATGAAAATCGACTTTCAAAACGTGATCGCAGCATGTCTGCCGTTTTGATATCTTAAAATATATATTGTTTTTTATAGAAATACTTAATGGCAGACACTTGTTCCGGTTCCTACTATATTTTATTTTATATCATAGTTCCCAAAATTTCATGAAATTTACGTTATTTTAGCAAAGCTAAAAATTATATATGTTATTTATATTATTATTTTAAACATATATTTACAAAGGCAGACACATAGGTCGGTTCTGACACTCGGGCAGACCACACGATACTTTCTCAGTCGTGCTATTGAAGTTGCATGATTTTGATTTTCTCACTCTTTATTTCGCAGGGAACTAGTGTTTCAGCAAAGCTGCAATTTATGTATGTTTTTTACATCATTATTATACCTGTATATCTCAAAAACCAGACAGATAGGTCGGTTCTAAAATGCAGGCAGACTTCATAATAGTTTCGCAGTCATGCTAATGGAGATACACGATATTGACTTTCTCACTCTTACTGGCAATGACAGCGAATCAGTATGAATATATGTGAACAGTGTTTTTATATTTTATAATTTACTAGAGGACGCCAGCAGCTATGCCTGCATTTTTTTTTTAATTTACCCGTTTTGTCCGATCCCGTGGGAATTTCGGGAAATCCCTTCTTAGTGCACACCTACGGTCCGCAAGGCTTTGCTAAAATAACGTAAATTTCATGAAATTTTGGGAACTATGATATAAAATAAAATATAGTAGGAACCGGAACAAGTGTCTGCCATTAAGTATTTCTATAAAAAAAAATATATATTTTAAGATATCAAAACGGCAGACATGCTGCGATCACGTTTTGAAAGTCGATTTTCATGCTTTTCGACTTCTAGGCACGCCTAAAGGAACCCACTATGGGAATAATGAACCTCCATTTGATCTACGGCAGATGAATTAGTATAACTAGCATTAATATGAAGTTTGCTACTATACCGTAAGTCTGCGGAACACTGGCTCTTAGACTAATATGACAGTTTCTGGCGACTAGTACAGAACTTAAATGCACATAATATACCAAAAAATAGTAATTTAGCAGCTTAATGAGATATTTCTCAATCTTTGCAATCTTATGATTGCAAATATAGAGAGGGCACCTGCTTAAAATATTTATCTTCCAATCTATCCGTGATTCATGCATTTGCCTTTCAGAATATCTACCAATTTACTGTTTCATATGTTCAGATCAAAAAACAAAACATATATAGATGCAGCACGCCGCCAGTAAATATACAGGTCAACGCGACACCGCACAACTTCGACTTATTTCACTAAGGTAGGTACATCATCATAAGTTCTGGATCCTGCAAAACAGATTGGCAGACTTCACATATCTTTCGAGAATATTATGAAGGGCAGGTTTCCTCGCGATGTTTGCCTTCACCGTTTAGCACGCCATAATTTACTATTAAATACGCACTTCTGAAAATGAGTAGTGCTCGCCGTAGGTTTGCACCCTAGTTCAAACTGCGTAGCAATTTGTTAGTCTCTACACTAGCGCTCCGTGTGGTGACGGATTAAGAATACGAAATGTCACCACCCCATATCATCCCATGGGTATCGTAAGAGCCGACAAAGGGAGCATATTATGCAGAGAACAGCACTGTAAGGGAAGGAAAACTTGATACAAACCCTATACCAACCCGTTTGGCCAGCGTGGTATAGTAGGCCAGTTCCTCCTTTCAAAGGAGAGGCATAGTCCAGCAGTGGACTGTTAAAGGCTGATTATGATGACACTAGCGCTGCAACTTCGGTTCACATGTATTAAAAACAATATGAAAACAGTTGTCAGTAAAAAAGTCGGGTACTTATGTTTCATCAGAAAAGTTTAAGGTTAGATTATAGGATGCAAAGGCGCAAATAATATCGATAGAAAGATATTTTCTGATGCTAAACTACGACGTGTGGCAATTAAGTTCTCGGAATTTAGTTACAAGTTAAAACTGGCTACACTTTTCCATTCGTCATCGTCTGTCTCAGTGGGGGATCTTCCTTTTAGTTAGAGTTCAAAGTTGAAGTGAATAGCACGTTCAGTTCGTGTTTTATGCGTATTTTTTGCAAGTTACTTTTTTAGTGGCGTAGTGAAAATGTGTGACGTATATTACAAGCAACGTGTTGTGAATAATTTTTTAGTGAAATCTGGCGAAAATCCCTCGGAAATCCTCCGAAAATTGCAGGTTGTCTATGGAGACGATAGCATGTCAAAAACGCGTGTGTTTGAATGGGCGAAGCGATTCAAGGAAGGGCGTGAATCTGTGGAAGACGATCCACGTGAACGAGTTCCCGTCATCTCTCGTACCGACGCGAATGTCGATCGTTTGCGCATGTTGAGCACGTCTGACCGTCACCTAAGTATTCGTGCATTGTCTTACGAGTTAAACATCAACAAAGAAACTGTCCCCGAGATATTACACGAGAATTTAAACATGCGAAAGATCTGTGCAAATATGGTGCCTATACTTCTCACTCATGAACAAAAACAAATGCGGAAATCTATTTGCGAGGATCTGTTATCCCGCATTCAGAGCGACGGCAGAGACTGGATGAGTCGGGTAGTCACTGGAGATGAGACTTGGATATTTGAGTATGACCCTGAGACGCGTCGGCCAACAAAAGCGAGGATGTCAAAGTCACATCTGAAGGCAATGTTGATTGTATTTTTCGATATCCACGGCATCATTCACCGTGAATACGTTCCTGTTGGCCAGGCAGTGACTGGAAAATTCTATGTTGGCGTTTTGGAGAGGCTGCGAGCACGTGTTTTTCGTGTGTGACCCGAACTCGCCAAAGATGGCTGGATCTTGCATCACGTCAATGCACCTTCCCATTCCTAGTTCGTTCTGCAAGAGTTTTTGGCAAAAAGGCATCCCAACGTTGCCCCTGCTACTTTTTCTATTCTCCACGATGAAGTCGCACCTCAATGGAACTCATCATGGCGGCGTACAGGAGATCCTAGAAGCTGTAACCGTGGTGCTAAATGGGCTTACTTCGGAGGACTACCAAGGGTGCTTCCAATCATGGGAGAAACGTTGGAATCGTTGTGTAGAGTCAGAGGGAGACTATTGTGAAGGCGGATAATATTTTTTTTCCTAAAACTTCATTTTCTTGTATTTTATTGAAAAATTCCCGAAACTTAATTGCCACACCTCGTATGTATAAGTAGCAATCGTAGTTATAATAATAATAATAATAATAATAATAATAATAATAATATTTATTGGCATCAGACATAAGTACAAAGCTGTATACATATCTTAAAATTAAATACTTTTGTTTGGGTTCGATAGATACAATTTGATCAATGCCCCCCGAGCTAGGAAATTCCTGTGTTACGGGGGACATCCTTCCATCTTACAATCTGTTACACTATAAATTAAACAGGGTTGATACAAGTTACTACAGGTAAATTCAAAAGTACGATGCCTTTAGGTATGTAGTAAAAAAAAAGAAATATAAAATAAAAATTAAAAATTAAAAGAGGGTACGGAACGTGTGTGTTTGTGTGTGTGTGCGCGTGTGTGTGTGTGTGCGTGTGTGTGTGTGTGTGTGTGTGTGTGTGTGTGTGTGTGTGTGTGTGTGTCTGTGTGTGTTTGTCATGGTTTTAGCAACTCTTCAGTGTCGTCATAATTTAAAGAGAGCAGATAGTCTTTTACCTTGGATTTGCATTGAAAATTATTTAGGGTATGTATGTGTAGCATACTGTGAAATTTGTTGTATAACAACGCGCTATAGTATTGGTGTTGACGTTGTGCGAAGGTTGTGTAGGTGTATATTTTGGGACATATTGGTTCAGGTCTTCTTCTAGTTCTTGTACTTAAATTGCTGTGAGTGTGTTGCCGCAAAGGCAGATTTAAATGCTTTCGTACTATTGTTCGCAAAATGTACATTTGTCGAACCGTTAGTACTTTACATTCTGCGTACAATTGCTTCGTGGGGTACCTGAAAGGTTTTGTTAGCATTACTTTGAGTACTGCTCGTTGCGCTCGTTCTGCTTGGATAATAGTAGCTAGTTATTGACTGCGTATTGCGTTACTGACTGACAGACAGACGACGCATAGCTGAAACTAGAAGAAGAAGAAAGATATATGTTCCTTGAGGATCGTGGGTAATTTCCCGAAATTCCCAATGGATCGGGCAGAAACAGTTAATTAATAATAATTGGACCGGTCCACGAATTTATATTATATAAAAATTATTTTTAAATAATAAAAACCAACTTCAAAAAACACTAAGGAACTAAAAACAAAAAATAATTGGTTTTGGAGCAAACATTTTTGGAGTCGGTGCCAAACAAAGTATTTCTGATTTGACTATAAAACCTCTACACATTTTTATATAACTTTCGTTGTTGATGGAATATGTAGTTTGTAATTTAGTAACTTTTTGCGTAAAGGCTTGGCACCGAATTCAAAAATGTTTGCTCCAAAACCAATTATTTTTTGTTTTTAGTTCCTTAGTGTTTTTTGAAGTTGGTTTTTATTATTTAAAAATAATTTTTATTTTTTGCTTTTTAGTGGTATACTAATAAAAAATAGTAATAGGTGGTACATAGGATAGTGAAGGTGGTACATGATGGGGAGGCCTCAATTCTGAAATGTAGACCTGTACGTTTCTGGCAATTTCAAGTATTTTTTGTTTTCAACTAAATAGCCTTAACACGTTCGTTTCAGTTCCATCATCAGATCTCGGAAATCATCCAATACCAAAGACAAAACAAACGAGCCTAAACACGATGACATTGCGTTATTGTATTACAAAGATCCGATAGCCACCGTCCTGCTCCATTATCAGAGTTTGGTAAACATTCAGCACTAAAGTCCATGTAAAGACGAATCCAAAGAGCCCAAACTCAATGGGATTGCGTCTTTGTATTACAAAGATGCCATGGCCACCTTCCTGCTCCATCGTCAGACCCTGGAAAACATCCAGTACCAAAGTCCATGTAAAGACCAACAAACGACCCTAAACTCGATGATATTGGGTTACCTTCCAGCTCTATCACTAGACCATGGAAATCATCCAGCATCAAAGTCTATGTAAAGACGACTCAAACGAGCCCAAACTCGATGGCATTGCGTAACTGTATTAAATATATCCCATGGCTACCTTCCTGCTCCATCATCAGAGTTTGGTAAACATTCAGCACTAAAGTCCATGGAAAGACGAATCAAACGAGCCTAAGCTCAATGGCATTGCATCTTTGTATTACAAACATCCCATGGCAACCTTCCTGCTCCATCATCAGACCCTGTAAAACATCCAGTACCAAAGTCCATGTAAAGACGAATCAAACGACCTAAACCTCGATGAGATTGGGTTATTGTATCACAAAGATCTCTTGGTTACCTTCCAACTCTATCATCAGACCATGGAAATCATCTGGCATCAAAGTCCATGTAAAAGACGACTCAAACGAGCCCAAACTCGACGGCATTGGGTTGTTACGGCCAAATCGCCTCAAGTGTGCTTATAAAATTTGAAGAGTTCCTTCGAATTCTCAGGATTCCATGATCAGATCCTGACCTGATGATCATGGGACCAACTAGAAGGTATACTCTTTCAATCAAAACAAGAATATTCGAAATCGGTCCAGGCGTCTTAGAGAAATCGGGGAACATACATAAAAAAAAAAAGATTCCGACGAATTGTAAACCTCCTCCTTTTTTTTGAAGTCGGTTAAAAAAAATGTGCGGGCGTAGCCGCGGGCATCTTCTAGTACCTAATCATCCTCCTAGCGTTATCCCAGTTTCAACCTGAGGTCAGCTTACTGGTCTAACCGGATTTGGCTGAATATTAGCTTTGCCACAGAGCGACTCACTGTCTGACCTCCGCAACCCGAAGAGTTAGCGATATTCCCTGGTTTAGACTAGTGTCAGTTTATTTAGAGGTACTGATGCACTCTATCGACTGTCAAAGATCTTCATGACAGCCGGGATCGACGGCTTAATCGTAAAACGAACAAGCGATAATTATCAACACCCACCACCTCTGCCTACCCCTTCGGGGATACAGGCGTGAGTCTATAAATAAAAAAAAAAAAAGATAATTAACAATTCAATACGCACATAACTCCGAAAAGTGGGTGAGAGCCCATACCGTAAGAACTATCTATTCTGTGCCCATACGCCCCTTAGAATTCGCCCCTACATAGAAATTAGTCATTGGTGCGCGCCGTGGATTCGAACCCGATACCCTCTGCATGGCAGTCTGTTGGTATCTCCACGAGGCTATCGCTGCCTCTCTAGTACCTAATATATCTCTATATTTTGCCCTAGTGGGCAAAATATAGAGATATATTATTAACTACTACATAACTTAGTAGTTATGTAGTAGTTAATACGTAGCGATGTGCGGTGTCACAGCGTGTTCACTAAGATATAAATCATTTGTAGAAGCGGTGCGGTGCGCGGCTGGTGGTACGATCGTTTCAAGCTCGTCAATCTCTGCTCACTCATTACTCTAATATCACCTTCCACTCCTACATTCCAAATGGGTTTACCTACTAGTCTAGTGGATAGGTACTGACTGCTAGGTTGGAAGTCGTGGGTTCGATTTTCACCACGGACAAAAGCAATATATGTAAGAGTACGTTTTTCAGTTATCCAGTTGTCACAATAAGTAAGTCCAGTTGTAACATAACATGTTCATGTTCAGAATCTGTGTCATTTATTTTTTACTGACTGCCTCCGTGGTCCAGTGGATAGCGTATGCGACTGCTGATCGGAGGTCCCGGGTTCGATTCCCGGGTCGGGCAAAAGTGTCACTGGGTTTTTCCAAATTCTCAGTAGCAGCACGGAGTCTGGTGATGTGCCCGGGCTCGTCCCCTATTACGTGGGACCTAAAAATTCATGGCGAAATGTGGGTGTAATGTTACACCTCTGCCTACCCCTTCGGAGATACAGGCTTGAGTCTATAAAAAAATATATAAAAAGAATATTGTTTACATATTTACGCAATTTAGAGCTCGATACGTAAATATTAGTGTGTGTACGCAAAAATGGCTAAAATAATAAAATAAAAAAAACTGCAAGGTCATCAGGTGGCCTTATGTGAACTTTGCTGTCACCAAAATTGCCCACTTATTTAGTCATACACATCAGACTGTTAACTTCAGCAGACATCTTTTAAACCCCATTATGTTAATTTAAATTGCCTAACACCATCTTTGATTCATAGGTGATTCAAAGGCATAACCTTAACGGCCTCAAACATAAACCAAACGTATGTAAGTTCCAATAAGGGCATTCAAACCATTACTTTAACGTTTTTTAAAGTCCTGCGCGACACAACGATTATCCTATCACGGGTAATAAATCTACAGTAGTTCTCTGATGCTTAATAGTAGTATTAATTATATTAATGAATACAGTGAAATATGTTAATGGTACCAAACTGCCCATTCAACTGTACTTAAGTACAAACTTTTGCTGAGAGGCAAGGTATAGGTGAATCTAGTTTTTCTTATTAGGTTCTTAGGTAATGGCCTAAAGACCACGACGCTAAATGCGCTAGCTGTGCTGAACAGGCATTGAAGAAACAATAACCCAGCTTGTGTCTATATAAAAGAAGAACATAAGGATACACAGGTAGTCAATAATCTATGTGTGACGTATTAAGAATATAAAGTGTCTCTGTTCCCTTTCTTTCCGAGAGCGTTGTAAGAAGCGACTAAGGAAAATACACAAAGCAAATAGTCCTTTTGGGAAACGAAAACTCGACATCAAACCCAAGGTATACCAACCCGTCCACCTCTCTGGTATAGTAGGCCACCTATTGACTCACAATGCTATGAGAGGCCTATGTCCAGCAGGAGACTGCAAAAGGCTTTATGATGACAAGACCATACTCAATTTCATGATTTTCTTAGATCATGTCACCTAGCTATAAACAAACTAAGTACCTACTAGCATGCTAAAGAGTTTGAGAGGTCAAGTAGTTTTCAAGATTCTTGTTTATTCCGTGAGTACTTGAGTGATATTCTGCTGTTATAAGTATGATTTATAGATTCGTATCTGGTTGCAACTTACCTAGTGCAGTGCTCTTAAAATGATATATAATGGCTACCAATAAATAATGCACACAGAGCTTATAAATGCGAATTTTGCATTTATAATGTTAGCAAATATAGATTGTTGTGGGTGCGATGTACTGGTGCGACTGCGGTGTCTCTAAAGCTGTGACATATTTTTTGTATGGGCAGCGAGAGTCAGCGCGGCCCGTGTTGCGGCGGCGACGTCTTTGTGCCGCACCGCACTTAATTAATACAAGTGGACCGAACTCAGGAGCAAACAAATTTGCCTGCCCTCGGCACTCCTGTCCACAAGCAGCCCTCCCCACTCCACCTCACACCCCTCACTCATCCGTGGGACCACTCCGAGACGTTTAATTAAATTTATCGTGCTTATCTCTGGACATCTCACACGACCCGATGGGAATCGAATGCGAAAGCTTACCCGCGGACATTTTTAAAATTCTGTATTTCTGTGAGAACTTACCGTTGGGCCTGGTCCGATTAAATTACACACAAAATGAATACGTATCGCGAAATAAAGCGGTACCGCCGTGACCAAGGCGGACAGCTCGACAATTGAACAAATTGCGACAAAAACGTCGGCCGTCAATGTTGTGTCAGTTCGACAGTGCGCATGCTCCGGCTCCACCGCCGACCACCGACCACTCATTGTCCTCACACAATACACGCTCCCTTACCATCACATCTTGCTTTCATCAAGTTCACGTCCAAGCTTGCAGGTGTCTTATTTTATGCCTCTTCAAAGGACAAAAACAATTATTCCAATAAAAAGGCTACTGCTGCAAAATATATAAAGCCTGAGAATTATAGATACTCTCAGCTGCATAGGGGTCTAGAAATATTCAAAGAACACACACAAGTGCAGCATGTGCGACCTAAGGTCAAATATTATTCCAATTGGTTCAGTAGCGATCTTCTGTACGGTAGTAGAGTAACAGTTCTTCCCAAGGTAAGTTTCTCCAAATTAAGTGAAATCTGTTTTAAGCTGGTGTCCCGCTACGCACTACCTACAACACAGAAATGGTATGTCAGCAATGCCATCAGCGCCGCAGGGTATCCCATAGAAGCAAACACAAACATTGATTTGCATTACAAAAATCAACCCATTCATAAAGTTATTTATTACTGTGCAGCACATATAACTGTTTAATTTTTTGCAACTTGATTTCGCTGTCTAAATAACAGTAGGTATCTGTTCATCATTCAGACTGGGGCATATTTATTTACAGAGCGACGGCGTGATAGCGGTCGCGCCGAGCGTGATTAAGCAATCTGCCATGTAGTACGCAGCGTCTGTTGTCATTATTCAATCATTATTTATACGTGTAAGTGACAAACGATCGGTTGTCGTGCCCCCGGGTGTGCGGGGGAGGGGGGAAGGGGGTAAAGGGGTCGTGGGGTTCCTCATGCGAAGATTGATGTGGACTTGGTCGATATAGATCTAGGAGTTTTTTGTGAGGCGCGGTTCCCATGCGCGCGCGCCGTCGCTCGCCGCGGGGCGCCCGCGCGCACCGCATTCGTCTTACACTGTCACCACGTCTACCAAAATCACGTGAAACAAGTATACACGATACGAGTAAAACAAGCGCTTCCAGACCTGTCCGCAGGACGACGTCGATAATGACTTGTCT
The DNA here is from genome assembly GCA_944739405.2 of Euclidia mi. Taxonomy (NCBI): domain Eukaryota; kingdom Metazoa; phylum Arthropoda; class Insecta; order Lepidoptera; family Erebidae; genus Euclidia; species Euclidia mi. The sequence goes on from OX123188.2 coordinate 75,604,027, forward strand.
CACATCTTATTGTAAGTTAACTTAGTTACAATTTCACCGGAATCAATAAAAGTTGAATAGTAATTATAAAGCTCACACGGACGTCAAATTAGTATAAATGGTGACCTTCTACTAAACAGTGCTGAATATTCCGTTACACAAGAGTAGTAAGTACCCTTGTAGTAAAATTATTGGTGGCTAGAGAGAAGTACAGAGATACTTACATAATTGTAAGTACAGAGAGCCACAAATAATTTAATTGTCCGTTTTTTCTGAAGTTGCAATATTTGAAAAGTCACCCGTATTGACGATAGAACATGAAAAGCCATTATAGAAGCTACTTTTCACATTCAATTAATAAAAGTCTCTTTCTTTCGAAGTAGAGTCAAATTTATTTTACAATTAACAGTTATAGAGAAGGGTTGCAGAAATGTAGAGCATACTGTTGATCCGTGATCCGGCAATAGACTGCGCTAATAAAAAGTAATAATGTGCGCTGTAGAGTGGTCCTCACGCGCGCAATAAATCACTCGGCGCGATATTAATAAGTGGTGAATCGGGCTCGAACCCGCGACCCTCGGTCGCTCTACATACAATTAAAACTCCCGGCTCCCTTCGCACACTGTTTGCAGAACAATTAGGGAACACCACGTGTGATGTTTGAACTTCTATTACAATATTTTAATATCGTTGAAGAGTTCGCGAGGGTTGATCTATTTGATGGGTGAGTAATATAATTGTGAGTATTATCTGTCGGAAATGATTTAAAGATATAATTCTCTTATAAAATAAAATGATTAATTTAAATGATAAATCTTCATTTATATTGCTTTTGAGTTTGTTTTGCTCTATAGGTAGATGCGGTTAAACCTACTGCAAATAATAATAATAATAAAAAATCTCTTAATTACTCTTTAAACAGTTTCACAATGTGGCTTAAAACTAGGCACGAGTAGTTGTATTGTGCTTATACTGTCTTCCAAACTAAACAGGTGCTTGTATTTTGGGTGGAAGTGTTCAGTCGCAAATTGTGACTTTATTACAAATTTACAAAAAGTGGTAGTGAATTCTGACGTGATATATGACTGAAAAATACAATTAAAATAAATTAAGATTAAAATAGGTACTTCTTATAGGGGACCATATCCATGTTTAAGGAGGTTGTGTGTGTATGTGTGTAAATAAATCTTAATGTAGGAATACTGACAACGTACGAAGTAGCTCATTACTCAGAATTTGTATTCACAATACATTACCAGCTCTACCTTAAATAAACTCCCGAATTGCGATAAAAATCCTTATCAGCCTTAAAAGAAGACATTTCAAATTAATTTTATGATATAAAACTACAATCCAACCAAAACCAAAACGGTAGCCAATCAGCGAACAAAACCATTAACGAAATTGTCTGTAAACAACCAATGAATACAAATGTTAAACATTTTCCCTCGCGACATTTGTCACTTTAAGAATACAAAGTAGCGAAGGAATAGAGCCGTAGGGTTGTGGAACATCTCATTAGCGCTTATTGCTTCCTAAGTAGGAGGTTACAGCTGAAATAATGAAGTAACTATTACACCTTAGTCCTTACTTTGTTGCAGAACTAATAGGTTGTCGATAATGTCAGTTTATCGACAACCGATGCTCATTTCAAGACGCGTCGACATGAATGAATGTGACACGTTGTCATGTATTAAGTATTGTCCTTATTTGGCGCTCTACACCTAGATAAGGGCTTACATGTAACTAGTCGTGCCCCGCGGATTCACTCGCCTTGCCTCGTCGATTGAAACGTAGTATTGCTTGGGACCATTAGATCCTTTTCTCGTTCTTGTTCTTTTTATGCATCCTCTAAAGATCGTAGCTCTTAGCTTTTCTTGTGCATTTATTTATTGTCTTATACGAACATTATTTTCTAATCCGTCGGTAATTCCAGAAATCAAATCGAAGACTGCCCCGTTGGTCTCGCGGCATAAATGTGCTCGTGGGATTGGGAGGTCTCGGGTTCGATTCCCGGGTCGGGCAAAGTGTTATTGGGTTTTTCCGTTAGTAAATTCTCAGTAGCAGTACGGAGTCTGGTAATGTGCCCGGTACGGCAATAGGCTCGCCCCCTATTACGTGGGACCTAAAAATTCCTGGCGAAATGTGGGTGTAATATTACACCTCTGCCTACCCCTTCGGGGATACAGGCGTGAGTCTATAAATAAAAAAAAATCAAAGAAACAAACGCGTCAGCTTTTACTATACCTATTTATAGTGATAGCTAGAATTTGCCTATAGCCTGCAGCTCCACCCGCGTGGGACAACTGTTTTACGCCCTCAGGTATTTAAAAGTCCTCTCCTTTTCACTCTCTAAGGCACATACGAGTACATGCCAAATTTCGGCTTCTTACGGCTATGCGCTGTCTGTCAGACAGTCAGTAACCGGAGAGTTTTATATAATTGAATCATCATCATCAGCCCTGTATATAAAGTGCCCCACTGCTGGGCACGGGCCTCTTCTCACTATGAGAAGGGTAAGGCCATAGTCCACCGCGCTGGTCTAGTGCGGGTTGCACTAGACCAGCAGACTTCACATGTCTTTCGAGAACATTATGGAGAACTCTCAGACATGCAGATTTTCTCAAGATGTTTTCCTTCACCGTTTAGCAAGCGATAATTAACAATTTAACAAATGTATATCGTCATATATGTATGTATTGTGTACAAGAAACGTTTCACAATCTTTACAGTCCTCGCCGGCGTCGACGATCGGAAAGAATCTAACGCGAGGAATTTTGTGATTCCTTAAACTACTAACATTCTTTCCAAATCGACGCTGTGGTCTTTGTGTCATGCCGCTCGTATTTGATAAAATTAGCTTTGATTCGACAATAAAGGGATTTTTACAAATAACATTATAAATAATGTTTATTTATAATCGCTGTTTTGTTTATAGCTGTGAAATACTATGATATATTTATACGACTGCGTCAGAAAGGCGGTTATTAACTACACGGATGATAGAGAATCAACAACTACCGACACTACCCTACACGGGACATTTTGTGTGATCTAGAAATTATGGCTTTAAGTCTGAATATTATCTGTGCCTGTTCATTGTATAAACTTCCTACAATAGCATTCCTAATATAAGAGATGTCCTAACAAAGTGGGATGGTTGTCCTCATAATCAGACACAAACAGGAAATATTTATATATTCACGACTTTATAAACACGCATTATTTATTATGCCTAATGCCGGCAGCCGATGCCTTAAAAAAGAAAAACTGGATGGCTTTCTGTATGAATCGAAACACAGCGAGAGCTGGTTTATACCGTAAAATGATCTAGTTTAAAACTATATCATTAACTACAACTAATACCTACTATAAGGGATACACAGTAGATTACCGTCAGTTCAGTTCAAAATAAAGGGTGTATCGCATCTCACGGCTCATTCGCTGAGCGGCGGGCGGCACTTGCTCGCGATTATCTTGCACGTGTCATCTGTTATATTACATGTGTGGACAACACTCGCTGTATCGATACCGTGTATCTCTGTCACTACGTGTTATTGGAAATGTATGTATGTGAACTTTTATATCGGTGCTGAATTTTTGGACTCTATTAGTCAATACAAAGTAGAGTCCTACTTTCTTATTGGGTATATGGAAGGAAGACGGATATATGCTGGTGTGAGGGTAATGATCAATTTCGAATCCATGTTTCTAGAAATCTTTTATTATTTACGTTTTGTATGACCTACCTATGGTTAATATTTATTTAATACTAGTCGACGCCAGCGGCTTCGCACGCACATATTTTCGAATTTCCCGTTTTGATCGATCCCGTGGGAATTTCGGGAAATCCCGTCTTAGTGCACCCCTACGGTCCCCAAGGAACATACATGCTAAATTTCAGCTTTTTGCGCCGCGTAGTTTCGGCTGTAGCGTGTCTGTCAGTCAGTAGATTTTATATATTAAGATTTTCCTACCAAAGGAGCTTTCGTTTAATGTCCTCTATTTATGTGCAAATCAGATACTTACAAATATTATAAAAGTTTGTTGGAAGCTGCTTGGATGTATGCAATAGATGTTGTTAGTTCATAAGAGTGAAATTTCAATGTCAATGCTTATCATGTTGAACACTTAAAATGTCATATTTGCTCTGTGGTCATGCATGATCCCTTCATTGTTTTGAATCTGTAAACTTCACCGTTCCAAATAACATACTCAAAAATAAATATATTAATCAAAACTCGTAACAGATTGATCATCAGTGGTTCCTGTTACTCGTCTGTCTCCACAGCCGCTCCCCAGGGGGCGCTATTGTCAAACGTCTCAGTGTGACGTCACCGGATTGTCTCGATCATGTCCTCAAGACGCTTTTCATTAATACAATTGACGGAGCTTGCTCCATTTCACGCGACTTGACACTGAGTGACGTCATGCCTTCGTTTTCCAACTACCGACACTGTGTCTGAATTACCAATGTTTTTCCTTCTAGCGATGTCACAGTGACTCGGTGTTTGAGTGTTGAGTAAGGTGGGCGTTGTCGAGGGTGACATGGCTTCTTATTGTCGGTGCTCATTATGTAATAATGTCACATCAACGATGCTCAATTACAAGTGAATGGCACCGAGCAGAGCTTTGGAAAAGCTTTGTCATCAAAACTTATTGAACCTTTTATATGCTTTGTGTATTTTATAGAGAATTTATTGCAATATTTGTCAAGATTGGATTTTCTTCTTAGTAAATGTAGACTTGGGTTCCTGAATGACTATGAGGTTCTTTGGTAGGTACCTATGAAGATTTTGGTAAGTCTGTCCCTTCTGCGTTTCTAACTACTATAAATGATAAACTTAAACTAAAATATGTTTATTTCCATAAAAAAAAAATTTGGACAAGTCAGAAAGTCATAAAAAATAATATTAAAAATAAAGTAACTATAAATTCATATTTACATAATTGAGCATTGTAAAAAAATAAGCAAGCCAATGCTGCTTATTATTTTAACAAACGATGTCAGAGGTAAAATAATTTCAGAAACATAAAGAGTGACAGTAAATCACTGACGAAATATTCAGGTACTTTATTTTTTAATGAACAACGATCATAAAAGTTGTTAATACTAACGATTACGCTAGACAAATCATCGTTTCCGTCAAAAACCGCCTCGGTGCATTACCCGGATCGGGCGTAATATATTTACTGCAATTAACCATAAAAATCATCAGGATACCCATATAATTAATATTCGTAAGCAGATAATTAATTCCGCGCGTCACGGATATGAGTTCACCGTGTAATAGTCAAGTGTCGATCCTTTGTGTCACATCTCTTTGACTAGGATAGTCAGTGAGCTTGCGTCCACGTGCGGAGCGTCGCCAATGCATTAGACCCACAATACGCACAATAGCACCAACCGAGACACACCCCGATAGGGTCACCGAATGTTTGCGACTGATTATACGGACTGGTCTGAGTTTCTATAGTTCGATTGAAGTATTTTTAGGAGAAACTTTAGGCAATGTATTTTTCTAGACACTGTAATAATCATAATAATACCGCATGGGTTCTCTGCGGAATTGGACTTGGTTAACTTGTTGGTGCGCGTCATGAAAAAGAAGGCATTTTGCAATCGCTCTCTTTAAACAAATGATTATAATCATTAAGCTATCCATCCACTTCTGGACAAAGATCAGGATAAGTACTACATAGGATTAGTCCAGTACCTGCCCTAAATCTGATCGTTTGTATAAAGAAAGTGATAAGTATGATAGTTCAAGTAAACTAAGACTTAAGTCAACCTGTGAAGTGTCTGTCAACCCAAGGCTCAGAGAGTGTCATTATTCTATGTAAAACTTGATTTTGTTTTGTATCTCTTCTAGAATTGCCACCGTCTTGTCCCGTGTCATCTGTCTGTGTCTAGACACATGGTTACCCTACCCAAGATGAACACATCGGGTGGTTTGACAAATAGTCCGAATATACGCGAATATGTCGACCGTCGCCCCGTGCCGTCACGACAATATTAATTCGGTTTTATGACATGCGAAATTGCTCTCAATAAATTGTGCATTGAGAAGATAACGGAGGGGACTACACGTGCTTGTCGTTATTAAACTTTTCATTAGCCGCGCGGACATACCCGCCGAGCCGACCTGACCCTTGCACTTGTTCAAGTATGATTTAGGGCTACCCCAACTCCACTTTTCATTATACAAGTCCGCTACCTGAGCCTTTGTTCCCCTGCCTCTGTGATGTGTAATTACACCTAGGTATGCCACATGACCTTACATAGACATATTTACTTCAACTATATAGGTGTTTCTACGGATAATACTTTATACGTTTATTGTCAGGTAAATAACAGCAGATATTTTAATAATTAGGTACGCGTTGTCTACCTTATAAGTTATTTAGCAAACCATAAATCAGTCAGCTAGCTCCGATCATATATTATTGCGAAGCCTAAGCCTTCGTATCTCCCATAAAAAAGGCTGTCGATTACAAATAGAAATAAATGCCCCAATAAAAGAACAAGTATGATGGTTCAACCCTGCAGAGAGCAGGCGCGCGGCGGGTGCTTCTCTCCTAATTCGCTATACACAACATTATTTGATTTTTAATTTGGCTCGGTGCAAGTGGAATGCGCTTATTGACTCACTCGAGTGATCTACCCTATGCTTTCTGCTTATCACCCTTCATGCGTGAAATCGCGCATACAATACTGCGAATGTAAGGCCGAGAAGTGACTTAGAGCACTGCTGTATTTCTAAAACTAAGTTGAGGGCGTTGCGGGTTAAATCTGTCTATAGTCACATATAGGTATATAAAGCCAGGTAAAAGTGGTTTGTGAAGTTCAGCGAGGCATCAAAGTGGGCGCGTTTATGCGACATGCGTGGAATTGCCGCTCGTCCCAACAGCGAGGGCCCCGCGAGGGTCTCCACTGCGATATATTTGCGCATGTAATATTGCCTTTTATTAGTTTTTTCGCGGCGACAGCGATCCGCATATTTGCTTTGATGACGCGAGGGCGCGCCCTCCGCCGTCGCGTCCGCATCGCGCGGAGACAATCGCGCGCACGCCTTTGTCCTCATTCATCTTCCTCTCGGGCGCACATCCCTTTCTCTCCGACATCCTATTATATTCTTTACGTTACAAATTAAACTACAAACGAGATAATACCGACTAATCCCCGCGCGCGTTTAAAGCGTTACACTCGATGGCGGAATGTCGGCGCTGGCATCCGACGAATGCTCTCAATTAACGTTGTTATTCGGCTGTTTGGCAAATTTCTAATTGAAACGGTGAATATCTGAGACGTGGAGTGTGTGATGCGCCGTGATGTAGTGTGGTGGCGGGCGGACGAGCGCGGGCGGCGCACGGGCGGTGCGGGGGAGGACCCGCCACAATGGCATTGTTGGCGCGGCTCCAGCTCGCTCGGCGCTCCGACCATCCACTTACAACGGAAAAATTCGCCTCGAGGAGCGACTCATGCAGCTGCATTCATAACTCGTGCTCAACTATTAGCGGCTCCATCGGCACACGCGCATTCACGCGTGGGAACTCCGCTCTTAACTAATTAGAATCATTTGTCGATGCAGAGTCGCTGGTTTCCAGGAACTTAGCTGTCGCCGGTCCGCTAGCTCATAATATATCGTTAGTCACTCTGCTAGTACAAAACCGATGAGATACTGCACTGTTCTAGTGTCGAATTCCGTCGAAAGATTTTCCTAATCAGATATAGACTAACGGTGGAGCGAGGCGGCTTCAGCGGCGCGGTCTCAGTTCCACGAAAGGTGTACGGCTGATAGCAGTTAGGATCAGTTAGCTCGTCTATAAATCTGTCACAAAATGAAATCACAGTTCGTTGGCCGCGGAGCGCTTTGTTCTATCTTGTTTATTGGTTTACTCATATCAATTTTATTTCAGCACCCGTTCTGGGAATATCGAAACCTTAGTTCCATACCTAGTCGTAGTATCGATGTGTGAGTTAGTGTGTATGTTGCATGTAGATGTGTGTGTATCGGAAGAGTGCATGTCAGATGTGGTCTAAAAATATCGGCAATGCGTTATTGTAAATGAAGTGCGCAGTTCATCAATATGTCAGTGGCGGCGATCGTCGTCTCGTCTCACGCAGTACACATTGGTACAAGTTGGTATACGACGGTAAAAACTGCTAAGTTGAGAGACAGAGTTTTGGCACGGACGGTGTTACGGCTCGTCGAGGGCTACACATGCATAGCCAGTTAATCGACGTGGATTTGGTGCTACGATATAGTAATGTTAGTGCCTGTACCTACTACACTCGTAATAATATCGTAGAAATACTAAACAGATATATCAAGGGTTTCTTTGTTTTTGGAATTAGATATCACATTCGCACGTTCACGCTACGAAAACAATTAGTTTTCGCCTGGAACTTTTATGTAAGCAGGTAATATTCGTGCACAGTTTAGCAGTAAAGTTGTAGCAGCTCAGTGAATGAAAGTGTATCTTGGAAAAGCAACTTGTACATAAGGAAAGTCAAAATTAATTTGTATTTACATTTAGCTTTTTGTGGAAGCTTATTACATTCTATATTGACCTATTTGTCGCCAAAAATTCATGCAAGGGCCAATAGAGCAAACAAAAGCTAACGCAAATTATTTGAATAAGGTCATCTTCACATATAAAACACTTTCCGTTTGAATGGTGATACTTATCAATAACCAAAATACACCAATTTGGGGTCATGAAAATCCGCACGCAATCCATGATAACCAAATGCCTCTCCAACGAGCAACTATCTGGTGCGGGTTTTGGCCAGGTGGGGTAATTTGAAAATGAGTGACGCATTACAGTAACTGTGAAAATAATTAAGTACTGAAAAATGATAATGAAGTTTGTTGTGACCTAACTGGGTGGCAAGATGACATGGCATTATGCCACCCAGTTAAGTCACTTGTGGGTTCAGCAGGAGGGAGCTACCTGTCACACTGTCCATAATATAATCAATTTATCACAGCAAATGATTTCCAAAACAAATCATCTCTCGAAATTCTGATGTTATTAGTCTCTAAGATCATGTAACAGATGTTTGGAGATTTTTAGAATTTTGAAAACCCTGGTTTATGCACGAGAACAGAAACTAAACCTGAGCTTAGGGCTGAAGTCTACCGGTTATCAGAGTAATATATGTAGAAAGATACAGTAATAATAATAATAATCATCTTTATTGCACCAAAGAAATTTACAATAATGAACCTTAACAAAAATGATAGATAGTACAATTGGCGGCCTTATCACTATTAAGTAATCTCTTACAGCCACAGGCAACCTTTGGATGGATAAGAACAACATGGATTCAGAAAAAGGGGGTAGTTTGGCGATCATTATTGATAAAGATTATTAATACAAATTTTTACATAGATAAATAACCATATACATAGGTACATAAATAACGATATACTTACATAAATAACTATCTACATACATAAATAAATAATAAATATTAATATTAATGATACATAAATAAGTGCTATATAAGTAAATGAAAGGCAATAGAAAAATGATAATAACAAGAGCAGTACAGTAACATAGTTGTCAAAAAAGTCATCGAAAATTTGATGAGACAAACAATGGTCTTTCATCAGAGCTGTGGAGGACATTTACCGAATGATGTATTCCATTCCAAAAAAGGACTTTTTATTATGAAGGAAAAAGTGCACTGTTATTGGGCAACCTGAATAAGGCGTATTCAGTTAATACCACAGTTCGTGTTGGACGCCAAAATAGACACGCTGATTTTAGTCCGATCATAGATGATCGGGCAAAAAATCAAAAGTAACTGTACAGTGAAGAGAAGAATCCTAGCAACTAACAAGTAATGTCGAGCCCTGTGGATGTATGTCCATCTCTGAATCGATATTTATATGAAAATTATAATGAATACAAATTAAATCCGGTTGGGAAAGCCATAAAACTAAATCATAGTATTTTTACCGCATCTCAAGTCATCATTTGCAAATAATTAATACTGTATTACCTAATATTTATTATTCAAAGTTTGCCTGCATAACATTTGTCCGTTTTGCCGACTGGAGGCCACCAAACAAGGCAAATTGATTTACTTTGTTGAGTTACAAAAACAATTTGGAGCAGACTAAAACCTCATTTATTAACTGACTGATTTAATTACATGCCATTGCCACTTATTAGATAAAGTTAAAATAAGTTAATCTATTAGATGCTCTAAATACTCTGTTTCTCTTTTAAAACAACTTTTATGACAGTTATCGATAAACGGACAAATTAAGGCAAAAAAGCTCGCGTTTGGCCAAAATCAACAAAAGCACTTCAGGTTCGTAATGCTGAGTATACCTACTTATTAGTTGTTCGCAGCACTAAGTACTTTGTAATAAACTACGGATATCTGCAGTGGTCGAGTGGATCATACTCAGCTCATAGTATGTCGCCGATTGCGTGCGATTGATAGCCTCCTGATATTAATCAATTTCGTTAATATCCATTAGATAATGTGACATTTGCCGCTGCTGTCCTACTGGGCAGGCAACGACGGGGTAATTAAGTAAGTGCATGGTAGATCTGTTAAGTTGTGATTGCATTAATGGCTATCTTTCTAGGAACCCTTCACCGTTGAGCATTTGATCCGAAGCTGATATCGTTTGCCGTCGGCACCGGTCCGTGCGCGCCGCCGCGCCGCCGCTTCTACGCGTTCTTGCGCTTCAATCCGACGTTTTATTGCGTCGTTTTACCTAGAATTAAAAGACTACCAGCTAAATTGAAAAGCCGTTAAGCTCTGTCCACTATAAAGCTTTTAAGCTGCTTTTAATAATCTCGGGGGCCGTTGCAAAAGGAATTGTTAGACGAATAACTTTGAAGGACATAATTATGTTATGAAGCTGGTGACATGTCGATCCAAGTAGACTCAGGCATTAATCATGGGGATGATCGTTTTGCGCGACGGAATGCGGCGCGTACGAAATGTACAAAGACAATGATGCGCGCACTAGAATGTGAACGTCGCGCGTTTGAAGTCGCCTGTCCGTGTGCCGGGCCCATTGAGCAGAGGCGTAATTATAGCGGGTCCGCGCCGCGGCCGCGCGCGCACCGAGCCGAGCGGGACGTGCCGCGCCGCGCCGATTGATTTACGAGCGCGCGGTAATTTATGCACGTTTAATTAAAGTACCAGCAGCCGGAAGAGTCGACGCTGTCCGTTGTAAGTACACGCCGCGCGATCACTCTCTCGTGTGATGAGTCACTTCATACTATCTAACGTGCAGCCGGTGCACTCCAGTCTACTCTAAGTGACGCTCTAGCATGCGCCGAGAACCGCTCGCGTAATCGAAGCTGACGGAAGGCTAGATGTGCAAGTACATGTATATGCATGCGGCGGGTCATTAACATAAGCCACGTAACAGATAGTGCGGCCCGCCGGCGACATAGCTTGCCCCTACTAGGCGATAGTGAGGAGAGCCAGTAAGTCATAACAGCATGTCTCGTTGCCATGTTAGCGATGTTGTCCGCATAAACACCATATACGTGTGTCATTAGTTAGGGTAATTACGTTGCGCTCGATATCTTATTTACATGCCTCGAGGCTGACGAGCGCCGAGTGTCGAGTGGAAAGCGCGCGCTCTATGTGAACATTCTCGCGAATGCAGCGACCGCGGCGCGGTAATTCTCGGTACTTGGCGTCGAGAGAGACACCTATTCAAATTTAAGCGCCTAGTCCCACAGTAAATATTCTCTAAAAAGTCTTATCATAAGCGGAACAAGGAAAACGGTCGGAACTCTTATTTAACGTCGTTCAGCGCGACTCCGGGAAATTGTTCGATAACTGTGAAAAATGGAGGCCGCGCCGCTAACGGCGCAAATTGAGTGAAGTGACCTCGAACCGACGGCGGCTCCTGCTGTATCACGGGCGAGGGGAATATTAAATGCCACGTCGATCAAACGATACCTGCTATTATACGTTTACCGCGCCGCTTCGCACATATTTTGCCATAGAGCAGGTTTTTGCGAGGGAAACGTTGATTCGGCCGGATAGCGCGATGGCTTCGTGGAAGGCGGTCGTTTATTCTGTGGCGCGAGAACGGCGCCGGTGTAGTATTGTGTGCACGGAGCGAGGAGGCGCGGAGGGGGAAGCGGGGACCGGGCGGGGGTGTGGGCGGCGGCTTTGAGCGGCGGCTGTGAAATTGATCCGTTCATACTTCATAATCATTGGTGAGAGACGAGCACTCACGCTACCCGCGCGTCTCGCGCCTCAGACCCACCGCGGCACAGACGCGTCACCGCACTACATTATACCTACTCCAGCGTACCCTCGCTTCACTGGAAATGCACGCTGTATTACCAAATAACCCGCATGCTCTACATTTTTCGACTCTTGTCGCATTGTAAAAATCTACTTCAATTATTTAACGTTATTGTATTACAAACAAACAAGAGGTGTATAAGATGGCACAAACGGAACAAATTGAAAGTTTTGGTGGCAGGCATGAGTGACAGTGTGGATCGAAGGGTGACGTTAAACGTCATATAAATTCATGTATTCAATGTATTCACGAATGCGGAGGTGGCGCGGCGGAGACGCGCAAAAAGTGCCCGGTGTCCGACACACTGGCCAACACAAACATCAGACTTTTACAAACAAATACCTTCTTTGAGTTGACGCCACTTTAATACAACTTTTTTGATCATATATAAGACTATCTGTAGGTAACGATTAGCTCATTGCTCTACGTATCCTCAAGCCCCGCTCATAGAAAGAATTTACGCTTGATATCGGATACCAAACATACAAACAAAGACTAATAAGTAGACCTATTATAAACGAAGGTATGGCATTGATTATTTATGACTAAATATAAAATACATATTGAACAATTTCCTTATACGATATATTGTAAGTAGGCATTGCTGCGAGCCGGGTAAACTTCAAGCATGCCACACATTACTGCAGACGTACTTAATCAACTAGTTTTGATTTGTAGCGCGCGACTACGTTTATTAGCTTTATTTATTAGTCCACAACACAATAAATAAGCTTCGAATAAGTTTGCTTCAATAAATTAATAGGTGTCGGTTTGTTCCCGGGCCGTTTATGCGGCTGATCTGATAAGTGCGGGCCAGCTGGTGGCTATTGTATGCTAATGTTGGTCAAACTGCAACACTATAATACCATCGGCAGATTTGAAACGAGCAAAAAGTTCCACGTGTTAACGTATTGGACACAACGTATCACTATGCTGGCCTGCTATAGTGATGTTATTGTTTCGTTGAGGGTATTGCCATTAGTACGGCGACGCATCGCTTATTTACTAGCCCAGCTGTCGGCACGAATGTCGCCATCAACTATTCTGTGTTGCGTCACTGAATTTTACTACAAAACACAACGGATCAAATTGTTCGCGGTGCGGATGTCTCGGAAATATCTAGCGAACATTGCAAATCGACTAGTGTTTCGTTTTGACAGGTGGATAGAACGTCGACAGAACGCAATGAACATCACTTAAATCGATTTGCTTTTTTGGATAGCCAGTATTTAGGGGTTCGGATTATAAATCACTTGTCAACCTAATTAGTCCTTCCAGTATGACCCAAAACTTATAACGATTTTACAATTTTTGCGAATCTACTTACGTTAGTCCATCGCCTGGGCCACTGGGCTAAATGTTTTTGAATAAGTACACAACACAATGCGCAAAGAGGCCGCACCACGTGCCCTGATGCGCCTGTTCAACCGCAAATATGTCAACGTTCAATCATAACCGGAACCGCAGTAGGAAGTACAAATGAAATGTGTTCGCCAGGGTCGGTTGCGCGGCAGGTGGCGGACGGACTGGCCGTCGCATAAATATCGCGACGCGAATGTAAGCGACATGCGACACGCTGACTGAGGCACAATTCACACAGGAAGAGCAGTGGTCAGTAGCGCAGAGGCGGGCAGTTTTACTGCCAAACGAGATTGAACCTTATCATAATAATTTAGGTTCTAAATCGGTTGCGAGACTTTAGTATGCTACACGGTTGCGTCGCGAATAGTCGCGCGGTGCCGCTGCTTGGAATCACTCAAGCAATATTACGTAGTCGAACTATTAAGATAAGGTACAAAGTTATATTCTGCGCTGTCAATCATTGCCTTCCTATGTCAGTTGTGAATCGATCCTGATGCGGCGCGGTGCGGTGCGAAGCGGTGCGGAGCTGCATTTAAAACAATAGAGTTCCGGTTCCGGCGCGCGCAGACCTCACGGCGCCCAGTACAGCTGAGCGATGACGTAACGATGGCCGATGGACAGGACAGCTTATTGGATATTCAACTACCTGCATGTATCTACTGATCGCTTACCTTATTGCGAGGTACTTGATACAATTTGCATAGCTTGTAAGAAAGGCGGTGTGGTTCGTGCGCATGACGTTTCGAAAAGTGACGACCGACGATTTGTTTTGAGCTTGACTGAAAATAAACCTTCTGTTATTATATTAATAGTCTGCTCCTATAGATTAGCAAATTAAGATTTATAATTGGTAGCAATCTTGAAACCTAGTACGTCAGCAGCAGATCACAGACACGGTACCCACATAGGATTTTATCTTCAACCTGGTATCTAATTGTAAAAGAACGTTAATTCATTACCTTTTATAAAAAAGAAGCTACTTCTATGTTTAGTAGGTATGAATAAGTAACGTTTGAGAGCAACCCTAAGAACAATCTGACACGTCGAACTTTTTAAATCGCTTCTGCACGTGGACACCTCGTATTCATACCTTACTCGGGCACTCGTGAGGGTAGATCTCATGCAAGTCGTGGCTTTTTGGTACATAGTGGATTTTTTCTTGCTGAGACAATACCTAGTATTACATGTTCTTCTATGACCCAAAGTGGAATTTGGAGCCTAATGGGGGCGGATGTGTGCCTTGTGGCGTGACTCCTGAAAGAAGTATGGGTACACGAACACACGAACCTATGCGATCCTGCCAATATTTACAAATTACTCATCATCATGTCATAGGGCATAAGATGCGTTGGTGGCGTATGACT
Organism: Euclidia mi; assembly: GCA_944739405.2. Classification (NCBI taxonomy): domain Eukaryota; kingdom Metazoa; phylum Arthropoda; class Insecta; order Lepidoptera; family Erebidae; genus Euclidia; species Euclidia mi. The sequence continues at coordinate 75,619,040 of OX123188.2, forward strand.
GCTTAGGTATGACAGAATATCAGCTTTTCCACAGAGCGACTGACCTCTGACTTCCACAACCCAAAGGGACTGCGATATTCCATGGCTTAGTTTATTCGATGGTACTGACTATCAGTGATATTCTTCCGCCAACTTGTCGTACTCCCAGGAGTACGAGGCGAGCGATTATTAACAGTTTAATGCACATCCGATACAGAGGGCATGACATTCTGTAGTATCTCCACTAGGTTATCACTGTCTTATGCCGAACTGGCCTCCTACTTTTGTACATACGACGGGCGTGTACGATTTGTGCCTCGTAGTATTATCTTTGTTCTTTTTTTCACATTGTTTATATCATGTCACATGTTCTTCGTCTGTTATAAAAATAAACGTGTTTTTTATTTTTTTTTTCTTACAAGATTCATAAATTACTGTGATAGAAAAATACAAATTAATGTTAAATTGCTTTTCGATGTTTAAGTCGTTGGTATCGCGGCATGAATGTGCGCGTGGGATTTGGAGGTCTCGGGTTCGATTCCCGGGTCGAGCAAAGTGTTATTGGGTTTTTTCCGTAAGGAAATTCTCAGTAGCAGCACGGAGTCTGGTAATGTGCCCGGTACGGCAATAGGCTCGCCCCCTATTACGTGGGACCTAAAAATCAGTGCGAAATGTGGGTGTAATATTACACCTTTGCCTACCACTTCGGGGATACAGGCGTGAGTCTATATGTTTAAATTGTTATTCTAATATTGATTGTAATGTATTATATTATGTATACACATACATATGTATATGCAAGTAGATACAACCCAAAAGTTTAGCACATGAACCATAATAGGAAAGGGCCGTCACTGTTGAGAATGTATCGCAAATAGTTGCGCGTTTATCTGCTACAATGCGTACCCACCCTTCTACCCGAATGTCAGACCCGAGCCGGCCGAAATTGGATAGCGTCTATTGGACACCGAATCACGTAGGTACGAATGTACGGACCAAATTGCTATACAAATGTGTGTACATGTGTGTGCTGTTTGTTGTATACGGCGAGGCCAGCGAGCACTTTTTTGGTTGTTTGAAATTCGAATTGCTATAAGTAAATAATGTTTTGGATTGAACATTGTTTTTGAAGATTTTCTTATTTGTGATAATTTCGACTGTTTTTTTCTAACCTTTGATAGGTTAGAAAAAAACAACAAAACGAACCAATCGTACCTACGTTTGTTTTTTTATTGAAGACTAGTAATTGTCGCCTACGGTTTCACCCGCGTTATTTTCGGTATATCGACAAGAGCTCTAAAGTCTTCTATCTTCCAGTGAAAGTCCCATTAAAGTTAGTTCAGCCATTTCAGAGATTACCCCGGTCAAACAGAAAGACAGACAGATAAGAAATTAAAAATGTTAAGACGATACAGTGTAAGTAACTAGGTACATTATACTTGGAATTTACGTAGGTACATTTAACAACTGTTATTTTGAAATCATCATCAGACAGACACTTAAATTTTATTTATACATTGCAGTACGTATCAATAAACATTTCTGTAATTAAATATTTCAAACAAAATAGCTTCTCTCGATGCATTGAGTGTAGCTAAGTAATACGAATAAATACTTACGTATGTGTGAGTTCCTCATATGATGCAAAGCGTACTTCAAGTTCGGTAATGAAGTGCGAGATTAACTCAAGTTCACGAGAAGAGCTTGTGTTAATTATACACCTGCTCCGTTTTTAATATAAGCCTTACTTTAGATGAGTTCGGCTATACTTTAAACGAGGGAGCTTCATATGTACGTAACATGACGAAGCAGGGGGAGGCTTACAAACTTTACGCACTTTTTGCTGCACACCGATAGGTATGTGGCAGATCGATAGAGATGACGTGTGTTCAATTCGGATATTTATTTTAAACTTGTCTTCTTAGCCAGACAGCCTAAGAGATGTGCTGACTGAGATGTTGTGCTGGAGATGGTTATATTGGTTATGAAGAAGACGATTTAAATCTGATACTGAACGGGTTTGGAATATTACCCATTTATTTTTTTCTGTATTTAATGCTGGTCTGGTTAGTAGGAACGCCCATGGATGATTTTGCCTTAACTTACCATGACGCTGACCCAATAGTGAACTTAATAGTAGTTTAAAAAAATTAATAGCCGAATCTATGTCGTGCATAAGGAAAGTGCACTATAGCCATCAATTGCAGCATTATAGCGCTGAAACTGTTCTGTAGCACATTTCTAAAGTATTAGTTTCAAAAACATAATATTTAGTTTTGAGGTAGGTAGGTATATAGCGGACCTCGGGCTATAAGACCAAAAGTGTTGCAAGCTACTTATCCGAATAACGTTAGAAAACCTAGTTGATGCTTTTTAAAAAGCAAGCTTTCAAGCTTGTATCTGTGATGTCATTCCTGGACGTAGAATAAGGATCATAATCATAAACATGTATCAACTTCAAAATTGGTTAAAATTAAAATGGCTCCAATCGATGATTTTGCCAATGTCAAGGTGGAAAAAAAGTTCTACTACATTAATAACAATAATAAAATGTATTATCGTCGGATTTGAAGCAGCATGTCAAATAAGTATAAGCTCTGTAGGATGACAGGAAACTAGAAAGAATTCATTTCGATCATACACGTATTAATTTACAAGTATGTTGAATAAAACCTTAAATAAAAGGCATAAAAGGTATGTATTTCATATTTGTTACAGTATCAAATTAATGTCAAACATACGGCTTGGTGTAATTCATAGTTCAGTTTTTAATTGCACGTGTTATAAATGTACCTATATTACTGGTGGTAGTTTGGCAACACCTTGTATGTGCAACGTATATTTAGCTCTCAGATATTGTTAACCTTAGCGATCGACATTGAACGACCTCAGCATTCCGAGCGCGGCTAGTCCCAAACATGTCGCAATCTATTATTTACAGCTATAATTAGCCTCTTGTTAAAACAGGTCATTAACATTTTTGATAACATTCCTGAATTTTTCGAAAGAATTATGTATTTTACTCCCTCTAAGGCTATCGTGTTGGTAGCTAGTGTTTGTGGGGCCGTACGTACGTACAGTTGCGTAACGAAACATACCAGCTATGACTAATTACAGTTCATTAAAATACTTGGTAATGTTATCTCAATCGGCCAACAAAGTTCTAATACGAACAGAATGTTTCAGTATAGTTCCCGCGGTTTCTCTTCGTCAAATGAAATACGCACCTAACAAGTTACTATGAATTTGGGTGCGTTGTTACCATACAAACACCTCTTTGTATTATCCCCTCCACCCCTTCCAAGTGAAAATTATACGCCCTCTTTATTGTTCACCCGCGGATTCTCTCACAAGAAATTATCTCTGCACCTCACAATTGCTTCTGAAACTCTACTTAATAAGCGAACGATTCGCGGTCTCTATTTGTGTCTTGAGACAATGGAGTACTTCGTTAATCCTTGCTATTAGAATTAATTAAGCTGCTATAAGAAAGTAGAAGGCTTTCCTTTGGAGTTTGTGAAAGGTAATTGTCAGAAGCTTGCATAATAGTGGTGAAGTGGTCGCAATTTTATTTTTAGTCGTTTTGGGCGGGCTTGCTGTATGAAACAAACATGGCAACAAGTAGAGCAAAACTATAGAAGTAAAACAGGAAAAGCAAAGAGAAAGGCAAGATATATTTGCGTAAAAGAAGATTCGCATCAAATCTATTAAAAGCTGTAGTGTAGAATATAGGTACAGCATGCAGTAGCATGGATATGGGTTTAGTGAGTCTGAACATAACAGTGTTTTTTTACTTCACTTCTATTAGACGAATACAAAAGTAAATTTCCAGTTAGTTTGGTGCACCAGGCGTTACCGGTAATATTGGGCAGTGGCTTGCAAAATCTACATAACCAATATTGCTTTATCGATTTTATCGAAATGAAAGCAGGTATGTGACATATTTGTAACTCTATGAAACGTTCGATGGATTTTTGATAGACTAAAATAGGATAGACTAGAATCAGGGAACTCGCACTGCGGTCCCAGTTGCCGGATAATATTAAAATTTTGCTAGTGGTGACATTTTAAGGGAACATCATTCATGGTATATTGCGCTGTCTTTGGTTGGAATGAATAATGTTTGTCTTAGTCAAAAACTTTATAAAACAGTTACTTTAGTGTAGGGGACCTTATGCTACGTAAAGAGATTTGGCTTCGTGGATAAAAATTCGCAAGAACCTCCAAAGGAATCAGAACAAATAAAATTGATTATGCAGGTTTCACAAATTAAATATATTTCAGTTGACGATTGATTTCCTTCACGGATAAGGCAATCGATAATAAACATAAATCTGCAGCGTCAATTCTGATTTTACGCTCTTTAAACATATATTTGGTATAACGCTTACAAAGTGCTCAGTTTAAAGCTGTGTTACCTCCCTATCCAAAATGTCGGTGTTATGAGAAAGTGGTAGTCTCTGGTCCGAAATAATATATAGGTAATTAGTTTGTCCGTGTGGTGACGGATTAAGAATACGGAATATCACCACCCCATATTATCATCCCATGGGTGTCGTAAGAGCCGACAGAGGGAGAATATTATGCAGAGAACAGCACTGTAAGAGAAGGAAAACTTGACACAAACCCTATACCAACCCGTTTGGCCAGCTTGGTATAGTAGGCCAATTCCTCCTTCCAAAGGAGAGACCTAGTTCAGCAGTGGACTGTTAAAGGCTGATGATGATGATGACCTATTTAGAACCATGTCCGACAAATGTGTTACTTAGACTGTTCTTACTGTTTGCAATATAATTTTGCAGTTTAAATAGTTCGTCGAACACCAACTTAAACAAATACTTCCCATGTGTCTTGATTTTCAGGTATTTTGCTAAGAACAAGATCCACGCAACTATGGAATGGTGTAAAAACGTAAAGCGAATCGGTTGCTCATCGCTTCTATGTAATTCATCACGCTAACACCATTACTGGGTACGGCAGGTAATTGTGAGGATCATTAAACCACTATGATTATGGTCGGTTTCATTGTATGATTAGAAGAAAATCGTCGGTGTTTTCTTTTGATGGTGATATTTAAGCTTCATATTTCATACGTGGTTGGCTGGACAGGTGCTATTTACAACATTGATACAAGATTTTTCTCCAGATGTTTTTAGAATGTAGGTACTTTTCGTTTGTTTATTCTTTCGCTCAGCTTCTTGAAATACTTCGTGGAATTTGTGTTAAAAGCGTGTTTTGGGTTATTTTATTACATAAGTATGTTTCCGATTATGCTTAGCACTGAAAAGATTAATTTCAGCTGAGAATAAAATATTAAGTTTTCTTATCAGAAGTTGCTTTACTTAATTGAAGTCTTAAGCTAAACATTATTTTATTTATTTTCTTACTGTACGGCCTAAGAATTTCCTTAACTCTATCTATTAGTAAAATTTAAAACAGGTTCAATCGTTTCGAAAAATAAGCTCCAAATCGCTTCTGTTAATACGGTTTTGTAGATAATTATTAAACTGATGCTCCTTTAATTAGGTACCTACCTATGCGAGCACGATATTTTTCACCGATGGTGAATTTGAATAATCAGTCATTAATTGTTGTTTCGAGTCTCAGTTTACCTTATTTATGTCTGTTGGTTTTATGTTTGCAGAGTCACCGTGTCAGAGGATTTATTCCTAACTAGAGGACGCCAGCAGCTAAGCCTGCTTATTTTTAAATTTACGCGTTTTGGCCGATCCCGTTGGAATTTCGGGAATTCCGTTCTTAGTGCACCCCTACGGTCCCCAAGGAACATACATGCCAAATTTCAGCTTCCTGCGCCCAATAGATTCGGCTGTAGTGTGTCTGTCAGTCAGTCAGTAACGCAAGGATTTTATATATTAAGATTTGGGAGCAGTATTTTTAAAACCAAATATAGGTACCTAAATCTTTCTAAAGTAGGTTCCTGTGTGTTCTGACTAATAAGGTATCTAATAGAACAGGTTTAGGTCTAGTAACACATTACTAATTTCAAAGATCTCAATCTGCAAAGTCAAACCTGAAAGTTAAAATTGAATCACTTTAGGATTTGTAGACCCTAGTAACAGAGCAGCTAGGTACAAACATACATATATTGCGTCTTTACTCAACATTCGTCCTGTTTCTTTATTTTCGTTTGAGTGTGCGATCAACTTTACTGTCGGATTTTAAAAGCCTCCCAAAGTCCTCCAAAACGGACTTATTAGTCTTGTCCTGAAACTAAGAGCGGGACCGACGGCCTTACGTATCCGAAGATCCGAAGAAGCACGGTAGCTGTCTGTGAATGCCACAATGAGCACAATTTATTAACTGGCGCTAAATATACATACGAGTATATTGCATAATTTGGGTAGGTACCTAAATATACTTATCAAAGATAAATTACTTAACCTTGGCACTTTTGTGTATTCTGTTCATGATTTTATTTTTTATTTTAAATGTATCTTTAGCAGGTTCCAACCGTGTCCGCAAAAAACAACCAGGAATCATAAGTCATATGTTTGTTGAAAGTTTTTGTTGAAAGTATAGTTGCAAGCTTCTTATACTTATACACATTTGACACACTTATTACACAATAAAAAAATTAATCATGATTTTTTAGATTATTGATAGAATACAATTACAATTATTACAAAAAACAACAAGAACAATAATTATGAGTAAGTACATATTTTATGAGTCAACTAACAGGATTGGGAAAAGAACAATTACTATTGTTAAATTAGAATATTTTTATCGTTTTCTATTTTTATTTTCTTCGTCTATGCTGTAATAGCCTATTTGCAATAAATATGTCTTTAGTTTGTTTTTAAATATATTGGACTATAAATAATTTTAAATTCAGTGGGTAATTTAATCAATTGCTTTTAATCATAATATGTAATTCATGGGAGAAGAAATGGGCCCAACTAACCTGATAACCGAGTGCTAATGCACTTTTCGGTTTATTTATCACTAGGTACTCATGTTGAGGTCACCGCTAAATTTTACCTAATACTAAAAAGACAATGCATAAAAATAATATAGATAAGGAAGTCAATAGTTTCTTAGTTGTATCGAAACAATATCATGAACAGCCTTTGTACTCATTACTTGACGGACGAATGCGTTCAGAACTGAGCGGTATTGCGGCGGCGGCGCGGCGGCCTAAATGAAATAGTTCCGTCGGCAATATTCCGTCATACACCCACAGCCTTTGTTCCTCTCTAACCACAGCACTCCATCATAACATTATCTCTATAACTATTCCAACTATTACACACTCCACGCCACTTAAAATATACTTACATTACAATTAATTAACTTAATTATTTCCCTACTCATAAAATTATGTAAATAGACTCTAGAAACGTCTCATTATTATCTATTTGCATACACTGCTAATTAATTTCGTTAATTTATATGTTCACGCCTTGTCACTCGGAATAGGCACTAGGCAAGTAAGCTTATGTATTACCCAGATCGCTATCACTAAAATAAAGTTTCTATTATCTTTATGAAGTCGCTACAAAAAGTACTTGAAGATAATTAAACAGTTACATTAACAAATAACTCATAGCTAAAGTTATTTTAAGCTATAGAATAAATTACCGTCATACATATTTTTACGGATAAAAAAATTACTGCTCATAAAAATAATATCTCCGTGAATGCACAGTTGGTGCCACGACTGAGGTATATGTTGGTTTCGGAACTATGCTATGTTTCAGCGTTGGGTTCGATTTTGTGGCAGAAATGAAGAACTAGGTTCATACACGTCTACACGAATAGGCTGTACATATTTGCAAGACTTTACCGTTTCTATGTCTCCTAAACTGTAACTTCGGTCAGTTTCAACAGAGAATAGCGAACTCTGCTGCACATTATCTAGTACACCTGCACAAAAGATTTTATTGATATGCCTACTCTTCGTTTGATGGGACAGCATTCCGTCACGTCGGAGAAAATGGCAACAGTAGTCTCAGAACCAATGACTTGACGCAATTGCAAGGATCTGACAAGACAGAATTTTCAGAAAATACCAATATCACTAATTGTTAGAACCGGAAATCAAACTGTAGACGTGAACTCGACTCTCATGATTTTTCATGATCACAGTTGCTTGCACCACGAAGGCACCATGTAGGCAGTTATATATTCTCTAAAACTCTGTATTTTATTTATAGGTAGATACGTGCTAAGTTTCATTCAGATTTGTTTTTGAAATATTGGACTTTGTAATTTGTATGAAAAGCCATGCGAAATAAACGCTCTTAAGGAAAGCTTAGAGTACTTAACGGCACCCTAACCATGAATATTATATATATACGCGGTATAAACAACCAATACATATTATGTACAGCATAGTTTAAACACAATTTATTGTTAGGCCGTAAATAAATATTTAGATTTTGGATAGTAATGATCATATTACGCTATGTACCCAACACATTACAACCCCAGCTCTATATACGAGCACACCTCCCTACATAACGATAAATAACATTTATTTCTAACTTAATAATGGCTGGCGCAAAGGGTCCTCGATCAATACTACGGGGGACCGACGGTCGAGCGGGCACAATTGGGGCGCACACCGAGGCATTTTGTCAATTTGGACAACAACTGCGAAATTGAAGCTCTCGAAACCCAGTGGTAAAGGACTTTGGGATAATACATTGAATTCATCCTTCGTGCTTATGCCACTTGAAAATATCAAAGAAAACAACGTTTTAAGAGAGAGGAGAAAGCTTTTCTTTTGTTAAGTTGTTAATATTTTGGTGGTTGTTCCACTTGATAAAATAAGTCTACTTAGGTAATCATCGGCAAGTGGTAAAAGTGGTCCTTAAAATGAAAATAAAACCCACTAAACACTTTCGTCGTTGATCAGGAATAGTAATAGGTACCGTGATTCAATTAAAAGTATTATATTTTTTTTTGCGGATGAAATTATAATTTGCCGAAATAAATTTAACTAGCTTTTTGAATATATGTATATATATACCTACATAATTATGTTAATATTGCTTAAAGAAGTTCGTAGTCTATATCCATCTCCAAGACTTAATAAATTTGTATGCTGTAATTCGTCAGATTTAGTTCAGCTGTTTTATGTGAAAACGGAGTATAGGTACATAGCTTTTGTTTTTACAATATAGCTAGGGTTGGTTTCGTCCCATAATAAAAATAGACTCATTATTTCTCTATAAAACGTGGCCCTGAAAATAGATGCTGAAACATACCTACCTCATAGTAAAAAGAATTCTCAATTATATATGTAGCTATCAGATTTGCCTATTCAATCGCTTGTATCTTTCTCAACAATAATATATCAAGTGAATAGTTAAGTACGTAAGAACAAGCCAATCTTTAAACATTCTATTAACTGAGGTAAGTACCTATAATATATATGTACTCCAATTATAGAATTCATCCATAAGTGCTTTGTCTGACATATAAGTCTTATATGTTGAACAAAGCACTTATGGATGGATTCAACAAAGCACATAATCTTATCGTACTACTATTATAAATGCAATATATTGTAAGGATGGATGGATGTTTGTTACTTTTTCACGCATCGCACTGAATCGATTTTGATGCAACTTTGCAGTAATGTAAAACTTATTTATACATCAGAATAACACATGGCCTACCCATTCTCCATGTAACAGACGCCCCGGGCAAAGTCATTATGTAAAAGCTAGCTAGGTATATGCTATCTTCTGCACATGCTCAAAAATAATCATCACCCTAGCACGATTCTTTCTGCATTCCGACTTCGGAAACCAGGATCTACTAGCCCTATTCTAGGCTGAATCTGATCTGCCTAAACGCGACTGCCATCTGGCCTGCATAGCTCTATGTAATAAATGTAATTATATACCCATCAGTCTAAAATAATATACAATACCTAATATTCATACAAATGATTTTATTCAATCGATACAGATATGACATTGTTTCCGAACAAGTACAGTTTCAAAATCATGAGGCAAGTTTAAAAAAAAACAAGATCAGGAACTACGAGCTTGGAATAATATGTAATCATCATGATCATCATCAGCCATTAACAGTCCACTGCTGGACTAGGCCTCTCCTTTGAAAGGAGGAATAGGACTACTATACCACGCTGGCCAGACGGGTTGGTATTGAATTTTCATCAAGCTTTCCTTCTCTTACACTGCTGTTTTCAGCATAATATGCTCCCTCTGTCGGCTCTTACGGCACCCATGGGATGATACGGGGTGGTGACATTCCGTATCCTTAATCCGTCACCACACGGACTGTGAAATGTGTGGACTGTATAAGTAAAGCAATTATTATTTTTGATATTGTTACAAAATCACAGCGTATCTTTTTTATTAAGAAGATGATTAATTTTCTTGATATCAATATGAAAATCATCATCATCACCGTCCTAGCGTTATTTTGGTTTCATTGAAGGCTTATACCTTGGAGCCCGTGGTTCGCTTACTAGTCTAAGCAGATATGACAGAGTCAGCTTTTTCACAGAGCGACTGTCGTCTGACCTCCGTCTAACGACTTGATATATGAAAATGTGTGAAGTAAAATGCCATTTACATAGATAAGTAAATGGCATGTTTATATTTACTTTGTAATCAATACAATCCTTATCCTTACTTTATGACAATCCTATACGATAGTAGACATCCAATAAAATACGAATTCATCCGAAGCTGTGTCGCGAAACAAAGTATAAAAAAAGAAATGATGGACAAGGTGATGTGCGCTACTTTGACGTTCACTATCTTTCGTATATACACAACCAATTAGCGTAAACCCAAGAAGATACTATGTGAACCAATTCGTATTAGACTTGTAAAGTCTGCATATTTGAATATTTAGATTTACAGATCATAAACATCGTCAGCATTCTTTAAAATCAGTCCCACTGCTGGCCACAGGCTTCTTGTCATTATGAGACAGGTTAGACCATTGTCAACCATGGTGGCCAAGTGCAGTTTCGAAGACTTCACATGTCGTTCGAGGAATTTACCTATTAGAGAACTTTCGAACATGCTATCTTCCTCACGATGATTTCGTTCACCGTAAAAGCATGCGATATTTACCAATTTAGTATGCTTACCCTTTATGCAGAGAGTCTCGGGGTCAGACCTAGAGCGGTCTGTTCGTTTCTCTACTAGGCTTTCGCTGCCTTAGATGTTTCTCGCTAAGTCACAAAAAAACGGCAAAACGTATTTAGAAATTTGACTCAGAGGTTATTTCTGACCTGCATAAATGATATGGTCACAAACTTTTATCATATCTATCACTGAAAGAACTGGTAAAAAACCTGAAATCATATCAATTTTAATTACCTTGTGAATTGTAGGTAAAACCAATTTTCATTTAAATTAATCCAGTAAAATTACCTAATGCATGATGGATGAATCACTCTGGTCTAAGGTTCACCTGTCACTGTGTAGGAATTTTTGATCAAAGATAAAATTTTATTGTTTTATCAGCCATGTGATATAATTGGTTTAATTGCCACATAAGAACGTCAGATGCATCTTTATGCATCGAGTCTAAAAAGAGAAGTTCCCTATACCTAGTTAAATATTATCTTAATATCTTATCTACTTAATATTAATTCTAATAAAACACCGTTCTATTAAAAACATACACACATCAACAAAGTCTAGGGATATCTTAATCCTAAATTATTTACGAGTTTATAGTTTAGAACCTTGTTAGTTTCCACAAAAAGTTTATATACAGATTAAAACCTCTTTTATTCTATTTTCAAAATTTGAACATGGAAAGAAAAAAAACAAAATAATAAACAAAATATGGCGGCAAATTTGCTAGTAATTCGTTACATTAAAGAAAGTTAAAACTGTTTTATTATAATTATTAATGAAAAGGGTTTTTAATTGTTTTTCTTTTTTAATTTAACGTGACGTACGAACTTTAAAAGTCATGTCACGTCGTCATTTGAGTCGAGATGAAATGTTACGAGCCGTGGGCATGTTAGAAAATGGTGCAATTCAACGCGTCGTTGCTGAGGCCCTACATACCAGTCAAAATGTGATATCAAGGTTGTGGTCACGTTATCGCAGTACTGGAGATGTGGCCGAACAGCACACAGGTAGATATCGTGTTACTACGCAGAGACAGGATCGATTTCTCCAAATGACCGCCAGAAGACAACCCAATATCACAGCGCTGCAACTAGTGCAAAGGCTCCAGGAGGACCACCAGCTGCTGGTAAGCGACCAAACCGTGCGAAAAAGGTTACATGAAGTTGATCTTCATGCTCGAAGACCATTGCGTGTTCCAGCATTGCGACGTGGCAATCGCGGTCGGCGGCTTTCGTGGGCTCGGGAGCATTTACCATGGAGTGACGAACAATGGTCTTTGGTGCTGTTCACCGATGAGTCCCGGTTTGGGTTTCACCCGGATTCACGAAGAACACGCGTTTGGAGAGCTCCAGGGAGAGTTAGCCGTCTCCGGCACCCTCAGGAGGTCCACCCATACCAAGGCGGGACAATCATGGTGTGGGCAGGAATTCGTCTTGGCGGACGAACCCAACTCGTTTGGATCCAAGGCAGCATGACTGCACAAAAATACCACGAGGAGGTAGTAGAGCCCGTTATTGTCCCACACAGAACTCAAATAGGCCATGAATTTCTACTCATGCACGATAATGCTCCTTGCCATACGGCGCGGCTGGTATCGACCGCTCTCCGAGAGCACGATATTCAAGTTTTGGATTGGCCTGCACAGTCGCCCGACTTAAATCCTATCGAGCATGCCTGGGACATGTTACAACGAAAAGCTTTGAGAGATTTTCCACCAAATTTGACGACTGAACAACAACTTTACGAACACTTGCAAAGGACATGGGACCTCATACCGCAGCAAGACATTGACAATTTAATTTTAAGTATTAACAATCGATGTCGATGTGTAATCAATGTAAGAGGTGGCAACACTGATTATTAATGATTAGATTTTACAAGATTTTTTCCATTTTTATTAAAATTAATAGTTTTTTAAGAAGAAATGTTTGTTGTTATCATACTAATTTTCCATGATGATTAAAAAAAATATTTTTTTTATTTAAAACAAAAAAAAACACGAAATGTTTTTTATTTTTATTAAAGACCTTAAAATAATCTATGATTCTTCTATTTACTGTATCAGAAAATTCTTCATAGATTTTTAGATATTTGATGAAATATAAAATATCCCTAGACTTTGTTGATGTGTGTATTAGGAGCAAACCCATCCTGCAATAAAGAAATAAAGACAATTACTTCTTTAGCGATAAAATACGATCTTATAGCACAGTAGTGGTACAACACTTGTATACTTACCTATATTTCACTAAGAAATATCTAAGTAAGTTAAATCATTGTTGGCCTACTACAATGGATATAAAATCTACCTCTAACGAAATTACGATAGTAGAGGCACCATATATCAGTTGTCGTTTTCTACGTGCTACCTATATGGAAAACGTTATTAAAATGTCTATATATGAAACCTGAAATTCAGTTCTTTACGCTTATTATGTACCAAGTATTGTTTAAGTGTACCACACGTCAGAAAATCATAATAAGTTTGTCTAAAAATAAAGCGCTGATATTTTTTATTAAATGCCATACGAAGTTAGTCTTAATTATGTGTAAAATTACATTTATTTCCTAGGAATAACTTTTGTATCACAAAGCAAGTCAAAGTTTGAGTCCAATTTATCAAAGTTAGCTAGGCCTTAATAAACTCGAGTACGTACGCTTTCAGACCTAAGACAAATATCCCTGAGTGTGTCACGTGTGGAGATCAATCCACAACAGTGTCGTCACTGCCATATTTTGTATGATAGCTCTGGTTGTCTATGCGTGCTATCTGATGTACGTACGTACGTACATAAAGTCAAATTAACGCAGGGAGGAAGTGACAATTATAATTTCGGCGATACTAAGATGTCAAGGCGACCTTGGTGCGCGTCCAATTTGAGATACAGATCAATTCGTTGATCAACGCATCGCGACCAAAGCTCTGCGTCCATTAAAATTGTGGTATCGGTATGTACGCGTGTGTTTGTGCCGGCTATACGTCTGCTGACGACCGTCGCCTTTGTCGGCACGCATTCCGTGCGCCTGCACACTGAAGGAACCCCCTTTCTGCCCACCCCTCGTCCTTCCCTCCCCGCACTGCAGGCGACGCGACGGAGGGGTCTGTGATCTCGCCGAAGACACGCCCCCGCGACGCAAGCTCGGCCCACGGACACATGTCGCGCCTCGAACACACTTCCCAGAACAATGGTCCGCGCCGATAATTATTTGTTCCGATAAGTCATTTAGTTAAAGCGGCGAAAGCACAAGATTTAGCCGTCTATTGTGGCTCCACAGAACCGAGTGAACTAATTGTTTTACAATCAGCTCTGTGAAGCGAGGGGCTTCGGATTTAAACCACCCTTTAGTCAGCTTCTCTAAATAATATAGTGTAGAGAAAAACTTCATTTGATGTAAATTACTAGGACTAGGATACATACTCTTCAATTACTTAATACTTCTAAAATTATGTAACTGAATGCGGAAATGACTTTTTCGATACTCCGATGTTGATCAAATTTTATAAGGCACATGGTACCTATAGTGAGGCAGATCATTTGCTAAATTACGAGCCGAAATCTGTATATATAAAATCCTTGCGTTACTGACTGACTGACAGACAAGCTACAGCCAAAACTATTGGGCGCAGGATGCTGAAATTTGGCATGTATGTTGTTTGGGGACCGTAGGGGTGCACTAAGAAGCGGTTTTCCGATATTCCCACGGGATCGAACAAAACGTGCAAATTAAAAAAATGTGCGGGCGTAGCCTCTGGCATCCTCTAGTAAGTATATAATTATCTTTCTGGCAATTAGAAAACCTACAGTAGCTGTAAGAAGGATTGTTGGTAGTCATCCTTTATTGGTTAGATGCAAAGTCAATGGGATCTACTGAGCTAAGAGTTGATGAAGGTTCAAATCGATAGCAAACATATTAGGCCGGGAGTGTGATATGCGTACCTCGGTAATCCGAATAAAATTCGAACCCATGTTTACTCTATTGGATATCGCTGTTGCTATTGTTATTACATATAAATCGCGTAGATAATAATTAAAAAATAACCTACAATGTGGCTCGACTTTTTGGCATTTGTTGCACCAGCCGTGGACTCGTTATCCCATGATAACTTCAGATAAAATATTCTAGCCAGTAATAACGTCATTGACGCTTCATAAATATTTAAAAACCTAATAAGTTTCATTTCATTAATTTTAGGTAGGTATGTGTACTTGTCCGTGTGGTGACGGATTAAGAATACGGAATGTCACCATCACATATCATCCCATGGGTGTCGTAAGAGTTGACAGAGGGAGTATATTTTATGCAGAGAACAGCACTGTAAGAGAAGGAAAACTTGATACAAACCCTATACCAACCCGTTTGGCCAGCGTGGTATAGTAGGCCAATTCAAAGGAGAGGCCTAGTCCAGCTGTCCAGCAGCGGACTGTTAAAGGCTGATGATGATGTGTACTAATCGCAATTTTTGAAAATATTTATGTTAATTTTATATCATCCAGACATCATCAATGCATCCATTTTTGTAAGTACATCAATGCATCAAGGTTAATATTTATTTAATTTTATGAAATTAACTAAGCATTCATCATTAGCGAATAACTCATATTTCCTACCTCAAAGATACGTCACAATACCACATAACTCATGCTTCATTATTTGGGATACAACAAAAAACATAAATCAGTTCCCTTGACGTTATTTTTAGACAAACATTCACAGCGCATAGTTTCCGGCTAAAAACGTATACCGAAGTATCGCCGACGAGCTTCTCCCTTCGTAGAGAAAAGTCGTCTATATCCTTTTTAATTGTCTAAATTTCACATGGTCATTACCTACATCAAGCGCTATAGCAGAATTAGTTCTTCGTTAGGTTAGGTAGCGTAAGTTTAACGCGAAAGGATGACAATGATTGAAAAGGATAAACTAGGACCCAATATGTAGCTAAATAAAGCGCCATAGGTGAAAAAAAACCGCCTGAATCGAAGGTATAAATATTAGACAATTTCAACATGACAGGTATAACCTGATATTAGTAAGCAAATCAACGTAAAGCATACACCGTGGTCTGCAAACGTCACGAGGTTGAAGTCTCCTCTCATGAAATCTAAATACGTTATGCTCGTTTTGTCATACGCCGACATCTATGTTACATTTTGAACATGACTATGAAACAGTTTAATGCTTTTTGGCAAAGCATTTAATTGTTTTTATAGCATGTACATCATCATCATCAGCCTTTAACAATCCACTGCTGGACTAGGGCTCACCTTTGAATGGAGTTGGCCTCAATACCACGCTGGCCATCGGGTTGGTATAGGGTTTGAATCAAGTTTTCTTTCTCTCACAGTGCTGTTCTATGCATAATATGCTCCCTCTGTCGGCTCTTATGACACCTGGAATGATATGGGGTGGTAACAATTCGTATTCTTAATCCGTCACCACACTATAAGCATGCTATGTGCATGCTTCTATTATTTTAAGTAATGTAAAAGCGGTGATTTTATCATCTATTTCGCTATGTAGTATTTCCGTTCGATAGAATCTTAAATTTTAGGTGTCTGTTTCAACACACACCTAAAATTTCAGGTGTATGTTTCTGTGAATTAAAAGTGCATTTCCGGAAAAAAAGGCAAATTCATCTGATAAAGGCCGTCAACAAGATTCGTAACAATTCTATGAGCTCTCGATTATCTGTTCATATGTGGGAGGAATATGACGAAGTCTTTACACAGTTACTGTTCTGCACATTGAACTTCTGTTCTTGAATATCAGATGTTGGAGGTTTATGATAAAACAATGCGAATTTGAAAGAAAATCTGAACAAAAACAGCTAGTCTTATCCTAAAGTCAAGTTATGATTTTAGGATAAGACTAGCTGTTTCCCACGGTTTCACCTTCGTCCTGAGGGAACTTCTTGGCGTACCTGGTTAATTTATAGCCTAAGTTAATGCTTGGTTCATCAGCTATCCGCCAATGAAAGTGCCGTCAAAATCAGTTCAGCCGTACCAGACATTAGCGAGAACAAACAGACAGACAGACCGACTGATAGAGAGACAGACAGATTGACAGACAGACATACAGACAAAAATTGTAAAAAATATCATTTCGTTATATGTACCTACCGTGTATACATCCATATGCATTTAGTAAATAGCAGTTATTTTAATATTACAAACAGACACTCCAATTTTATTTATGTATAAAGATGTACTTATCACAGAACCACGACAGAAGCCAATTTGTAAATGCGAGATACAGATGTTCAATAAAGGCTATCAAAAGCTCACATTGCAGCGAAACATTGAACCACAGAAGTCTGGATCGATCTGCTCAAAAATACCTTGTCGTTTTCATCATACTTTGTAGAAAAAAGTTCCAGTAAAGACAAAAAATTAGACAAAACTAAACATTATTGAAATTCTACGAACGCGTGCACTTCACCAATATTGAACCAGTTTAGCTAGCTTGGTATACCTATAGTCACTAGAATCCGTAATATATATTTTTTTAAGTATTTGCGATTTAATATATTTTTTATTAGGGTTCCGTACCTAAAAGGTAAAAAACGGAACCCTATTACTAAGCCTCCGCTGTCTGTCTGTCTGTCCGTCTGTCTGTCACCAGGCTGTATCTTATAAACAATAATAGCTAGAAAGCTGAAATTTTCACAAATTATGTATTTCGGTTGCCGCTATAACAACAAATACTAAAAATAAAAAAAAACAAAATATTAAGGGGGGGTCCCATACAAAAAACGTGTTTTTTTTCGTATTTTTTGCTCAAAATTACTAACTGTAACAGGCGCTTTAAATTTTCACAGAATATGTAGTTGTATATTACCTTTCAAAATTAATAAATAAATTAAAAAAAAGTGAGTAATAAAGGGGGGCTCCCATACAACAAACGTAATTTTTAAGCTATTTGTTACTCGATCTTAATAAACAGGTAGAAACCTATAAAGTATTGAAGTATACAGATTATATATATAGTATAGAGAAGTATACACAAGGAACGTGATTTTCTTTTATAGATGATGGTACAGAACCCTTCGTGCGCGAGTTCGAGTCGCACTTGCCCAATTTTTTTTAAATAACGGTCTGCTTAAGTATAAGGTAGTTGTTGTTTGTTTGTTTTTTGTTTTTCGTGTGAGTGTGTGGCCAACTCTGGTGTCGGAGTTTTCAGACTGCCCAAAGGCCTCCGACATGGCCTAACGACTCTTATCCTAAGACAAGAGCCGGGACCGACAGTTTTACGTGCCCTCCGAAGCACGGTAGCGCTCAGATAAAAATGCCACACACGGTCACCCATCCAAGTGGCAACCTGTGCAAGCGTTGCTTAACTTTGCCGATCTGTTACGAACGGCAAGCCAAGTCTCGCTATGAGCGCTAAGGTAGTAATACAAATAATTAAACTTTGTATCATAACGATTATACGCAGGGATCATAACTGCAATTTCGATATCTACCCAAAAACCTTCATTATTCTGCCGCTAAATACAATAATAAAATGTATGAACACTTGCATAAATTACTGATGTAGTGTATGAACTGCTTAATTAATTGTGTCGGTTGATTGCACTCCAACACCTATACAATTATGTAATTTATGCAAGTCAGCGGGATGTACACTCATCAGTACAAGCCACAGGGAATAGCGATCCTTACCGCTTATTTATGCACAATAATAATTACATTTTTTACACATATTAAGCTTTTTGGCTTGATATTTTCGATAAATGTTGTGTATGTTTAGACTTCACCCTCATTGCTCCACCCGCGTGAGTTTTAGGAATTACTTTAGGTTGTTTCAAAAATACTCTGTTAGTTCTCTCCTACACTCCTCAAGGTAAATGCATGCAAAATTTCAGCTTTTGCACCCAGCAGTCTCGACTGTGAACATAACTGGCGAAGTGTGGGTGTGTAATACACCTCTGCATATCCCTTCGGGCATAAAAGGCGTGAAGTTATGTATGTATGTTGTCTCGACTGTACGTTTTCTGTCAGTCAACCAGTAACTAACACAACAATTTTCTTTATATTGATTTCTCTACAATACATCTAGGATAAGCTGTAACTTCATATATAGTTAGAACAAAGCTAAAAATGCCTCCACTTTTAGTTTTTTAGGTACAAAGAGTTGCAGCCTACCAATCACCATCATCATTGTAGCTCTGTCCTGAGTCTTGAAGCCCGGGGTTCGCAAACCAAATGGCAGCCTACAATTATATGTGTTGTAAAAAGAGGACTGAACAACGTCATGAAGATAGCAAAATGTGAATTACACGATTGAAAAAGGAGATCGGTAATGTGTAAGTATCTGCTAATGTGTAAGTCTTGTAAGCATACATTACAGTAACGTTTCGCTATTCTGTACTCCACCCTTGCGCATTAACTAGCGAGTAAGCTTTACTCCAAATACCTATCGTCCTTATTTCTATAAAGATGCAAAATGCGACGAAATCTGCCGATTGTTCTATCTTAAAACGATACCTCAACATACTTAGTAGGTAGTCAAACAGCGAAACGATGACCCTACTTATTGCGAAATTACCTAAAAGCAGACATAATTTGTTAAAACTATCAAAGTAGCTGAGTAACATCTTTTAATCATTAAAGCAACTTAGAAAGTAAATTACTTTCTTAAACCTCCTGAGTCCTGGGGTACGTATTTTACGAATATCGTTTTGAAAATGTGGGCACATCACACTCATACAGTGTTGAAGCTAATAAAATAAGGAAAAAAATATTTTTTTGGAAATGTTAGATTTTCAAGTTGCCGACATAACGTTTCGTTTCACGTTCAGTTATTTTAATCTATGCAAGTACAAATCGCACAGTATTTTATGTTTTACACGTACCATATATGACCCAATAGTTCATAGGGTTACCACCAAAAACTTAGGGTCCCAAGCCAACCTCACCTGCAAGTGGTGCACCTGCCGATCAACGGACGAGGCTCTGGCAAACAAAATATCCCGATAAGCGGCAATAGGCTCGCCACCTATTACGTGGGATCAAAACACTGGCGAAAAGTGGGCGTATAATATGTCTCTGCCTACCCCTTCGGGGAAACAGGCGAAACAGGCGTGAGTCTATGTATGTATGTATGTATATATGACCCGTCTGCCCTCAGGAGGGTTGCCTAGATGAAACCTAGATGAATGAATTTGGTGTTTTATAATTATCTTTTATAGCAGAATAATAGTGTACTCATCAATAACAAGTTGTATGATATTTTGTATTATGTGCCGATACCTTCGACGTCTTTTTGCTCCATTCTAATCAACAATTCGAAGATATACATAATACTGTTACAAAAACTGTTACCGTGGCGTGTGAAATTAATAGAAATACATTAATGTAATGGTAATGCTCGTATCAATAATGCCTTAATACAGGTAACTAATGATAAATTCTTAGAATTAATTAACTAGCTACTAATTACTATCCCCTGTTTTGACTTTCATTATCACTTTTTTTAATCTATTTCCCCAGTAAGAATAATTTTACGCGAGTGTTTACACAAGCTTTTTGTCTTAGAACACTTGTGGATCATATATTATGTATCTAATATTATAGCGTGTAGGGTACGGTGATTCAATATATGGGCACCTCCTAGGTAGTATATTCGAGAACTAGTTATAAACATCTTTCTTTATTAAAAGAAAATGTTGCACGAGGAAGTACTACCCTCTCACAGAAAATCGACGTAAAGTAACAGTACCTACACTGTTGCGTTTCGTTCGGTGAGTGAGAGTGCCGGAGGCCCTATCCCCTATTCCTTCTCCCTCATCTCACTCCTCATCCTATCCCTTTTCCCAACCACAAAGGGCGGCAACGCACTTATGACTCCTGTGGTGTTGCTTGTGTCCATGGGCGGCGGTAATTGCTTACCATTAGGCGATCCGTCTGCTCGTTTGCCGCCTATTGCCATAAAAAAAGAAAAAAAATAGTAATACATCCCCGTAACAATGAGGATTACACAAATTTGCTACCAATGGGTACAAACTTCGCTCAGTTTCCAGACAACTTTGTGGATGGCGTGAAGTGACTCTGAAGATAGATTTTTAACATTTGGTGCAGTATTAAACCGTAAGGAAAATAAAACTACTTAAACTATACTAAACTTAACTACAAACACTAAATAAGTAATTATTATAAAAAGGTAAATCAATAAAAAAAAGAAAATTGACTACGACGCGTCAAGAAATTCCTCCGCAACGCTGTCGGCTGGTAGCGTGCCCAGAAGGCAAATAGCAATGCTTAATCTTTCTGCAAAATATAAACCAGCCTTCTGGTCATGGGAAGCGTCGATCAGTCTTTTGGCGATTTCTTTGTAAAGAGCGCGTGCACTTGGACTCCATGGCCCCAGCGTTTCGACCCCAAACGGCTCAAAAACGTAATTATTATTATGTATTTTGTTTGTATATATATGTTATGATAAATAATATTGTTAAATTTAGTGCATAATAAAAAACGGTAAGGATAACTCAAATCACATGTCACTCCTTCAGTTGTATTCAGTGTTAGACCTGAAGAGGACCCAGAAGACACTCTCTACTACGCGTCCGCGTCGTAAGTTCTACGGCGAACTTTAATAATAATAATAAGCATTTATTTCAGATATAGATCCATAAAATTGTTACAAATTCCATTACAAAAAAAAAAGCTATAAAACAACAATTATTCAATGTCATGTCAAAAATAAACAGTTGGCCAATGTCAATAAAAATGTCAAGAGAAATAGCATCAAAATACTACCAAGATAACGGTCAACGTTTGAATGAGAAGAACAGTAGTCCAGCAACGATGAAATGCCGGGAGAGTCGTAGCGGATAGAGATCACTGAAATAATTATAGGGAATTTAGAAATGCGCACCTGAAAGAACCCACGAAAATAGAGTCCGCATATTTCTAGATTCGGTCTGTTATAACGTAGGTAAGTATGTGGACTATGGCACGTGGATGGCTAACGATTTTATGAGTATATTTAATATTAATAATTATATCGATTGTTTTATCTATTAGAGTAGGTAATCTTTCAATCCAACCAATGACATGCAAAACGAAAGTCTGTCAATAAAGTATAAACTGATCCAATAAACTTACTACGGATTTCAATATTCGATCTATAGATAGATCTGTAGACTTTAGATTCGTTTTTGACATAAGCTCCATGCAAAATATGTCAAACACTTATCTCGAATCTCAAAATCCATGTATGGATCGAATATTGAAAATGGCCGTTAATCAACATGCATCAATGTAGGCAGGTTATCTTCGCGGAAGCTGATACCTAGTTCCCGTTCTAGAAGTAGCGAAATGATTTCCTCAAATCTCAGAAAGTCAACTCGGTAAAAGTACAAGTTGTTACTACGTAGGTAGTAGGTACAACAAAGTTGCAGTTTCGCTAAGCTGCCGGCGCTGTTTTTTCGTACAGCTAATGGCATCGCTTCCAATTACTTGGACGCACATACATGGCACACATACCCGACTCGGCCTAACCCGGCGTTTCCGCGAACTCACAACCACTTCACCTACACCCATACCTACCACAGCCCATTGCTAAATCTCTACCAATTTCAACCGTACCCATTATACTTAATTACTACCTATAATTGCATACCTCTCTTATTTATGGTCTACAACAAGAATAGCCATTACTATAAAAGCTAATTATTTTAGTTAATTCTAAACAAACGCGTATTGTGATGCGGCCGCTGATCGTTAGATTACAGCTCGATGCAGGCTCTATTTTCACACTGTCTACGAAAAAAAACACGCATTAAAATACCACAAATATCTTTATTGAGCATAAAAACATTCCGGGCCGTTCTCTTGGCCTGGTTAGCTGTAATTTCACCATTGTTTATGGCCGTAAAATTTGACACCTAGTCGTCATAATTTATACAATTTGTCAGTAGTAAAAGCGTGTCGCTACATAGGTACGAGATAGTGGATGGTGATGGGCGCGGGCATCCTAAATCACGTTATCTGTGGCGAGATAACGCGTCGGGTTTTACTGCGACTGAGTTATTAATGTGCGCAGGCGGCGACATGTTCGAGTGATGTCCGTTGCCGCATTATCTGCACTGCTACACACGTTAGCACTGAACGCGAAGAATGCGCGCACTTATGGAACTAATAAAATTACGCGTAAACGTTACAACTATGTTGCGACATACCCGTGTTGCTCCTACTCGTATCGCAAATACTTGTGATTAACTACCTGAACGCTTTGTGCCTTGACCTTAATGCTCCATATAAGTATTGCAATACCTACTTATTACTTTATTTCTTAAATTCTTAACACTTTATTAAGTTCAGGCAAAGTATAATATAGTGGCCAGCGCAAGATCGGTCGGCGTGGAGAAGCTTGGGGGAGGCCTTTGTCCAGAAGTGGTCGTCTCTAGGCTGCCATGATGAAAGAACTCATAACTAACTAAATATAGGTAAGCGTCACAATCGCGATGATGAGTTTCATTGTTTTAATCATGAATGGGTACTACTGTAGTAAATATCCGGTGAGCTATCCGCTTTCCGTTTTATCTGTAGTGTAGATGAATCTTAACAATTAACTATGTAAAGTATTACCTAATATTATAAGTATGTAGTTCTTATGTTTCTGACTGTACTTTCAAACTATTAACACTTGTTAATACTAGACCCACTTGGGGCGAGTAAGCACATCAAAAATACGGCGGGGCGAATCACTACGCTTTGGGCTCGTCATCCACGACGCGAGAGGTGCCGAGACGAAAATAGACGAAGCAAATGGTATCTTTGTGAGGAGAAGGAAAGCTCCACATTAAACCCTATGCTCCGTGGTCTGCCTCCGTGGTCCAGTGGATAGCGTATGCGACTGCTGATCGGAGATCCCGGGTTCGATTCCCGGGTCGGGCAAAAGTGTTACTACCTATAGAGAGACAGACAGATTGACAGACAGACATACAGACAAAAATTGTAAAAAATATCATTTCGTTATATGTACCTACCGTGTATACATCCATATGCATTTAGTAAATAGCAGTTATCCGTTAAACCGCTTATTTATGCACAATAATAATTACATTTTTTACACATATTAAGCTTTTTGGCTTGATATTTTCGATAAATGTTGTGTATGTTTAGACTTCACCCTCATTGCTCCACCCGCGTGAGTTTTAGGAATTACTTTAGGTTGTTTCAAAAATACTCTGTTAGTTCTCTCCTACACTCCTCAAGGTAAATGCATGCAAAATTTCAGCTTTTGCACCCAGCAGTCTCGACTGTGAACATAACTGGCGAAGTGTGGGTGTGTAATACACCTCTGCATATCCCTTCGGGCATAAAAGGCGTGAAGTTATGTATGTATGTTGTCTCGACTGTACGTTTTCTGTCAGTCAACCAGTAACTAACACAACAATTTTCTTTATATTGATTTCTCTACAATACATCTAGGATAAGCTGTAACTTCATATATAGTTAGAACAAAGCTAAAAATGCCTCCACTTTTAGTTTTTTAGGTACAAAGAGTTGCAGCCTACCAATCACCATCATCATTGTAGCTCTGTCCTGAGTCTTGAAGCCCGGGGTTCGCAAACCAAATGGCAGCCTACAATTATATGTGTTGTAAAAAGAGGACTGAACAACGTCATGAAGATAGCAAAATGTGAATTACACGATTGAAAAAGGAGATCGGTAATGTGTAAGTATCTGCTAATGTGTAAGTCTTGTAAGCATACATTACAGTAACGTTTCGCTATTCTGTACTCCACCCTTGCGCATTAACTAGCGAGTAAGCTTTACTCCAAATACCTATCGTCCTTATTTCTATAAAGATGCAAAATGCGACGAAATCTGCCGATTGTTCTATCTTAAAACGATACCTCAACATACTTAGTAGGTAGTCAAACAGCGAAACGATGACCCTACTTATTGCGAAATTACCTAAAAGCAGACATAATTTGTTAAAACTATCAAAGTAGCTGAGTAACATCTTTTAATCATTAAAGCAACTTAGAAAGTAAATTACTTTCTTAAACCTCCTGAGTCCTGGGGTACGTATTTTACGAATATCGTTTTGAAAATGTGGGCACATCACACTCATACAGTGTTGAAGCTAATAAAATAAGGAAAAAAATATTTTTTTGGAAATGTTAGATTTTCAAGTTGCCGACATAACGTTTCGTTTCACGTTCAGTTATTTTAATCTATGCAAGTACAAATCGCACAGTATTTTATGTTTTACACGTACCATATATGACCCAATAGTTCATAGGGTTACCACCAAAAACTTAGGGTCCCAAGCCAACCTCACCTGCAAGTGGTGCACCTGCCGATCAACGGACGAGGCTCTGGCAAACAAAATATCCCGATAAGCGGCAATAGGCTCGCCACCTATTACGTGGGATCAAAACACTGGCGAAAAGTGGGCGTATAATATGTCTCTGCCTACCCCTTCGGGGAAACAGGCGAAACAGGCGTGAGTCTATGTATGTATGTATGTATATATGACCCGTCTGCCCTCAGGAGGGTTGCCTAGATGAAACCTAGATGAATGAATTTGGTGTTTTATAATTATCTTTTATAGCAGAATAATAGTGTACTCATCAATAACAAGTTGTATGATATTTTGTATTATGTGCCGATACCTTCGACGTCTTTTTGCTCCATTCTAATCAACAATTCGAAGATATACATAATACTGTTACAAAAACTGTTACCGTGGCGTGTGAAATTAATAGAAATACATTAATGTAATGGTAATGCTCGTATCAATAATGCCTTAATACAGGTAACTAATGATAAATTCTTAGAATTAATTAACTAGCTACTAATTACTATCCCCTGTTTTGACTTTCATTATCACTTTTTTTAATCTATTTCCCCAGTAAGAATAATTTTACGCGAGTGTTTACACAAGCTTTTTGTCTTAGAACACTTGTGGATCATATATTATGTATCTAATATTATAGCGTGTAGGGTACGGTGATTCAATATATGGGCACCTCCTAGGTAGTATATTCGAGAACTAGTTATAAACATCTTTCTTTATTAAAAGAAAATGTTGCACGAGGAAGTACTACCCTCTCACAGAAAATCGACGTAAAGTAACAGTACCTACACTGTTGCGTTTCGTTCGGTGAGTGAGAGTGCCGGAGGCCCTATCCCCTATTCCTTCTCCCTCATCTCACTCCTCATCCTATCCCTTTTCCCAACCACAAAGGGCGGCAACGCACTTATGACTCCTGTGGTGTTGCTTGTGTCCATGGGCGGCGGTAATTGCTTACCATTAGGCGATCCGTCTGCTCGTTTGCCGCCTATTGCCATAAAAAAAGAAAAAAAATAGTAATACATCCCCGTAACAATGAGGATTACACAAATTTGCTACCAATGGGTACAAACTTCGCTCAGTTTCCAGACAACTTTGTGGATGGCGTGAAGTGACTCTGAAGATAGATTTTTAACATTTGGTGCAGTATTAAACCGTAAGGAAAATAAAACTACTTAAACTATACTAAACTTAACTACAAACACTAAATAAGTAATTATTATAAAAAGGTAAATCAATAAAAAAAAGAAAATTGACTACGACGCGTCAAGAAATTCCTCCGCAACGCTGTCGGCTGGTAGCGTGCCCAGAAGGCAAATAGCAATGCTTAATCTTTCTGCAAAATATAAACCAGCCTTCTGGTCATGGGAAGCGTCGATCAGTCTTTTGGCGATTTCTTTGTAAAGAGCGCGTGCACTTGGACTCCATGGCCCCAGCGTTTCGACCCCAAACGGCTCAAAAACGTAATTATTATTATGTATTTTGTTTGTATATATATGTTATGATAAATAATATTGTTAAATTTAGTGCATAATAAAAAACGGTAAGGATAACTCAAATCACATGTCACTCCTTCAGTTGTATTCAGTGTTAGACCTGAAGAGGACCCAGAAGACACTCTCTACTACGCGTCCGCGTCGTAAGTTCTACGGCGAACTTTAATAATAATAATAAGCATTTATTTCAGATATAGATCCATAAAATTGTTACAAATTCCATTACAAAAAAAAAAGCTATAAAACAACAATTATTCAATGTCATGTCAAAAATAAACAGTTGGCCAATGTCAATAAAAATGTCAAGAGAAATAGCATCAAAATACTACCAAGATAACGGTCAACGTTTGAATGAGAAGAACAGTAGTCCAGCAACGATGAAATGCCGGGAGAGTCGTAGCGGATAGAGATCACTGAAATAATTATAGGGAATTTAGAAATGCGCACCTGAAAGAACCCACGAAAATAGAGTCCGCATATTTCTAGATTCGGTCTGTTATAACGTAGGTAAGTATGTGGACTATGGCACGTGGATGGCTAACGATTTTATGAGTATATTTAATATTAATAATTATATCGATTGTTTTATCTATTAGAGTAGGTAATCTTTCAATCCAACCAATGACATGCAAAACGAAAGTCTGTCAATAAAGTATAAACTGATCCAATAAACTTACTACGGATTTCAATATTCGATCTATAGATAGATCTGTAGACTTTAGATTCGTTTTTGACATAAGCTCCATGCAAAATATGTCAAACACTTATCTCGAATCTCAAAATCCATGTATGGATCGAATATTGAAAATGGCCGTTAATCAACATGCATCAATGTAGGCAGGTTATCTTCGCGGAAGCTGATACCTAGTTCCCGTTCTAGAAGTAGCGAAATGATTTCCTCAAATCTCAGAAAGTCAACTCGGTAAAAGTACAAGTTGTTACTACGTAGGTAGTAGGTACAACAAAGTTGCAGTTTCGCTAAGCTGCCGGCGCTGTTTTTTCGTACAGCTAATGGCATCGCTTCCAATTACTTGGACGCACATACATGGCACACATACCCGACTCGGCCTAACCCGGCGTTTCCGCGAACTCACAACCACTTCACCTACACCCATACCTACCACAGCCCATTGCTAAATCTCTACCAATTTCAACCGTACCCATTATACTTAATTACTACCTATAATTGCATACCTCTCTTATTTATGGTCTACAACAAGAATAGCCATTACTATAAAAGCTAATTATTTTAGTTAATTCTAAACAAACGCGTATTGTGATGCGGCCGCTGATCGTTAGATTACAGCTCGATGCAGGCTCTATTTTCACACTGTCTACGAAAAAAAACACGCATTAAAATACCACAAATATCTTTATTGAGCATAAAAACATTCCGGGCCGTTCTCTTGGCCTGGTTAGCTGTAATTTCACCATTGTTTATGGCCGTAAAATTTGACACCTAGTCGTCATAATTTATACAATTTGTCAGTAGTAAAAGCGTGTCGCTACATAGGTACGAGATAGTGGATGGTGATGGGCGCGGGCATCCTAAATCACGTTATCTGTGGCGAGATAACGCGTCGGGTTTTACTGCGACTGAGTTATTAATGTGCGCAGGCGGCGACATGTTCGAGTGATGTCCGTTGCCGCATTATCTGCACTGCTACAAGTTAGCACTGAACGCGAAGAATGCGCGCACTTATGGAACTAATAAAATTACGCGTAAACGTTACAACTATGTTGCGACATACCCGTGTCGCTCCTACTCGTATCGCAAATACTTGCGCTTAACTACCTGAACGCTTTGTGCCTTGACCTTAATGCTCCATATAAGTATTGCAATTCCTACTTATAACTTTATTTGTTCTAGTTACATCATAATAGCTTTGTACGTTCCATAAGCTTTGTTATGGACGAGGATCGAGGAAGTATCAGTCAGTTATGCGTGCCACGAAGTTAATTTACGTCCATCTACACATGACTTTACATTGCATTCTGATACATTGCCAAAGTCGCGAAAAAGAAATCACAGTTCTATACTAAATAACTTTGACTTCGATAAAATGGCACAACTAATATTTTTCCAAGGCAAAAATGTTGCTAAGAGGCTAGCGTTATACGAAAAAATACCTTGTATAAATGCTATCTTATCTTAATAGGCATCATTTCACCTGAATAGGTACGTAAACTGCAGCAGGCCGCTAGAAATTAAATTCTTAACACTTTATTAAGTTCAGGCAAAGTATAATATAGTGGCCAGCGCAAGATCGGTCGGTGTGGAGAAGCTTGGGGGAGGCCTTTGTCCAGAAGTGGTCGTCTCTAGGCTGCCATGATGAAAGAGCTCATAACTAACTAAATATAGGTAAGCGTCACAATCGCGATGATGAGTTTCATTGTTTTAATCATGAATGGGTACTGCTGCAGTGAATATCCGGTCAGCTATCCGCTTTCCGTTTTATCTGTAGTGTAGATGAATCTTAACAATTAACTATGTAAAGTATTACCTAATATTATAACTAGGTAGTTCTTATGTTTCTGACTGTACTTTCAAACTATTAACAAGTGGGGCGAGTTAGCATATCAAAAATACGGCGGGGCGAATCAGTACGCCTAGACAATTGGGGTCGAGATCCTCGGGGCGAGACGTGCCTAGACGAAAATACACGATACAAATACTATCTTTGTAAGGAGAAGGAAAGCTCCACATTAAACCCTATGCTCCGTGGTCTGCCTCCGTGGTCCAGTGGATAGGGTATGCGACTGCTGATCGGAGGTCCCGGGTTCGATTCCCGGGTCGGGCAAAAGTGTTACCGTGAATTCTCAGTAGCAGCACGGAGTCTGCTGATGTGCCCGGTAACGGCAATAGGCTCGCCCCCTATTATGTGGGACCTAAATATTCATGGCGAAATGTGGGTGTAATATTACGCCTCTGCCTACCCCTTCGGGGAAACAGGCGTGAGTTTATAAATAAATAAAAAATAAACCCTATGCCAACCCATCTGGCTAGCGTGGTATACCTAGTAGGCCAAATCCTCTAATGGATCACACTAGTCACAATGCTTTTGTGATACAATAAGGAGAGGTCTATATCCAGCTCTGTATGGTGAAAGCCTGTTACGATGATGTCAATTATATATGTATCTAGTTTTATCCACAATGAACTTATAGGGTCAAAAATGGCCTGAACTGCTTCGAGAAAAGGATGGTACGACCGTGCTGCTTTTTTGCTCGCCTTGGCGGGGACACTACCGTGCCCCCAGATATCCTAGTACGGGTAGGTATAGTAATTTAGAACAACAGCAACATATACAGGGTGACAAGTAATTCGACCTATACCTTGAAGAAGGTTATACCTAAGTATTGAAAAAAAAACGCAAGTCAGAAAAATCAAAGATGAGCTAATTCTAATGTGAGAAACTCTGTGCTTTTGTTAAGATACTGGCTCGTGTTTTATTCACTGTTACAAAAGTGGACTATTATTGTAGCATTTTCAAAAGCTTATGACCCCTTCATGTTTTTTAATTAATTTGTACGATAAGTGTAGTGCTGATATATTTGTTTAAATAAATTTAATTACATTTTCAAAAATTGAAACATATCATATAAAAATTTAAAGTTTCAATGGTGTTCCATAGTTGGGCAACTAAGAAGCACTCCAGCACAAAATTAAATTTATACTCAACGAACGCTCCGTGTAAGCAGCGATAGCCGAGTGGAGAGACCGACGGACTGTTACGCAGAGGGTCTAGGGTTCAAATCCACGGCTCGCACCAATGACTTTTCGAAGTTAAGTGCGTATGAAATTGGTAATTATCGCTTGCTTGTCGGTGAAGGAAAACATAGTGAGGAAACCTGCATGTCTGAGAGTTGTCCATAATGTTCTCAAAAGACATGTGAAGTCTGCCAACCCGCACTTGGCCAGCGTGGTGGACTAAGGCCTTACCCTTCGTGTGATGAGGCCCGTGCCCAGCAGTGGGACAGTATAAAGGGCTGATGATGCAACGCTCCAGCTTATAATTTAGCGAACTTTATATTCCAGCGGATAGCGTATGCGTCTGCCGATCGAGAGGTCGATTCCCGGGTCGGGCAAAAGTGTTACTAAGTTATTCCAAATTCTCAGTAGCAGTACGGAGTCTGGTAATGTGCTCGGTGACTGTATACTACCCCCTGCATACCTATTGCCTACCCCTACGGGGAAACGTGATGCTATAAAAAATGGCCCAACTAGATGTGTTAAGGTTAAATAGACTAAACATTAAAACAGCAGATTAATAGTAGGTACCTACTTGATGAAGTAAATCAAAGAAAGTACGGGTGGAACCGCTTAGCATTCCTAAATAATAATCAAAATCTAATTATCGACTTCTGAAAAATTCTACAAAAGTCATATAGCACACGAAAGAACGCTGTGACTGAATAGCTCAACGGATCAAGCTTTTTCGCACTCTTTTCTTCGAACCTTACTTTTGCCGTGGTGAAGAGGAGAACCGGCTTTATAGTTCATGGAACAATCCGCATTTATATTCAATGATCGACTATGACATTCCGCAGTGATTTACTAAATTTATGCTACATCAACATATCGCTAGTTAGATACACCAATACGTAGAAGGAATTAACGAGTATGTATTTTTGAAATCATTATATGACGGCGGATGCCGGGAAATCCCTTGGAGGAAATAGAAGGTATTCAGGAGTTAAAAATATTAGAGACACCTGTCAAGAAGATCATTATCCTCGTAGCGTCATCCTAGTTACAGCTCGGGGTCCACTTACTATTCTAACCAGGTTTGACTGAATATTAGCTTTTCTACAGAGCGACTGTGTGACCTCCGCGGCCCAAAAGGATAGAAATATTCCACTGTGAAGACCAGCGTCAGTACATTCAGCGGTACTGACACCTCATAACGACTGCCAAATATCTTCATGACAGCCGGTAGCGACGGCTTGACGTGCTCTCTGAGGCATGGGAAAAGCGATAATGAAAAATTCGCTACGCCATATACGACCTATATAGGTCCGAAAAGACAGTGTGATGCGCGCCGTGGATTCGAACCTACCCTATGCATAGCAGAGGAGGAAAAGAGCTGCTCTGTTGGTATCTCCACTAGGCAATCACTGCATTTTTGTCAAAAAGAATTAACAATTAAGTATTAATGCCAGGCAGTCGGGTGGTTAGCATACGCAGGTATCTCTAAGCACAAAATACAGACGATAAATATAAACAGTTCTCTAAATTGACCAGTGTGGGTGTAACTAAAAGACTAACTAAAATATTAATATTTGAGCTGCAGGGAAATTCTCTTACTCCACGCACAATAAAATTAAGGTAGAGAATTCCCTTGCAGTGTGTAAAACAGAACCTATATAACATTGACTAACTAGTTCCAGGAATCGGTATTTACTCAGGTGATATACTTTTTTCATATTGTTATTTAATAACGGGTCTTAAACACCCATCTCATTTATATTCCAAGCCATAAAACAACAAAACTTAGTACTAATTATGACACATTGTCATATATAGGCGAGCAAAAACATAATTGGCCGGTTGTTTTTGTCACAGACAAGTTTTTTGTGGTTTTCTCGGTGGGGCGTAGTGTGAGCTCTATATTTATATTATTTATTTGCTAAGTGTATACTTGTGAGTATGTTAATGAGTAAAGTGACATTTAAATACAACACTTTTAGAGCGCGAAGTCATGTAGCAGCTGTGGTGTTCGAGCCGGTATTGAGCGGGCACCTCGGTAGGTACATGAGGGTATGTGTTTTCTCATGTAATGGGAATTGGGAGATGCTTTTTTGTTGTTTTGGTGGCAGATGAGTTGGTAGTTTACCTGGTCATAGCTAAGCAATCGTAGGTTAAGAACTGCTTACAGTTCTTTGATGGAGATGGAGGATTTAATTCCTGCGTGCGGAATAAATCCTGATCGTCGGGGGACTTTTCAAACATTCAATCGATGGAGACAAAAGCAACCAGACTCGAGAAAATATTTTTTTTTGTATTATAGCAGCAACGCCAATGTACTGTTGTATATATGTAATGTAATATATGTAATGTTAGTTAACACGATTCAGACCCGTTACATAATCATTAGTATGTGTACAAATCGTGGTAGTTTAAAAATAGTAAACTTATTGATATGTAAAGTTTCAATTTCATACTACTAATTTAATATTTCATTAGGGCTTCAGAGTTAGCGCGTGCAGAGTTAGAAGCTTGGCTCTACATTCGCTCCGAAAACTTTTTAACAGTGTGAGCCATACGGTCTCGTCGTGGCTAAATTTTGCATGAAAATATTTTTGATGGTATGATTACGGAATTAGGGTGCGTTTCCACAGAAGCGGAGCTGCGCGGAGTTCAGCGGAGCAGAGCCGTGTAAATAGGTAGGTGTTTCCACTAAAGCTGCGCAAAGATGAGCGATCCAGGGCTGGGCTATGTAGCTGGGTGAAGTGGAGCCGAGCGGAGCTGACCGGGGCGGACCATAGCTGAGTCTATCGGAGCGGAGCTGTGAAGTGGAAATGAGCTGAACGGGGCTGTGAATACATTTTGTTTTTCAGTCAGTACGGTGTCTCAACTACTACTACAAACAAACTCCCGCGCCTGATGTCGTGTTTCCCCTCTCAGCCCTGCTCCACCCCGCGCAACCCCGCTCTACCGCGCACAGCCCCACTTCACCCGGCACAGCCCCGCTTCACCCGGCACAGCTTCACTAAGCTCGACACCGCTGTGCCCCGCTTATCTCCGCGCACCATACATTTTAATATAAATCTTCTCAACTCCGCTAACACTGTTTCCACTAAATCGGAGCGGAGATGAGATGTGTATTTTGAGCAATGTGATTGGTCAATTTATATAAGTCTCTGCTCAGCTCCGCGCAGGTCAGCTTCTGTGGAAACGCAGCCTTATTCTTATGGTTTTAACAAATTAGTGAGACTAGGACGTATGACTTACTGACACTTTGCACCTCTGATGTCTAAATAATATCTTGGTCAATGCACAGGTTTTTGCCACGGAATTGACATCTAGGAGCTGCCTAGGTACCTATAGAGTGATGAATATCCCTCAGGACTGTAAAGCACTCTAAAACTACAGCGATGCGTATTTTTCAGACTCTCTGCTGCGAGAATATTTGGTAGTAGTTTGATTTACTCATAAATACGAGTATCACGGATTGACCTAACACCTCCATGTCTATCATATTTTGTAATTCATGACGTGTTTAGAAGAAACTGGCTAGTTAATTAGTCATAGTGCTACAAATTTATTCCTCAAATAACAAATTATACTATTTCGGCAGTTTGCCAAAGATTTCTAATTACACACAGACGCCTTTCCACTATAACTATTATTTGCTTGGCTCAGCATGAAAATAATTATGATATATTGATACAAGGGTAAGATGAATAGCTACATGACTAGGAATGTAATAGTAGGTAAACACGTACGGAATGTGCGTTAGTCGCGTTACCCACAACAAATCGTCGTGAAGCAAGTTTGTACGCATCGTGGTCGCTGATAAGTGCCGCTCATTTATTCATTAGCGGAGCTGTCCCGGCTGCGGGCAGGTAGACTGAGTGGTGCTCGACTAATTATGCGTACGAGACGCGAGTGTGGCCCACCCACAGCGCTCACCGCTCGCACCACAACGCAGCACTAGATTCCACGCCCGCCGCGTTTTTTACACCCTAATTAAGCTAATTTATCGGGACAATAAGAGAAATTATTGGTAGCCACCGCCGGTTACTGCCCGCTTTATGAGAGGTATTAAATTGTTGAGTTTAAGAGCGCTACCGAGCTACACGGGTGCGTCTCACCGAACGCACCGCGCCCTCGCTTTGATGCCCCAATAAATATACAAAAGATCCCATCAGATAACGCGTGAATGGACCCGCCGTGGCCGCGGCCGCTCTTAATGAAAGCCACGCCGAGGAATTCCTTCGACAAAGCCTTAAAATGCTAATAACACGAGCTCGATACAACCGCCGCGGCTTCTAGAATGTGTTCCGATAACGAAGGTGCCAATCTCGCAGGTGGACAGATTAAATGAGTATTTTATGGCGTATTAAGTAAACATTTTTTGTGAATGGGTGTTTTATAGCGCACCGTCAGCCATGCCGCTCTGACTCACGATTTTTTTTGTAGAATAACGGCTACCGTACTTGATAACATATCTCTCAACTCAGCGGTATTATCTAAATTGTTCGTAATTGGTATCTGATCAATTTTGATAGTTCTAATTAATTTGATATCGTCGATATGAAGGTATCGTTTCTATAGCATGCCATTAATTATTTTAATAGGCAGGTAAATACCTATTAGGTACGTGCTTGAGCTAACAGATGCCGACGTGTATGGCTGTAAGGAATCCCCGTATTTCTAGCTACGTCGAATGTTACAGGAAGGTATGGTTATATCTGAGGGTCGAGGGACGTAAGTTGACGTAACATAATTCTACTTGAACTGGAACGTAAATGGAAGACTGAAGAAAACGCAAATAGTTTACTATAAAAAACGCGTTTTTATCGTTTAACTTGTAGTTTTATCTTAAAACCACAAATAGACTATAGGGTTGTTTCCAACTAGTCAAATCAAGCACTTTTTTCATTAAAAGTGCTTGATTTGACTAGTTGTGTGTCAAAAACGACCTTTGCTACGGCTTTTGTATGAAATAAGACCTAATGACGTCATAGTTTTTTGCTGTCAAGTAGAATACTTATTATAAAAAAAAATACGATAAAAATGTTAAATAAAGTTTTAACATTAATTGATGAATAAAACTACTATTATTTTCACATGCTTCACTAGATAAAAAAAACTGATAAGTATAATTTATTTCACTTGCAGGAAACTTCCCTATTATCTACTACCTATAGTAAGTAATATAGTATTATAATTATCTTTGACTATAGTCTATCACCACAGATAATATAATAATATACTAGTCTATCACTTAACATCCCTAAGAATATAATGGCAACGAAAGTTTGGCGCAAATAAGTACTTAAAACATAGTGTTCTTGATATCATCATCGATGTTTCTGTAAAATATTATTAGGTATGCAGCCTTTTGTAGTGCACAAGGTACTGCACATATGCCTGTCTTTATTTGCGTCACAATAGCCTTAGAGGCAATATATCCGAGGGCAATATAGGTAGTATAAGAGGCAGCGATAGCCGAGTGGAGATACCAACAGACTGCCATGCAGAGGTTATCGGGTTCGAATCCACGGCGCGCACCAATTACTTTTCGGCGTTATGTGCGTATTGAATTATTAATTATCGCTTGTCCATTGCCTCGGAGAGCACGTTAAGCCGTCGGTCCCGGTTGTCATGAAGATCTTTGACAGTCGTTACAGGGCGTCAGTACCTTCTTAATCAACTGACACTTGTCTAAATCATGGAATATCGCTATCTCTTCGGGTTGCGAAAGTCAGACAGTCAGTGGCTCTGTGGAAAAGCTAATATTCAGACAAATCCGGTTAGACTAGTAAGCGGACCCCAGATTGAAACTGGGATAACGCTAAGAGGATGATGAGCCTTAGAGGCAATATGAGGATTTGATCTAGTATACGTTGGCCAGACGGGTTGACATAGGGCATATTGTCGAGTATTCCGTCTTTGCCATATTTTATTTGATTCGTGTATTTTCCTTAGCCGCCTCTTACGACACCCACGGAGTAAAATCGAGTGACAGAGTATTTTTGTAAAATGTTGGGTATTTTCGACTAGTGATCCCAGAGAAGCCAATTAATCACTGCAGGTTAATATGTGCTTGACGGTAAGCGTAAATGCCTCTTGGTAGGAATAAATTTTAGCATAGTGTTATTACTGTAATAAGTATGTTCTATTCGCCCGGTATAGAATGAATTTTAATATTCTTAATAGGGGTTGAAATCTTCAAGCTAGCTCTATGAAGATTCAGTCAAAGGCTGCATATTTATAGTCACAATTACTCGGTCTATGAACTGGCACACTACTTTGTGATACGCGTAACATATAAATAAAACAGACAGTCGGTAAGCTTAGGTACCTCTTAATGAATTCCTCCCTCTTTACATTGTTGATGGATTGAATACCTGTTTAATAGGCAGGTGCCACCATGTGACAAAAGCGATACCTATGTAATTTTACTTACCACTGCAAGATGGCCAACTAGTATACTCTATATATCACACGTATCTATTAATTTGTACCGAAGCTTAGGGTCTTCGCATACAAGCGTAATTAGCTTTTTAAGTAGGTACCACATGCATGCGGTAATCATTCCTAATGATTAGCTGTTTTCTGTGCTTACAAACACGTTTCATCATCACAAACGTATTTCGTCAACAGCAGCAAACTTGCACTATACAACTAACTAATTTAATTTTGATGATTCTTTCATCATAATCATCAGCCCTCTGGGTCTGGGTAAATAATAAACTATCCCACTGCTGGGGCACGGCCCTGTTTTCACTTATCACGGTACTGAAATCTTTACGTTGGTAAAAATATGTATACTTCAACCATTTACCATAAGATTTTGTTAAATTTGTAAGACAAGAAAGCGGCCTTTGACGTGACACGGGATTGAACTGGAATACCGCTTCGATGATGCTGATGGTGTCACAGTGAGTATCTGGTATTGATTCTCATAGGCAAAGTCACTATTCAATCCTTACAGTTTTTAGTTTTAAAGTTAGGATGTAGGTAATCTTTGTTTATGCAGTTCCATTATGCCATGAAACTGACTTTTTCGATATCTAGGATGTAAAAAATAGCAAACTGGACAAAATTCAGGTCACTAGTAGTCACTACCGGCAGCTACTGCTACGTCGAAGTGGATAGAATACTGGAACATGAGTCCTTGTCTGTATCCTCGACGATGTGTAAGTTACCTTTGCAAAATCTTACGATGATAGGTTGAGAACTCAATACCTATAAACTGAAAGTGTAATGAACTAATAAACACAGAATCGTATTTTTTTAATATTATGGTGATACTTATCTGGGGGCACGGTAGTGCACGGCAGCGTTTTTAGAAGAGATTTAGTTCTTCAAGGGCGCTGTAGCCTGGTATGGGTCGGGTTAATTGACCGCCGCCCGACACCCGGCGTTGACTGTTTTACGGTGGAAATGTCAAACTCCAACTCCACTCTCCTCTTTTCTCATACGGGCTTGGGACCGGCAAAGGCAGAGTTTGAAGATAGAGTGAGCTGGCACAAGATAGTCCAGGAAAAAGTATTCCAAAAAAAGCTACGACCCTCAGCATTGAGGATAAACGACGCAAGGAGGAGGATCTAGTTCAAACCAAATGTAAGCATTAGATATGGTCGTGTTGTGACGGATTAAGAATACAAAGTGTCAATAGCCCATTTCATTCCGTGGATGACGTGAGAAGCGACTAAAGAAAATTCACAATGCAAATAAGTATCTTTGCCAACAGAAGGAAAACTCGACATCAAACTGTATACCAACCTATCTGGCCAGCGTGGTAAAGTAGGCCAAAGCACATACCAAGCCTCCACAATTCGCTCACAACAGTCACAATGCTATTGTGAGGCAAACTAGGAGAGCCCTTGGTCAAAGCGCTCAGATATTTACATAGAGACGCATTTCATATAGGCGCTTTCGCGCTTGAAGACAAATTTTCTGCGACTCCAATTGCCGCTTGGCGGCGTGGCAGTCGCGCTCCGGCAGCTGTCTCTCTCCCCTCCAGTGTATCTTAACTACGAGAGCGAGAGAGACGGAGAACGACGCCAGCGCCGCCAACGGCGCCAACTACGAACTAAACTGGAGACAGTCCCCACTTGGATCAGCAAACGAAATCCTTAAGAACTGCGCTTCTATGTAAATCCGTATTCATTGCCTTGGTACAGCAGTAGAGTGCTTAACGCTGTTATAAATGTATTAACTTTTGTATTTATAAAATTTTTGCGTTACAGACTGACAAACAATACACAGCTGAAACTAATGGGCACAAAAACCTGAAATTTGCCATATATGGTCCTTGGGGACTGTATGGATGCATTAATAATATCATTACATTGTCTAGTTTATTAATAGTTACCTTTATTATTTAATTATCGAGGCAAGTATTTACCATCATGATAAGATCTAGGGATAAAAATATTTTACAGTTATTGCTAAGATATAAACTAAACAACGCTATAAGCAACAAAGTAAAGTTAAATGTGTATAAAATAGCTATTCAGGTATATTAAAATTGAAATATCTAAAGTTATATTGCCACGTAAGTTCTAAAAATATGTAAGCATAATGTATGAGAAAATATGTAAGTCTGCTAGCTGCAGATCTTTTGGCCACTGTTCCCAGGATCGTATACCAAATACAAAGTTGTTTAATTGAAGCATAGGCAAATTTTAACTAAGTAGTTAATAAAACTGGTTGTCATGAAGATCTTTGACAGTCGTTATAGGGAGTCAGTACTTCAGAATAAACTTGCACAAGTCTAAACCATGGAATATATCAACCTTTTGGGTTGCCAAGGTTAGACAGGTAGTCGCTTTGTGGAAAAGCTAATATTCAGTAAAATCAGGTTTTAAGGAAGCGGTCCCCGGTTTGCAACTGGGGTAACGCTAAGAGGAAGTTAAGTTGGATACAGAATCATGATTTGAGAAATTCTTAATTGTATCAAATTCAGGAGAGATGGAACTAGAGTTCGCCAGGCCTTTAGAGTACCCCGCCACTCGGTCGTATAGTATGATCGATCGAGTTGGGGGCTGACGGAGGAGGTGTGAGAGGATCTTCCTAAAGACCTTCGAGCCATGCCAATCCCATCCAACCTACACAAACATTACAATTAACGCACCGCCAATAGGCGGCAGTGCCGTGCGAGGATGACATGGCTAATAAACCCAGCGCAATGAGGAGGTAAAGGACGCTTTGAAATGTGCTATTAGGGACTACCTGTACACGCCACTAGATATCAGGCCTCGTATAGGCGTTACCTATGTATAGGCGAAATATAGCGCTGTTAAGTGCTCTTGACTCGTTATTATCTAATTATTTAGATAATAGCGAGGATCTCGGTGATACGCATTCAATCTTGTACTGTACCGCCGTGGAAGCCTGTCGTATAGCTGGTGTTAAGTTTTCTGAAACTGATACTGTTGTACGACAAAGGTCTGCTGTACCGGCGTGGCAGTGCAAGATTAAGCGGCGTATTGACGAGGCAAGGGCATTTATTGGCAAGCTGAAGGAAAATACACGCCCTAGGGTAATGCGCTTTGTGAAACGGGCTTTTTTCGGGGACTAATATTAGTCCTCAAGATTATATAGCCCGGGTCACAGAGCGCATTGACTACCTAAAACAGAAAGTCTATGCATGGGCAAACCGAATTTGTAGATTTAAAATACGTGTGAACCGGTACGTCGTTAATAGTAGGTACATTCCAGAGGGACAGAGGTTGGTATATACAGAAGCTGGGAACGACCAGATCAATCTGTGACTAATGTGACATGTTTTGGCATAGCATATAAGGACCCATTGGTCATACCGAAGGTGATTGGATGCGAGATATCGAACGTGCATGCAAATATATTCCCGAAATAGAATGCATGGCCATTCATTTCTAGCCAGGACGTTACACAAGCAGTCCATTCATTATCTAATTGGATATATCCAGGACTACACAATTTCTGGAAGTGGGTCAAACACAAAAAACGAAAAAAAGATGTTCATGCAACGTAAAGCCGTTATTAAAATATTATATCAACAATATTTCGTGTTGAAAACTAGTTACATTTCATAAAAAAATCGCGTTGTATTGAAATTTTATTTATAATTTTTGCTTTTGAATTGAAAAAATCTCCTTCTGTGGACTGTTCGGATACCAAGTAGTTGAGTTTAAGTGATGGTTAAAAATATATACACATACTTTTGATGATTAAAGCTGCGCGTCCACTGGATCGGAATCGGAGCGTACGGAGCGGAAGGATTTGTTGCTTTGTATTAATTTTTATGAAACTGCGTGCACTGGATCGGCATTTCTGTGCCTGAGACCGGTATTTGTGCTGATGACGTCATCCGCAGTGAACGCATCATTCGGATTCCGAGCGTTTCAAGTTCTGACGTGTTTGCGACGTTAAACTGTAGGCAAAAATACTTATTCACGATGAACGACGATGTTTTAATTACTTTAGTAGAGTCATATGAATGTACCCAAAACATCTATTTTCTAATAAATCAAAATATAATGTATGATATTTCTCCGAAAATTAATCTTTTTGAGTTTATATTATGAATCCATATCTTTCGATCCTCTTCGATCTCTCTTCGTGTTATGATAAAATACAGCTAATTACAACAATATCCTCGTCACTATCCTCCATAATGCAAATGAACGTTAACAGGCGATGACAGTTGCTTTAAAAATACCTAAATTGCCGATGCTGAATCCGAATGCAGTAGACGCACCCCATCGGCATTTTGTAAATGACGACGCTTCGTCCGCTCCGTACGCTCCGATTCCGATCCAGTGGACGCGCAGCTTTAATATCGTTTCATTACATGAGTTATATTATCAAATATTCATAACATAACGTATTAAAAAATATATCATTCAATATTTTGTAATAAAACGTACCTATACACATGTTGTTCGCAAATTTTTAGTCTACCTCTGTAGACTTATAAAATAAGCCAAAATATGCCGAAGATGAACGCATCGTTTTTATTTTGTTTTATATGTTGGTAGCACTGTATTCTCTGTCATTTGCTTGGTTGGGATTTTAGGTAAAGTGCGTGTGACATTAAAAATTCCAATTTTATTTAATTACACAAGTTTTCGGTAAAAATCAGTATGTCTTTCCTGTGCAAGGGATATCTGAGTAAGTAGCCTTTACAAATAAATAAAAACATCAAGATAGTTTAAGCTTATGGGCGCAGTATGCAAATATCGCAATGCTTAAATTATAACCTCATAATAAAGGATGCCATCTTTGATTTATGAAAATATGTCTCTCGTGTAGACATCTTTACTGTAGACAATGTATCTACAGAAGAGACGTATGTCAACAGAAGTGAATAGGCAAAAGAAATTCACTGTGTTTGAAAAAGAAATTGGCAAGTGCGAGTCGGACTCGCGTACGAAGGGTTTCGTACCATCATCTATAAAATAAAATCATGTTTGTTGTATGTATACTTAAATATTTTTTAAGCTTCTACCTGTTTATTAAGATCGAGTAATAAATTGCTTAAAAATACGTTTGTTGTATGGGAGCCCCCTTTTTTATTTACTTTTTTTTAAATTTATTTTGGAAGGTAATATACAACTACATATTCTGGGAAAATTTAAAGCGTCTACCTGTAACAGTTAGTAATTTTGAGCAAAAAATACGAAAAAAACAGGTTTTTTTAATGGGACCCTTAATATTTTTATTTTTTTTATTTTTAGTATTTGTTGTTATAGCGGCAACCGAAATACATAGTTTGTGAAAATTTCAGCTTTCTAGCTACCACGGCTTATGAGATACAGCCTGGTGACAGACAGACGGACAGACAGCGGAGGCTTAGTAATAGGGTCCCGTCTTTTACCTTTTACGTACGGAACCCTAAAAAAACCATAGCGTTATTCGCTGTTTAATTATTCCATTATATATCTTTTTTGTTTAGTATTTTATAATGTTGCTTGCAGCGATCTTTTGTTTCAGTTACTATGCCACAAGCAATTCATCCTTGTACCTACAATCTGTCACCTGTTTGCCCTGA
This sequence comes from Euclidia mi, assembly GCA_944739405.2. Taxonomy (NCBI): domain Eukaryota; kingdom Metazoa; phylum Arthropoda; class Insecta; order Lepidoptera; family Erebidae; genus Euclidia; species Euclidia mi. The sequence continues at coordinate 75,661,640 of OX123188.2, forward strand.
GGGATCAAGATCACCAGACTTTTTATCTGAGAATGTGTCTATCCGTGATTCTCCTACGGCTCCTGTTACTCCTGAGGCTCCAACTGAGCCACATTTACCAAGCCTCTCAGATAGACTGACTCCAGATCTTTCTATCGAAATATTTAACCAAAGGCATAAACCCCAGAAGAGAAAGAATCTATTTAGACGACTCTGAAGCTACTGAAGATTCACCACATCAAAAACGACCGACGAATTCCATGTGAGATGATTCTGACGAGGATAATATATTTTAATATTCTGTTCCTTTATTTGCCTATAGAAGCATAATGTCTGTTCTGTGGACAATTTCTTTTTATTTTTTTGCACTGAATTGGTATAGAATTTTGATTATGTTTTGTTTGGAGGTTGAGGAGAACTCCATTTTAAGTATTTTTTTATTGTTTCTATTCTTGATCTTATTGATATGATTATGTAAGGTAAATTTTTGTTCCCTTCTGTAGACAACTCAATCTCTTCTGTAGACGTGAAAAAAACTAAAAACGTGATTAATTCCTAAAATATCCAAGACTGATCTCTAGTGATATTATTGTTAGCATAACATTAGCTAACTTTAAATAAATATAATGTTTCATAAAAAATCGTGAAGCTTTATTTTAAATATTTTGCAATGTTCACTTTTTGTGTATGACCCAAGTATAGTATAGTAGTATAGAAGGTGTAACAGTTGCAGCACCTTACAAAATGTAAATTGTGTATTGTGCAAAACCTGGCGATGAAAAAGAGTGACCGTGAGCTTTATTGCCCGTTCTTTCTCATGGTTCTACCTATTGCTTTGCGAACGTGGCAGTAAATGTAAATGTAGAGTCTATAAGTAATGATTTTATAAATTTATTATTTTGACGTTCATAAGCGTTACATTGTGACCCAAATGAATAAAGGATTTTGAATTTGAATTTGAATCTGGCTAAAATTACTACGTAATTCACATGAACGTTTGGCATCTCAATTCCAATCAGCCGTGGAATCTGGGTTGTTGCCAAACTTTATGACTGGAATTACCCACCTGCTCCATAAGACTGGCAGTACTAGCGAGCCCGGCAATTATAGACCGATAACATGTTTACCATCGGTCTATAAACTGCTTACATATATTCTGAGAACTAAACTAGCTAAGCATGTTGAAGACAATTCAAGTATGTCAGCCTCTCAGAATGGATGAAGAAAGGGGTTTCGTGGTACTAGGGAGCTTCTCCTCATTGACATGGCCCCAGTGGCGTAGCGTGGGTTTCTGCCGCCCGGGGCCGTTCGGCAATTCGCCGCCCCCTTTTTACCCCAATGTTCCTGCAGAAGTATAACGTTTTTCGGGGTTTGGTATGTTTGTATGTTTATTAGTATGTCCTTTAGGTTGGCTTTACACGCTGAACGGCTTAAAGGATTAAAAAAGAAATGTTGTAATTTGATTCGTCTCACTTGCTTAAATATCATAGAGCATACGGTATTATAATTTTACAGCAAAATGTGGCAGCACTCAACGGTGTTAATGGGTCGCGTTAGGAGTGGCCTCCCAGAGCTCAGACACAGTGCAGGTGCTCGGGTATGCAGAACTTATATAGGTAGCTGAAACCATTGACACGAAGAAGAAGAATGGGTCGCGCACGGCAGCGCAGCGGTCGTTTCTCTGCTGCAATATATGTATAGCTCAGTCTAGGCCTAGACGGCTTAAAGGATTTTAATAAGTTAAATGTCCATGAATTTCCGTCATCACTGGATGCTTTGTTGTTTTTAAGAGCCGACCACACCTCACTCAATTCGACATTCGGGACGGCTTCGGTGTAGTGGTGCGTCAGTAGGGCACTGTGGTCGTCGGTCTGCCGCGAGGTAAACAAGTGTCGATAAAACCTTTCAACGTCTTCGAGAATCTCGAACTTTGAGTTCACGATGCGGCTATCCGCGATTGTAGTGTCGTTTGATTGTGTCGCCTCAACTGCAGAGCGAAGACTTATGATCGCCGGGGTATTCTCCACCGTAGCATCGATGGCCCGAGTGTTCATACGTCGTAGGTCTCGCTGCGTAAGATTTCGTATTTGTCGTTTTACGGTATGTCCTTCCGGCGAAGACAGTCGACAGGATGGCATCTCGTGTCTTTTCCACATCAGTTCGGGAGTCTCGGCTGGCAGTTTAGACTACTTGTTTTTACTCTATGCGGTGCAGATCTTTTGAGACGAATCTCCTAGTATCGTGGCCACTGTGGCCGTCTTCTGCTTAATGCTGTCGGTGGAAGGGGCAATGTAAGTCTGAGAGTAAACTTTATTGACTGGGCCCTTTCAGTTCTGAGGTTTATATTAAGAGAGCCTCGTACTTGTCGGTGATCGCTTCAGGTGTTGATCGTATTGATCACCGTCTTTAAATATGTGGTTTCGGTCCGTCTTGATGTAGTCTTTCACCTTGCTTGTCACATTATCGTGGTTTGGCCACCACTGGCGTCTTGGCGTCCACTGCCTGTGAGGCTTCTTCTTACAAAAGAAAAAGGCCCCCTGCTACGAGGTAGTTAACTAGCATTAGGCCTATATGTTTCTCGTGCCCCACGCCGTGGCCTCCGATTTTCATTTCGCCGCGTTCTTGTACTTCCACTTTCGCGTTAAAGTACTGAGCTTTGGTCTTACTAGGTATTGCCTTAACAGTGTCCTGGCCTCAGCCATAGAAATATAAATAAGAGCCATCTCGTAAGGGTGAGTTGAGCTGCGCGCATATACTTGAATCATCACCTTTAGACCGCCCGTATTGGTGACTTTAAGTACGAGGTACTAACGCTTCCCGGGTCGACACACTACCGAATTTCACAAACTGTTCCTCCTGACCAGGAAACCGACGCCACTCCAAGTGTATGTCGCCTTCTCGATGTAGCAAAAGTCACCTGACTCTAGAGTCTACCATCATGTCCTCCCCCTGTCATCGGACTTCTGACAACCGCAGTGTGTGCCACGTTATGTGACTTTTAATTCTATCTCGAGCTCGGCGAGGTGTTATTTTGCCGTAGATTATGTTCGTTGTAAGACGCAAGGTATTCTGTATTTAATTGATTTTGGTAGCCTGCCGTAGCCCGATAGTTTTCCAGAACACATGCTCGGCCGTACCCGCCACCACGTCCTTGGCCGGGAATAACGAAGCTGCCGGGAATTGGGGCTGTTGCGTCCAAAAATAAGCAGAAGGCGTTTGTAGTATGTGAAATAATCGGCTTTGATTTTAACGCAAATATCATTAATATTGGAGTCAAAGTTCAAATAGCGTATATTTAAACCGCAGGTGTGACTATTGTCTTAGATGATCTGTACCTGCTTTCTTCCCTATTCAACTATAAAGATTATGTTGTATTATTTTATCTGGCACGCGTCGCCCATATTGCCTTGGCGCCTGTGTGCGCCACTTGCGCCAAGGCAATAGGGCCGGCACACATCGCACACAGGGGCGGCTCAGCCCTGATATATGGATTTATTAATTACTCATAGCAGGCTCGCAGATCACCGGAATATTGCAACCTATTCAAGAATTAATAAACTGACACAAGCAAGTCTGCACATAATGAACATCATGATGATTTTGTTTTCGATTGTTCTACCTACCCCAGATAGCAACAAACTTGCAGCAAGTTTAAATCAAACTTGCTAGTTTCACTGTGACAACTTGCATCAAACTTGCATGAAGTTTGCTTTTGCAAAGGTTGCACAGGTACAAGGCACAGGTTGGTGGTCCGACAACAGCTGGTCGTCGAGCACCTCCTGCTGTATCTAGTAGGTCGACCGACCACCAACCTGTGCTCGTCGTCTTCCAAATCCTTTGAAAAACCAACTTCATGCAAGTTTGCAGCAAGTTTGATTTAAACTTGCTGCAAGTTTGGCAAGTTTGCATTGGTACTGCTTTCTACTACGCCCGCGCCTTTGTTTTTTTTTTCGCGGCGTCTTTTGCCGCCCCCTTAAATGTGCCGCCCGGGGCCATGGCCCCCCCGGCCCCCCCCACGCTACGCCACTGCATGGCCCTTAGTCAACAAGTTCGCCGTAACGAAAAGATCTGGCGACAAATTGGATAGATTATAAGTAAGCTTATGAGTCCGTGCCGTACACGGTACATGGCTTTTGAGGGTGTTAGAGTTGTATAAAGTAAATACTTCTCTACGCACCTTCTTAAAGTCCTGTATGGCAATGGAATACGATTCTTTGCTATCCGGGATGCCGAAGGATCCAGGAGGACGTCGAACATTTTCAAATTGAGCGGGGATTTTTTCAAGGCGACACGACAGTCTGATTTTGGTTTTGCTTAGCCATGAACCCTCTCAGTACATTACTGGAGGGTTCAAGGTTAGGCTACAGGTTACAGAGAGGAGGTCAGGTGAGTCACGTCATATCTCACCTGTTGTACATGGATGACCTGAAGTTAGTTGCCCACTCTGATGCCCAATTGCTAGATTTACTAAACGTACCTAATCCAAAACTTTAGAAAGTCTATCAAAATAGAGTTTGGTGTGGATTAATCTGCTGTCATTCATGTGAAGCAGGGCAGGATGGTGGAATTTGAGGGGATCTAATTCTCAGATTCCATTAACCTAAGATCGCTTCTCTTCGTGCGTGCGAGCATGCATGCGGCCGCCCATTGGCCCGTAGCCCGGGACTTTTGCCAGTCTTGCCACCCCGTAGTTTTATCGCACAAGCGTTCTTACGTTTGTCGAGCTCTCGTACTACAATCTACATCTTTTGCAGGCTAATGTAGATTGATCCCGAGGTACGTACTTCTATGTAGGTATACCTAAATATTAACATATTATTTGTATATGCCTATTTTTTTTTAAACTGGTGCTATAGATTTCTCTCTTTTTATGAGACAGCTCCCGCACTAAGAATAAGTTTTGTGTCGTGTGGAATCTGAGAGGCTCCAACTCTCAGATTCCGTTAACCTAAGATCGCTTCTCTTAACTGATACCTATAAGTACTTGGGTATGTCCATAGATTATACACATATACCTACTAGTAGGTATATCACAGGCTTTAAGTATCAATGAAGCTGACATGAAGCAATCGTGACCGCCTGAAAAAGGTACCTATTAAAAAGTCTTTTATCAGGTGGCAACAAGGTTCGTGCTTGCAACAGTTGGGTCATGCCACTTCTTGTATACTCCTTTGGCATACTCAAGTGGACTCAGTCTGAATTGGACGCCGTGGACCGAAGAGTCCGTTGACGGCATATCGTATACGTATCATCTACGTTCATCTGTGATGAGGTTGTTTATCCCGCGGAAGTGTGGGGGTCGGGGCATTCTGAATGTCAAGACCATACACAACCGCGAGTGTGCAATCTCACAGAATATTATCTCCGGGCGAACGTGGATATACCTACATCGATATTGTGGATATGTTGTCGCAGTTGACAATGGACTCACCCCGCTCAAGTTGGCTAATGAGAACTGGCGCATACCTGTAGTACCTACTCAGTACTGATGATCGCAAGCGTGTATGGCAGAGCAAGGAGCTTCATGGCAGGTTCCATCGGGCCCTGTAAGGACCCAATGTAGACCTAATATTAGTCTCGGTGAACTGGCTACGCTTTGGTGACCTCTTTGGGGAAACCGAAGGGTTTGTTTGTGCAATTGCTGACGAAGTTATCAAGATGACGAATAGCTACCGGAAATACCTATGTCCTGAGGGATGGCACTACTGATATTTGCCGTGCGTGTCACCGTGCGTGTCGATTGTTCACGTCTTGCTAACGGTGGATGTGTGCGCGCGTGCGAGCCTGCATTATAAAAAGTGTTGTCTCGTTCGGAAATCGAACCCAGACATAGCGTAGTTCCAAGCGGCGAGGCGACCGCTTAACCACTACGCCATACCTACGCGTGCAGTCAAAATATTACAAACATAATGCCTCCGTGGTCCAGTGGATAGCTGTTGATCGGGAGGTCCCGGGTTCGATTCCCGTGACGAGCAAAAGTGTTATTAATTTTTTCCGAATTCTCAGTAGCAGCACGGAGATTGGCAATGTGCCTGGTATTGGCAATGGGCTCTTCCTCTATTACGCATAACATGGCGAAACGTGAGTGTAATATTACGCCTCTGCCTACCCCTTCGGGGATACAGGCGTGAGTGTATAAAAATTATTAGACTAATATTTTCGTCAAAGTAATTTCAAATGGCGATTAGTAGTGCCATCTAGTGTTCATTTTTAACCATAGCGTTGGATAACTCAAAGACAACTTGGCTTATTTAAATAATCTTGTACATAACTGTGAAATATACTTGGCACTGGGTTACTTTTAGATAAGGGCAATATAATTGTGTCTATACAACTTTCACAACAAAATATTTTGTAAAATGAAATACAGTTATGAGTCATTTATGACGCAATGAAAGACAACAGTTAACAAAACGTAGTTTTATATAAACTGTGGTTGACTGGGTCTTAACTGTCAATGTCAGTTAAATGAAAAGTCAAAACCGTGAAGTTGTTTCGTCCGGCGATTTGTTTGATCACGGGTTTTTGGCATCTGCATTGTAATTGCAAACACGACAGTGTGCGGCAATGTGAACCAGTGTGATGCCTATGTCTAGTCTCAACGTTGCGGAGTGGTCTGTGGACCAGGTGGCGGATTGGCTGTCAGGTGCGTCTAGGGATAGTCGATGTTGTTGTTGTATGTTGTAGCCAGTAGGTGAGTCATGTCTCATGTTGGTGTGTTCGTACCACAGGGCTGGGGCCCACGGTAGCGCGCTATGTCCCCACGCTGCGAGAACGAGGCCTCGACGGCCCCAAGCTACTGGCGTTACGCTGCGACGATCTCGAATACCTGGGCATGCACATCATAGGACACCAGGAACTACTTCTAGAAGCTGTTGAACATCTCAGAAACTTCGTAAGTTATCGCTTGTCTGTGTAGTATGTGTATGAGTCACAAAAGAGCACTAGTCTTTTACATCCCACTTATCAGGAGAGTGTTATCTGTTTGTGGCTGTGCTACTGAATAAATGTATGCTTATATAGGAAGCTTTATTTTTAGTAGTGCTGCTAGGGTAATTTGTACATGATTAATGATAATAATTTATTCTCAGTGTAGCTATGTCATATTGTATTTCACAGTAATTGTATTAGTAACACGGATGTGTATGTGTGTAGCAATATGAGGTGTCGCGCGAGTGTGTGCAGCAGCTGGCATTGCGTGTGTCGGTGGTGGCCACGACGCTGACGCGAGCTCTGCGCCACCAGTCTGATAAACGCCTTGAGACACAGACACTAGCTGATGTAGCCCGCACTGTGCACGCTGTTAAACCACTTGTGTGCTGGCTCGACAGGTAACACTATTTTATTGTCTCTTCTTATCTATTATTAAGATTTCTAATTATCTATAACTGAATATTCTATGTTGCTAGTTATCAACAATAACTCATTTTTTTGTTTTAAATTGTGTATGTAATTCAGAAATAGTTTATGATTGATGCTGTAAATATTATGCTAATATCTTACCACTTAATTCCATGTATTAATGTCAATGTTTTCTAATGGTCAATTTAAAGCTAATACATACATTTTAACTGGCACATCCTTAAATCATGAAACAAGTAGGTAATAAAGTTAAAAATACACCTATTGTCTATGATAAACATTGTTGGGGACTCCAATGATTGTGTGGGTGTTACAGTTATCAGTATTTCAATAAATAGTTATTAGAAATATGTATGTATTGCTGTATGAGATAAGTATTACTATTATTTTTGTCCTTTGGTTGTGTGTGTGACAACAATTTGTTTTACTACTTACATTTGCCTCTTTAAGTATAGACGTAAAAATGTTAAAAAACCAAGTAGTTTAATAGCCATACAGAAACATTTATACATTTCCAAATGAGATCACTCTTTTTTGCCATTTTTTTGACATTATGAAAAATACTTTCAAACATTTGCGATTTGTATTCATATAGTATTTATGTAATGGGTCCATTGCCTGTAAACATTTAAATACAATGAAGTCAACTTCAATCCTTGCCATCTAAACTCAATTTCATACTTTCATACTTTATACAATGCCACAATACATAAAAAACAATTGGATCACAATACACAAAGGAAAACAATTATTATGCCTGTGGACATTGTGATAATACAATTTGGAAAGAGTGAATTACATCAGTTTTTCTATGTTTGGCAGCTGTTGAACTTTTCAGCACTAATATACCCATTTAAATGTCATATCATTCCTCCTTTAAAACTCTTAAGAGTTTGTTTCATCGCTGTCTGATAAAGACATCATTGTTGAGACATTTCATTCCAATTTTGTATTTATCAGGAAGATAGGGCTTAAAAGTTATTATACTAGTATGAAATTCAAATCAATGTCTAAAACTATACAGTTATAACATTATCATACTTTCATCTCCAACTAAGGTGTTCCGTCATTACCCCACTTTACCGCAGATGATACTGAAGCATGAAATTACCCCCCAATTAAATGTTCATATTGCACGCTAATGTTATGTATGTGGTACACATTGTTGCTTTCGTCGCGTAACTGTGGGCGCCAGAGCAGATCGGGTGACACACTGGGACGGTTCTATTGTTTATGTAGATCTTATTGTTGGACAACTCTTAGGGACAGTTTCACTGCTGTTATGTAACTTCCGGTTTAGTTATTCGGCAAACAACAAGCATTCATCATGTCATAATTAATTATATATAGACTCACGCCTGTATCAGTGAAGAGGCATGTAGAAGCGTAATATTACACCCACATTTTGCCATGTTATGAATTTTAGGTCCCATGTAATAGGGGGTGAGCCTTTTGCCATTACTTTGCCAGACACCACTTGACCACAGATTGTGTAATTATTTGAAAATATAAGGTAATATACCTATTGCTGTGACTGTTTTGACGTTTCGGCATATGTTACACCTCATCACTACATCTCAGGGTCAAATTTACTGCTGTTTGGTAACTTCCCACTTAGTTATTTGGCTGATATTTTTACATAATTCTAATTGTATTGTTTATCTGGTAAATAATGAGTATTCACAAGCAGCGATAGCCTAGTGGAGAGACCGACAGACTGCTACGCAGAGGGTCCAGGTTCGAATCCACGGCACCCACCAATGACTTTTCGGAGTTATGTGCGTATTAAATTGTTAATTATCCCTTGCTAAACGGTGAAGGAAAACATCGTGAGAAAACCTGCATTTCTGAGAGTTCTCCATAATGTTCTCGAAAGACATGTGAAGTCTGCCAACCCGCACTTGGCCAGCGTGGTGGACTAAGGCCTTACCCTTCTCATAGTGAGAAGAGGCCCGTGCCCAGCAGTGGGACAGTTTATATACATGGCTAATGATGATGATGAATGAGTATTCGTATATTAACGGATTAAGAATACTAAGAAACATTCACATCAATCCCCTGTAGGTCGTAAGAGGCGACTTAGTAAAATACACAAATAATAGTATCTTAGTGAAGAGAAGTAAAACTCGACATCAAAATCTTTAGCAACCCATCTGGCCAACATGGTATCGTTGTCGAAATCCTCTGATTGGCTTACAATATTTGCAATATTTGGTTACTGTGACGCGAATTTGGAGAGGTGTATCCAGCAATAGACAGTGAAAGACGATGATAATGACTGTTTGACAACTCCTCCGGTTAAATTATTTTGCAGATATCATCACATATAAATGCCGACAAACTTCTTGAACACTACCATAGACCAATATGCATGCGCAGGAGACATTTTTGTACGTAAAATTGCTACTGCGCAGCTCTTTTGGTCTATGGTAGTGTTCAAGAAGTTTGCCGGCGTCTATACATTTTGGTTCTAGTTTAGAATTTATCAGGAATGACAACTAGTAGGAGTTGAATCTGAGCCTTATAATTAGAAGTAACCAATATTAAAACTAGGATTATGAAGGTTTCACCTAAGTCTTTGCTTAAAGTAGGAATTATATTGTCTAAAGACACTATATCAAAGCAATTTTAGAATGCTTTATGTGGGTGATAGAAATCCACGAGATGATAGAAAAATTCCTCTTTCATCAACCTGGGTGAATCATTTTGAAAGTGAACAAAGTCGTCGGCTTAAGTTGAATTTTTCACCTGGGTGATATCATCTTAGTGAAATCATTCTAAAGTGAAATGAGGATACCAAGAAGTCAACTTTGTTCAACCATTTGATATCAGCCAGGTGAACAAAGAATAAACCGAAGTGTTAAGTTGCAGCCAGCAAACGCTTATATTCTGTCAAATCTGGTTAGACTAGTAAGCGGAACCCGGGCTCCAAGCCGAGAAGTCTTGGATGCAACCGGAATAACGCTCGGACGATGATGATGATGATGTAAAGGTGCAGCCAGCCTCTACTATCATACAACTATAGCGTAACGACTTAATTAAATGGTGTGTGTTCAGATGGCCGCTATGTTCCACGGGCGGTGTGGCGGCGACGCTTGCGGAGCGTCGAGCGGCGCTTCTCAAACTATCGCTAGAGGCAGCCACGTCCGCCATGCGGGACCGCTTCGCGGAGCAGCCGGCGCGAGCGGTCGCCGCCGCTGCCGACGCTACTGCTGCCACTGCTGACTATATTATACAGGTACGTACAACGTGAAGTCAGCCCAAAAAGTTGTACGATTTTAATATTTATTAGTTAAGCTATGGTAAGAACGGTACAACAAAAAATTACTATTAAGGGCGAAGTTGATAGCTTGATTTGTACCAGTTACATATGTTTCCAAATGACTTACAAATGGCGGATGTTCTTAACTCGGTTGAATATTTAAGAGTTTGTTACCTTATATTGCCTAAACCGAATTCGAACATCTCTTTGAAATTGGAACAATTAAGTTCCCGTCTAGTCCCATACTAGAAGAAGACGATTTGAAGACGTATTTTTGTTACAAAGGAAAATGCTTTAAGTTTCTGGAGTTATTCGCAACTCTAGATTTTAAAGCATTTTCCTTTGCTGTAATGTCACATTATCTTATGCGCTCACATTTCTTTAACATTTTCTTCCACAGGACGTATCAGACCCAATGATTCTGCAGCCCGCGTCACTAGACACGGTGACGCTCCGTCAAGCCGGCAAGCCTTTGGGCTTCGACGTGGTGCCGTCGTTCTGTGGGCACCATCAACTAGCGGACATACGGTTTGGTTCGCCAGCACACGCGTCAGGCGCTGTGCATATTGGGGATGAGATTGTACAGGTATGTAACACTTTTCTTCAGATCCAACAAGCTTTTTAAGGAGTAGTGGCAACTTTTGCTAAGAAATCAAGGCCTCTGGACAATGTGGTAACGTTCTTCTGTTGTCGTCATCAGCCTGTAACATAATTTTTGACTGACTTTCACACGCGTGAAGAGTAGTATTTTTGATGATGCTGGCTTTCATACCTAAATGTCCTCTTGAAAAGAAAGGCTGAAATAAACTCAGGGTTATGTCTAACTGCAAAACCGCTTCGAATGCGTGGGTGAGGGTGTAGATGTTGACTACTTCAGGACAAGTTCGTGGAAGCTGTCCATACAACGGTCTTGAAGCTCTTTAAGCCCAAAACTAATAAAAGAGGCCATTAAATCTCTGGTCCTACCGTCAAGCTTATAAAAGAAAGGCATAGGATGCTTCTGCTATCCTCCGACGACATATCAAAATATCGACGGCTCAAAAGAGACATCCTTAAGTCTCGCGATCTCCGCCAACACAACACTAAATGTGTTCAAAAGGCGATCGAGCAGAATAAGGCTTCCAGTGTTCCAAAGAGATTTGTCTATCGGGCAGAGTCAGCTGATAAAGTTCAAGACGGACGATGGCAGAATTATCACGTCCAGACCTCAGCTCCTGGAGCAGATCGAACGGTTTTATGGACAGCTATACACGACTGACCCTTGAGATATCCCGGACGTCAGCATCTACAAAATTAGTGTAACCCTAGAACGGCTCAAAAACAACAAGGCACCGGGTGATGATGGAATTACGACAGAGCTTCTGAAAGCTGGCGGCGCACCTGCCGCGGAAATGCTTCGGAAGCTCTGCCACACTTGAGGGCAAAACACCACATGGCACAAAAGTGTTGTGGTGCTTTTCTTCAAGAAGGGTGACAAAACTCTTTTGAATAACTACGCACCCATCTCACTTCTGAGCTACGTCTATAAATCGTCTAGCGAGCAAGCTAGACGATTTCCAGCCTCCCGAACAAATTGGTTTCCGTAAAGGCTATATTGCCATAGACCACATACATACGCTACGGCTGGTTATACAGAAGTCCGAGGAGTATAACTAGCCTCTATGCTTGGCGTTTGTGGACTAAGAGCTGCCAGATCGACTATCGATAAGTCGAAGTGCTGAAGTGTTTGTACGAAAACGCCACCATGTCAGTCCGCCTCCAGAACCAGAGCTCGAAACCTATTGGACTACAGCGAGGGGTGAGGCAGGGCGATGTTATATCTCCGAAACTGTTCACTGCTGCGCTGGAAGACGTTTTGAAGCTTATGGACGGGGAAGGACTTGGCATCAACTTAAACAGTGAGTACCTACATCACTCACCTTCGATTTGCTGACGATATCGTAGTCATGGCTGAGACCATGGAAGACCTCAGTACAATGTTCGGTGGCCTATGTAGAGTCTCCTAACAGGTCTTAAGATGGACATGGAATAGACGAAAATCATGTCTAACGTCCATGTCGTACCTGCTCCTATTCAGGTTGGGAACTCTTCACTAAAAGTTTTTGACAAGTATACAACGTGTAACGGAAATAACGCACATCCTCAGACACCCCAATTAGAAAACCTTGTTATAATCATAATACATGCATTGAAATATTTTTTTTATTAGCCTAAACATTGTTTTTTATCGAAAGTATAAACTTGATTATAAGTGAAATGCGTGGTCACTACAAACCTGCGCACGCACACAATCACACGAAACGTTTGCTGTGGTAAACAAACGACAGCGAAATACGATACGGTCTATAATTTTTTAACATGGTTAGTGGCTATTATGACCATCTTAATTTAATCATACCTAGTTAGCATTATTGATAACTACATTAGAAATTAAAGTAAAAGAGTACCAATGAGAGAATTAAAGAAGAACGGCGTGGTTAAAGTTGTGAATCATATTTTTTTCGAATAACCTAATGAATCACAGGCTTATTGTCACTTGTTCGGCGTCCTCTTTTTAAAATGCTGACACAAGGTGTCCACCACCTGGCTTAAATGTTCCTTTAGTTCACTTAACACTTCAGTGTTTCTTTTCACTGTTTCAAAAGCAGCTGATATCTTATTTTAACTCCCCGGCACTTGTTGTCTCGTCACAATCAACTAGTGGTTTAATAGGCAGGTATGTCCCCATAAAGCAAAAGTCCAGGGGCGTCAAGTCAGGCGACCTAGGAGGCTACTGGACAGGACCGCCGCGATCGATCCAGCGCTCCTTGTAAGTATTCGACATCACGATGATCTCAAACGTTCTACGTAAAATGCGCAGGGGCACTATCATGTTGATAATACACATTTTGTAAATAAACAAGTAAACTTGTTAAAATGTTTTTTCACTACATTCACAGAGAATCCAGGTAGATGACTAATTTTATTTATCTAAGCGCAACAATGGCCACCCGGCCAGCGCTGTACTGTACCTATCAACGCGGGCGACCGACGTGAGACACATTACGTCTCGCTCTTTCCCGCTGTTAATACGTAAGCGAAAGAAAGATGATAGATATTTTGGTGGTCAATTGTGTGTTATTGTCTTGTACCGACTGTTATGTTGTATTAATGTGTGCGTTCCTGTACGTGGAACCATTAAACAAATGCATTTAAAAAGAAGCCGTTCTACGTTGACTTAAGGTTTATTTTCGTATATTTCGAGTTTTGAAAGCAATGAGTGACTATAATTTACGTAATTTTAATAATTTTAGGATTAAAAAAAATGATATTAAAAATGTCAGAAATGGATTCAGTAGCCGATTCTGAACAAAGTACTTTCAGGATGTGCATTAAACTTGTTACATGTTGTATATATCCGGGACAAATGATCCAGTTAGGTAGGGCCAACTTCGAGAAAGAGGTCAATCGTCGAATCCAACTTGGTTGGGCAGCGTTCGGGAAACATCGGCATATCTTCACGTCCGATATCCCGCACGGTCTCAAGACTAAAGTCTTTGACAAGTGTGTGTTGTCATACGGAACGGAGACTTGGCCGGTCACTATGGGCCTCATTAGAAAGTCACTCAGAGGGCGATAGAGAGAGAGCTATGCTCGGCGTTTCGGAGATCAAATCAAGAATGAGAGGATCCGCAGGTGAACCGGCAAACCGGCAAAGTCACCAGTCACATAGCTAACGGAGTAGTCAAACTGAAGTGGCAGTGGGCAGGCCCACAGGGGTGAAGGCCTTCCGCAAGGTGGACTGACGGCCTTGTTGGGATTGCGGGCAGCAGATGGATGTGGTTGGCCCAAAATCGATCTAAATGGAGAGCTTTGGGGGAGGTATATGTCCAACTTCTTTGGACAGCGGCCTCCCATTGTGGACGTCTTTCGGCTGATATGATGATATGTCTACTTGTTCCTTTTTTATTTCTCTCTTGTATGACTTCTTTATGTCTCAGGCTTTACTGGGTTTTTATTATATAATTTGAAACTGTGTGCGTGTACATATTAAATATATTTCTTGTTTTCTATCTGGTTTCAGGTGGGCAACCAATGCGTGATCGGTTGGAGCGGAGCGGCGGTAGTAAGACTATGTAACACCGTGAGCGCCGCCAACGTGAGCAACAGTGGCGAACTAACCTTACGAGTGAGGAGACGTGCGGCGCGAGCTCCGCCCGTGCTCGCCACGCCGCAGCTGCACCGCATGCACCGCCTGCAGAGGTGCAGGCCGCCGCACTATATGTACTCGGACTTTAGGTAAATGTACTTAGTGATACTCTATGTAATATTACCTACTGTACATACAACGTGAGCCCGTGCTCGCCACGCCGCAGCTGCACCGCATGCACCGCCTGCAGAGGTGCAGGCCGCCGCACTATATGTACTCGGACTTTAGGTAAATGTACTTAGTGATACTCTATGTAATATTACCTACTGTACATACAACGTGAGCCCGTGCTCGCCACGCCGCAGCTGCACCGCATGCACCGCCTGCAGAGGTGCAGGCCGCCGCACTATATGTACTCGGACTTTAGGTAAATGTACTTAGTGATACTCTATGTAATATTACCTACTGTACATACAACGTGAGCCCGTGCTCGCCACGCCGCAGCTGCACCGCATGCACCGCCTGCAGAGGTGCAGGCCGCCGCACTATATGTACTCGGACTTTAGGTAAATGTACTTAGTGATACTCTATGTAATATTACCTACTGTACATACAACGTGAGCCCGTGCTCGCCACGCCGCAGCTGCACCGCATGCACCGCCTGCAGAGGTGCAGGCCGCCGCACTATATGTACTCGGACTTTAGGTAAATGTACTTAGTGATACTCTATGTAATATTACCTACTGTACATACAACGTGAGCCCGTGCTCGCCACGCCGCAGCTGCACCGCATGCACCGCCTGCAGAGGTGCAGGCCGCCGCACTATATGTACTCGGACTTTAGGTAAATGTACTTAGTGATACTTTGAACTCATGGCCTAAACCGTTGAATATGTACTTATATCCGTAAAGGCTAATATGCTGCCATATCTAATTATACCGAGCCGCTTTGAAGCCCGCGGTCGGCGTGTTTACTCTGAGGTGACATCTGCCACAGCGCGCGGTCGCGGTGGATGCCGCGTCAAGTAAAGCACACCATGTACATCCGCTGTAGACTTACGAGCCCGGTCACTACCGGGCTCGTAAGTCTTGCATAAAACTGGGACATCGCTAGAACGATGATTAAGGCTTTCGGCGTGTGATCAGGGTGACAGGAAAACCCGCCTATGACTGTGAACTCATAATAATAAGCTCAATATTTCCAACTCTACTTATAAGCTGTTCTACAGCTGAACAGGCCAACGTTTTTCGTTACAAGATTATGGTCTAACGTTTCTGAGTTATTATTACCTAATTGAAAAACGTTAGACCAAAATTTGCCCACTGGCCATAAGATGGGCACGGCAAGTCCATTTTTAGAGGACTGGCTGGAAAGGTTTCATGGCGACCGCACATTCCGGTTGACGCAAATCCTGATCGATCAGCTGCAACGATACGTTTGGACCATCACAACGGAAGCTGACGCGACCTTGTGGAGTACAAGACGCTTCGGGGCAAGGCAGGCAAGGACATCGAATCACCATAACTTGCTTCTTAAGAATTCTCAAACATACAGGCTACCTCTTGACGTTTTATACTCACAGCAAGTGGTTGTAACAACAAAAAAATTAAACGCAACTGTGATTCTGTAGCTAATAAAATTGATCTTTTTCCAGCCGATGCGAGTTGAGCCCGTTACCGGCGTCTCCGCCCGCGGTGTCGGAGAGCATAGAGGAGAGCACGGAGGAGCGCGCGCGGGACGAGTCGCCGCCCGCGTCGTCGGACGAGAGCGAGCCGCTGTCGCCGCCCGCCTCGCCCACGCAACTGCACCTCGACCACACACGGTACTTACTATACACACTACATTGATGATAGGGACGTTTTAGGGAAAAGGTTTAAGCCCAACCCTATCGAAAAAAATATTTTAACCCCTTGATAAAAGCTAAGGCAACTGTTGCTGACTGAATATAATTTTGTGACTGCACTTATGACGAGGTTTAAACGGTCGCCTCGCCAATCACAACCACGCCAAGTATTGAGGGTTCGATCCCCACAGGAGACCAATACTGGGTATCCAGAATATTTTTATCTGAGCCGGTGTAAATTACACCAAGACTCGAATAAAAATCTAGTGTCAACAGATAAAAACTACATTCACCTGTACCTGTTGATGGAATGTTTGTAAAGTTCACCTATAGGTAAGCAGTGTGATGCTAAATCACTACTCCATTGGTGCATTCCAGTATTCATTATTGGTACAAATAAATTGTTTGCAGGATGTACCCGCCGAAGCCTCGATCGTCGGTGCAAAGGCGCCACACTATCAGCGGGGGTAGTCCACTCTACAAACGTCCCAGCCACACCATTGAGCAGGTAATATTATCTTTAATTTAGGTTTTCTTTGTAACGAAATAGAGTTTAATTTACTACTAAACCATTTTTTTAAAGTAGTCATAATATCTTAGCTTTGTTGCCCGCGTCTGACACCCGGTTATCATAACAAAACTAGCATATGACCAATGATCGGAGTAGGTAGATTAGTTTTTGGTACTTGTATCATAAATACACACGGGAAGAATAACATGGATAAGCCATTTTTCCGAAAAGTAATTCCGGTATTTCCGGATTCAATTAAATATTGTTAATGTTGGTAGTGATATTATTACTACTCAATTCAAAATTTAAAGGAAGGTATCAAAACAAAATAATTCGTTACTTACTTATCTGTTGAATAATAAAAAATCAATCAAATTCCCATCGAAGCTTTAGTATTTTTTATTTTTAGCCTTTATACGGCCATAACCTTTTTATCAGGGTTCGAAAATATCCGTTATTTATTACAAATATCAAAATACCGGATATTTACGATATATATCGGATATATATCAAGTTTGATATATATCAATTTTGTATGAAAGTCATATTATTATTTCATTGTATTATTTATGAATACAATTTGCATGTGTTTCATAAACATACTAAAATGATCAAAAATAAAAAACTGAAATGTTTTAATGTTTTATTCATTTGAGTACCTACTTAGTTTTTCGTAATGATTTTTTTCTGACACCACTGACGGACTGACGCCATTAATACCGGCAGAAATATTGCTATTTTTAGATTAGAAGTTACCATTAGGGAGTATGTTTTAACTCTACTCCCACGCCATATACATTTGGGAAGTAGAAATACAGTAACAAACTCAAAAATAATATTCTTTTTAATCCATTTTTGTATTGCAATATATCACAAAAAAACATGTGATATATATCGTCGAATCGAGGTTGATATATATCGGATATATATCTTGATATATATCCATTGATATATATCCTCGAACCCTGCTTTTTATAAATTATTGTACTTTTACAAATTTCAATATTTTTATAGTGGTCATGGTAATTTACAAGGGTAGAATAAATAAAAAGAGTAAAAATAAACATTGTTTATTGTTAAATATGTACATATTACATCTTTTTTTCCCGAGTGTCAGACTCTTACTGACTAAAACCCACCCGTGTTCCATCAAGTGACCTTTGCGTTCCAGGGCCGCGGTAACTCTTCGTTTACTTGCCAGGGTTGCGGAATTTATTCCGCAACCCTGGCAGAATACAATTCCTACCTAAGTTCCGTTTTTTTTAATAATCAACCATTGCCGGAGGAATGTCCATATAAATATATACGTTTCGGATCAATGACGTCTTTTCAATCTACCTACTCCGATCACTGCTTATGACTATTCTGCTGTTTATGCCGTATATAAAATCTCATCGAAATCCGTTCCATGTTTTGGTGAGCAAAAGTAACAAACATCCATCCATACTCACTAACATTCATGTTTATAAAGGTAATCATCATCATAAAGCCATTCGTATTCCACATACTTAATGGACTTAGGCCTCCCCTAAATTGTTAGCAGCAGGATTTAGCTTTCTATACCACGTAGACCAGATGGATAGTAATAACCACATGAGTAAATAAACCGTGTGGTTGACGGCATAGAATACAAGTGTCACCACCCCCTATCTTCCCGTTGGTGTCGTAAGAGGCGACTAAGGGATAACACGATGCAAATACCATCTTTGCTTAGAGACGGAAAACTCGACATCAAACCCAATACGACTGCCTCGTTGGTCTCGCGGCATAAATGTGCGCGTGGGATCGCGAGGTCCCGGGTTCGATTCCTGGGTCGGGCAGTGTTATTGGGTTTTTCTGTCACGAAATTCTCAGTAGCAGCACGGAGTCTGGAAATGTGCCCGGTACGGCAATAGGCTCGCCCCTTATTACGTGGGACTAAAGTATATCTGGCGAAAAGTGGGTGTAGAAATACACCTCTGCCTACCTCTTCGGGGATAAAAGGCGTGACGATATGTATGTATATGTAAATAAACCGAACAGAGAGACAGCTTCTTAAGAGCTCGTAAATTTGTTACCTATTTTGGTAGGGTTGTCACAATAGGTTAAGACAAATCGCTTGTTCGGTATACGACAGATTCTGGATTGGACAGATTCGTGATTTGGCAGATTCCCAACTCGACAGATTCGTGGATTGGGCAGAATCTTGGACTCGACGGATTCGCTATACGGCAGAAGTACAGTTGTAAATAAAATAGCGAGTGGAACCAAAAAAGGCATGCACCTGAAACTTTTAAAAGCACGGAATAAAAATATACATTTGTTACCAAGGACACGATGTGACGACGTGATTTATTTGACATTCCCAACGATACCACTGTGTTGAATATTTTCTGGTAATATGATCTATTTTGCTAATAAACATAGGAATCTCCTTTAGCTATTATGTGCCACTAGTTTTACCACGGGGATAGATATCTAAAATAAGTTTAAAAAGAAATTGTGTAAGACAAATGAACGTCTAAAAAACAAATGACTATAAAATGATCAACCATCGATAGGGCTTACAAAAAACAGGTGCATGAGGTTTTCGACCTTATTGACAATTCATGACAGACTTTTTTTTGGTATTTTCTTGATTTCTGACATTGATACGTTAGTAAAATTATAAATTTTGAGTTACGTCAATAAGGTCGAAAATCGCATGCACCTGTTTTTTGTAATCCCTATCGATGGCTGATCACTTTCTGATAGGCATTGGTTTTGTAAACATTAATTGTTTTTACACAATTTCACAACTAATGAGTTTATGAGGATCCTCTGGGGGATCGGGCTAGGAAATCCTGGTGGACAACATGCAAACATATTAAGTATTTCGTTGCCAACATTCACAATATTTATTTCAAGATCGAAATATTCGCGAAACTTTTGCTCGAGCAATTCAACAAATGCGACAAAATAGGGTATTTTACCCCATGTGAAAAAATATATAATAACATATATTTTAGATAGTATTACCGGAGAACATGCGGAATATATAAGTTACAGCTCATAAAATGAATAAATAGAATTTTAAAACCATTTTAAACAATTCCGTTTTAGTATCTGTGATTTAATCACGCAAAACGGCAGCCGCCATGACGAATGTCATTAACGTCAAATGACGTCATAAACTTACTAGAATTTTCAGCAACTAAAGCACATGACTGTCAAAAAAGTAAGAAATAAACGTTGTTTACTAATATGTTGCGTAAGCAAGATGGCTTCCATCGTTTTTGTCTGATAAACCGCGAACATTTAAAATGTAAATTTAAAAGTTGTTTAAAAATACTTATCAACTGAATATATTTTTGTAATTTTTCTACTACTTTCTTAAAGTCATAGGATCATCTTGAGACACTTTTCAAAAAATTGTGTAATACCCTATTATCAGGAGGTATACCTAATTAAAAAACCCAATTGTACGTTACCATCGTTAAAATCTTTATAATGACTGAATTATTTCATCTAGCATTATTCATACACACAGTACAATAAACAACCATTATTAATAATAAAACACCACGTTTTTACATTAAAATATTAAAACTTGCAACGTACAAAACAAACAACGTGCGTCGTAATAACCCTAAGATTGTCAACTGCCTGTGTCTACGTAAACCGGTTTTTTCCAGTCTCGCCGCGTACACGACAAGCGGCCAGTGGTCACGCACACATAAGCCGCGTGCTAGTAGTAGTGCAACCGATTCGCGCTGTTGTATGAAGCTGTGTCTCTGTTCCGTTTATCTACTCATGTGGTAATAATAGTAGGCGGATAAAATATTGCAATAGTTTTAGGCTAAGTAATTGAATATTCCTTTCTTATAATTTCAATGTTTGTTTCAGTTTTGGCAAGAGCTGAAACAGCAGCGATGGGGTCCCGAAGGTGGCAGCGCCAGTATGAGTCCCACACCGGACGATATCGCACTTTATGCCAGAGATAAGGTAAACTTTTCTTTAATTACAACTTATTAAGGTAGTCTATACCATCAGTCAGTATGATATTTTATAATTTTACTTTATTAGTTATCAATATCAACATTATTTTAAGAAATTTTAGTTCAGTACACATGGCGAGTTTGGCGCTAAAGGCTATTTCTACCAGATAAACTGTTGATAATGAGTTCTAGATTTAAGCTTAGTTGCAATAATTGCTGTGTAATAAACACGACGTGTCTGTCTGTGGCATTATTCGTAGCTCCAAAACGAATGGACCTATTGAGACTTTTTTTCTTAGAAAGCAAAAAAGTGTCTCAAGCGGTCAGGATCTCAGATACAATTTATGAACATTGAATGTCGGAGGTTACTTAAAATCATGTTTATATTTCAGGCTGTCTCGTGTAGCACAGGCCTAGAACTTTCTCCCCGGCCACGTACGTGTTTAGGCGTAGTCTTAGACCGTCCGAGGCGGCCTTCAAGAACAGACGAAGATTCCCCATCAATTCCACCTACAAGCGACAGAAACCGTGGCAAGTTAGATAAAGCTCACTCGACTCCCGCATACGATTTTGATACGAGTATAGACGAGCCTGGGCCACTTGCGGCACAGACTATACCCGAGTCGCCGACTACGCCAACTACGGAAGGACTCGAGAAATCGGTTATAGAATTGAAGAAGTCGAACTCGCAGAGAGATAGAGAGCGAGTGCTGGAGACGATTAATGTTGCGATGTTGGAGCATAGACGGAGATCGGCTGTATCGCCGCAACAGACGCCTGAGCCGAGTGAAATGCCGGCGCCTAGGTAAGACATATTTTTTTTTAAGTACGACGAAATTGGAATTGTCGGGGCTAGGGGGTCGGCAAATATTTTTTGATGGATTAGTCGGTTAGTAGCTATCCACAAATTACGTTACACATATAGAGACGCGGATTATACGGATAGAGGGCTGCCAAAGTGTGACATTGTATGAAGAATGAGATGATCGTGTGACTAAATTTATAACTTACAACGTAAAATTCGTCCATTTTATCTGAACAGCTGCCCAATGTACGTTTTAAGACCTCTTTGGTAACGAGAGGTGGGGAAAATTTTTTCAGTACATGCATGAACATGTAATGGCCAGTTCCTAACCAGCAGCGTGCAGCGGCGGGCGAGAGCGAGCGGCAGTGATTACAATATCGATGTTGCTCGCTCTTGTTCTATTCTTTTCTTTTTTCTTCTTTTGACGCGCGACGTGTACATTGAATCGCTGCCTCTGCTGCTCGCCCGGCCAATATAGAATTTGCGAGGTGTATGTGATTTAGCATTAGCAACCCTAACCCGTCGCCTTTAGGTGCAGATTCCCCCGCGCGATCCGCGGCCCCGAGCCGCCAGCGCGCTCGGCCCCGACCGTCCCCGCAGTACCCAGCGCAGCACCGTTCTATTTACGCCAATGGGTGTATGTGATTTAGCATTAGCAACCCTAAGCCGTGGCTTTTAGGTGCAGATTCCCCTGCGCGACCCGCGGCCCCGAGCCGCCAGCGCGCTCGGCTCCGACCGTCCCCGCAGTACCCAGCGCAGCAGCGTTCTATTAACGCCAATGGGTGTATGTGATTAAGTATTAGCAACCTTAACTGTTGGCCTTTGGGTGCAGATTCCCCCGCTCGAGTCGCGGCCCCGAGCCACCTGCACGTCCGGCCCCGTCTGTGCCCGCAGCCCCGAGCGCGGCGCCGTTCCCGCCGCTCCGCGCGGTGCGGCGGGACGAGCCGCCGCCCGCCACGCCCATCAAGCCGATACGACCTGTCGACCTTACGCACGTTAGTATACAACAATCTCAGATTATAGAAGTATCAGATGGAACGCATTCGTCCAACTAAGCGTGGCACGTTGACAGCTATGTGTGCGTGACATTTGGCGACTGGCACTGTACGGACACGCGCGACTATGTGTGTGTAAAGTTGCCAGATTATGAATAATCTCCCACTATTTTGCATATAGTTATATAATATTCTTATATTCATTTGCGGTTTTGAAGAATTTACCATGGATTTAATTAATGCTTTTATAAATACATTTCTTAAATGTAGGTACCGAGTTAAGTTTTAACTAATTCGTAAATTGAGAAATGAATAGAATATGTTTTGTGATTCATAGCTTCGATCCAGGAGAAATATATAATACCAACTACTTACATATATTTACGAATACCAATCATGAGGTTCAGATCTTAGATCGGCGAATATGTTGTTTATTTTTTTATTAGAAATTCTCAGTATGGTATCTGGAAATGTTTGGTTAATTGCAAAAGGCTTGCTTCTTATAATTCCTATAATATTATTTAGCTAAAAATGTACACATGTGTTGCTATACGATTTTGATACTTATTCCCTACGCCATAAGTATGTATGTAGACACGGCGCCAAGTCAAGCTAAACAGTTTCTGTACGTTTTTGATACTTATTCCCTACGCCATAAGAACGCTACAAAGGTCAAAGTGTATAAGCTTGACGAGTAGCAGGGTGTACACGAATATTTGGATCGTTTGGGGATCGAACTCAAAACAATATATGTAAGGTATAATAATATACTAATGGAAATGACAAGTGCATTTTCCCTAATTCAGGCAGAACGGAGTCGACAAAAACTGGCAACACTTACATATTTCTTTCACAAATACGAATTTTATCGAAATTAAATTAGGAAACAGACAAATTATCACTAGTTACCTGTGAAAAGATATTCCATTTTCCTGTTTTTGTTTTTGGGAACAACTTTTACAGTGTTTAAGAACGCAAGACGGCATTTTGAGAATTTAAAAGTTGAAGTGATCGTGGCGCGTGAACTGTACGATGCTTCGTAGTGCACTGAGACGAGTTTGTATTCGCTTTTGAATTTGTATTTGCTTTAGTGGCCGCACGCAACTGTGCCGCGTGTTCCATCTGATACTTCCATAATCTGAGACAACAATATTATTATCTTAGATTGGAGACATCTTAAAAAAAGCAAAGGCATGAGAAACTTGATAGGAGTAAATAAAACAAGAGAGCAATATGTCAGGATCGTTGCAAATGGGTTTCCATAGTCTCTGCCTACTCCTTCGGGAAACAGAACAGGCGTGAGCCTATGTATATATGTACGTATTGACTATAGTACGATCGCGAAACTGGAAGATTTTTTATTACCTGTGCTACTCGCTCCCGGGTAAATACAGTGTACTTGCTACTTGTTAGCACGGGCTGTTTCCGCAACTCCACGTCCTGGGGTGTATTTTGCGCGTGGGTGGGAATGGTGTTGTGACTCGAGCCACCCCAGCTCTTTGAGGAAGGCCAGCACAGCGCTTGATGTGGCCCACTGCTTCACTCAGGGCGCTGTGTCTGGTCAGGTACTGCTGCCTGTACTGTGCGACCGCAGCGCAGTCGAGGAGCAGGTGGGCTGCCGTCTCGTTTGCTGCCTGCAGGCTCTACACAGTGGGCTGTCGGTGATACCTATAGTAAATAAGTTCTTATTGTTACGAATGGCGATAATTGAAAATAACGCCATCTATCCGTGAAGGATAGAACTAGAAGAGATTTGATGTATCGGTGGTTTAAGGGTTATTCATCTACTCTGTACTAGATGGCGTTGCTGTATCGACTGTTCGCGATTATTTCGACAGTTTTGTGGAAGCGTCTAGAATGCATTAGTGATGTTATCCGGCCAGTATAAATAGCGCGCGAACGAGCGGACCGGACACAGTTACAATTGAATATCGGAGCGATAATCATCAAGCGAAGGGAGTAAGTCGGAAGTGTTTAGTGGTGTTTCTAGTAATGTGAAATAAGTGTGTTATTATTAGTGTTGAGAAATAAGTGTATAGTGTTTGTGTCAGTAAATAAAGTTCAGTTTAAGTGGCATAGTGATTTTAATTTATCGCCGAACCCCAGCTCGTAACAAATTGGTTTCAGAAGAAAGGGATAAATTATGCCGGTTATGCCGAAAGAAGAAACTGAAGGAGTGCGTACCAGGAATCAGCGCCAGCAAGACCTGGACCAGAGAGGCTTCGGAGACGTTCCTACTCCATCGTCTGGTGAACCAGGCGACTCCGCGGCTGCAGTGGAGCCTGCAAGTGTACACTGCGTGGTGGTGCCCGACATCGCGGCTCTGATGGCGTTCATGCAGGAGCAGGCCCGCCGTCAAGAGGAGCACGCGCGCCGCATGGAGGAACAGCTACAGCGCGACAAGGAGGAGCACGCCCGCCGTCTGGAGGAACAGCTGGTGCTCATGAAGGACCTCAGCGCCGCAGTGAGGAAGGACTTGAAGGCGGTCAAGGAGGAACTCCAACAGCACGAGGCCCGTATCAGCGACATTGAGAAGCGTGTATATGACCACCACGAGACCTGTGTTGCTGAAATAGAAAGAAAATTGCGTGGGCTCGAAGTGACATCAGCGGCTGTAGCGCCCTCGCCTCGTGGGCTTAAGGTTCTACCATTTGATGGCTCGTCATCATGGTCTGCATACAAGATCTAGTTCGAGGCTGTGATGCGATCGAATGGGTGGACCAAAGAACAGGCCCTAACCGCCCTAACCTTGGGCCTTCGCGACCGGGCCTTGACAGTGTTGGAGGCACTCGGGCAAGACGTCACCTACGAGAAGCTTCTGGAGGCGCTGGAGGCGAGATACGGTGACGCGCACCTCGATCATGTGTATCGTGCTCAGCTGAAGGACAGGACACAACGCACCGGAGAAACTCTGCAGCAGTGGGCTCTAGAGGTTGAAAAGCTGGTCAGCAAGGCATACCAGTCGTCGCCTGCGCTTATTGACGGGAACCTCGTACAGGCATTCACCGATGGGATCCGTGACCTGGAGGTTAGAGCAGCGGTAAGACTTGGGCACTTCAAGGCCCTCAAGGAAGCCTTAACCTACGCTCTGGAGGTGGAAGCAGCGCGACACGCGGATCGAACTTACCGTATCAGAAACTGCGGGGAAAGAGACCATATCCGCTTGAGCTGCCCGAAGCGAAAAAAACTTGGTGGAAACCTTTCTCCACCAAAGAGCTCATCTGACGTACCTGTATGGCGGCAAGAGCAACGTAGCGCAGATGCTCTGACGCGTAGGCCTTACCCCGACCAACGCAAACACTGTGCAAGACAGGAAGCGAAGCAGGCAGCGCTAGTGAGAAGGTTGAAGACGGATCTGAGTGACGAATGGAAAGAAGCTTTGCAGAGTGCTGAGCAAGATGACAAGGACGTACAGCCGATTCTCGAGTGGAAGAAATCAGGCGCTCCTAGGCCCAAATGGAGTGAAATCGCAGCAATGAGTCCTATCACCAAGAGTTATTGGGCATAGTGGGAAAGCTTGGTTGTCCAGGATGGAGTTCTGTGCCGCAAATGGGAAAACGCTCGCGGTAACCAGTGCCATTTGCAAATGGTAGTGCCTAAAACTAAGGTGCCGGAAGTCTTGCAGCTCTATCACAATGGTGCTTCAGGAGGTCACATGGGAGTTAAGAAGACGCTTACTAAGATCCGAGAGCGGTTTTATTGGCTCCACTGTCGGGATGACGTCGAGGATTGGTGCCGCAAATGCACTAGTTGTGCGGCTGTGAAGGGGCCACACATTCGTAGCAGAGGTGCATTGAAGGTGTACAATGTAGGAGCTCCATGGGAGCGCATAGCATTGGATGTCGCTGGACCATTTCCTGAGAGTCAGGACGGCAACAAATACTTCTTGGTTGTGATGGATTACTTCACGAAGTGGCCTGAAGTGTTTGCAATCCCAAATCAAGAAGCTACCACAGTGGCCGATAAGCTGGTGCATGAAGTCTTTTGTCGGTTCGGGGTGCCCTTGGAAATCCACAGCGATCAAGGCCGGAACTTCGAATCTGAGGTGTTCAAGGAGACTTGTCGCGTAATGGGTGCACATAAAACCAGGACCACGGCTTATCATCCGCAATCAGATGGCATGGTTAAATGGTTTAACCAATCACTGGAAAGGTACCTGGCGAAGGTCGTGGAGAGCAAACAAAGAGATTGGGACAATCACATCCAACCATTCCTTCTCTCATATCGCAGTGCGGTCCACGAAACCACAGAAGTAACACCAGCTTTTGCCAATTTCGGCAAAGAATTACGTTTACCAGCAGACTTAATCACCGGTATTCCGCCAGAATCTCCACGTAATATAACGGATTACGCGACCGAGCTACGCAACAAGATGAACGACGTGTACGAGCACATCAGGGAATCTGGACAAAAGATGTCTGAGAAGATGGACACTCGCTACGACCGAAAGGCAAACAACAAAGGCTTCGATGAGGGATCATTGGTGTGGCTTCATAATCCAGTACGAAGCAAAGGTAAATTGCCTAAGTTACAAGCCAAATAGGACGGGCCATATCGCATAATTACCAGGATGAACGACGTCACCTATCGAATCCAGAAGGGACCGCGAGGTGCACCGAAGATAGTTCATGTGGACCGGTTGGCTCGTTACTATGGGTCCAACGATGTTCGAGACGAACACGTTTAAGGGTGCGTCCACATCTGGCGAATGTGCCGCAAATGTGCAGAACGCGAGCCGATTGCGAGCTGCGCGCGTGCAGTCACTGATGGTTTGGTGCGCCTAGAGCGCATAGAGCGCGCGAGCGGCGCGCGATCTGCGCGCACTCAGTTCTCGCCCTTACAGTTCCGTTTACTGGCTCAGTACTATCGAAGATATCAGACGACACTAGATAAATGGACCGATTCGATTTTATTAGGTTTTCGGATTCACGACACAACTGAGCGGGTAAGTTATGAATTATTTAATCGCGTACGGCGCTTAGGTCGCGCGCGAACTGCGCGCGGGCGGCGCAGAAGCGGCGCACGAACAAAAATGCATGCGCGCAGCTCGCGGGCAGGTCGCAAACGGCTCGCGAGCTGCACATTCGCGGCACATTCGCCAGATGTGGACGCACCCTAAGAGAGAGGCCGTGTTACGAATGGCGATAATTGAAAATAACGCCATCTATCCGTGAAGGATAGAACTAGAAGAGATTTGATGTATCGGTGGTTTAAGGGTTATTCATCTACTCTGTACTAGATGGCGTTGCTGTATCGACTGTTCGTGATTATTTCGAAGTTTTGTGGAAGCGTTTAGAATGCACTAGTGATGTTATCCGGCCAGTATAAATAGCGCGCGAACGAGCGGACCGGACACAGTTACAATTGAATATCGGAGCCATAATCATCAAGCGAAGAGAGTAAGTCGGAAGTGTTTAGTGGTGTTTCTAGTAGTGTGAAATAAGTGTGTTATTATTAGTGTTGAGAAATAAGTGTGTATAGTGTTTGTGTCAGTAAATAAAGTTCAGTTTAAGTGGCATAGTGATTCTAATTTACGCCGAACCCCAGCTCGTAACATTATTGAAGGATCGTTACTGTCCGCAGTTGTTGTTTGGACAGCCGGAGGTCTTGTTTGGCTATCTTACCGTCTGCTGCGGGAAGAGCCTCCTTGGCCTGCCTACATGTCTCAATACCGATCCAGGACTGGTTGTGCTTTGTTCTGGATCTGTTTCTTACCAGGTTGCAATAAAAACCAGACGGGAGGGGAATTACGGGTTCGGGTCCCACCTCCACTAATGTGGCCCCTTTTCTGGCAAGTACGTCGGCTGCGTCATTACCTCTTGAGCCACTGTGGCCCTTGATCCATTGCAGTGTTAGTTTATTTAGTTGACCTACCTGTGTTAGTTTTTGGTGGCATTCAAGTCTGAGTGCCGAGGTGATAGTATGGCTTTTGAGGGCTGAGAGGACAGCTATTCTATCAGGATCCTAATGGATCGTTCCCTTACCTCACGTGCCATGATTGCTGTGACAGCTAGGATTATGGCGAAACATTCGGCCTGGTAGACCGTGTTGTAGGCTCCCAGCGGTGCTGTGGTGATGATGTTTAGGTCCTCGGAGAATACTCCTGAACCCGTAGCTGTATCCGTCTTTGACCCATCTGAAATACAGTGTATCTTGGTCGCATGGATTTAATGAAGACGACGGCACATTGCATCTGGTGACGTGTCCTTGATGCGCAGTCTCTGAAAGTAACTGTCACAATATTAGAAAGTTTTAGGAATGGGAGCATTGCAACACATGTTAATAAATAATATTCAATTTTATTATAAAATAAACAATATTATGTTACGGTAGAATTTTAGAAATTGTATGGTTATCTGATCAATATTTATTTAAAGTCATCTTAAATTTTTTGTCCTGAATCGACCCTTCTGCACATTTTTAAATTTTTATTATTTTATAGATCACATAAATACGAAAATTACCTGACACATTTTACTCTATTTATTCCCTCTGTTACTTCGATCAAATCCGCAACATTTTTATCCAACCGAGCACTTCTATCCGCCCTAGCCTAACGCATGTTCTCTATATTACAGATATCGCCCCCCCTCCGCCACATAACGAAGCACGACATTCGCGTCATCCCCTCGGAGCGTCGCGAAATGCCGGCGATCAACAGCGAGCAAGAAGCGAACACGCCTACGTCATCACTCCGCCGTAGATCCCCTCCCGCACCTCCCGCGCCTACACCTGCCACCCCTTCCTCCCCTGATATAGTACTAGGAGCACATATACAGAGTGACTCTACTAGGGGTCATGCGTTATCGCCTCCCAGTGCAGTCAGAGGAATATTCCCTACGTCGAAGTCTAGGAGTCTGAAGAAGAAGAGCTCGATACTAGCAAGTGAGTATTGATTTAGATTCTAACGTCAATGTTGATGAATAAGTAAGTGAGTGTTCCTTTACTAGCCTACTTGGAATGTAACTGCAGTAATGGATCGGCATCGACTGTTTTCAATGACATTAAGCTGACATGTTCAGTCGTTATCAGACCGACACGGCGATTGTTTTAATTGGGAGATAGAGACTTCGCTTACGCCACTGCTGACACAGTCTTATAGAGGCTTGCGTAAGTCACAACACATATGTAACGTTGTTGGCCAACAGGTGTGAGAAATTTTGTTGCTCGCTGTCATTCCGGTGCCGGCGACTGTATTACTATGTCCTTGTCGGGCCGGGCTTGCTCTAATGAGATTGTGTGCCATACAATATTATAGTATTATGCGTTTACTCAGGTCGGTGTCGTTGTCGGTACAGTGTCGAGTCTGATTGGTTTATGCAGAAATGCTTAGTAATTGATTATGTCTCTAGTGAGTCAATGAAAGTAGCTGATATATCCCATGTCGGTACGAAGTAATCTGTCTATATATGTAAATTTCTTGCGTTAGGTACTGATTACCTGATAAAAAAGCTACAGCTCAAACTATTAGGCGTAAGAAGGTCAAATTTGGCAATTACATATTCTTTATGGACCGTAGTAGTGCACTAGAATTGATTGCTCGCAATTATCACGAGATCGGGCAATCAATGGTTTAGAATGATCACCGCCGGACTATCATTTCGTACAATATCATAGGGTTATGCGTCCATTAATATCAGTGTAGTCGTCGGTGCCAGGCTGGGTCGGTTTACGAAGAAACGCTCAAAGACTCGTTAATTGGTAATGCCTTCAGTGAGACGATGAAAGTAGCGGTTGGCTTTTAAAGAAAAGCTCGATGACTAGTGGATAATAGTAGATTACATGACAAGGGAGCAAAATAGTATTTTTACGGCGAGGGCGCTACTTTGAATCACGAGCGAACCGAAGGATTCTAGAATAGAATCCCGATCGTAGCGAGGGATTTTAATGTAGAATCCTGAGCCCAGCGAGTGATTCAAGGTACATTGCCCGAGGAAAAATAATTTGCTCTCGAGTCATATACTCTACTTCCCTTTCTATGAGAAAATAAATAATTTTTTGTTCGTGGGTAATAAGTTTTGTACGTCATTGTTAGCTTCTGTAGTTATTGTTTCAGGAGTTAAAGCATTCGCTTTCATAACTCGACGCAGAACTCATTATTTTTGCAAAATTCAATAAAGTATATACCTACTGATTACGAGTACAGAGACGTAATTCTTTTTTTTTAGCGCGGGTCACGCCCGTGCTGCCAATACCGTAATACCAGTCAGTTATTCATACAATTTGCGTTCGATTTCTATGAATGAGATACGTTCCAAATTCAAATCACTTTGCCACCCGCTAAAAGCTCTTAACAGAAAAGAGCTATTTTGCTCCCGCTAAAAGAGGAACAAAGCGACACTTTTCGAATAGAAGGGATGAAAAAGTACATTTTCTTGTACGCTTGTACGTACTATCAACGGTAATTATATTTCCCAGAGCGACGCATGGTCCCGGCGCGAGCGCTGGCGGCGCGCGGCGCGATGGGCGCCGTGTGGCAGCGCGTGCGGGCGCGACATGCGCAGCAGCCGCGCTGGGCGCGACGACACCTGCTGCTCACGCACAACTTGCTCTACGCGTATAGAACACCTGAGGTAACAACCTAGTATAAGGAGACCTTAAAAATGACATTCACGTGACAACAACTATGAGACTTGTAAATATTGAACACTAAAATGTTAAATGGTCTACAATTATCCGGCTCGAAGGACCAAAACACTTCGACTTCGTAAGAAGAAGTCTAATTTATTACGAGACTGTTTGGTCTTACATTAATAAAATTGCTGTTATCTTAAAAATGACTTAATAATACGATAGATGCAGTGATGCTATGTAAAACCCACTGCGATATATCATAGCCATATACCCACTGGTATATGGCTATGAAGTCATTTATTTTACTAACAAAAGTGTATTCATGATCAAATAGTAATAAATGCTGACTTGACACAAACTTGATCAGTTAGGTTTGTTGTATAATTTTTATATTCCGTCTAACATCTAATATGCACTTTGAAAGTATTAGTTCCGCGCAAACTACAAATAAAATGTAAAAAAAATAACATATCCTACTTATTTCCAGTGTGCAAAAGCGGACTGCATGATCTACTTAGAAGGGTTCACGGTGTCGGCAGCGGTAGAGGTGAAATCACGCGCGCACGCGTTCAAAGTGTACCACACTGGCACTGCGTTCTACTTCGCGTGCGACACCAAAGACGCCATGTTGGCTTGGATACAGCTTATACACAGGGCCACGCTGTTACCCTCGTTGGCTACTAATGTGAGTATTCTTCAAGTTATTTCAATATTCTTATATTAACAAAATATACAGGGTATCACAAGATCCATCACCAAGCCAAAGTCTACTCGTTTTGGACATTATGCCAAGTCATACTAAGGAAAAATAACTTGGAAAATGAATTTTTTAATTGACACTTTTTTTAAACCGCAATTAAAAGGTTGGCGGGGTTATTGCATCCTTTCCATTTTGTACCTAATTACAAAAATTTTAAAATAACTTTGAGCCTCAATATCTCCTGAACCAGTAATTTCCCCGGTATGGTGCCGAAGTAAAAAATGTTCGCAATAATGGGTACAATATGGGACTTTAGTTTTCGTTAAGGGTCTTTATACACTCTGTATATTTTTTCGTCTTTGAAATAAAAGCCATATTTGCGTCATATTTACTTTTTATATGTCATTGTGTAGTTTGTTAACAAAAGTTCTAGATTGAGCATTTTTAAAATGAGCAACGTCTCATAAACTTAGTTTTGCCAGTTTTCAAGACAATCTTTTATCTTGTAATCATTTAAAGCTCTTTATTTTGTCTCGCACCCTCCTAAGAATGGAGGTGGTTCAAATCTTGCACACGTGATTAAATTCGTCGCGTTCCAAGATAGTGTAACTTGTCTCGGGACTTAAGACGCTGTTATACCTCAGAAGCCGTGAAACACCAAATTTTTCGTCGCGCATCTAGCCATAACGGTACATATTACAAACTAGCAAAAAATAGAGCTTAAAGTCAAAAATCTGAACAAAAGACTTTTGAAAGAAATTTTCATGTAGGTATGTAAAATAGAATCACGGTAAAAAAATCACAAAATCGAGGCAGAAAAAAATCTTTCGTCTCACTGTTTGCAATATTTTGATCGTAGGCTGTCATATTTTATTTGATAATATTGTAGGAAATCTAATGAACTAAAGAATTAGCCTATTTATTTTCATATTATACGTGTATATTTTGTAAAATTAAATAAAATCTGCCAAACGTCTATGATTTTGACGCTCGGTAGATCCCATCAATATCAAACGCTTCAGCAATTTAAACCTTATTATTATCATAAGCGGTGTACTGAGTGTCAGTTGCTAGTTTACGCCCCGCCCAGACCTCATCATTCGGCTATGAGCCCTGTGAGAGATAGGTCATGTCGCTTGCGTCTCCGCTGCACGAAATTTTACGTAAACCTGTTTGTTATTAATAGTAGTTCGTAATTTCATGTTTTATGTTATAGACTGAATACTTTGAATCAAATAGGCTTTTCATGTAACTATGGGCACATATAATTAGGACCTAAGTTTATACTCTTGTTGCGTTTAATGTGTTATTGTTTCTGTGCTTATAAATATATAATTAGAAGAATAAAATATGGACAGTTAGAGAAATGAAGTTCTACGAAGGATTTGTACAAGAAAGCGTCGTAATAAAATAGAAATTCATCCATGGCCAAGTGATTATGAAATATGTAACATTTTTACACAAATTATTTTCATAAGAATCTTTTATGACTAACTTAGTTATAGATTATCGATTATGCATAATATAATTATATAAATTATTCTCACAATACATAGCTGCCACAGTTTTCAATTTTTGAAAGAGTAATAACATAAAATCGAATCATTTTATGTACCTATATTCCAAATTCATTAACTTGTCAGAGCGCCTGGAGCGCTAAGATGCCGCCACGGCGAACAATCAACAGCGCTAATATGGCGCTCCGCAATCCGCACACAAGCGGTAACGAATGTTGTATTATTGTGTTGTGAACATAAACCTATTTAGGTACATCGGGTAAAACTTTGATTATTCATAAACTATTAGGTATGTCTCAGTACATCTAATATCTTTTTAATTTCTAAAATCAATCATTTATAAGTAAGAAGGTGACTTCTCTGTTTGCTATAACACAAGATATAGTATTTTTTTAATAATAAAGTACATAACTAATTATCTTTATTGTAATTACAGTGAAGTTAAAGATAACAGTTCTGCAACGTCTTACACACATTTGACTGCAGTCATTCCTAACACGATCTATTCAAGAGCTAGCCAAGAAATGCCTACCAATTTTTTTAACAAATTCGACTCAAATTCCGTAGTGATAAGCAAAAATTACAAGAGGGATAGCAGTGACTGGTTCGAATTGCGTAAGAATATGTTGACAGATTGAAATTTTGGTATAGTGGTAAAAAGAAGAGATAACAGCAGTAAAGCCAACTTAGTAAAAAATATTTTTACAAATAAAATATTTGCAATGTAAAATCAGTTGCGCATAGAATCTAAAATGAACAACTGGCTTTGCAACAACTGGCGAAGCAAGAAAATGTAACAATCGAGCCTTGTGGATTATCCGTTTATTGGTGCCACGCCAGATGGATTAATAGGTCCAAACACGATTGTGGAAATTTAATGTTCTATAGTTGCCTATAAAAATGGCCTGGAGAATAGTATAAGAGCAAATAAAATACAAATACGGAAACATGATAAAAAAGTGAACTGACTAGTCTAAACAAATATTGTAATTGTTATTACCAAATTCAGGGGCAACGCCACGTTACACGCAAACAAAAGTGTTTATTTGCTGTGTGGAGTGGCGAAAGTATACCACTAAAAATAGAAATTATAGAAAGAGATGATGTTTTCTGGGAGAAGAAAAGCTTGTGGCATTGCGAGTTGCGTCTAAATATTTTTAAACACATACATACATACATATACTCACGCCTGTTTCCCCGAAGGGGTAGGCAGAGGCATATTAAACGCCCACTTTTCGCCAGTGTTTTGATCCCACGTAATAGGTGGCGAGCCTATTGCCGCTTATTGGGACATTTTGTTTGCCAGAGCCTCGTCCATTGATCGGCAGGTGCACCACTTGCAGGTGAGGTTGGCTTGGGACCCTAAGTTCTTGGTGGGAACCCTATGCACCCAATTGCAAAAAAAATGCAAAAACAATTTCCAAAATTTCATAAATACTTCGGCAATTATGCAAAACGGAACGTCGTTTTTATACTTTAGTTCAGTTTTACAAATGTCATTTTTAGGTTTTATGTGAAAAACGTGAAACGAAACGCAAAACAGCCATCTTGGAATGATCATATTGACAGCTAATGTCAAATTTGTGCGTCATTGCTTTCGAGTGCCTAGGGTTAGGTGCGCCTGTAATAAGTAACTAAATAGGTTATGTTAGGTTCTCTTTTGACCCTTAATTCGAAAATAGGAGCCCTTCGCAGGGCTCCGTCAACCTTAGTTTATTAAACTAGTGTGATGAATGTGCAAGTTGGCAGTGCCATACACACCGATGTTTGGAGATTTTTTTTTTCAGTGGAAACCAAGTATTTCCGGCAAGTTAAAATGGTGAGGAGGGTTTCAAGACCTCCCCTCCTCCCTCACCAATCACTCACAACCCCTAAAAACGGCGACGTATTTCGAAACCTTTACCATAATAATTATACCTATAATAACAATAAACATCCTTAAATAAATAAAAGAAATCAACTTTTACTAAACTTCAATTATCTCGTAACTCGCTTTAGTTGAGATACGGCTTTTGCGCTTAGTAGAGCAGTATTGTGTTTTTTAGGGTACCGTAGCCAAAAATTTTAAAAACGGAACCCTTATAGATTCGCAATGTCTGTCTGTCTGTCCGCCCGTATGTCACAGCCAATTTATTGCAAAACAGATTTGAAAACTGGCAGGAATGGAATTAGATGTAGGTATTCTATGAACTGCTTCACTATTTTTATACAAAAACAAAACAAACATAATAATGGCCTCTCCATACATGGAACTGACTTAATTATTTTTATCATCTTACGGCACGTAGGTATTTACCTACTTTCGTCAACTATTAATACCTATAACGTCTAATGTAAACAAGTTTTGCTCATGGCTGAGTGCAGCTCAGTGGAGAACAAAACTTGCGCTATGCCTATATTGTACAAACAGATTGATGTATGTAATATAAATTTTAATATCAGTATCTCAATTCAATATTATGCTAAAACGTTTTGCTTGCGATTTTGAAATATTGGAATACGGATGTCGCCAGAATACGGCCGCACGCGACGAGAATAAAGGGGGGCGCCCCGCAGTAGACGGAGCTAAGCTCCCTTCACCTCACCTGCTTCACCCCCTCATTCACCAAAACAGTCGCTTAGGACAGCGCCTTAACACGTGTCAAAACTAGGTGACTGCTTTAGTCATTACTGCTGAATATGTCTGTATTGGGAAAAGTGTGGGACCAGTCCCAATCATAATGCAGTATTTTTTCATAAAAACTACATATCAATTTATAATTTATGCATAGTATAATATATTGGCGTTTGCGACTACATTCCTGTTTTCTGATTTCCGGCCAAAGTCACGGAACTACTTTGCTTGTCGTTGGTAACTGTAAAGTAATTTATATTGGTTTATATTCTATTTGGGACGCCAGAGAAATACTTGTAAGCCATGCACTATTAATGTATTAATGAACACCACATGTACTGAATGACATTCGTATTATTCGTCTGACCATCTTATAAGGGTCGGAACATATCTGACGGAAGATACGTCGAACGTATATTCGGTCGCGTCTATTCCGTCAAATGTGTCGGTACACATCTGACGGAAAATGCGAGCGTATCTGCACACATTTGCTGAAAGCGTCGCTATAATGCACACATATCAAATTGTTCGTGCAGCGCCGTACTCAGGGCAGCTCAATATTTTACTGTCATATTATTATATTCGACGACCGGTTGGCGCAGTGGCAGTGTAAGCGACTGCTACACCGAAGGTCGCGGGTTCGATTCCCGCTCAAGTCAAACATTTGTGTGCATGAACATGAATGTTTGTCTTGGTCTGGGTGTTTCTATATATGATATACACACTCACATACACACACACACACACACACACACACACGCACGCACGCACGCACGCACGCACGCACGCACGCACGCACGCACCGAGCTGTTTATCCTTAATACAGGCTATTTCATAGCCTAGCTAGGAAAACAGTAAGCCATCCATTATTTTGTGTAGTAAACTACTTCACAGATACTGTAACTACTCAACATGTACTAAAATGATTTACTTGCCAATAAAAATATTATTATCATTATTAATATGTATATATTTACAAAAAAATAGTATGTATGTATGTTTATTCATTATCTAGTACCCATAACACAAGCTCTGCGTAGCTTGGTACTAGATAGTGATACGTGAATGTGGTAGAATATTATATTACTATATTTAACGTACGTAACGTAGGAGAACGTAGGCGTTCTTCGTCTCTCAGGTCTTCCTCCATCATATATTTCAAGAAAATAAGACTCGTTGTTCACTCAATAGGTTTTAATCAAAGTAATTAGTTCACTTTACAAACTAAATATGCACACGTGGCTCGGATGAAACTGGATTACTTTTGGAAACGCGGCGAAGTCGGACGTAAGTAGGCTACACTAGTTTCCTCCGCTGTGTCTGTCACCAAAGTGTCCGTTGAGAGCTCCATGTTCGCTTATAAAAACATCAAATGACATTGACAGCTGTCAACTGCCGACCTCAGTGTTGCCAACCATCGTATCCGAATACGCCCAAATCTATTAAGATTTGGCGTTCCGTATTCCAATCTCCGACATATTTATATGATATTCTTTTAGCTAATCATTTTTTCGATCTGGTCCCTGATGTTATTTAGTCACTGAAGTCCTGTAGGTATTTATATTACAATTCAAGTTTTACTTTGAAAAATATGTCGGACTTCAGAGATTTTTTATAGTAGCCAACAAGCGTTATTTGAATATATTTCCTATATAGGTATGGAGGTTCAAAAATAAAAGACGATGATACGATTTGGTTTCGGTTTTTAACAAAATTTATACAAATGATATGGAAGGGGTTACAGTTGCAGCGCATGACACAAAATGTTTTCAGCTTATTATTTTCCGAGTGACTAATAACTTAAAAGATGACTAAATGTTTGCAAGTAATAAAATAAGTTCTAGCAACTTATTTTATTACTGCATATGCACACGATTAAATATTTTCGCGACTTTTATCTATACTTATAATAAAACTGTAGAGGGGTCAATTCTGTACATTGAATATATATTCAAAATTAATATTGGAGGATGAACGGTGATCGATACTGATGCCAAAAATGCAATCAGTAATTTTTTTGTCTGTCTGTCTGTCCGTCTGTCTGTCTGTCTGTCTGTCTGTATGTGCACGCATGGGTCAAAAACTACTAAAAGGATTTTAACCAAACTTGGTACGATTGTAGTCCATACTCCTGGGCAGGTTATAGGCTATATAACATAACGCTAAGACACATAGGAGCTGAGCAGTGACGATAAATTTGAAGCAAGTCGGATGAAAATGCGCTTTAGAGCTCTTATCCTCGCATACGTTGATCATTCACCAAAAGTATGTATTACAAAGATGATGGTCTTCAAAAGATCTACAAAAAAGTCCTAAATAGTATATATCTATCTTTTATAAATTAGCCACAATAACGGGTTTAATCGTTAGGCATTTCTTCAAAGTGTATTAAATACATAAATATATATTTATCAAACTCCCATATTCAAAAAGTACACTTTAATATGTATATTACATAAAAAAAATATATAGAAATCGGTTTATAAACACACAAGATATAGATGAAATAAAACTTCCAAATCTCGCCGCGCCAGTATGGGTACGGCTATACGGTTGATTTTTGTTTAACGCACGAAACGGCCGTCTATACATATTATAAATCTGTAAGTGATCGATGTCCGTACATAGAAGATATTCAGAAGAAATCTATTTTAAGGGGTCTACATTAAAGAAGAGAAGCCAAAAATATAATAATTAAAATTTTTGTCTGTTTGTCTGTGCGTTTTTGCACGCTAATTGCAGAAACGGCTAATAGAATCGGAATGCGATTGGAATTCACTGATGTATTGTAGTAAGCCCCACTTAACATTTGATGTTTGTTTTATACGAATCGGTTCATAGATAAAAAAGTTGTGTCAAATTAAACATTTGTTCGGTTAAAATTTGTTCTATAAAAGTAACTCTTTAGTTGAATTGGTTGAAACTTAATAATTATATTATGATCAGTCAAATGTAAAATTACGAGGTTGAAAGATTATAAATAGGATATTTTCGAACATTTGGATCTTCCAATTTAAATTGAGCTTAAATCTGTATGATTAATTTTATGTTAAATAGGGTTCAGCTTAGGCTGGACGTATTCGCACATGTATATGTAAACAGGTTGAAGAGTGGCGAGTCATTTTATTTTACTGGATGGGGATTAACACTGGGTTGGCATTGTCTGAAGCAAGTATAAGTAAAAGTCCTCATCGATTACGCCATGGGTTTGAGAAGCTGCATAGTTATGGCATAAATATAAAGACAAATTGGCCGAGGACATTTTTAGGTTACCACAACAATCTAATAAACCATTGCTTGACAGTAAATATAGTTATATCTTTCCTATTACTTAATATGAACGACCACGACGACCGATACGAACCATCATTTGCTGGTGTAAAAATGATCTCTCGAGACTTACTGAAGACCAGCGTTTAATATTATTATGATCGTGGATAGTGATTTGAGAAAAATACTATTTGTAGATGCTCCGGGTGGAACGGCAAGACTTTTCCTACCAAGGTGACTTCAGCAAAGGAACGAAGCTAAAGTAAGGTTTTGCGAATACAAAATGACGAACTCATGGGCGGTATAACAGTACTTTTTCGTGGCGATTTTCGTTAGGCTCTGTCTGTTATACCACCATAGAATATGAGACAAGAGCTGGAGAAATTATAGCCTGTCTAAAGAGTTCATAACGATGAGATTGTATTATCACTATGCATTTTGACATTAAATATGCGAGCATGATTATGAGGCAACGAACATGCACAGGAATTCTCTGATCTCTCGCGATTGGTAACTTCGCGGTGTGGACTTGCACGTACAAGTGAAAGTCATTTGAGCTATTTTTAGGACATCTACACTTTTCAATATCTTAGGTATTATATGCAACTTAAAACATTTTGGGTACCTATCAATTCTGTAGCCTAATGAAAAGACAAATTCCGCGCGAA
Source organism: Euclidia mi (assembly GCA_944739405.2). Taxonomy (NCBI): domain Eukaryota; kingdom Metazoa; phylum Arthropoda; class Insecta; order Lepidoptera; family Erebidae; genus Euclidia; species Euclidia mi. The sequence continues at coordinate 75,701,826 of OX123188.2, forward strand.
CGGAGTCGCGGGCACAGCTAGTATTACATAAGATTCAAAACTTGTTATAAAATATATGTTATTTTATATGTTGCTATGTATGCTATACTATATGTTATAAAAACTTAAAACTAGCAGCTGCGTTTAGGTAGCAAATATACTATACAAGTCAATTGAAATAATAGCCAAGTAATAATTAATGACTTGGCGACTAATAATGTTAGAAGGTAGGTTATGTTAGGTTTTCTTGTGACCCTGTACCCAAAAATAGGAGCCCTGCCAAGCAGGGCTCCGTCAACTTGGCTTAAAAGACTGAAGGGTCTTATTTACTTATACGAAACACTTCATTTAAGACAAAATCATTTGCCAAATATTGAAATTTGTATTATTTATGAATGTCCATTTTCTATTTTTTATTCATCATCAAGTGTCCGCTTAGATACTAATTCAGTTCCCAAAAAAATAAAATGCTGCTAGTTTAAATTAAAACGAAGCTTATTACTGACATATTAATATGCTACATTTTACTTATTACGATACTCTTTATTAGCTGCCAACCCATTATATATGGTACCCACTCTAATTATTTTTGAAACTTGTATTCGCTTTACTTAGTCGCCGCATTAAATACATGCCAATGTTTTCTATGTAGGTATGTATGGAAATTGTTCCCGTGGCCCTTTAGCACGTCATACCTAAAAATTGGCCCACGATCCAAGCTAGCAAGTATGCGTACACTCATAGCACATACTAACACTACATTATTCTACACATTTCGTTTCTGAAAAAATAAGTAAGGTCTGGCGGCCCTGGAATCTTACTCTACAATGCGTCAGCCAAAATCACCGATCTGGGAATTACATGGATATGGTATGTCCAATACCTACGAATTTAGCGTGCATACCTACGAAATTAGCGTGCATACAACTAAAATGGCTGCCATTTTTTTTGGCGACTTTGGCGACTGTAGCACAGTTTATACTAGTACGGTCGTCATCGAATTCTCTTACAATATTTAAAACGCAAAACATACATGTACTTGCTTCTAGTAGATTAAGAGAAAATTGTAAAACCTAGTGATGAAAATAAATTATTTCATTTCATTTCATTTCATTTCATTTCATTTCATTTCATTTCATTTGGGTTGTACTCCAGAATATAATTGATATCGATATGGAGCCGGTTAGAAGAAAATAATACATTTTTGTAGTAAGTTACTTTAGTTAGTTTAAATCTTTTGCCAGATTAGTTTATTCCATTATGCAAATGTGGGCGAACATGACCAGGCGAAAGACCAGCCTTGTATCAAACATGTAACAAAATATTCTCTGATAGCCAATATCGATACTGTGTCGCTGAGAAAGTACCGGACAAGAATGGCACCATACATACGGTAATGAAACACATAGCCTGAACTGATTCATCTGGTTTTTAGACATATTTATGCACAAAAACAAAATTATTATGTTCGATATACAACGATTTCACAGCAGATGTACCACAAACCTTGGCGAAAAATAAAGCGACAGTGGCACGAATGACATTTCTTATAAAATATCGTCATGATTATTGAAATTAACGTTCGTCATGATTAATTTATTCAGTAAACTATGGCTGTCTCTTTTTTCTGACAGAGATATCCCTAAGACAAAACGAGACAATACTATGTTTGGTGGCTTTATGTCGATTTCGTTTATATGTGTATAATGTAATTTTTCTATATGTACTATTTGCCCTCTCCATGTATATTCCTTACTCAAAGGTCAAAATTCACGTGGTGCGTGGTGCGCGCGACGTCGACGGATAATGCGTTGACGGAAACGGAACAGACGCTGTACGCTCGACATACTAACGGATCATCGGTCAGGTGTGAAAGGTCGAACGTTTTTCTATATATTTGTATGTTTTGGCGTCACGCGACCGATAAAACGCGACGGATCGTCCGTCAGATATGTTCCGACCCTAAACCATAAACATTCTCTGCGGCATGTCATTGATCTGTATTGTGACTACAATACAGATCAATTATTTTATGACAACAATAATTTTCAAGTACAACTTTCATTCAACAGAAGGACGTATCAACACAATTCTCAGAAACGGACTACTCAGAAACAGAATCGGACACAGAAAGTCCACAGAAGGAAAGGGATCGAGACCGCGATCGTGACAAAGAAAAGGACAAATCAAAGTTCGGTTCACTTAAAAAACTGACAGTGCGAATGCAACGGAGCGAGTCGCATGAAAACGTGCCGCATACTTCTACCAGCCTCGATAGGAAATACCTGAGATTCTTCTCGAGAAATAAGACAAAGGATGAAGATAAGAATAAAACTAGCAAGGTAAAATATTTTTTATATGTGTGGTTTTCTAATTTGCTATTTATGTATATTGGACAAAAGCTCTTACTAAGCCGCAGAATCTCCTAAAGGGATGTGTTTAAATGTCCAAATCGTAACATTCGTATTATTGGTGAAGGAAAACATCGTCAGAAAACCTGTCTGAGAGTACTCCATCATCATCATCATCAGCCTTTAACAGTCCACTGCTGGACTAGGCCTCTCCTTTGAAAGGAGGAATTGGCCTACTATACCACGCTGGCCAAACGGGTTGGTATAGGGTTTGTGTCAAGTTTTCCTTCTCTTACAGTGATGTTCTCTGCATAATATGCTCCCTCTGTCGGCTCTTACGACACCCACCTTCTCTTACAGTGATGTTCTCTGCATAATATGCTCCCTCTGTCGGCTCTTACGACACCCATGGGATGATAATATGGGGTGGTGACAATCCGTATTCTTAATCCGTCACCACACGGACATGAGTACTCCAGAGTACTCCATAATGCTCTCAAAAGTCATTTTAAGCGTTCGGACCCGAAATTGACTACCGTGGTGGTCTATGGCCTTACCCTTCTCAGAGTGAGAAGAGGCCCGTGCCTAGCAGTGAAACTGTTTATATACAGGGTTGATGATTATAACAAAAAGAACTATGTAATTGGCTACTTATGCTCATGATAGTACGATTAGGTCTTAATATTATAAGTTATTTTTAAGTTTGGTGTATTTGTCTACACATAATCTAGATGGATATGTCCGAAATTGAAATAAATTCTTTATTCTTGCAGTAGTACCTAACATCTCTCTCACTTCGCAGAACAAACAACCAGGCGTGCCAGTACCTACAGAACATTACCGCAGCTACCGCAAAGTCCCTTTAGTGGAGCCTCCTCAAATAGTAACCCCTCCGGCACCCTCCTCTAATACCGACGCCGACGGCCGGCCGCGCCGACTGCCGAAACCGATCAACTACATACACGCGTCCAACCCTAACCTGCTAGACTTTGATAAAAGTGACTTCGTTACTAAGCCGATGTTGCATGTGCCTAAGCCGAAACCGAAGGTATGGTGATCAGTTGATTCTTGAATATTTTGCTATGAGAAATGATGGATGGACTGCGTCAGGATGGATATGAAAGAAAAAGGGGTAAGCGACCGGATCAACGGCGCCGACCCCAATTAAATTGAGACTAGGGCAAGACAATGATGAGCAAGCCTAAGCAAAATATTTTTCAAAGGCAGAGTACCGTGCTTATTAATCGACTACGAACTAATGGTTAGATACTTTAGCACATATCGCCAAATTGGGATTGTAACGCAAGTTGCAGATATTCGTTATGGTTTTAGCGTAGATTTCAAAGAAGTGTGACAACTTTCAAAGGTCAAATTCCAACGAAGTAATTTTTTGTTACCTATATGTTTGATGTGTTTTTAATCAGATTTATTTTGTTCTATTTTAGTACTCTTTGAAGTTCTTTTTCAATTAAAGTTGTTGTTTTTAGAAACTAATACCTTGAAGAGTTTCTACATATAGTACATTATTTCCAGCCTGAAAACCTGGTGGGATTCGTGACTCTGGAGCAGTTCATGTTGAAGAAACAAGCTGAGGAGAGACGACAGAACCGCGACATACATTCGTTAAGACCTCGACCCTCGCATGAAAATATAGGTGAGTACTATTTTGGAATTGTATGTTTCTAAATAGAGGGCTTGCCTTACGGCTGGTTTCAATATTCGATCTATCCATGGATTTAGAGATTTTTGATACATATTTTACATAAGCTCAATACAAAATATGTCAAATGGGTATCTCAAACCTCCAAATCTATGGATAGATCGATCTAGTAGCCTATTCAGTTTGCATACTGGTAACTTTGCAGTAAATACCCCCAATTACTTGACAGTTTTGACCGTCTCAACTTTATCGTGTCAGCTCAAGAATGCTTAAGACTTAAATTCCATTTCGTATTTGCACTAAGAAACGTGCTCAGTTTCGTTATGCAGCATCAATCTCTTTTAATACTATGTATATTTGTAGTAGTTCCCGAAGTGATCTACGGCGAAGTGGGCCCAAACGACAGCGGGCCCAGTTCGTCCCCGCGCCGGGAAGACAGCAGCAGTGGCAGTGGGAAACCTACCTCTGTGCGCGGGAAGGACGGGTGAGCATACCATTTTACTATACTACGTAGATCTATACTCCAGAACCAGAACAAACATTTTAATTTTGAGTTAAGATGGCAGGCCCAGGAGAAGTGTTCACTATAAAGTTTTAACTATGTAAGATACAACTAGCGGCACCTTTCGGATGATTGTGAAAATAGGATGACATTTTATATATAGATCTTCAAACGCGATTGAAGTTTGCACGCCGGTATTGCTTTGCTTTAAGTTTTGGGTGGGTTATGAATTACTTTATATTGAATCATATTTGCCGCGTAAACACAAGCGGTGCGGCTTATGGAACGGTCTAGCAATTGGCTTGAGGTTTTATGGGACAACAACGCGAAACCAGTCTTCAAGTGCAGTTTTAATTAAGAAATGGATAAACGAGTCGATAAAACGGTATCTACACTGAATGTAAAACATATCGTAAGGGTTTTTTCTTTTTTTTTAAGGACGGAATGAAGGGAAAGTGCATAAAGTTTTAGCTTCAGTCAGAAACAATCCAGATCTATCAACGGGCTAACGTAAGGCTCAAATAGAAATAACGCCCACGTCAGGCCGGGCGCACTTCGCATTTTAGGTACAAACTTACGCGTACCTCGGCCGACCATGTCCACATGGTTGGATTTAGTAGGTTGCCGCGCGCCGCTCACATTAGACGTCACGCAACGAGTGCACAAGCTCCGTATTCTCACGCGCCGTGTTCATACACTGTTCAAATTGTATACTTAAACGCCTTTAACAACAAAAATGTATCATCACAAGTCTAATGCAAAGTATTGCCATAGTAAAAACAGAATAGTAAGCTAGCTAAGGCCGCTCGGCGAGTTAATTGCCTACTCTTGCGATGACGCACGGGTTGTCACGTGTTTACACCGCGGCGCCGCCGGCTTTGTCGGCGCGCGCTATTTCGCCGTTTTTTTAAGTGATTGCGCTGAATACTACAGAATTTAAGTTTGCATATATTTTTTTTCAAATATCTGCTGACTAGCTAAGCGTTATATAACTATCTAAATGCCCTTTATAGCGAGAAAAATGTAACAAGTTTAATTTACTGTCGTTTAACACATTGTATAATATTAATAACGTTTATTACAAAACTGAATGTACATAAACAATGGTCGCGGGCGAGCAGTGTAGTACCTACATGCATGCGCGCGATCAGACGCGCGGCGCATCCCGTACTGAATCCGCGCCGAGCCTTCCGCGCTCGTGAGATTGTGTGCGTGAAAAGTGCGTACGTACACGCCGCCGCGCCGCCCCGGCGACTCACGCATACATTCACACCAGCGCGGCGGCGGCGGCGGCCGATTTGTATGAAGCTATCTTACTATTCTGTTTGTACTATGGTATTGCTTAATTAACTGTGTGTCGAAAGCGACTTGAAAATTTGATTTTATTTATATTACGAGAGCAACTTGAAAATTTGATTTTTTGTTTGTTGAGATATCTCAACGATTATGGTGTCAAATTAAAGATTTACTTCAAAAACCATTTTATCTGTTTGAATCATGTAAATAGGTCCACGCGTTTAGGAAATAACTAAGAATTTGTATAGTAAAAATGTAAACGACCAGAATTTTTGTGCTTTTGTTCTACTAGCTCCAATAGTGGGATAGGATACTTATAGGATAATTATTTATTATTAGGTACGTGGTCAAGTAGGTAGATAGACGATGAATAAATATAGTAGCAGCGCCAAGTTGACAACCCTAGCGCGCCACTCCGCGCCAGACAGCGACAGCGTTATGTGTTAGAAAAGAACGGGAACTGTTAGGTTAATATCGCATTAGGCACTGAGTGCTTATGCGAGCTGAATTGAACTTTATTGCTTAGTACCAAGAGTCGTAATTTCAATAAATTGGTTTGAAAAGTGAAGCTTCTGTACGTTAGTACTATTAATTATTCTGTGCCCACGTCCTTAAGCCGTGCCTACAGAGAAGTTAGATTAAAAAAATTACAGCCCCTTAGGATCCAGTTGGGGCAGGAATTGAAGCCTCATGACGAATTTACGAAATAGTTTTTTTCAAAATCGCTTCAGCTGCGTTGATAACATCTTGTTTTCTTTGCATTACCGTAAAAGGATAGCTTTAAATTATGGATAAAACCTTTAAATATGGCGGCGACAAATTGCTGAATATGTTCATAGGTAGTTGTAGAGGGATGGGATATGTTTAGATATGCCGCCATCATGGCTAAAGATCTAAAAAAAACAGCAAATACTTGTTATGCTTTATTTTTACAAATTTGCAAATAACATACTTATTTGCAGGTATGAAAAGATAGTGTATCGGGATGAAGTTAGCAGTTCGCGATCGGCGGCGCCATCACATGATCGATGGAGAGATTCTCTCAGAAGAAACGATAAGGTAATTCTTGCTGCTTAATTTTGAATATTTATGTTCAATGGTATCAAAGAAAAATATCTCACTAGCTGTGTTCAATATTGTTAAACTTATAAGTCGGTGTGACGTCACTCTGTATATCTACTCACATCATCATTGTATTCCCATTTTGGCGTGAAAATCATCTGAACATTGACGAACACATTTTTCAAAAGATGGTTAACAATTTTTCCAGGAAAGAATCGTTCCTGTATCTTCGTAATCGTTCTTTTTGAAATCGATTTAAGTCATATCAGTTTTCTTACTGTTGGTATCACGACAGTTTTAATGTATAAGTTAAGCCTAGGGGACAAAATGTCACACATAATGACCCGCACCGCTGAATCAAAGTGAAGTTGCAACTTTCATGCATTCATATGACGCGGGACACGTTGCTGGCTGCTGTTTCCTTGAGTATTTGAGGCTTAACGTGTGATGTTTGTGTGTCAGGTGCACACGGCTCGAGGCGGCGACACGAGTGCGACGCGTGCCCCGGCGCCCAACGCGCATGCGCACGCGCACGCACACGCACACGCACAGCCGCAACTCGAAAGGTATGTGATAATGCCGTTTATTAACTCCAAACTATGGCCACATGCGTCTTCACACTATCGTAGATCACCACGCTGCCCAAATACGAACTGACAGTCTTCCCATGTCTTTCGAGAACGTCATGGAGAATCTCTCATACATGCTGATTTCACACAATGTTTTTCGGAGTATAATTCGTTCGAAATGCTTACCAATGAAAGAAAATCCATTAATTCAGTTGTAAACGCAATTACAGAGGTATATGCATTGTCGCCTACGACATAATCCATTATCCTTTCGGCGTGACCTATCTTAGGTAATATAATCTGTAGAATAGCAACAATGTAGGTATTGTTGCTATTCTACAGATTATATTACCTAAATTAAATAAAATATTTCAGCTGGCGGGGTGTATGGGGAGGACGGCCTTATCCTCACCTCGTGTGTCCACCAACGTTCCAGCCAGAGACTTACAGTCTCGCTAGCCTACCGCCTCGGCGACCAGACCATGCATAAACAACATACACTAGGCCCTGTAGACAAGTGGCATTCGCTTAGCAATATCGCTATTCGCTAAGTTCAAAAATATGCGGAACTGACATACGCTTTCGACATGTCACGTGGTCAACGAAGAAGGAATTCCTTATGTTACCATGGCAACCAAACAATAGCGATAATAGAAATGAGAAGCGTATGCCACTTGCCTAGGCCCTATGCGCGATTGACTTTGTCTTTGGACATAATACTAAGTGGCTGCCAAATTGTACGAATATTATTGTATATTGGTTCGTACCAATACCTACATAATCGTTTATTGCTTTAAGATTAAAACATTTTATAAGGAATTGGTTGAAATGTGATTATAATTAAATTTACGCGCACAACTTGTGTTTTGTTCGTGTTTGTTCGACATATTTCGCAGTCGGAATAAAATCCTTAAAGAGTATAGAAGCTTTCACACACTAAGGCTTCTGTAACGGCCCGTTCACGAACAGCAGCAGCGAGCGACGGCTGTATCGAATTAGGTGTACATGTCGCGTGCTACTTCACTGCGCCCAATGTCGCATCAGATTAGAAAGCGCCATGGACATGGAAATCCGCTGCCGCCGTCGCTCGCTGGCTCTGGAGACCTGAATTTTTAGGTAGTATGATGTATTGCATTATTTTTTGCTTACCTGCCTGCTATAGGCGCCACGTCACACAAGTATCAAAATAAGTGAGATATATATATGCCTAAAGAGTTATGCCTATTCCAGTTGATACCCTCAAATCCTTAGTATGTATGGAGATCGTGAATGCATCTGAAACCTGTCTAACAAACCCGAACAATTAAGTTTTACGGCATATTATGACTATTTTAATATTATGATTCTAAGTGTTCGTTCAAATATTTACGAGTTTCACAAATCGGTATATTCATGTAGGTCTTAGCGACGTAAGAGAACTATTGTCACAAATACGACTGCTTTAAAGAGGTGCGCTGAATGTATTGGTTTCTTGATATATAAGCAAATCGATTTGTTGAACATAGAATATTAATGCGCTGAAAATTTTAATATTATGGATATATTATTGGAAACAGCTCCCATAATAGATTTAAAATAATGAATAGAAACGAATTCTCATATTTGAAAGTTGATTATAATAGTATGTATTTACTTTCTATTGTAAACATTAACACCGTGTATAGAACTACGCTCAATTATTTTATATTGTTAATGTAAATAATTATATCGGCGTTTAGCGTAGTTGTATTCCCTGTACAATAGATGGCGCTCATTAGAGCCGAACATATCTTTAGCGCTTGTTAAGTAAAACGACATCTATCGGTGTCCGATAGTAACTACATTTGTACCGTTATAGGTGATAGACTGAAATAATCACGCAGAATTTTCTAGTAGTAGCTCAAATTGTTGAAGTTATATTTTAGGCCTAACACTTTCCGAGGCCACTGTTATTTTTATTATTGTACCTAGGTTTAAAAATAACATATTCGTGAAATGATATTGTAACATAAAATAAAATTATATCAATGTTTGTGAAGAAAACGATGTGACGTGATGGCTGTGTGTCCCTGAAGGGTTACGCGAGAGTCTAAAGCACCCTAACTTACAAAAAAACTACTTCTTAATTTAGAAAATGTTGTATAATATTGAACTTATATTTTTATTTATAAGGATTTTAAAAGTTCACCTCCTCAAAATTGAGATTTTGTATTGAAGCAATTTAAAGATTAAACGTGAATTGATAGCGTCCTATTTATGTAGTAAATGTAAAGATGAATATTATTTGAACATATTTAGGTATCCAGTGCTCACTACTTAGTTATTTGACTTAAAAATAAAAGCGATAATGTGTTGCCAGTGAGGCAAAGTTGTATTTTATATATACGGCTCTTGATATGTATTATAATATAGGCAATGTATACAATGTTACTTTGTAAGATGTTAATTTGCTCGATACAGAAGGCGGAAAGTATACAAAGTTTGAGAAGGCTGACGCTTGGTGCGCTAGTGTCGCACAAGCATTAAGTGATTCGGTGCGAGAAACATAGATGGCGCTATTATGAATTTATAAACCGGGTAAGAATATAATTCATAATAATAATAATTGTGTGCGTAAAATAACGTACTATATGAGATTTGTGCTTTAATAATAAACAAAATGTTAAAGTAAATTATTTAACGTATTCAAGGCTTCCAAAATTATATTCAGTTGTATTGCGAAATGATATATTTTTATTAGATTTTAATTTTTATTACGAGGACAAGGCTGGATGTGTTTGCGTTCGCAAAATGACAATTAGATATTCGTTTATATTGCAATATGCCAATTGGACATGTGATAATTTCATCCATTATTATATTACAATGATTTAATATTTTAATTGCTTTTAAACATTTTGGTATAATTGAAAATGCTTACGACCAGATTTTATCAATATATTTTTTTGCAATATCTGATGTCTTTCGGCTGAGACACAGGCACTGCCGCAAAGTATCAATTGACACAATAATTTAGTTCCGTATATTTCCACCAGTTGGCAGCAGTGTCTTTTGCAAACGCAAATTGTAAATAATAATGTAAATACACACACGAGGCAGTTACATTTGCAGTCGGTACTACGTTTGCGTTGTGTATTGTGTGTTGCTCAATACATTGTAACGTTGTAACTTCGATTCAGCCACGAACTCAAGTGCAGGGTATTGTAGACCTGTCCTAGATAATTATTATATTTGACCTCCTGACACTTGCTATCCTGTTGCAAAGGATCATATGCATCTCATTTAATATTTATTGCTGGACGTATGGCGTATTGTTTTGCCGTTAAGGGCTGCGTCGAATGTTACGGATTCAAGCCCCAAACGAGGCAACACAACAATTGGTTTTTCGGAGTTTTTAGTGACGTTTGAATGTTTGAAAAAGTCCCCTGCGACACAAGAGCTACTTAGTGAGTGAGTTGTCTTGGAAAAAAGCAAAAAAGAACATACTTTTTCTGCAATAACAGTATAATAGTAGCATCTAATGAAAACGCTTGAGATACTAGAGCTTGTACGTTTTCCTATTGATTTACTTAAAGGTCAAGATAATATTCTGTAAGCTGAGGCCGAAAATATATTGTAGCTAAAATGGTCGCCTAGTTCACAGCGTTCAGCGTTGTGATTGGTGGAAAGATTGACGCAGGCCAATCGCAATGTCGCTGCGAAGATAACTTTATTTTCTAAGCGAACACAGCTCAGTTTAGTTTATAGGCAGGATCGTAACTTTTCAATGCCGCGACTCAGTTCAATATATATTGGTTAGCAAAAATATTCAGAAGCCACCAGTATCCCAGTCTTAAACTACAACACTGGCGTACTACTTCAAATAGTTATATTAAATATTCAATCTTATACTATACATAAAAGTAGAGGATATGGTAGAGAATTCTAAGCAGAAAATAAAGTCTTGTTTGAGAGATTTGCTTCACCTAATTTTGAGACATTTAATTCGAAAGATCTTAATTAATTACATCTTTTTCTATCTGTATCTGTAAACTAGGCAAAATTTGGTTTCGTCTTGCACAGATTTCACCAGCCTCACCAGGAATATTAACACGGGACTCTAGCAATTTCCTGTGCTTCTACTTTGCCATAGCCCAGTGTAATTTCATTACTAGAAAGATGCATACGATTCTATGAAACAGGGGAACTAGCACAATATTACTTAGATATATAATTATTACTTAGATAAATAAATTGCTGTCCTATTCTAAAAGTTACGCTTGTAAACCGTCGACTGTTTTGATAATTTTTATTTTATATTTTAGATAAGATAAATAATTTGGTCATAAGTATGATAAATTATTGTTTTACAATATATTACGAGACGACTCATGCGTGCGTACACGACTGTGTATGTTGCATACAAGCATGTTATAAATCATTAATAAATATATTTTGTATACAAAATTCTATTATTTGTTACTTCCCGAGAATGGTTTCTAATGGCTGACAGAATTTTCCTTGAGCTGGACTTGATTTTTAAGCTCTACTCCTAAAATGTAAGCGTCACAGCACGGCAATAAACATATATAATACATACATAGTCTCACGCCTATAACCCCGAAGATGTAGGCAGAGGTGTATTTCTACACCCACTTTTCGCCAGATATACTTTAGTCCCACGTAATAAGGGGCGAGCCTATTGCCGTACCGGGCACATTTCCAGACTCCGTGCTGCTACTGAGAATTTCGTGACAGAAAAACCCAATAACACTGCCCGACCCAGAAATCGAACCCGGGACCTCCCGATCCCACGAGCACATTTATGCCGCGAGACTAACGAGGCAGTCTTATAGGGTTTGATGTCGAGTTTTCCGTCTCTACGCAAAGATGGTATTTGCATCGTGTTATCCCTTAGTCGCCTCTTACGACACCCACGGGAAGATAGGGGGTGGTGACACTTGTATTCTATGCCGTCAACCACACGGAAATAAATAAGCTGGAAAATACTTTGCAAAGCTTTTGCACACTAAATGTGCGAACTAAGTAGACGAAGACTAAAATCTTAAAACCGCCCATTCTAAATTTAGTCCGTAGTAGACGAGCCAGCAGTCTATCTAATGGAGGCTGATGTAAAGTGGAAAACACAGGGTCACTTAGACCAGGAGGTTTAGTCTGAGTTTGCACTCGAGTGTGCCGACGGGAACTATAGTGACTTGTCGACGGGAACAATTTCCATACATTTTCTAAATGCGCCCCCTAGCGCCGCTAGGGGCTTAATAGTAACGGTAAATAGAGACCGCTAGGCTAGTAGCGGTCAGTATTGACCGTTTCTATTCACTAGGGGCGCGTTGAGTGAAAATCTCAGACTAGACTCCCAGGACGCGCTAAACGCCAGCAATAGCCTACTGTCGGCGGGCATGGCAATTATTCGACGTACGGCGAAACAATTGTCTTGGAAAAAGTTCGGGAAAAATGACCTCGCAGTAGGATCCTCCTTCACTACGACAACGCCTCGTAGCACTGCCAGCCAAACGATCGACTATTTGGCTATGTCAATTATGCGTCATCTTGCGATTTCTATAGTCCTGAAAATAAGAAAGAAAATCTTCGAGAAACTGAATGGACTTCCTTCGTGATCCAGTGGATAGCGTATACGTTTACTGATCTCGGGTTCGATTCCCTGGTCAGGCAAAAGTGTTACTGAGTTTTCCGAATTCTCAGTAGCAGCACGGAGTTTGGCAATGTATTCAGTAACGGCAATAGGCTCCAATAGTCCAATTAGGTAGGTCCAACTTCGAGAAGGCGGTCAATCGTCGAATCCAACTCGGTTGGGCAGCGTTCGGGAAGCTACGACATAATTATCTTCTCGTCCGATATCCCGCAATGTCTCAAGACGAAAGTCTTTGGCCAGTGTGTGTTGCCAGTGATGACTTGCGGATCAGAGACGTGGTCACTATAGGCCTTATCAGAAGCCTCAAGGTCACTCAGAGGGCGATGGAGAGAGCTATGCTTGGAGTTTCCCTGCGAGATCGAATCAGAAATGAGGAGATCCGCAGTAGAACCAAAGTCGCCGACATAGCTCTCCGGATAGCCAAGCTGAAGTGGCAGTGGGCAGGGCACATAGCTCGAAGAACCGATGGCCGTTGGGGCAGAAAGGTTCTGGAGTGGCGGCCACGTACCGGACGACGCAGCAGAGGTAGGCCCCCCGCAAGGTGGACCGACGATCTCTTCAAGATCGCGGGAGGCGGTTGGATGCGGGCGGCTCAAGACCGGTTTGTGTGGAGAACCTTGGGGGAGGCCTATGTCCAGCAGTGGACGTCGTTTGGCTGATATGATGATAGTGTACGGTGTCGTACACTTGAAGGGTTGATAATAGTTGGAGTGCAATAAGAAAGAGCGTAAGTTATAACGAAATCACTTAAAGTTAGTTTATTAGCAAAGTTCAGTACAGTAAAAACGTAAGGCTACTCTTTCTCGGTTGGAGATGTATTGTGCACTGTCCGATATAAATAAAATTACATGTAATTCTCAAGTAAACTGACTTTAAGTGATTTCGTTATAACTTACGCTCTTTCTTATTGCACTCCAACTATTATCAACCCTTCAAGTGTACGACACCGTACATTTTGTGGTCCTTCGAGCCGGATCATGAACGAACAAGGCATACCCATTATAACATTACTCGCCGCTAAAACAAGGGTGGCATCATTATCACAAAAAACTTCTCTGACTAGACTTGAACTGTGCGGCGCTCTTCTGTTAGCCGACTTGATGGAGAAGACGAAAGGAACCTTTTGTGAGCATAATTTATCAATACAAGCTTGGTCTGACTCGCAAGTAGTATTGGCGTGGATACAAGGCGACACATCCAGATGGGAGGTTTACGTAGCGAACAGAGTTACAGAAATAAAACGCATTATTTCCGCGGAAAAATGGCGTTATGTGAAGTCTGAACAGAATCCAGCCGACTGTGCTACGAGGGGTATGTTGCCAAGCAAACTGCTGAACTACACTTTATGGTGGCAAGGACCTGAATTTCTGAAACAAGAAAACTACATACAAGGAAACATAGACGTTCTACCTTGCTCCTATGAAACTAACTTTGGCTGCAAAAGACATATCAAAACACAATGTAACTTACTACAACAAAATGAACATTGCATAACTACATTATTAAATAAATGCAGTTCATTAGAACGCGTCATTCGAATCGTCACATGGATACAGCGCTTTATTACGAACTTGCGCAGTGACTTGAAATCGAACACCGAATACCTTACAACAAGGGAACTGAGTACAGCGAAACTAAGCGTTGTTCTTGAAGTGCAACGATCACAGTTCGAATCGGAATATTCGCAGCTTTTGAATAACGCAACAGTATCGAAAAAGAGTGTGCTTTTCAAATTGAACCCATATATGGATGACAAAGGAGTTATTCGCGTGGGAGGTCGTCTGAAAAATTCCATCTTGCCTACAAATATGGAAAATCCCATCATTATACCACACAAGGGAAGATACACTCAACTTTTGATTAAAGAAGCTCACAGAAATACCTTACACGGAGGAGCTCGACTAAGTCTAACTTATATACGGCAACACTCATGGATCATCGGTGGCAATAGGGCGGTCAAAACCCTGTTACGAAAATGCGTGCGCTGCCACAGGTTCAACAAGGCAGACACTCATCAGCTCATGGGACAGTTACCACGACAGCGAATAACTCCCTCAAGGCCATTCACGCATACAGGCGTTGACTTTTCGGGGCACGTGGACATCAAACATAATAAAGGTAGAGGCGTTAAAACATCGAAAGGCTACATAGCGATATTTATATGTATGGCAACGAAGGCGGTACATATAGAACTCGTGTCCGATCTGAGCACGGAAACATTTATTGCGGCCTTTCAGAGGTTTTGTGCCAGGCGCGGAGTGCCAAAACATATGTACTCGGACTGTGGTACAAACTTTATCGGTGCAGCCAAGATACTACGACAAGAATACGAAGCATTCAAGCAAATTCTAACATCAGCATTCTTTGATGAGTGTTTCTGGATGGGGTTGAGATAAAGATAAACTAGGATAAAAGATTAAAAGATAACTGTATTTTAGTACTATAAAAAAGGTGAATTAAAACTAATAGGATGAGAATGAGTCGCGCTCGGTATGATGACAAATTGCGTACTAAATTAATATACTAGGTAATAAATGATCGAGCGGTTCCTCGCGTTTGCGCAAGTATGCTGACTCGACTTTATACCTGACCTATTGTACGGTGATTGACCCGTACATGCTCCCGGGGGAGAGATGAGGTTAGTAGATCTTAAGATAAATGGAGGTGAAAGTAATTCTAGGATGAAGACAATGTAGTTAGACATTAAATATTAAATTATTACATGTCATTGGGTTAGTATAAAATTAATATAGATTGAGCTCAAAAGGTAAAAGATTAGGATAGTTCACAAAGAATCATAACGCAAGTCTGGCACAGAGAACACGCGAAACACTGGCGAGGAAGCTCTATCTTCCTTTTGCAAGCACTCACTAGATTGCACTACTAGTTTGGGATCACGTTTCACTGGTTTACTAAAATGCCCCTTTTCCCTAGCCTCACACACATTCACAACACGTTCCGTAACGCAGCTAGGGGTCGGCAGTGCGACCGCTGCGGTTGTTGCGGGCGCTGCCGGCGGCGCCGTCTCCACGGTAGTCGCTGCGCCAGTTGCTTGTTGGGTTCTGTGCCTCCACTTCCTCCAGCAATAGACTATAGCAGCCAACAGGATTCCAAATAACAGAGTGTAAGTAACAGCGTAGTGGTGGACGTCATGGTATGACAGTTTGTCGCTCAAGGGTTCGCTCTGTTTCATGATCTCAATATCTTTCTTAATAGCCTCAAATTGTTGTAAGTTTTCGGAGTTGTTAGGATCTATTTCATTTATTGATTCAGGTATAGAGATGTTGAAGATATGGTTTATGGGAGATATCTTCGGCGCATCAACTTTAAAAGCTGTTCTGATCTGGTTAGACATCCTTCTACTGGAATATACAAGGGAGCTTTCTGTCTTTATAAGACAACCTTCTCCAACGCGTAACAGACCAGCGGCCGTCAGCTTCAGGGTGGTTATCTGCTCCTCACAGAAAAGTTTCATACGGCATTCATTGCAACAAAAGTAATAGTATTCGTTCTCCGAGGACAGCTCCTTCCAGTCATTCTCACAAGGTGAAGTAACGGTTTTGCAAGTCCTTTTACCTGGAATCTTTTCACATAGGCTATGATCGTCTTGCATAGAATGGATAGGTTTTCTAATGTGGCACATTATCATATCTGGGTTCGGTCTCAGACATGACTGCAGTTCCGTTTCCGAGATGGTAACATACGAATCCTTTCTAACGTTGATTGCAGCGAACCTTGAGATAGTCTCAACGTGTATCATTTTGTCGTTCGAGATGCGTGGGATCGAGATAAGATTGAAGATTTCGTAAAGGTCTCGTTCAATCAGAGGTATTCTTATTTCTATTATCAGGTATTTTTTAGCATAGTTGGCTCGCACTTTCAGTAAGCTGTACAGGTCGATTAAACGAAAGTTGTCGACAGGAACAGCCAGATCTTGGGGTATTTGAGCAGATATTGTGCTTAATTCGGATCGCAACTGCTTTGGGGATAACAAATGAAAGTCCAATTTGCCATTGTAAATATCTGTCACAGTATCCAGGATCGAATCTTGTATTCTCCGAAGACTATACAGCAAGTTGGTAGCAGTAAATGCCGAGGTTAAAAAATCTGTAGTGATTGATATATTTTGTACCTTTTGGGTGAGGTCAATGGTCGATTGTTCGAGGTTTAAAATCCTTTGATTTATCAGTTTATGCTGCTTGCTAATAGTGTTTTCCATCCTTTTTATGAGATTTAATTCCGCTTCCACAACCGAGGTTTGGTTTTTCCACAGGTTAAACAAATGGTTTTCATTTTGTTTTAGGAGATCGATGTCCTTCTCATATTTCTCGGCAAATCGCTGATCAAGCACTCCAAACAAACTATTAGCAACATAGCCTACTCCGTCAATCAGGCCGCGCCGCTGCCGCCTCTCTCCAATTACAAATGAGTCATTCATAGTAACAATATTATTATATCGTTTTAATTCGTCGAACTCGTGCCCGAGTTGTAACATAATACTGTCGCAAGGTGTTTGTGATCTGATAGCGGCGCATATTGTTTCAAGATAATTTATATACTTTGCAAGTGCCGATATGCCTTCTTTATAGGGATAAGTGTCATAATAAACAATTAAGCGCCAATCGTCTCTAATAAGATGCATGTTGGATATTTTGTCAAAATATACGCTATTGTTTTTTAGCGGGGTGAAGTTGTAGGATGTTTCGGCAGGTGCAAGTATTGACAGAAAGAAGAGGGTCAGGGATAAGACAACAGCTGACAAAGACATGCTGTTAGCTTTTTTACTTTTAGGCACCTTGTCATCCATTTTCTTACTATCAGGTTTTTCATCATTTTTCTTGGTTGGCAAAAGAGATAGCTTGACAACTGGACGTTTCAGGATACCATTCTTGGTTTTAAGCGTAACGACTCTCACACGCCCGTCGCTGCCAGGATGAAGCTCTATTACGCGACCCATGGCCCATTTTCCTGGTGGGAGGTTTTCATCCTTTATGACAACTATGTCGTCGGGATCGAGATCCTTTTGAGGTTTTTTCCACTTCGCTCTTATGGATAGTTGGGAGAGATATTCATTCTTCCACTTTGCCCAAATATCTTGGTAGATTTTCTGGGTTATATGCCAACGAGTTCTGAGGTCACGTTCGGTTTCGAAGATCGTCAAGTTGGGCCCGCTTGCTAAAAAGTGAGCCGGGGTCAAAAAGTCAATGTCTTCGGGATCTTCTGTCAACGGACAGAGTGGCCTGGAGTTCAAACAAGCTTCTAGTTGGGATAGCAAGGTGCTGTATTCTTCGTAGGTGAGCTTTTGCTCACCAACGACACGTTTCAGATGATGTTTTAAGCTTTTCACAGCAGCTTCCCAAAGACCGCCAGCCGACGGCCACGAGGGTGCATTGAAATGCCATTCTATATTCATTTCAGAGGCCGTGTACACAATTTCCGGGGTCGATAGAATTTCTGATATTTCAGCGAATTCTTGTGTTAGAATCTTATTGGCGCCTACGAAGTTAGTTCCCTGGTCGCTGTAGATGTGTCCAGGAACTCCTCTTCTTGCTGCCATTCTTCTAAGTGCGGCAATGAAAGCAGACGCTGAAAGGTCTGAAACAAGTTCTAAATGTAGGGCTTTGGTGACCATACAGACAAAAACTGCAACGTAGCCCTTGGTCGTTTTGACGCCACGTCCTTTATTTGTCTTAACTAATACGAAACCGGTATAGTCTATCCCGGTGTGGTAGAATGGTCGATTAGGGATCAAACGGGCGGGAGGTAAGTCACCCATCAGTTGATGTTGGAGCATAGGATTATGCCTTTTGCATTTTACACACATCCTCAATCGCTTTTTTGTAGCTCTGTTCCCTCCAAGTATCCAGTATTTCTGTCTTATAAATCCTGTGGTCATTTTCGCACCACCGTGAAATACAAGTTCGTGCGATTCATCAATTATGAGATCTGCCAATTTCGATTGATTCGGGACGATAATGGGATGTTTCATGTCAGGATGTATGTTTGAATGCTTTAATCGACCGCCGACGCGAAGAATTCCGCTTGAATCTAATATCGGATTGAGATTCAAGATCTGGCTTTTGCTATGTAGGGGTTCACCATTCTTGAGCAGGGATAGCTCTTTAGCAAAATATTCAAATTGGACATGTTTAATTATCATTTCCTTCGCTATTTTTAGATTTTGCAGAGTTAGGTAAGGTTCACGCCTTCGTTTATAAACAACGATATCAACAAATTTGTTTATGTAGGCTAAAACTCGTATTACATTTTTATATGTGCTGTACTTATTTAATAACAATCTAATTATAGAATTGTCAGGCATTGTAATAACGGTGTTAGCTAGATGTTTTATTTTGAGGTCCTCATCAGTTCTGTAATTAGGGATTTCTTTATCTTCTTCGGGGTCATATCGTGGCAGCCAATCGGGTCCTTGCCACCAAAGAGAATGTTTAGCCAACTGTGTGACCGTCAAACTCCGGGTAGCGCAATCCGCAGGATTTTCTTTCGATTTAACATATCGCCACCTGTCTTTAGGGATTACATCGCATATCTGTCTTACTCGATTGGCTACAAAGGGCTTCCATTTCTCTGGTTGTCCGTTAATCCATCCTAGTACTGCCATGGAATCAATCCAGCCGAAAGTATGCACTTGGAAGTTAGTTAGGGATGAGATAACCTTTGCTAGGAGTTTCACTAACAAAAGAGCGCCGCAAAGTTCCAAACGGGGTATGGAATTATTCTTTTTCAGGGGTATAACTCTAGACTTAGCGGCAACAAGGGTCACATGAGTGGTATTGTGTCTTCGAATTTTACAGTACACAACACACGCATAGGCTTTGGTACTAGCGTCGCAAAATCCATGCAGTTCTAGGATATCGTTTTCTTGAGATTGGATCCATCGAGGTATTTTAAATTGGGATATATAAG